>CM023453.1:168931114-169171114 GCA_013339765.2 Haemaphysalis longicornis | reverse complement strand
ACTGGGAGCCCCTACCGCAACAGGAAGGGACAGAGTCCAAGTTACTTTTGCATCCCCATACTGACAGGGAACCTGGACGGCAGGAAGCCATGAGTGAAGTCGCCGTCATCAAAACCGGTAGCTTACCAGCAAGTAACATCGCAGTCGCCGAGGTAACGAGACAAGAAATGCAGGCGAAACAACTCGGGGATCGTTCTTTGAGGCATTGCTTTAAGAAGGAAGAGACCGACTACACGTCGCGAAGTGGCAACACCTACCGTTTCATTCAAGAAAACGATTTGCTGTATCGACGACACTGGAACAAACAGCTGGTCGTTCCAAAACTTCTAAGAGAAACAGTACTTAAGGTGGCCCACGAAGGCATAATGTCTGGTCATCAAGGCATTCGGAGGACCACAGAAAGAATTCGCGATGAATTCTATTGGCCGAATATCCACGCTGATATCAAAAGGTTTGTGAACTCCTGCGATGTGTGCCAGCGAAAGACTCGAAGGGGTAAAGTTGGAGTCGTGCCCTTGGGAAAGACACCTATTATTGGCACCCCATTCCAGAGAGTTGCGGTGGATCTGATAGGACCCTTAAAACCGCCCTCAGAAAAAGGCAACAAATTTATTCTGACCATGGTTGACGTCGCTACTCGTTACCCTGACGATGTGGCCTTACCTAGCATGGACAGCGTCCATGTTGCTGAAGGTCTGCTGCAAATGTGTTCGAGAGTCGGTATCCCTCAAGAAATCCTCACAGACAGAGGAACGTGCTTCACGTCTTCGCTAATGCAAGAGGTGAATCGGCTACTGAGTATGAAGTCTCTGAAAACCACCCCGTATTATGCTACGAGCAACGGATTGGTGGAAAAGTATAACGGCCATTGAAAACGATGCTCAAGAGGATGTGCCAGGAAAAGCCGAGGTCGTGGGACCGGTACTTGGCGCCATTGCTTTTTGCTTATCGAAAGGTTCCACAGGCCAGTTTGGGATTTTCGCCATTCGAGGTAATCTATGGCAGGCATGTCCGCAGACCCATGGCAGTCCTACGAGAGCTTTGGACCAAGGACAAGCTTGAAGAGCAAGTACGAACCACATACACGTACCTATTCGAGCTTCGAAATCGTCTGGAGGAAACGCGCAAGACTGCTCACGAAGAACTGCGGAAGGCGAAGATCAAGCAAAAGGCGTACTACGACCGCAAAACAGTCGCGCGACAGCTTAAGCCTGGAGAGCGTGTGCTAGTATTGCTACTGAGCAACCCTAACAAGTTGATCATGCAGTGAAAAGGGCCATTTGTTGTACTCCAAAAGAGGAACGACGTCGAATATGAAGTTGATGTGAACAACAAGACCAAGCTCTTCCACGTCAACATGCTTAAGATGTACGAAGAGCGCGAGACAGCCACGGCTAGCGTAACTGCGGTTAGCAGCCTCGAACTTGAGGCCGAAGGAGAAGAGATACCCTACGTACCCATGAAACAAGAGCAGAACTTTGATGATGATGAAACAACATTTATTGAGCCCAGAAAAATTTGGTGGTGCCCACAGGCACCAGACGGGGGTGGTTCCCTATTCACGGGACCCATATGTCGCCATTGAGGAACGTGCATTCCGCCATGACGTGCGACAGGGTGCCTTCGGTCTGCTTGCAGAAAGGACAGGTGGCGTCGTGTAACTCGGGATACATTCCATGGAGCAGGGTTGGTTGCGCGAGTGACCCCGCCTGCACTCTGCGCAGGATCGTTTGCTGTTGCCTGGTTAGAGAGCGGTGCGGTTCGGGTAAGGTGCGCCGTTCTTCCCTGTACGCTCGAGTAATCTCTCTGTAGCTTGTCATTGGGCTCGGGGTGTCCGCATCATCGCGCGACTCGGTGGCTGCCCGGAGCGTCATTTCGCGGGCGTGGTAGTCGGCGATGGTGTTGCCTGCTACCCCCGAGTGAGCTGGGACCCACACGAGTTCAACGGCTCGTCCCGGTGTCACCTTCGTGTTCAAAATCGCAAATGCCGCGGAGGAAACGCATCCCATTCGGTAGTTGCCGTACGCAGTCTTGGAGTCCGTGACCACGGCCTCGACGTCCGGTTGAACGAGCGCCAGAGCCACAGCCACTTCTTCTGCCGTCACGGGATCTCTCGTCTTCGTCGACGCTGTGACGATCAGTCGGTCGTGTGTCGTAACGACTGCCGCCGCCCGGTCGCTGCCTTTCCTAAGCGAGGCGTCCGCGTATAGAACCCGGTAATTCTCCTCCAGCTGTCGGGCCAGGGGCTTGGCCCGCGCATCGCGCCTCCCGTCATCCTTACCCGGGGTCATGTTCTGGGGTAGCGGCTTGATTTCGATTGCCTCCTTCCACCTCTCGGGTAGGGGCGCCGTCGTGGGTACCGGTTCTATCCGCCATCCCAGCTTGCGAAGGACGGCGCGTTCGTGTTCTGTTCTACTGAGTCTGACGCGTTGATTAGAGAGGTGAGCTTCCACCAGCTCGTCCACTGTGTTGTGGACGCCCATGTCCTGCAGTCGTCAGGTCGACGAGTATATGGAAACACCCAGAGCTTGTTTCGTTGCCTTGCGAATGAGCGTGTCGAGGGTGTTTCTCTGCGTCCTCGTCAGCTGGAGATACGGTACCGAGTAGGTGACCCTCGAAACGACAAACGCCCGCACCAGACGGATGGCGTCGTCCTCTTTGAGGCCTCTGTTTCTGTTACACACCCGGCGTAACATGCCGAGTACCTGTTCCGTGGTGGTTTTGATTTTAACGACGGCGGCGTCCGGTTTCCCGTTGTTCTGCAGCAGCAGGCCCAGTATCCTACACTGCTGCGTCGGCTTAATCTCTATGCCGTCGATTCTGACCGTGATGGCCGGCTGGGGCGCCTTCTTGGGTCTTCCCGGCTGTATGAGTAAAAGTTCTGACTTGTGCGGTGCGCAGCTCAACCCGCACGACTTCGCGTACTCGTGCACGGTCGTGGCTGCACGCTGCAAGGAATCCTTGATCCAGCCGTCGGAACCGGCCTTCGCCGTCCACACCGTGATGTCGTCGGCGTAAAGGGCGTGGTCAATGCCGTCTATTTGTTCGAGTAAGTGAGGTAAAGGGAGGAGAGCCAAGTTGAAGTGCATGGGAGACAGGACGGACCCCTGAGGGTGCCCCGCTCGCCGAGCTCGATGGGATCCGACTTCTCCCCTCCTACTGTGATGGTGGCTGTTCTATTGGTCAAAAAGTCCTTCACGTAACCGAAGGTTCTCCGGCCGCACTTTGTCTTTTTCAAATTTGACAGCACGCTCGCGTGCGTCACGTTATCAAAGGAACCTTTCAAGTCGAGAGCGAGGATCGCCCGTGGACCGTGCCTCGTGGCTTTTTTCACCACCAGCTCGTGAAGCTGCACCATGACGTCTTGGGTACTCAGATGTTTCCGGAAACCGAACATCGTCGCGGGCATTTGCCCCGTGTCTTCGAGATGCCCCTGCAACCGACGTAGCACCATGCGCTCCATGACTTTTCCGACGCAGGACGTGAGGGATATGGAACGCATGTTGTCGATCGAGGGGGCCTTTCCGGGTTCGGGATGAATCGTACATCTGCTTCCTTCCACTCGCGCGGCAACCGAAAGCTCTCCCAGGCTTCGTTGACGTGCCCAAGCAGCTCGCGCGCCGCCGTACCGCTCATGTTGGCGAGCAGCTTGTAAGTTACGGCGTCCTTGCCGGGTGCGCTTCTCTTGTTGCTCTCGTCTATAGCAGCCCACAGTTCCGCCATGGTAAACGGTCTGTCGAGGTCTTCGTTCTCAGGTCCTTCGTACTCCTCCGGGATCGGGTGGACGCCCTTCTCGGTCTGCAGGTATTTGTCCGTGAGCGCCTTGACAAGCCTGCGGCCGTCGCCATTGTGCGAGTTGAGCACATTGGTGAGGGTGCGGTTGGTCGCCGTTTTGCTGCTCGTCGGGTCGATGAGGTGGCGCAGGAGCTTCCACGTCTTTCCCACGGACAGCTGACCTTGCAGACCGTCGCACATCTTGAGCCAATTTTCCTTGCATAACTTAGCCGCGTATTCGGCGATTTGCTTGTTAAGCAAGGCGATGCGTCTGGCGATCTTTCTGTTGCGTCGTTGACGCTTCCACCTTCGAGTTAGAGAGTGACGGGCCGCCCACATATTGGACAGCCTGGCGTCGACGAACGGCGTCTGCGTCGTCGTCGCTATTTCCTGCGTGAAATTCTGAAGGGCCTGCTTCTGGTTACGTACCCATTCCTCGTAAGACTGTGTCTTGTAATCTCGCCCGGCGTCTTCGCCCATGGCGTCTTCGTCTTCCTGGGTGAACTTTCTCATCTTGTCCCAGTCGGTGATCCGCGCCTTGCCCAGCTCTGCTCGGAAACAGGGACCACGGACGGTGATGCTGATGATGCTGTGGTCCGACCCCAGGTCGACCTCTTCGCATCTCCACGGCGCGTCGAGCGACCCGGCCAGCCACGACAGGTCCGGCGTGGTGTCCCTGGCCACGCTGTTGCCTCTTCTCGTGGTGACTCCCGGTTCGTTACGTATGACGAGGTCTTGGTCTTCCATGGTTCGTACCAGGGCTTTTCCTCTCTTGGACAAAAATGTGTAACCCCATAGCGTGTGTGGGGCGTTGAAATCACCGAGGATCAGAAGCGGCCTGGTCCCCGCCAACCTCTTCGCCTCCTGCACGGTGCGGACGAAGTCGTACTGCCTCTGTGACGGCCTGCAGTACGCACTCATCACGAATATATTTCTTGTACTGCCAATTTCCCGTGCGTGGACTTCTACCGCCGTGTGCTCGCACCCGTTCTGCGCCGTGACGTGCCGGGTTGCCGCCACGTTGTTGCGGACGAGAACGGCTGTCCCCGTTCCCGACGGGTCCGTGTAAGTGATGTATCCCGGGAGTCGCGGCTTCCCGTTCGTTTCTTGCAGTGCAATGATGGCAGGCGGATCATCCTGTCCGCTGATGTACAAATTGAGCTCCATCTCCTTGTGACGAATGCCCCTACAGTTCCATTGATAGATGCCGGTGGACTCGCTGCCGTCCACTCGCTTGCGACGCTGCTTACTTGGGTTCTGTACCATTCTTGTTGGTAATGTCCAGTCGACCGCGCCTCTTCGCGATCGCGTCTTTGATTCTCTCGGCGCGTTCCTTCTTCAGGGACGCAAAGCGGGTGCGAACCTTAATGGAAGCAACCCTCGTTGCTAGACGTTTGTGCTTCACTTCCAGCGTGTTGAGACGATCTTCTATCCTTCCTAACGCTGCCAGAATGGCCGTCAGTGCATCCCCTTGAGGTAATTGCGTTTGCTCCTCCGCTTTCGGTGTTGCAACGGCCGCCTTGCTATCCGGGGCCTCTTCGGCGTCCATCGCCTCTTGGGCGCTTTTCTGTTTCGCGCTGCTCGCTAGCGGCATTGCTGTCTTCGGGTTAATGGCGGGGGGAGATCCCCTCCGCGGCACCTTGCGCGGACCTTCAGCGACGTTAGCCATCAACGTGGGGCCCTCTTGTGGTCTCGCTTCGGTCGAGCCTGAGCTACCCGCCAACTTCTCTAACTTGGACATAAGTGCCCTGATTTGGGCATTCTGCTCCTGAATGTGTGGGTTCTGGCGCTCGATAATTTTCTTTAGTTCTGTTACCTCGCCACCGTCCTTTTGCGTGCTCGGGGTCGATTTGGGAGGAGGCAGGAGGGGGAAATTCGGAGTCGGGGACTCGAGCCCCGGGAGACCCGCTAGCCCAGCCCACCTTGTTACCGGTGTTCCCTCGCTGGTCTCCGGGTCCGTCCCTCGATCTCGAGCGGCCACCTGGACTCGAACTGGTCCCGGACTCCGGTCCATTCCGGCCGGCTCGCCGTCTTGAACCACTCCTCTCCTTCGACGTCGCTCTGCCCGCCGTCTCCCAGCGCCGGTTGCCGCCAGCACCACCGCCGCCGCCGCTCCTTGCGGGTTTCGACTGGGAACGGCCTTGACAGCCACCTGTGCAGCCCCGCAGCCGCGATTCCGACCGGGAGCGGCTGTGACGGCGGCCGTCGCCGCTCCGGGCTGGCGTCTGCGATCTTCCTGGGCGCCGCGACGAGCTGCTACGGTGGGGTCCGCCTGGAGGACCTCTCTTGTCTCGGCTTCTTCCTCTTTCGCAGTCCCCTTGATCGGAATGCTTCTTATCCCACCGGCGTCGACGAACGACGTAGGGGTTCTTAAATCTTGCCTTGCAGGCTTTGTCTGCCGTGAGGTGATTGCCTCCACACAGGCTACACTTGGGGTCGCACGTGTGGTCGGCCGTCGGCCCGGAGGTTCCGCAACCCCAGCAGATCGTGTTCGAAGGGTCTGGGCACACGTTCATGCGGTGGCCCAATCGCCGGCATGCGTAGCACACGTCTATCTGTTTTCTGTGCAACGTACACTCCATCAGTAGGTTGCCGTACCTGATGTAACGAGGCACCTTGTTTCCTGCGAAGGCAATTACCACCGACCGGGTCTTGCCAATGCGGTTGGCCTGCAGGCCATCGGGTTGAATTCGTGGACAACGTTCTCTTGGATTTCTTGAGGTGTGTCCTCTAGCGGGATATCTCTTATCACCCCCTTCACAGTGCCGTGAGGGGCTGCTTCGTAGGTACTGACCTCGTGGGTCGTGCCACGTACATCGATCCGCTCCACGGCAGCATACCGGTCGGCGTCCTCCCTCTTGGAAATGCTCACGACCACGATGTTCTGCTGCGCGTTCAGACAAACGACGTCTTTTCTCGAGTCGATTGCGGGGATCTGGGCCGCCGCCGTTAGAGCTCGGCTGAGCTCCACACGGGTAACGTCGCTGACGCGGAGGCCTCCGCGCGGGCGCACGATGATCTTCATATCTTCGCGCGGCAGGTCTGGCATGCGCGCGCCTTTCAACAGCTTGCCCTTATTTATACGTTTCTCCTTGGGGTGACGTGTCCCATCGTCGCGGGCGCCCGCTCCCGAGCCACGGCTGCCTCTGTTGCTGAGGCCGGCAACGTCATCCGTGTCCTTAGCGCCTTCTCGACTGTTGCGAAGTGCGGGCGTAAGGCTGAGCTTGCCTTCGCCCGCCCGCCGGATTCTTTCACCGGCAGTCTTCCAGCCTTGCAATCGCGTGCACTGGGCCGGCAGAATTTCGATGCCGTCCACTTCCACTCGCATGGCGGTAGTCATTTTAGGTCAATGTCCACACACGTGAACACCGAAAAGCACTCGATATCCGGCCGGCGAACTTCTCGATCTCAGGCTAGGCCTAGCGCCGCCCCGGCCGAGGCCGTAGTCGTGGTTAGGCTTAGCGGCGTGCTCTTCTCGTGGGTGCGAAAAAGTCTCTCAAAATCGCCAAAAATGGGCCCCTATCTCAACAATTGGGTTCCCGATGATCCTCGCTACTTCATGTATCACGTCGATACACTCTCATAAGCGTGCGACTCAATTAACTGCCACAATGGGTGAGAAAAGAGCGGAGCGATGCGAACATGCGAACATGACAAAATGGCGCTCGCACGTGCCTTTAAAGACATCTCCATATCACCTAGCCTGTCTACGGAACAGAGTCAGGCGGCTCGCCTACTCTGCGAAGAATACCAAGACATATTCAGTGATTTGCCGGGCAAGACGAATCTGGTCGAATGTCAACTTAACTGACCAGCACCACTCCAGTCCAGGTACGGCAGTACCATATTCCTTTTGCCCTCCAGCAATCTATCGAAGAAGAGGTTAAAAACATGCTTCTATTGGATGTAATCGAGCGATCTACATTCCCGTAGAACGCTCCACTGGTTCCGGTCCGTAAGCCAGATAACACTATCCAGCTATGCGTTGATTACAGGGAGTTAAACAAACTTCTTGTTGCTGACAGTGAACCGAGTCCTCGGATCGACGTCATTCTGGCCCAAGTCGGATCTAAGAAGTACTACTCAAAGTTTGATTTCACCAAAGGGTACTGGCAGATACCCATGGCCCCAGATTGCCGTTCAAAGACCGCATTTTCATGCCAGTCCGGGTTATCCCAATTCAAGTTCATGCCCTTTGGGATAAAAACCGTCCCCGCGGTCTATGCTAGACTTATGCGGAAGGTCTTGGAAGGCATCCCAAATGTGTATCACTACTTTGACGATGTCCTCATCGCAACTGAAACCTGGAGTGAGCGTTTGGACACCTTACGAGTGGTTTTCCGACGAATTCGAGAAGCGAAGCTCACAATCAACAAAAAAAAATCTGAAATCGGACAACTGAGCGTCTTCTTTTTGGGCCACAAAATAGGTGATGGTCGAGTGGAGCCCATGGACAAGACGCTGGAAAAGATCCTGGGTTCCAAACGGCCTCAGACCAAGAAGCAAGTTGGGTCATTCCTGGGACTCACAGGGTACTACCGTCAGTTTATTCCCCATTACGCTGAACTAGCCAAGCCACTTACAGATCTAACCCGTAAGAGCGCAGGAAACCAGATTCAATGGACTGAAAACCATGAGCAAGCTTTCTCCGTCCTGAAGGAAAAGCTTTATTCCGCTCCTATCCTGCGAACACCCAATATTCAGGGAAGCTTCGTCTTGCGGACTGACGCATCCGACCAGAGTCTGGGCGCCGTATATATGCAGAAGGTGGAGGGAACGCTTCATCCGGTATCGTATGCTAGCCGAGCTCTCTCCCCTCGAGAAAGCAAGTATTCAACTGTAGAACGCGAATGCTTAGCGCTGATCTGGGCTGTGAGGAAGTACCACTTGTGTCTGTGAGGTAAGCACTTTGTTTTGCAAACCGATCACCAACCTTTACAGTATTTGCAAAGCGCGAAACATTTGAACAACTGTGTCCTTCGCTGGAGCCTATTCCCCAAGAATACTCATTCATTGTGCAGTACATTAAGGGCAGTGACAATGTTGGTGCCGATTTCCTCAGAAGTGTGAGCATCCGCGTGTGTTATTCCCCCCCCCCCCGCCCCACCAGTGCGTTTTTCTTCTTGGTGGAGTAGTGAGGATGTGAAAGTGTGTGTCTTCGCCGACAACTTTCTAAAGTGGGGAGACATGTGAGGAAGTAGCCGTAACTTTGCGTCTTTGAAGAACAATTTTTGCCAGAAGACGGCCAATCCCTATGGTGGGGCTATGTGCCACTAAGAAGAAGAGGAGGTGTGAGAGTGGATCCCAGCAAAGGGGGACGGTGTGTTCCGGATTGCTCGGTGGTGATCGTGAGAAAGAGGGCAACCTTCGGACCGGACGCCGCTGTTCCAGTACCGGGTGCGAGACCGTGGTTCCCCTGTGACGGCCTAGAAGGCAACGGCCAGGGAACGACAGCACGGACCAGCGCTCCACGACCTGTCCACGTTCGAGGAAGTTCCGCCGGCGCACCGAAGACGTTCCAGCCAATCTGCAGCCACCCCCCCCCCCCCCCCCGAACAGCTCATCCAACACGTGAGACTGTTGCAGCTAGCCAACTTGACTTCCGTTCAAACGGACTCGTGTTTCTGTTTAGTTAGCAGCCCTGTTTAGTTTTTTTCCCTGTCGCTTCTTACTCCGCGTGTTTCTTCGACTACCCAACCCTATAAAGCGTGCCATCTTCTGTTCTTCTCCATGGTCCGGTGCCCTGTCTCGTTATTCTCCCGTCCGTAACGCTGGGGATCGTTCGAAGAGCCTGTATTCCATCACAGTGTGACTCTCTGACCCCTGTACAGAAGGCTCTACTTGGGTACATTTTCGCACTCCGCCCGCTGATTCCGGCAGCTGCATCGACCGTTAGCTAGCTAACATGACAAAGGGAGCCTATAAAGGGCAGTGATTATAAGATTGCAAAGAGAGGAACAGCGAAGCACCGCCGAAACACATGAAGAAAGTGAGAACCACGAGCGCTGATTTACAATTGGAAGGTATTTTGCGGCATGTCGTGACATGTCGCATTTCTTTTGACTGAGAGCGTAATTATGCACCAACTCACCCGTGCAACCAGCAATGCAAGCTATAAAGAGTCGTCCAATTGCAGAATATCACTCTTTGTGATGGCACTTTGGAGAATCGATGACGCACATGTGTTTAAATGACGGTGTCCAGAAATACACAGGAAAGAACGAGAAGGGGGTGACAAACGTTTTAACCGAAGTGTGAGCTTTCCGCGGCACCTGAAAAAGGTATACTTGGCACAGATGACGTATTCCACACAACCCAATGACTGCGCTTCTTCATTTAGTGTGCTCAGAACTCCCTTTAGAGTCACTTGAAATATGAATCCGTCAATTCGGTCGCTTAAGGCAGCAATATGTACCGTATAAACCGGATTATAGGTCGACCTGGTATATAGGTCACCCCCTATTTTGAGGTGGGAAAAGTTGACAAAAAAAATAATTCGGCACAGAACTGCACTCACAATGTCTATATTTATTTTCGACGCCCGTCCGTCACTGCCACTCACTATGCCTGCCGAAGTCACTCGTCCGAGCTCTCAGAGTCGTCCGAGGATGACTGCTTCGCACTGTCATCTTCCATGCCATCAGGCGCGTTGCTGATGGAGCACTTCCTGACGCTCGTGTAACCTTTCCGCGGCACCTGACACGGTCGCAACCGGCCCGTAAGGTCTTTTTGTCGTCGCCGGCTATCCACTCATTGTACAGTTCGCGGAGCCGGTCCGCGCATGTCCTCCGGAGCGATCGTGACGAAGTCCCGGACGAATGACGAAGTCCGCCACTTTGTTCTCCACTCGGGGTGCACCGCTTGACGTCCACGGAACGATCGGTTTCGGGGGTTGACTGCGCTTCTTGCGCCGCCATATATTCTGCTCGGTGACTCAATGCGTCAGCTTAAACGCCGCGGGGACTGGCGTCGACTGCCACCATGCATCTCGGAACAGAGACGTACAGAAATGTACGCACGCACGCACAATAGACGAGTAAAAGACGAAAAACTAGAGAAAAGCGAAATATGAAGTCGAGAGAGCGTCAATTCGCACATTGTTGCCAGACAATGATTTACATTTGCCAAGACCGCTATATAAGACGAGGGGTGACTTTTGTGCGGATTTTTTTTTAAAAAAACTCGACCTATATTCCGGTTTACACGGTAACTGCTAATTGGAACGTAGGAGCTGGAGCTCGATTGTTAGACAATGGCGATACAGGTGAAGCGTAATGCGTTGTGCCCGCGTACACATTTTTGTAATGTAAAGTATGTTATTTTTGCTGAGCATGCTCCTCCAATGAGGCCAATGTAACAGAGACTGTGTAAGCAATTGAGACTCACATAGTTGATAAACGTGCAGAAGATTCAACAGAACCGACAACCTCACTTAGGCCTGAACAACTCGTGAAATGAATAGGCTTCAACTGGACTTGCCCGATAGAGCGGTTAGCCCGCAAGGTTCTTTCACGAGGATTTTTGCAGCCCACCACGAAAGAATCGTTCCCTATCGTAAGAGATTCCAAGTCTTAAGGCGCATTTTTTTCTTATTGCGGGTGTTTTAGGGAAAATATACATTAGGTGGTGTGTTCGCCGGAAATCTGTTTGACCGAAACCCCCATTTCTGCCATGCAACCAACCACATAAGCCCAAAAGAAATAATCCGTTGCAACCCAAGTTTTGAGTTCGTTCAATACGCATAATTATTGACAAATGCAGTTCTACATATTACAACCGAAACATGACAGACACATCGCCTATTTTACCACCGCAAAGAAAAAGGCAGCTATAATTACGTGGCTGCGAACTTCCGCATTCCCTCAGTGCTAATAAAAACCTATTTTTACGCCCCTATATACTGGCATGATGAGTTCCGTTAATGGTATTTCTTCCTGGCCTTCTTTCGTCTCAGTTTTGGAACGCGTACTTAGGAGCCGGAATTGGGCAACCTTTTTTAATGGACGCTGGTAAGCCTAATTTGTATTTAGATGTATAAGAAATTTACAAACATTAAGAAAACCAAAATAAATACTATTTGCGCCTATTGCGGCATGCAAGCAGTCATATGAAATTACCACTCCTGTCTTTCCTTGGAAAGTATTAGGTATGGAATGAGTGAGTATAATTTATTTTGTCTCCATGCCGCTATCTCGGAATAGCTTAAGATCCGTAATGTGCAGCTCGAGGACAGTGCTTTGAAATTGTCATGAAAGCCAGCTTTCTGGCATAGAAAAACATTAAAACTGGGACAACAAATGTAGTGAATCCGACGATTTACACGGCAGGGGAGTTTCACTTGGATGTGCATTCGTAGCTCCTAATGTAATCTTCAATCGATATGTTGTACGTCATTATTTTCATAGACACAAAATAGGGTTCCTAACGAACACTGGACGTGTGTGATTTCAACTGTACGAACCAACCTTCATCTAAGGTAGGGGCGAAAATACAGCCAATTTATGCACGTTTAAGGGCTGTGATGATAAAACACAAGGACATGCAAAATGGCGCCATTTTGGTTAAAATGAACAGGTTCTTCAGAGTCCGTAAAGGATAGAAAAATATTAAATTTACAAGTGGGCGCACGGGCGGGCGGGCAGGCAAGCAGGTAGGCCGGCAGGTAGGCGGACGGGAGGGCGGGCAGGCAGGCAGGCAGGCAGGAAGGCAGGCAGGCAGGCAGAGAGACAGAGACCAAAAATTTTATGCTTAAGCAGGACAAAAAAGACTCTCCGTCGTGGCGGGACTGCTCACCGCGAGGGAAAGGCCATGGCAATTCCTTGTAGGTGCGTAGCTTGGCACTGCCTTTCGAAAAGTTCAAAAGGAGAGCGTGCGGAAGCTCCAACGACATGTGGCGCTGATCACTAGTTTATTCAATGTATGCTGGCATGAATACGTGAATCCGGGCAACAACAGGTGGTGGTAATGAATACAGACCGGATCTTCCTACAATAGAAATTAAAATTGGGATTTTGTCATCTATAGCAGGAAATGATGTCATTTAGGCACATATAGGCTAAATCTATATTTGCTTCAGCAGCATATTTTACAAGGAAAGTTTTACTTGTA
Source organism: Haemaphysalis longicornis (assembly GCA_013339765.2). Classification (NCBI taxonomy): domain Eukaryota; kingdom Metazoa; phylum Arthropoda; class Arachnida; order Ixodida; family Ixodidae; genus Haemaphysalis; species Haemaphysalis longicornis. Next base: position 169,158,232 of record CM023453.1, on the reverse strand, counting down.
GAAACAGCGGAAAATACTTTTGCTTGGAAAAAATAATTTTTTTTTCTTAGTACAAACTTGCACCACAAGAGTTGCTTTTCTGACAGATTTATGTAAAACGTAGGGTGATTCAGTATAAAACGTAGGTTATACAAACCATGACAAGCAAAAATCATCCCAAATATTTGTGGCTTACAGTTGTGGCTCTGTTTGGCCGATGATTGTGCGGGAAAAAACAACACTGAACGTTCCCTGAATGTTGGGGGAGCACGTTCGTCCTCCTGGACGCTCCACAACCGAATTAGAACTGGAATATCAGAATGTTTGGTGATAGAAGCTTTCGGCAGTTCCTTCCGCACAGGGAATCCAGGAATTTTATGCCACACGGAATTGCACATTGTCAGACAGAAATGGCTTTATCAAGAACCGGCCCATCGGGGATGGTAGCGGATCTGTCCTGGGCTTTCGTAATGAGCTCAGAATTTTTATTCATAGTCGCGCCTAGTCTCTCACCTGCGGAATTGCTTTCGGCTAAGAGTGGGAAATCCGCACAGGAATGTGCCAAGTCACGTTCAAAGGTAGGGTGGTGTAAATTATTCAAGCAGCGACACTTCTCCCTTCTGTATTAGCGTTAGTACCAATGGTGAGTTTATTTGTTGTTTGGGCTGCAGAGCCCAAGGACGCGGGTTTGATTCCTGGTTGCGGCAGCCCTTTTCTGATGGCGGCAAAAAGCGGAAAGGCGAGTTTATTCAAGGTTTCAACGAACGTGAAAGATCGTTAGGTGGCCAAATTATGCCGGAGCCCTCCACTATGGTGGGCATAATTGACTGTGTAGCGTCGGAGCCTTTAACCTCATAATCAATTAATGAGTGTATTTGCAGTAGTTTTGGTCGTTAGCCAAGGTTTTAAGGAGCAACAACATGCTCTTATGGAAGATTTCACATGGGGTAACCGCTGCTTCATGACACAACTGCAGACCAAAAAAATATATTAACTGCCGGTATTCACTCGCTCACAGGGCAGAACGACCTCCTCCGCTCTTCACAGCACATTTGAATCCCATAGATAGTACAAGGAAGTGCAATAATTTCGCAAACATATCTGAACTACTCTTTTCTGCAGAAGCAGAGAATTAGGGAAGCTGTGATATAGTAGCACAAGTCAGTAACTATGCACTGTATTGCAATTTTAAATAATGTAACTTTCTGTGCAACTAATTTCCTATTGCCATGTTTCGAAATGTTCGTGAAGTATGTTCAGCCCGGCAAATCATGCATGTCACGACTGGAGTGCTTCAGAATTACAGAAGATGCTCATTCCTGTAAGGTCTGTTTCTCGTTCCTTATTCGCGCTATAGGTGCTGCATCTTGCGATCCGGTTATGTTTCCGTGATGGGCGGATGACTGTGCATGTGTTCGTGGCGGCACGTTAAAACATTGGTGGGTGAGACTTGCACGTGGCTCTTTACCTAGGAGACGTCTTTGACCTTCAGAGGCATATGCGCGCCGCAGTCGCGCTTATTTTCTTCGTTTTTTTGTTTTGGCATAGGCAAGCGATTGGGCGCATGGGCAAAAATGTTCGTCCCGCACTGAAAAAGAGGGTGGTAGAAAAGCGCAACGCCACGCACGGCGTCGGTAATAACAACGACTGCTTATGCGAGGCGGAGCTAGGAAGAATTAAAGAAATGATGGTGGCAAAAGAACGCCATCGAATCCATCTAAGCCACACTCTCAGAGCACGCCAACAAGTGCAGCACCCTGGAAAGGAATCAGCAACTAATGATGAGCCACCCCATCTTCGCACAGACGCAGTAAGGTCCCCAAGTGCCACAACAACCCAACGACTTTCACCTCGGCCAAACATGGCCTCCAGCCCACCAAGCATAACCGTATGGCAATGGAACTGTCGCGGCTTGCATGGGAAAAGGACAGTACTTTAACAACACATAGATCACGCTCGACGCAAACCCGACGTGCTGCTACTGCAAGAAACTCTAACAAATACATCATCCCTTCTCGGTTACACAGCGTACATGAGCCCGGCCGATGGCAGAGGCCTGTGCGCCCTGGTCAGAAAGGGACTGACTTTCATCGAACACGAACTCAAGTCCGTCAAGACCGAACACACCCTGTCAGAACTCACCCCAACCAGGTATACAAAGGGCAGCATCTTCCTCCTGAACTTTACAGCAACCCGTAACAAATGCTTCAAAGATTTACACCATCCTACACAAGGCAAGCATGGCAAGCACACTTGGATAGCATGCGGCGACTTCAACGCTATGAAACACGCCTGGGGCTACGCGAAGAGCAATGCCAAGGGAAGAAACCTGGCACAAGACGCGCTTCAGCTGAACGACACCCTCATCACTGAACCTGCCCATCCTACCAGAATTGGAAACTCGGTGTCCCGAGACACCAACCGTGACCTCACCTTCATCAAGAATATTGAGCCGATCACAGTCACCTGGAGCAACACCGGCACCGATCTGGGCAGTGAATATATGATCGTCGAGATCAGTATATCCACCCAGGGGAATCCCAGCGACAAAAGGTAGAAATACACCTTGGTCGACTGGATGGAATTCAGAAAATCTAAAGACCAGGACCGAGAACAGGCGCAAGAAGATGAGATCACCGACATTGATGAATCGACGAAGATCGCCCAAGACGTCTGCAAGTCTACCAAGGAGATCTAGACTGACATCGAAACCGAAAGAATGAATAGCAGACTCGCCAACCTGATTGAAGTCAAGAACTCGATCCAGAACAAATGGAAGGGGCAAAATCTCAACAAAAAACTACGCAAAATGTGGCAGAGCTCAAACGCGCGATCGAAAAGCACTGCCGCACACTATGCACCCAACCATGAAACGAACTATGCAACGCTGCCGGCGGACAAATACACAATGGCAACACTTGGAACCTTCTCAAGCACCTCCTCGACGAGACAAAGACGAAATCGTACCAAATGGACTGACTAGCAAAGCTCTTACACCACGAAGTCACAACGCACGGGACGGACGCCATCCTGAAGCGAATGCTAGACAAATACCTCCCATCGACACCAACTGAAAATCACGGACCGTACAAGGGCAGACGCAACGCGTGCTTCGACAAGGACATCCAAGTAGAGGCGGTCAAAACGGCAGTTCATGACCTCAACAGCAGATCGGCACCCGGTTCAGACATCATCACGAACAAAACCCCCATGAATATAGAAGAACGATCTATCGAGAAACTAACAACGTACTACAACAAATGCAGGAAAGCGGGTTCACTACCACCACAATGGAAGACGGCGAAGACGATACTCATCCCCAAACCGGGGAAACCACCGAGCACGGGCAACCTCCGCCCAATATCGCTCACGTCCTGCGTGGGCAAGGTGCTGGAGCACGTCCTGCTAAACAGGTGGCAAGAGTACTTTGAAAGAGAGGAGCTGTATCCCGAGACGAGCATCGCCTTTCGAAAACACCTTAGCAGACAGGACGCCATGATCCAACTCAAACATCAAATCATAGACGAAGACACCAAAGACACCAAGACACGTTTGCTAGCGCGATTAGATTGCTCGCCTCACCTGATGGCTCCGCTCATGATATAACATATATAACATATATAACATATAACACGCACGCAATTCGCGTGCGTGTTAGAAGTGAGGCGGCTCAGGCACAGGGATAGTTCGTCAACGGGTTCGTCAATGACGAGGCCGCTCGCCTCGAGGGTCGTCGCCATGGGGATCGAGAACGGAAAAGTTTCTAGAGAATCAATATGGACCACGTTGCCACAGAGAATGCTGCGTAGAGATGTCGGTGGGCCTGAAACACTAAATCCATTCAACGCAACCTGGGTGAGGTGTGTGAGAATTACGGGCACGGCAACGTCCAGCTGATGGTGCACGTCAGCAGCGGGAAAGTCCGACGGAACGTTAGCCGACGCTCAGTTTAAGCGTGATTTTCTCTGAGTCGAACTTGGACACTCGTGTTGACTGTGCAATATGGTTTGTGGTTTGGCTCAAATCTAACGACTATAAAATTGACGACCATAAGAAACACACGGAGGGTCTTCGAGTGCTGCGTGAGCTCTTCCCGCACGCACCAGATGACCACGAGGAGATGAGAGTGTGTCAGACGTGCCGTGATTCGCTACTGCGAGGAAACATGCCTCCGTTCGGCTTGGCCAACAGGTTCGTGTGTGTGCCCAAGTCCGCCTCGTTGTCGTGGTCGAACGAGTTGGAAGAGAAAGAAATAGGAATTCATCTCGAATTCCGTTCATAAACATACGTCGTCTGACCACAGGCTACTGTCGGTACCAAATATGCGACCAAATCGGGAATGTGCTTATCGACGTTCAGGCAACGGTACAGCTTCTTCCGCGCGAATTCCTGGAAGACATTGTGGTGGACGTGATCCTCAAGCGTCGCCTACTCGCAAAGTCGGTACACAAGTCACGTCTGGTGACCAACCGGAACCTGTACCTGTAGTTGTAGTACCTAACGGAAACTCCCAAAGGATCTAGTCTGACTGGGTGCCTATTGAACCCAAAGTGGTTGTGGTCAATCTGAGCAGCAAGAAAAAGGAGGTAATCAGACAGAAACAATTCCCTTTGATACAGGAAAATGCAATGACCATGCACAATTGTGAAGGAGTCCCGTTTGTGAGTGTAGTGTTCGAACATGACAAGGTACACCAGTAGAAGCTCGTGTACGTGGGTCTTAGTCGGTGCACCAATCTAGAAAACCTTTACTTGACCAACGCCAGTGGAGACTTCAGGCTTCAGCACGGCATCAAAGCCAATCCGAATCCCACACTTCGTGCAGACTTTCAAGGATTACAAAAGTACCAGCTCGAAACAATCAGCCGAACTTGCTCAACAGCATACGGAAACATCGGCCTTGAAGAACGCCCCTGCTCAAAGTTCGATCGCTTCAGTGTCACGCAAACGACGTTAATCCCGACGAACAGCTACGAAAAGCACACGTGCTATGCTTCACCGAAACGCGGAACGATGTCCGATTGCATATCGATGATTTCACGTCCGTTGGATACGAAGAGAAGATGGACAGAATGGCGGAAGGAGATAACGTGAGACATCAAAATGATCGAAGCCCTCTACCGTAGCTACAAAGAGTGCACCTATAAAAAGCCGGTGGGTTCGATCCCGGCGAGGTGTTGGCGCTGAAATCAAAATTCGGCGGCTTTACAATGCTCCTGCTCTACGTTGTACCTCCCACTACTCAAGAAAAAGCTAATAAAAGTAATTGGATTCAATCTGGTACATATGTAAGATTACAAGCTGACCAGTTCTGGTGATAGGAGGCTTTAACGGGGACACCAAGCGGTACATATTACGTTGAGACTACGTAATGTATACGTTCATTATGAGTAGCCCTAACAGGAAGTGGGGTGATCTACCTAACTACGGTTCGTGGAACTCGCATAAATCTGGTCTATGCAAACTTCGGGATTTCTCAAATGAATCAATTTTGTCATTTACTGCAGGAATGCCATATCCATCACAAGGGACTCGGAAGAGAACGCCTACTTGTATAAGTGTAGGACACAACGGTGTACTTCCAGCGTCTTCTCCACAACCACCACCACCACAGCATTGAAAGTGGTCACGAAGGGAAAAGAAGAATTAGGTGAATTGTATAATGGCGATGAACAGTACTCAACTATACTCATGCTCACTTTGGGGGAAGAAGAATCAGGTGAAGTGTTTAATGAAGATGAACACTACAGAATTATACTCGATGATGATTAACAAACGCCCTTCCAACTGAAAGGTGTCAGTTTATTGAAACGTGCTCATGCACACACAACGTGCCAATGACCAATGATGATAACTTGCAAAAATAAAGAATGCAGCGCCAACCGCAAAAAAGATGCAACAAAGGTCGTTGAAACAACGAACACACACATCGGCTGCAATGGCGGACTTAGTTGTGATGTTCGCGCAGGTTGCGTACAGCCTCCCTATATTCAAATCATGCGTTGGTGTGAACTTCCTTCATTTTGTATCCCCCGTTATGTTATAATGAGGCTTGAGTATTCCCGGGCAATACAGCTGTCCCGCATTCCAAAAACTGGGCTTTATAAACTTTTTGATATCAGTTCAGCCGTTGAGACAATATAAACAAATAGAACAAAACAAAACTTTAGGCAGGTGACGCTCACTGGAAAAGTCTAGAAAGCTTCTTACACATCGTTCACTCAAACACACTACCTTGCAAAGCTGCTTCCCGGCATAAATTGAAATTTTCCTTCCTCTTTTATAATCGTGCCGCTCATGTATGAACAGCCACAAAGCCTCCAAGAAACGCCATCTACCTAAAGTGTGATGCTTCAGTAGTTTAGAGAAGCTTGAAATTTAATGCAGAGGGGTGAAAGGTGTGTATGGCGATTTATAAGGGCCGGTAATGGCGAAGAGGCCGCGCAAGTGGCTAAAAATGGTGTACAGGAAACGCCCATTCCAAGCCATCTATATTCTTTGAATCCTTCACCTAAACCTGCATATTTGGTTTTTTTGTAGCCTGTAGTCAACCGCTGCCAGTTTAACAACAAATCCAATCTGTAATACGGCCTTCAACATCTAAATGTCTGCAATTTTTTTGCAAAGCAACCGAGAACTACTTACAGGAATCGCCTTCCTGAAAATATCGACATTTCTGGCTGTTTTTGAAACGTTACTTTACAATGGTGACTTTTTTACTGGTATTGGCAATTTCCCGGCGACTTTTACATCTGTGAACCCTGAACCAATGCACACGCACACAACACGGATGCATAAAATAGCACACGTGAACGCACAGACAGGTGCGTATAGTCGCACGCACCCACACATGTAGAACGCGCCCCAACGCATATACCGATACGCACCCACAAACGCACGCAAGCAGGCACATGCACACACATATACACACGCATACACGCACGCACATGTAGGTGATCACGCATGTACGCGCATTAATGTCCTTGAAATTTTATACGGGAATAACATCTTGATTTCATGTGGAATATTATCGCGAATTTTGTTTCTTTCGCGTTTTTACATACCTTCAGAGTTGCGAGATAATTTTACCAAGTCTATGAACTCATAAATTACTGCTTCGGTACAGATCAAATAAGTGATTCTGTAATATTCTTGATTGATTCGGTAGAAAATTGGCGCGCCCTGCCTGCATCTGCGAATACTTCATGAAAACCGAGGAACCACGATCGTTTGCCAACTGCGTGCCATGAATTGTTGCGATATTACCTTGCTCAGCCAGCTACGAGCCCGGCGCCGATCTCAACAACGGAGCTATCGTCACAGACGTTGAGTTAAAGCAGCATTTACGCTCGAACCTTGTTATAATGTAACGGAATATACCTACACATGGATATAACGAAGCAAATGAAATACTCCTTGAAGTTTTATTAGAAACCAGGCATTGCAAACTTCGTTTTATTTGAGTAAATATAGCTGTCAATGGCTATAGCGAACTATATTAGCCCACCCGCCCTTCCAAAAAAGAACTCCCGAACACGAGGCGCAAAGTATTCAGGGGAGTTAGAACCTCGTTCAGCGTGGCTGTTTTAAAACTCATGCGTCCACCTCATAGCCTCGCTCAGACACACTAGGCACGAGCGAGCAGGCCATCCTCCTCCCTAAGCCAGTGGGATGGAGCTTGTGGGCAGCCGTACGGGCGGGCGAATCACGTGCCGGCGCTGAGTAGTGGCGCAAGGTGGTTTCTCTCACGTTGAAGAACCGGCTCGAGAGGCTCCCCGTGCAGGCGAGGTCAGTTGAGCGTGGTTCATTTGAGCGCTCAGTTGAGCGGTTCAGTTGAGCACTCAAGATCAGTTGAGCGCGGTGGCTGCGCACCGGGCTCTCTCTGCTTTTTTCTGCCGACGCGGTTGTTTAGGAGGAGCACATCGACGATGCTATTGTCGCAGATCTCACCCGACAAACCGAAGCCAACAAAGCCGAAGACACCGTGGTGTGCCATCCAAACTCGTTCAGAAGAACTTGTTGTTGGGGGAGTTGGTGCATCTTGGCGAATGAACACAGGTGTTGCGCGAAAACGACACCACACTCAGGACGGACGGGACGGACGGGGAGACCGTTCGTCCCGTCCGTCCTGTGTAAGGTGTCTTTTTCACGCAAGGCCCGTGTTTATTCACCAAACACGTTCGTCGTGTCAACATCGTTGCGGGGACGGGATGCAGCTGACCTCCTACGTCGCTCATTCGGCGCCCATGGCGGCAGTGAAAACGCCATCAATGCGGTGACAAACCGCTGAAGGCGAAGTCTTTCGCTTGTGATGTTCTAAACAAAGGGTATCACGGACCTTTTTCTGGCTATGTCTGGTGCACAATAAAACAGACAGTGGCCGCCTTCACTACGTAAAATATCGGTCTTCTATTCGATTTCTGTCGTATTACTGGTCGTGTTGCGGTACACTGGATCGCACGGCACTTTTCTACTTTGCATGCGCACAGTTGTGCACCAAAATGAGCATACATTGCAGTGAATATTTTTAATAGATATAACAAAAATCTAGATATAGCTAAAGTAGGAAAAGGGGAAGGTGAATTCTCGGCGCTGTTTCCCAATATGTGGGAGCACGTTTACTACGGGTCCCTGGTCCGAGGCGTGATTCAGCCCAACCGTCGGTGCGTCGCCAGGCCCAGCGTATTTGTGTGTGGCGCTCTTGCACAACAGCGCTCCTCCGTGATGCAATTAAGCAGAAAGACGAGCTGCTTCCACGTGGCTCGGATCCCGGCCCGTTTGTTCTCGATGCCCATCCAGGTTCCACTTCACTGTTCCAGAGTTCACGTCGCTTCGCGCTCCTTGCAGGAACAGACTCTCCCTGCCAGGTCCGGATCACAAGTACACCGCCGTGCTGCATAGGTGTCATGACCAGCTTCGCCTGGTTCTGCCGGTCTCGTTTCTATTCATCGGTCGTTGTTCGTTCTGCATCTCGCAACAAAGCGACCCAGCGCAAGCGCAGCACCGTGTGTCGTACGCCAGAAATCCAGATTCTAATAATAGCCTCATTAGCTAATAGCTAAGCGTGTGTCCCCGTATTGCACGTTCTACACGAAAAGGCCCAGGCCGAACACAAGACTTGAAATAACAACTCGAACTGTGTGTCAAATGTAACACTCGATATGAAATGATCACAAACTAAAGTTTGTGATCATTTGATTCCTTGAAATCACGTGAGGCTGAAAATAATCAACTCAGCATTAAGTGACGGCATCGATTTTGCTCCCATCTACTTGCTAACCTAAACGCTGTTCCAGAAGGACAAAATCGAAGAAATGGTAGGTGGAAGGTAGCATTAAAACTGGCTCCTCGCTCAAGTCTGGTTTCAGCATTTCAAATGCGCTCTTTTTCTCAGCCGGTACAAGGTCCGCAGGGCTGACGCCCGCACTGGCGTGTGGAGCAGGCCTCAAAGCGAAAATAGCGGTAGGCATACATCTTTCCCAACCGCATTTTTGCTCAAAGCAGAGTGTTCTCAGCAGTTCCTTTAACACTGAGACCATTTGCTCCACTCCGTTGGATTTCGGGTGAGAGAAAGCGCTCTGCATCACCTTGATTCCGCACGTTTCGGGAAAAGTCTAGCTTAGGCCTCTACTGAACACGCTACCGTTGACGCACTGAATACCAGCGGGAATTCCGACACGAGGGAATATTGAAAGGAGTGAATCAACGACCGTAGGATAATTGAGCAGAGTGGCACTGCTGCGGGAAACTTAGTCGCGACACATAGGGCGCCTAGAATGTATCGATACTTTTTTTGCACTCCGGCAATGGCCTGCAACGTTAGTCACCAGCCGATGGAACGGTTCAGTTATTACTGGTACAAATTACGTGGGTGTTTTTCTTCTATCTGTTCTCTTTGAGACCATTTGGCATGTGTCACAAGAGCGAGCAAGCGTTTCAATGTCTTTCCAGGCCTTAGGCCAGTAGTAGTCCTGCGCAAGTCGAGCTTTCGTTTTTTAAACCGAGGGGGCCTGCGTACGCGTTTACGTGCTCGAGTTCCAATAGCTCATAACCATACGTTTCTGGGATCAAAGGTGCTCATACTTCCGACGCTTGGCATCTGTGAGGCTGTGGTACACCACAAGCCCGATTTTTCACAAAGCGAAACGTTCATTTTTTTCGCCCACTTTCATGATATCTAACAATGATTTTGTGACAATATCTTCCTGCTGTTCTCGAAAGAACGTCATTCTGTCCACCTTAATTAACTTATGCCAGCTGTCGGCGACAGGTGACATGGCTGAGCTTGCTTGATTCAATGATTGATTATTGATTGATTGATTGATTGATGATTCATTCATTCATTCATTCATTCATTCATTCATTCATTCATTCATTCATTCATTCATTCAAGGTTTAATGCGCCGACGCTACAAATGCGATGAGGCGCGGTTGTGAGGTGCTCTGGAATAATTTTCACTACCTAGGTATCTTTAAGGTACGCCGTTATCTGGAACACACTGGCGCTTTTGCTTTTTCCGCCATCAGAAAAGTTTCCTCGGCGGTTGGCAATTGAACCAGCGCCCTTGTGCTCAGCAGGGCAACGCCATAGCGACTGAGCCACCGCGGATTGTCAACTTTGAGCTTCTCTGCCGATGGGGTTGACGCAACCCGCTTCGACCGCTGTCGGCTCGACTAAATGACCGCAAGAGTTTTCGGTCGGCTCGCAGATCGCCTAACGTCACTCGTCCGCCTTTCGTGTCTTAGTCGCTGTTGAGTGTTAATTGTCAGCTTCTTGCTTGCGATCTGGTGAGCTTAATGCACGCCTTCTTTCAGCAGCTGCTCCGAGCTATTAGAGAAGAGATAAGGGCAATGCAGACGCAGCCGCCTGCGTGTTAAGCTTACCAAAAGCTTCTTAAATGGCTCCCCAACACTCGGCAAGCAATCAGTCTGCTGATAGGCAATTTGCTTTATCCACGCACATTCGCCTGTGTAGTCGTTTGGAGACACTACTGATGGGTGGCCTACAGAAATAGTTGCTACAGAGTGTCGGAGTGCTCTGCGATTCTTTGCGTTCTAGCTTCTCTCACGTAGGCAGAGCTGGAGCAGCCACATGATCTCTTCGTTTTCTCGAATCGTTGCAAACTCAACCTCCTGTTTACAGCGCGCCGCGATGTGCCCTTCCTTTTTGCAGTTGTTTGAGATTAGCGGATACCGCTACGCAAATGCACGTCCAGCATCCGTGTGTAGCTTGACATCACAGTTCGAATTTTGTGACTCATCTATCGCTTCACCCACAGTGTCTTTTGTAAGTCGTGAGTATTTTCAAAACAAGAGACACGCTTCCTGTTTTCCAGCATCAGGCTTCTTAAAAGCTCCTGATTTTTCAACGCGCACCGCCTTAGTATGAAACGTTCGGCTGGTGTAGTCTGCCTCAGCTAACTCTGCGGCCTTGCTGAGCCTTACTTCCTCAAGCCCATCCTGCAGCCACAGCCTGGCTTCATTTTCCACGCAGCGGTAGAAATTGCTCAAATGCTCTGCGCTCTACCACTTTGTCTCCGGAGTCATAAACGTCTTCCCCCTTAAGCCACTCAATAATGTCAGCCTTCTGACGGAATGCGTAGTCTATGCGCTACTCATTGCCCTTTCTTGCATACCGGAACCGGAACCTCTGTTCGATATTGCGTCAGGCACCCCTTGATTTGGTATAGTGACCCGCGAGTCGTGGTCTGCGACGACTAGCACGATGGGGCTCTCCTCCGCGTGTGTAATTTTGTTTGCACGGAAAATGAGTTCCTTAACTGCGGTGTTTCCTGAGATGACGGCTGCCGTGCACAAACCTCGTGGTGTGGACGGGAGCCGTCCACGTTGAGGACTCCGTATTTACGACCATAGTGGCGAGTCAACGCTTCTGCCTGCGCGAGGCGTCGGCCGATGTGGTCTTCTTGCGTCGTTTTTGCCTGAAGAAGGCGCAATTACAGGGCGTATCAGCAGACTTTAGGAATCTGTACGTGCTTTTCCGTATGTATTGAGTGATGTATTGAGTAATGGGTGTGTAGTCGGGCAAGGAGGCAGCAACCCAATGGCGTCTAAGAGGGCCTCAGTGTTTCGGTGCGTCAAGACGCCTCTCCCAGCTCCTTGATTGTGTTCACCATTCCCAGGCCTAGGAGGCGCTGGCTGGAGGTGTGGAGCGGAAGTTCTAGGGCGTGTTTGTGAATTTTGCAGAGAATGACCTCGAGTACATTCTTTTAAAGTTTTCACAGGTGTGGAGCCGAGTAACGGTATCGGCTCATTAAGAATGCATGCGCCAGCCGCAAGGCATCTTTGCATCGCCACCCCCCGCGCTTACTGGAACCCCGGCGGAGTATTCGGCCAACCTGGTCCCAACCTTAAGAAATTTCGCCAATGTTGCTTTTTCTCTGCGATGTTGGCGAATGAAAACGCTAGTGCTCAGGTCTCGTCTCGGTCGCCTATGTATCGGCTAGGAAGGCACAGGTTGAGTTTGGCGGTGCGCGTTATTGACAATCGTAAGTGCATGAATCCCGACTTGGACGGAAAACACTCAGGCAACAGCGACGGGCGTAGTTGTCATCGATGTCCGCCGTTTGTTGCACGCTGACTTTCATCTCTATTGCCGAGCCATGTTAGGGCCAGCCCAGGTAGTGATGTCATCGGCACACAGCGCATGGTTGATCCCTTCGACTTTCGCCAGCTGAGGAGGGAGCCTTGTCATTGAAAGAACAAAGAGAAGAGGTAAGATGACCGCTCCCTGCGGTGTCCCTAGCATGCCTAATTGGTAAAATCCGTGGTCTATGTCCTGAATTCGAATGAATGATTGTCTGACAGTGACGAATTACCTAATACAGTTTATTTATTTATTTATTTATTTATTTATTTTTATTTGTGTTACCCTCAGGGCCCAAGGGCGTTACAGAGGGGAGTGGGAAATACACAATAATACAGACAAAAGCAGAAAAACAACAATAAACATTACAAATAACAGTCGTTAGGAAAACAGGTTGGTTATGACTGAGCGAAAAGCAATTTCATTGCCGATTTGAAGCCATTTTGGCCACAGCCCACTTGCGAGAGATGTGTAAGGTAAGTTCATTGGTCATGTTGTCAAAGGCCCCCTTCATATCTAAAGCGAGCACAACTGTGTCATTGGAAGTACTCTACGGGATCGAGAATCTCACGATATAGCTGCAGCTAAAGATCCAGCGCGGACCTGTGTGGGCTGAACCAAAACATGGTGTCGGCAAAAGCATTTTTGTTCTCCGAGAACTCCGATACCCTGTTGTGCACCATCGTCTTCACTAATTTGCCCACACAAGAAGTAAGAGAGATAGGGTGGAGGTTGTCCGTGTCAATGACAATATTTGCGAAAAAAAAACAAAGCAAGTAGACGAAACACCGCAGAGTGTCCCGTCTAACTTTGTTTTATCCTTCCCAGCGCTATTTTCCCATATCCGTGACCAACTAGCCCAAGAAACGAAGAAGATGCTAGTAGGAATATATACCAAGTCGCCTAATCATTCGTTCTAGTAAGAAATTGTTGACGGCTTTGTTTTAGTTTAGTTGTATAAATTAATGTTGCCGTGGACACCTTAGGTGTAGTACTTGTTTCGTAGGTAGAGAAAGGGGCTTCAATACCATGAGCAATAATTTGAGTGAGGGCGGTATTTTACAGCTTTCTGTCCTCCCCTTCAATCAGTATGCTGCCTCCTTAAAGCTTTAGTCGTTGTTGCTTTTGCCCTGGTCGTCCTTGGCGAAATTAGGATATTGCATGGTTTGCCGGTAAATGGGGCTTTGGGAGGCAGATAGGGGATACGAACCCTGTGGACTTTGTCGTAGGTGAAAAAACGTTATTTTCATTTTTCTTGACAGGATAATGTTGGACAATGACGAGGAAGCCGCAGACATGCAATAATGACTCATTTTTAAATTCGATTACTAAACATAATAAGAAAATAGGTTCAAAATGTTTCTAATTTTCGACGAGTAATGTACCTAGTCAGTAATCTCTTTCGGTTTAACGACTAATATTTGGCCGATCCCCGGATTGGGTATGCGCCATTAACTTGAGGAAACAACAACAACAACAACAGCAACCTGTGCGGACGATATCATGGCTGCCTTTAAATGCTTCCTCCATATCGCTTATTATCGTATGCCATGTTTTGTGCCGCCCTGACCCTGCCCCCACGTAAAATCTTTGGCAAAGTGTGCGGTGCCACATTTATCCTGGCCGGAACTTCGCACTGTATTGGAGTGGACGCATTTGTCGAGGGCACGCGGACCGTGTCGAGCAGCACCAGCTGCAGATGAACTGTAGAGTGGAGCGTAGCAACCTGTTAACTCTGGACTGATGACGAAAACAGGGACAGAGTATGAAGCCCACTTCCCGGCTGGAATGGCCATGACCTCATGATCATAGACCTTGTCATGGCTCCGCCACCAGGCATGTTTTGTGCCATCTTTGTGCCGCCCAACGAAACATATTATTTCAAATTGCATCGGCATGGTATGAAGGAACAATTTACAAAATACCGTACGGCACGAGCAATTCCCAATTGGTGTGAGGGATGCTCAGTTACTAATCATTTTCCCGGGAGCCACGCAGCATACTAATACGTTGACAGACAAGGCCGCCGTCATCCATACGTGGAAGAAATTCTGCATGACCACTGTTGATGGTCTCTTTTATCTACAGCTTCTCAAATTATCGCTTATTCACGGCGTGAGTATGAGGCTCGGGGCAAGTTCAGCAGAAAGAGTGTGAAAGCGTCTGAAATAAAGTGGTCAGTGAATGAAAAGCTTAACAAATTTTTTGCAGCATTCAACTGAAAGCACCAAGTGCTATGCGGGAATTTCACCTGAGACTAAAATCTGCCACGTCGTTGAGTGCTGCAATGGCTAAGTGTTGCAAGTATTTGGGCAGGACCCTACTGTTTGCACTCTTGCCCCTTAACTTTTTGGGGCCATAAATAATAAAAATGATTTTCACATAACAGTGGGTAACATTTATTGCCCATCAAAACAAAATATCTTGGTGAAAAACCCTGCACACTGTGATGCGCATACTCGCGTAAAGATTTTCTTCCTGACACTCATTTGTGTTGAGCTCAAGAGGCACATCTCAAGTAACTTACTTCACTATTATGCAAATATTTATAACGCTGGCTCGTAACGTAGAGGGCCGCATGGAGCCTGTGCGAGAAGCTGAATTATGAAAAAAAAACACGGACGGTATATATTGGCGCTTTTAGTACTCCAGAAAAATATTTAGTGAGTCAAGTATAGCAAATGTGCATAACAAATGTAGGGGCGCTGGTTTTAAAACGCATCTCTAAGGTATCAGAACATGTATTTAAAAAATTTTGCTCTTAGCTGTGAATGCTTGAAACATTTTTCCGTGGTTGGTCCACAAACGTGGCCATTAGCCTACTAGTCTCAGTCAATAAGTGCCGCTCAACCGCTGTTTGACATCTCTGATTACACTATTGCATAACTGTGTGTTTCGAATACCTCTCGGTTTCTCAAAAAGCGTTTACTATGGAGGCCTTGGTTATATAAGCCTTCTTGTACATAGTGTCTGTTTTCATTGTGGAGAAATTAGGAAATTCTTAGGCGGTTGCGATTGAACGCATATAGATAATTTAAATAGCAGTTATACCCATATACTGCCTCTGCGTCGCACTGTGATTACAGGCTGCGAAAAGACAAATTGTCCACACTATGAAAAAAACGTTCAGCTGGCAATGGGATTGCGCTTGCTGTATATTCTGGTTTTCTGTATGTTTCAAAGCTGTGAAACAGAAATTGGGGTAACATACTGCAACAAATGACACAAACTTTTCGTTACGAAAATCTGTGTTGATTTTTACAGGTTATATATGTTATATCTCCATGCTAAGTGGGTAATCCGCAGATCATGATTTCAAATTTAATGGTATTCGCATAGCCAAATGTTTCACCAAGTGTTCGGCTAGTGGACAGTGAAACGCTTGTGAGAAGAACTGGAGTGATAGGACAGCAGAAAGCACGCAGGTTTTACACTAAAAAAACTGTGAACATAAAGGGAGTTTGAGAAAAATAAATAAATAAGAAGGTTCAGATTATGGGGTAGTTTGTTAGCGCAAATTTTGTTCAGCACAAAGGTATTTCTGGCTTTACTAAAATGAAAAAAAAAACAGAAATAACAGTACGGTCGCCATGACCGTTTAGTCAGTTCCACATATGCAAAACTGACTCAAACCTGTTTGAATACTTATACGTAAGCGGCCATTGTCATAGCATTCTTTGCTTTCATAATATGTTTCATTTGTTAACCACATAGAACGGTTCACTTGGCAAGGACCGCCATCCTTGCGGTCATATAATCAGGCACTTTGTCGCCGATGGCAAAATTTTTCTGTAGAACACACGGCGTCTCTTTACATACGGTAGTTTCGCGCATTAGAACCACGATACTGCTGGGAAGAAATGTCAGCGCATAAGGTCTTAGCAACAAGAACATTTTTGTCCGCGGGGAGTTTAAAAAAAGGTACGGACTACTGCCTGCACGGGGAATCAGTAGGGCTATTGTACGAGCTTGCGGAGAAGAGTTGCCATACAAAAAATACGCACAACTTGATAGATGCAGTCAAAAGCAACGGGTATATTTTGTTTTGTTTACAAAAACTGTATCTCTCATTGCTTAGTTGTAGTAAAATATACAGTGAAGATGAAGGTTGAGGTATATTCCTGGCTGTTCCTTGACTAACTCTTGTGAGAAACATGGTGAATTATATGAAACGAAGTTGGGCAAAAATGCGGTTGTATGTAACCTTTTATTTTTAGATGACATTTCACTGTAACGGTTTCAAGTTAATAGAAATACAACACTACAAGAGTCGCGAGGGTTTTCTACACAATTAAACATGAATAAAAGCGCCAGCAACAAGCATTATAATAGTCACTTTGAGTTTTTTTAGGAAACAAAACATTCTTTTAAATCACGATTTGTTTAATTCATTCTTTCCGTATTCCTTGTGCACCCTGCACACAGACTAGAACACAAACTATTTTACATTAGAACTGTTGGTAAGAGGTTTCTCACGCTTTTCTTTGTATTTTTGGGCTATTTGCGGGGCGCCCTTCTGGTAGGGAGCTATTACGTAACTTGATTTTTTTTCTTTTTTCTGGAAACACACTACGTTGTAGGTATTCTGGCGCATACCAATCACTGCGGCAATTTATTTTAGAAATTTAAAGAGGTTGAGTACGTAGAATTCTCGATTTTCATTTTGCAAGAGGCCTTAGTAGTTCCTTTTTGTAGTGTCCCTTTTTCTTTTCTAGTAATAATTTTATGCCCCTATCTCGTGGGTATTTGAAATCGCAATACAGTCGATCTGCACCACGGAGCAAGAATATATAGGAGGCGAAACGGCCCATTGGGACAAGCGCGGGTGAGCGACCAGATAATGTTACAATAAAAACCAAGGCCTACTGGAAAGCTTCGTAGATGCGACGGGAAGGACACAGAAGCGGCACCTCATGGACGAATTGATGGCGGCCGCACTTATTGCGCGGCTGAGCAGTGAAATGCCGATTGCGGCGGCCGCGCAGTTTCTTCACCTGCGGCAGATGCCCCTAGCCCAACGTATGACAAGCGCTTGTGACATTATCTGGCCTCGCTAGGAAGCCTAGTTCCGCCTCCTATCTTATTCATGCTCCGTGATCTGGACAGACCTTAATCCTGATGGGGTACGGCTACACTGCCAGTTTTCATGGCGATCGAACACGATCCAGCTAGAATTAAATCGTGGTTTCCAACATTGGCTGAGGTATTGAAGTGCAATTACAAGGCACCGGTGATACTGTCGTCGTCGTTGAGTAATACCATCAGAGGCAACAGCTTCAAAGAACGGTACAAATTGCATCAAGGAACATGATTCAAAGACGCTGGCGTAATATTTGTGCCTGTAAGTACAGTTACTTTTTTAAAACTGAAGTTATAAACTGTCAACACCACTGGTAAAGCCAACCTGAAACCAAACGTTTGTTGCATTGGAAGCCTCTGGTTGTATCGAGTAGAACAGTTTTAGCGTGTTCATATTAGAGTAATGTCTCTTTTCGGACGGATGTGACGTGAAAATACCACCGAAGAAAGCGGTCGTAGCTAAACAAGGGCTCACAGACAGCAACACACGGCATCGCACCTGCCGCTGCAAACAACTACGCTAAACGGATGGCCTTTGCATGGCAGCGAATTTGGCAGATACCACATACGACTGCACAGGGTTTCCCGGCGATAGCCGTGAAATACATTTTCTGGTGCCGTGTGGCCTGCGCGAGTGCAATGTCTCAGTCGGGATCTACACGCTTGGAGTATGAGAAGCCATGCGTCGAGCGCGCTAGAAAACTTAATAGTGCTTAGCTTCAATCTAGATTGAAAGTTCCCGTTTCACAGGGGTATTAGTCACGTTTGAGCCTTCATGGTATATATTTCGTGCACTGTTGTAACCCAGAAGTTCTGGGCAGGGAAGTTTATTCAAACCTCGCCAGTATTTTTTCTATAATTGAAGCGCACCTCAAGATGATTCATTTTACGCATGAAGGGTTAAAAAAAGATGTATCGAAGATAACGCGATAGCGTATCTTTAATGTCTAGTTATAGAAGGGCGAATATGTACTACCGCTGACTGTAGCAAACCAAACGAAATAGAACTTTTGTATTCTGCAAACAGGTCCGAAAGATTTGTATGTGTGTTTTACAAACCTTTCTCCAATAATTTGGGCTAGCTTCAGCACTACAGATTACTGTATTTATCGCAACAATAGCGCGCTCTGATGTATTTTTTTAATTTATTTACAAAACCACACTCAACAATCCTTACTTAACTGTGCATGTGACACAAACAAAGCAATAAGACGTAGTAGATCACACATTCGCAAGATAACATGCAAGGCGTAAATGAAAGCACATGTCCGGAGTGATGAACACTACTAAAACGGCTACCATTTTAATGCTTGTCTACTCTCCCTCGCCAAGCTCACATGTTCGCCCCGTCCATTTTGGTCCTCCGAAGGTGAGCACGGAGGTGTGGAATGATTGAGCAATTTAAGAGCACGGAGGTGGAATGGTTGAAGTCCATTCAATTTTCGTACCTTACACTCATTAGGCAATTTACTGGAACCTAGGAACCTTTTTATTGGAGTCTAGAAAAGCTCGACGGGCGGTCTGCGCGCGGGACGTTACCGACGGCCCTCACCTTGTTATATCAAGAACTTTGGTCAATTTTGGACCTTGTTTGCCTTGCTGTGTTTCTCCACCGGCGTTCGGGCGTGGCGCATTCCTTGTTGATGTGTGCATGAAATAATCGCGCTATTCTCTGCTCACGCATACGGTTCGATATCTTTGTTCGTTCAGTCAGTTTTGGGCTACACTTCGTTGAGTCGGGTTGATCCAGGTCTTTGCTGTGACGGCTGGCCTTGTTAAGGGTTACCATGCGAGGGCCAATGACGCCCGGATAAGCTCTGTGGCTGCCGTCTTGCGGCCCCCACTATCCCCTCTTTCCACTTCAGTGTTTTCCATGCCCTCCCCGATGATTGATTGTTAGGCGCTAACTGTTGATTGCCCAAGGGGCTAGGTGGACAGTGAATTAAAATCCCCTATTAAAACCCTGTGTTATAAGATCGCTTCCAGTTGGAATGATTGGAGTACGGGGGAACGAGCCGATCTTGCTCGGTGGCTCGGGTTGCTCGAACCCTTGGGGGACTAATTCATCATTGTCCAATCTGTACGGGAGGGGTAACAAAAATATTCTATTTAAAAGATACTATTCTAATTCAAGTGTCGCGAGTTCATGCTGCCACCTCACGTTGGGAAGCAGCTGCCCGTGTAGTTGCTTCTATGTCCTGTCGCCTGCATATACTGTCGGGATATGCAGGCGACTTGTGTTTGTTGTGTCTTCCAGTAACCTCGTTCCAAGATGCAGAAGATTCAAGCTAGTGCTTGACGTATATCTAGATGGAATATCGAGGCCGCTTCCCCCTGTGGTGCAGCTAATAAATCGTGTACACGTCTTACGACTAGCTGTGGTTGGGCGTGACGATTCGTTTTTTTTTCAAGAGCTGCTTGCGCGCCTCTTAAGCTGATCGCAGATAGGCTTGTTTGCGTTGCAACGGGCCCGGAAATACGCGGGACATAATGCACTGCTGGTGGTGCCAAGGAAAAGTATACGTTCTGGGCCCATGGCGCCTGTCATTATTACGTCGCCTAGGTCACTGAGACGTGGAATGATTCTAAGCCAGCGTCCCCAAACGTCAGAGATGCGTTCCACTGCATCAAGGTATTACGTGTACTGCTGTTTTTGTGGTGATGTCATATTAAACCCTCGTAATTACCCCTTGTGAAAATAAAATTTTCAGTTCGCGCTGGCGCGACATGGCATATGCAGATGAAAATCCACCCTTCCAGGTGGCTTGGCTCGGTCGGACCCGTAGAAGCTATCTCACCGCAGTCGATATTCCACGAGAGTCCGAAGTAACACAGGTTACTCTGTGTTAATGCTACTACTCTCTTTGTGGTGTAGCGGGGCCGAAAGGTAAAACATTCTTGGGCTTATCACTATAATAATTCTCAATGTTATAGAGACAGGCAAGTTGCCACATCTATGCAGGATTAGACCATTCCCTTCCAACAGAATCGAATAGTGCAGACGAGGCACGCGCGCTTTTGAAGCAAATTCAGACAGAGTTTAGAAACTGCGCAAAAACTTGCAATTATCTATGAAAACCATGATAAAGACGGTATCTTCACCGTTTTGGTCACCTTGGGGTTCACACACTTTCAACAGCCACCCCCCTCCCAAACAAGAGTATCTGCGATGTTTTGAAACACTTAGTTGCGCGGGTGTTGTTAAGGTTGAAATACACGTGGCGTTGGTTTAGTGTGTACGCTTCCAAAGCGCCACAAGAGAAGAGCTGCTACAAATTTATGTTCGTCACCTCACGCCTGTACAATTTTATCCGAAGTAGGGGTTATACTGGCGTCATGCATTGCTATCGCCATTATACTATTGAACAAAACACCTTGGAATTTTTTGCAATATTCGTGTACGTAAAATACAAACAGTTAAAAATAGGACGACAAAAAGATGTGTGATGACATGAGTTGCTAAACTGATTCCTAGGGCATATTAAAAATATAAAAATGGTTACGTCAACATGGTTGTGTCCGAAAAAGTGTACATGCGACAAGAATTTCTGAATTATACCTCGTTGTAATTATAACTTAAATACTTCACTGTACATGTGAAATATTGTTGGGTGATTTCTGCACGAGGTCTATTAAATTGTGTAAAATGAGTTTTTTCCCACGTATGCCATGAAGGTACACTGCATTCACTATATGGCGGCAGTATCAAACGCATGTTTCACGACCGAAAGTTTGCACGCACTGTGCAGACCAATCCAGATATAGCGGTAAACGTCTAAAAGGCTGCCAGCGCAAGCTATACCAACAAGGTTACCGTTAGTGTTGACCGCTGCAAATATAGTGTTTACCGCTACTAAAAGCATTCAAAGAGTAACGTACAACTCTAATAAGAGTTTTCCAGGGCAACTTTTGTCGCCTTATCAGATAGAACAACAAAAATATTTGCTCTAGAAATTATATAAGGCGAAGTACCTTGGTTGTCCCATTGTGTAAGGCAAAGAAACTGCTACGTAGAGAAAATCTATCTAACATTGCCAAGGCGCTGATAAAGTACATAGTGTACCGGTCACTTTATCCAGAAATCGGCAAACATACAAACTGCACTAGGAAGCTTTTCGTGACCAAGTACTTTTGCTCAAAATAATATTTGCTTTACTTTTATGGTTGCCTCGATTTAATCCTGAAAATCACATTCGCTACCGGCGAAGGTTACAGCAGAGAGTTTGAAAAAAATAGGACCACGAGGAACAACGCAGCGCAGGTAGCGAGGCAGTCAAATAGTCGTCTTATATATATGTACGTATATATTTGCTCTTGCATAGAAACTTTCAGTATCCAAGAGCGGCTCCGTTACAGCGGGGGTCGACCCCGCACCACAGTGAAATTCGGCTCTTGAATGCTTCATTCTGCCGTTCCTGCGGGATGCCGAGGTTGCGACCTCTGCACAGCACGAGAGCGTGGCCCACGTTGAAAGGGTGACCATCTGGATACACTTGGCCCACTTGATGACCACGCATCCTTAGGGCATGGAGAACTTGCTTAGCCATAGAAGCGTCCATGCTGAGAGGACCACTGCAGGTCAAGAAAATACGTTACACTGGCCACAGTACTCACAAAAGGTATATGAGAACACTTTGAGCTAATGGGTGATATCTAGTTATACACAAACCCACTGACAAGCGTACTCACACAAGCACACTCACGCGTCGCACACTCACTCTCACACGCACACTCACAAGCACATTCACACATCTAGGTTTTACACGAGCACACGAACAAACACACTCACACGCGCACGTGAGCAGAAACCTTTTTACAGCGAAATTGTCCGTGAATAGAATCCAGCAGACTATCTCCGGCAACAGAGCAACGTACACCAGAAAAGCAGGAGCACGTAATGACACTTTGTGGCGTTCACAGAAATATCCCAGATTGCAAAACTGAGCGCCGCCCCTCTAGGCTATTAAAAAAAAATTAAATAAAGAATCCCAATTGCCTTCATATTTTGGCACTGGGCGGCTTTCAATGCTCAGAAAAAAATTTCTTCCCAATAATGTACTCCTGTTTAGATATGACATTTTCTTCAAGGGAGGCGATGTATGTTAGGTTTTCGTAAGCTGTCTTCTCCACATTACATAAGGAACATCAAAGGTTGACTGCCACCCACAGGTGGAGTGTGATTAGAAAAAAAAACTTTAGTTGTTGTTTAATAGAAATATTTTAAAAATTAAGCGGAAATCAGTCGTTAAAAAAGAATTCTCTATTACGCAGAGCTCCAGTTAATTTTGATGATTAGTTAGGTCTCAGTCAAATTGTAAACGTTGCAGAATTACTATTTTCTGTCCATACATGTCCGCCTACGGGGTGAGAATTGTTAAAAAAAAGCATTAGCTCTTGTTCATTAAAATATTTGGAAAATTATACGGAAATCAGTCGTTAAAAACGGATTGATCATTACGCAGTCTCAGTTACATTTTGATGATAACTTATGTCTCAGTAAACTTGTAAACGTCAGAAGTACTGTCTTTTGTCCATGCATGTCCGCCTACAGGGTGAGAAATTTTACCTAAAATAGCCGCAACTATTTTTTTGCGGAACTATCCGGAAATTATAATGTGACAATTACCAGAAAAAAAGGAGTCCAACAGGACATACCACAGGTTTGCTACTCATCTTTCGTCCCAGGGTGAAAGAGCACTAAGCTTTGTTTTCGTCTAATAGCAGCTACCAGTTACCTGTGCAAAGGGACATAACCGTGTAATCAACGGGTCACATTGATGAAAGCACAAAACTTTCACTCAGAAGAATCGCACGGAAGTGCACTTTTCTAAAAACTCAGGTCATATAAATAATTACCCGAATCGACAGGCAGCGTCATTTGACTAGCATGAATATTTTTGGCCCCTAATACTCTCTGTTCTTATGTAACCTTATGTCAAAAATGTACAAAATAATTAGCCTACTTAAGGAATAACATACTTAGCTGCGTCACTTCCTTTCATCAACTTGCTAATGAGACCTACGTTTTCCCAATACTTGAATAGGGCGCTTGCTAAAATTATAAGTTTACCTATTTGAAGGAGTTTAAAGACAAGACAGTTTGTGTCATTTTTCATAAATAGGATCATTTTATAACCTGAACATTAAACAGAATAGCACAGAACTATGTTTTACACGTAAGGCACCTACCGCAACACTGCGCAATTGCATGTCTATGACAAATACCCTTGTGGTACATCTGATCTACGGCAGGCTGCTGTCACACCAAAAACCGGAGAAAGGAGCATGCCAACTAACTCAAAACTGGCATGGGCACATGATTTCGCTACAGGTAAATGTGTTGAGGCGTTCAGCGCAGCTTTTAGATCGCAGAATCAAGAAATATGTAAACACGCGCAGCGGTGAACACTGCCAATCGTTCGTCACCTTCAATAGGCGCATCGCGGCCATAAGCAGTGCGTCAGCGGCGTTATAAAAAAACTCAGCGCCCACTCACGGGTTAGAGGATGATGACGAGTGAATTAGTGTTGCGTGATGTAAGAGGCGTCTTATAGGGTAATTATCACACATTTTTCCCAGCATAGTTCTGTCGAAACAACAGTTACAGCAGTTTTCTCTAACCATGCTTTCTCCGTAGTATGTGATGTATTTGGTGACAGCACAGAGTAATTGTGAACTTTTAGGTGCGGAGTACCTTAGGGCAGCACAATGCCCGTCCGGGTTTGTACGCATGGCATTTGCAATCGCAAAAATTCACACAGGCACCGGCTGGATTCGAGGTTGTGCTTGGTAGACCAGACAGAGTTACTGTCAGTCGTCTCACCCCTACGACAGTGAGTTATTACATGAGAGTCAAAGCACTTACTCCCTCGCTTGTAACGGTGCGGAGTACCTTATGACCTCTCAATGCCTGTGCGCGTCCATCGGTGCTCCCACCACAATCAAGCGAAAATCAACCGAAATTCGATTTGAGCGGTGAGTTGCAGTTTCATTAACGAATATTCAAAGTGCAACTCACGGCTCAAATAGAATGGCGGTCGGGGTGCGAATCGGATGTCACTCGGGTCGCAACTTGAATGTCATTTAAAGTCCCCGTACTCCGCTCCCTAGCCGTCATCGACAGAGTGGAAATTCTGCCATTTATGCTGGTTATATTTGATCTAACTTTGACAAGCAATCACAAGTCTGCCTAATGATACAGCCGCTTTTGCGGCTAACTGTAACGTAATTGGTTTTGGGATATTTTTATAAGCCAAGAGTTAGAGCCATTCTCTGTAATCATACTCCCTCCCTATGTAGCTATGCTTTATTCTGCAACCTACCATGTAGAAAAGGCAACTTGCAATAACCAAGCGTACACTGGTCTTTTTGAAGTCGGCTTTACCTGTAAACACAAAGCAGTGCTGGCAAGCCATTCTTGCAAAAGCAATATAAGTAACCCTACATAAAGATATTTATGGCTTAAGTCCTTCTTATTTTGAGGCTTTTTTGGAAAGCTGAAGGAATGGCGCCCAGGTTCCCCATCTCGCTGATTCAAGTTAACGGGGCACGGTGGAGCTACGCCACCCTGCAATTCCTGTCTACAACGCCTCGTTTTGAAAAGATTATTATGTATTGTAATCACAAAAAGCTTCGTTGTGAAAAGTGCCTGCGCGGTTAGAATGTATTTCTTTGATGTTCGCGACCCCTCCATCTGCAGCAATTTTCTGTGTTCTTTATCTTTCGACTACAGTGTGTAGGGCTAGCTGTTCGAACATCTCTCTATATATTGCTCCATTTTCTAGAAAAGAGGCAATTGTTAGCAAGCGCTTTCAAAGGCCTTTTTTTCTCTGTCCTCTTTTTGCGCCTGTTACGCTCTTACTTGAACCCACTCTCTGTATTGTTTTGTTTTGCTTTCGGAAGATGTGGCCTAAATTGTGCCAGATACATACATACATACATAAATACATACACTCACATACATGCATACATACATACATACATACATACATACATACATACATACATACATGCATACATACATCCATACATACGTACATGCGTACATACATACATACATACATACATACATACATACATACATACATACATACATACATACATACATACATACATACATACATACATACATACGTACATACATATATTTTTAAGGGGACGAACATGCCAATGTGCATTATGTTTAACACAACACTGCTCGTTTACAGATGTAGTAGTTTCTGCATTTCCCAATAATAACTCTAACAATGTACATCATCTTGTTTCAAATCAATTTACTTAAAACGGCCAAGGTGGTTGGACACAAATGATTCATTGATTTTCGTTAGGAAGTGCTCACTGGTGGTTTGCTCCGTAATGAAAAGTGACGATGCTGGGATGGGCGTACTCAAATTCACGAAAACATTTCAACTTTAAGGTCGTGGATCCTTGAGTGGGGCAAGAGCTATGAAACAATGGCTGACGATCAAGATACTCTCTAATGCGAAATTTGTGTGCAGCGCGAACTGCAGTCTTATAGGTAACGGCCAGGGTTGCGAGATCTGGCAATTTCGCAGAATACTGGCGAATTGTGCAGACTCGTGGCGACAGAAATTTCAGTGCGGCGACGTGGCTGCTTTCTGGGTCCTTTCATCATTGGTGATTTTATATTTCCCGACCCTTCTAACGATGCCTCTTTTCACAAACAGATACCTATATGATCATTCAGTGCACTTAGGCCGTCGAGACAACCTCAACAAACGGAACAGAACAATCTTTCAGGCAGATTACGGAGATCTGGCAAGGTCTAGATGAATGAGTCACTCAAACACTTCACCGTACAGCGCTACATACCGGCACAAACCGAAATTCGCCTTGCTCTTTTATATCCGACACATGGGGATGTATGGATATCATCAAAGCCTTCAAGAAACGCCGTGGGTTAACTTGTAAAGTTTCAGTACTCACGAGAGCTTGAGATTTCAAGAAGAGTGGTGGGAAGTCTGAATGACAGTGTTAAATAGGCAATGGAATGTAAAGAGGTAGGGAAAATTGGTAAAAGATGGTGTGCAGCAAGCGCCCGTTTTAAGGTTTTGCAAAGCTTTGAAAGCTTCCCTTCAACTTGATTATTTTAACTTTTTTTAGACAGTACTCAACCAAGCCTCGCTTTCTGACACCACAGAAACGAGTGAAATGTGTTATATGGTTTCCAACTTCTCGCCATTTCTGCATTTTGTCCGCGAAGGTAATCAAAGAGAAACCTGCTACCATCGTCTTGCGGAGCATGTCGACTTTTCTGGCTCGTTTTCAAACACTCACTTAAGGTCGCGGCCTTTTCGGTAATTTGGGCAATTTTGCCGTCGAATTTTTCATACGGCGGACTTCGCAACCTGGTCACGGATCATAGATTCAGCGTCTTGGTTTAGGAAGTGGTCGCGGGAGGAGCGAACATACGGCCAGCCTACAGTGCAGTTATCTTCTAGTGCGACGATGCCGCTGTGAGTGTTATTTTACAATGTGTGTGAGCCTCCCAAGCGAACGTCAGCTATTGTAGGCCGCTACTCCAAAGGCGCGAGGTGCGTATCCGGAAGGGGTCACAATGTGTTCTAGGGGATGGACCGCGAACTGCGTCTCAGGAATTTAACGCGTCATTGTCGAGCGTACGGCGGCACGGGCTTTTATGGCGTCATCTCGAAGCACGCCTCCTCCGCCGCGCATGTTTTAATGCCTCCCCCTCGCACATTTTAGATGTCTCATCGCGGAAGAGCGTCTCGCACAGCATGAGCAACGCCACCTGTATAATCATTGCCTAACGCGTGAGCAAAAAATGGCCAAACATATACAATTTCCTGTTGCTCTCTCCTACTCTTTCCGGCTCCGCAGCCTTCGCGCGTGCTTTCATGTCCGTCGGCCAGCGCCGCTTCTCGGAAACTATCCAAAATGGTCGACAGTTTGTTTATCGTCCCCCCGGCGGCGCTTCTACGCCTTCTTGTTTTTCACCACGCCTGTCGGTCTTGGCGTGCACATATCTTGCTCCGTGGCCTGCACTGATAAAACGACCTTGGCGACGGACGCAAAATCACTTGTGCTGCCGCAGGCTGATGCCTACTTTGCGCGTTTACCTACTTGGATCACCGGCCTCGAAACGATCTGCGTGAGGCATCACCCCTCTGTTTCTTTTTGCGCATTTCGCCCTTGTTTTGTCTCCGCTGTTCACACTCCTCATCGGTACGCACTTTTAAAATTGGGGACTGTACAGTAGAAGCGCCCGGACAGCGGGGCTGGGCCGTCAGCTGCTTATACTTTTGTTTTCTCTGAACTTGTGAAATTTACAAGGAGGTGATATTTATAAAAAGTAATGGTAGAAGTGAGGGCATCAACAAAAACTGGGCACACGATTTTTTGTTCCCGAAATCCTCCAGAGACACAAATATCATTAAAATAGTGGTGGCTGTTATATTGAGTTTCGGTTTACTTTTATGTTCTTTCACCCCCAGGGACCGCGTCTGTTCTTTAGGTATATGTTCAATGTGTATATTCAATGTGTATTTATGTATATATTCAATAAACGGCTTTCGTACGGTGGTGCTGCCGGTGCTTACGTCCTTCGCAAACACCACATTGGCGACGAGGATGGGATAACGACACGTCAGGCTACCTTCAGCATCGAGTGCCGTCCGGATCTGCCCCACCATGAGTTTCTCCGGCCTTGCTCCACCGCCGCCGTTCCTCCCGGCGCCCGGCCGTCCGCCATTTCCATGGGAGCAGACTACCTTCTAGTCTACCTTCTAGCGTCCGGAGCAGCTGAGTTCCCACCAGAGCGACGCTAGGCCATTCTTCTGCATTGTTTGGGGGCGGAAGGGCAGCGTATTTACCGGACTTTACCTGCAGGGCAAGCGCCGCAGCACCAGAACCAGCAAGCGCCGCAGCACCGGCAGTGCAAGAGAAGCCGGCAGTACAAGAGAAGCCTCCCGCGCCCGCTACTGACGAGTACGAGTCGTGCATTCTTCCCCTTCCGGCAGCAGTTTTCGACGTCGTGCAACGTTGTCGCCGAGCGTCATCGTTTCCACCGCCACAGCTAGCACGCAGGCGAGTCCGTTCATGATTTTGTTGCTGCTTTACGGGAGCTCGTTTCGCATTGTTCGTTCGCTTCACAAAATGATGCTCTGCGGGACCGATTTGTAGCCGGCGTTGCTTCCAGCCGCGTTCGTGAACGGTTGATGCTCGAGGGTTCCTCCCTTTCGTTCGAGAGCGCAGTGGGAATCGCTCTTCATTTTGAGCAAGCAGCTGAAGAGCTGAAGGAATTTTCTACTTTGGTCGAGCCTGTTGCTGTACAGCGTCGTCCCCAGTATTCGCATTCTTCGCAAAAATTCAATTCACAGCCACGAGAGCATTTCCAGCAGAACTTTCCAAGCGCGAGCGGTTCACGTGCGCCGCAGGGGCCCCGCCCCCCCTCGGCGAGACAGAGATAGCCGGTCCGTTTCACCGCACTGTTTCCGTTGCGGCTCGCGGAATCACGGCGCATCAGCGTCGCAGTGCCCAGCGCAGGCAAAGAAGTGTTTGTTTTGCGGTATTAAGGGCCACTTTCAGAAAGTATGCAACCGCAAGCGACAGATGCAAGGCAGGGTTCGTGAAGTTGGATTTGATGACGATGCTTTGTCACATGAAAGTTCTGAGCATGTTTTGACTGTGCGGCATCCCGCTCGCAGCGCAATTTACATACAAGTGCGCGTAGCAGATGTCAAGTTCGCGTTCGTTGTTGACTCAGAGTCGTCTGTTCCAATTTTATCGGAGCAAAAATTTCGCCGACATTTTCAAAGCGGTTTGCTCCAACCAGCTCCCCACGTCACCTTGTTTGACTATTCTAAGCATCCAATTTCCATCTTAGGCTGTTTCCAGTCAGACGTTCAATTTAAAGGGCGCTCTGCCCCACTTCTTTTCTACATCGTCCGCGAAGGAACCTGTCTGATTGGCCTGGACGGCATAAAGGCCTTAAATCTTCGAATTCAGGGTTCCACTCTCGAGTGCCTGCGCACGTCCGTTGCCCCGTCGCCGCGTGTCAGTGACACGACACCTTGTCACATTCCAACGCAGTGAATAGAGCAAACCAGGCGAGCAAACCTTCCCTCAGCCTTGGCACACGACTTCGGTTCACTTTTAAGCCCTGAGTTGGGTCTTGCTAAGCCGTTCACGCATCGTGTCAAGATTCGGCAAGGCGTGCAACCGGTATCTTCGAAGATTCGCCGTCTTCCATATTCACTTCGGGAACTAGTGTCGAATGAACTTCACAGGTTGTTGAGCCTTGACATTATCGAACGTGTCGATGCTTCTGAATGGGTTTCGCCCATTGTTGTCGTTGACAAGAAAGGTGGCAGCATCAGTATTTGTGTTGATCTTCTGGAGCCTAACAAGGCTGTTGTACCAGACAGCTTCCCGTTGCCTCATACAGAGGAACTTCTTCATGCCTTGGTAGGCGCGACACACTTCTCAAAACTTGACTTGGCTTCTGCCTACCATCAGGTTCTTTTGCACCCTGACAGCAGGGACCTGACAGCCTTCATTACACATGAAGGGCTTTTTTCGGTTCAAAAGAGTTTGTTTTGGGTAGCTTCTGCGCCAGCGGCATTTCAGAAGATGATGGCCATAATTCTTGATGCCTGCCCTGGTGTGTTGTTCTACATTGATGATGTGATAGTCTTTGAAAAAACTGCAGAAGAACATCTTTGGAAGCTAACAACGGTCTTGCAGAAAGTCAAGGACGCAGGCCTGAAATTGAACGACAAATGCCTCTTCGACGTTCCAGAACTTTCTTTCCTAGGTCATAAGGTCATGGCGCAAGGCATCTCACCCCTTCCAGAGGAAGTTGACTCGGTACTTAACACTCCAGTGCCAACAGACGTTGCTGCCCTCCGTTCATTCCTGGGTCTGGTAGAATACTATTCCAAGTTCGTTCCACGCTTGGCCCAGGTGGTCGAGCCTATGCGTGTCCTGCTTCGCAAGAATGAGCCATTCGTATGGTCAGCCGAGGAAGAAGGCAGTTTTCGGAAGGTCACGAAAATGCTCCCTTCAAGTACAGTTCTACACATGTTCGATCCCACACTTCCAGTCATCGTGTCCACCGACGCTTCCGACTGTGGGCTGGGAGCCGTCCTGCAGCAGCAAAATGGCCCCGAGCTCCGCACAGTTGCTTCCGCGTCTCGTAACTTGTCATCAGCGGAAAGAAAGTACTCGGTCGGCGAACTCGAAGCATTGGCATGCATTTGGGCGTGCGAACGATGGCACACGTACCTTTGGGGTCGCCATTTGAAGATTCGAACGGACCATCAGGCGTTGGTATCCTTGCTGTCGTTGCAAGGAAGTGGAAGAAGGCCACTCCGAATTGCACGCTGGAGTGCACGACTCCTATGTTACAATTTCACTGTCGAGTACCGCAAGGGGTCCACCAACACGGTGGCAGATGCTCTTTCTCGGCTGCCAGCTCCCACGGCGGCGGCAGAGCTGGCCAAGGAAGAAGAAATTGTGTCGTTGGCCGAGCCGGCTTGCGTGACGAAGGAAGACTTCAAGCAAGCCGTCCTCAACGATAGCTGTCTGCAAACTGTCAAGTAGTTCGTGCTCGGTTCTTGGCCACCACAAAAGTCCGTACCAGGGGATGCCAAAGCTTTCTACTCTGTGCGCGAAGAACTTTCTGTTGTTGATAACCTTCTACTGCGCGCAGAGCGCCTCGTTGTTTCGTCCTCGCTCACGGCTTAGTTCATCGCCGTCGCCCACGAGACACATCCGGGCATCACGCGCACAAAGGCGCGACTTAATGAGCTGTTATGGTTGCCACGAATCGATAAGCAAGCTGAATCTGCTGTGAAAAACTGCCACATCTGCCTGGGTACAGATAAGTCCGCCAAAACATCGCCAGCGCCATTGCAGCCTGTTGACTGGCCTGAAAGGCCGTGGCACAAACTGAACCTAGACATTGTTGGCCCATTCGAACATGCACCTCGCAATAGCCGATTTGCTATAACGCTGGTCGATTACCATTCCAAATGGCCAGAGATATAGTTTTGCAGCGAAGTTGCCACAAGCACCGTCAAAGACTTCTTAACCAGTGTTTTTGCTCGTGAAGGATACCCGGAATTATTTGCGACAACGGGCCGCAGTTCCCTTCACGTCAATTTATCACCTTTCTTCAAAACCCAGCCATCAAGCTGTCTCATTCATCTGTATACTACCCCCAGACGAATGGGCAAGTCGAGAGGTTCAATCGAACTCTGAACAACTTCATTCAAGTTTCACTCCTCGAAAGGAGACCTATATGACAAGCAGTAACGGACTACCTCTCTACCGCTGTACTCCAGAGGCTACCACTGCGGTTGCCCCAGCAGTTCTGCTGCATGGAAGAATGCCCCAAATCAGATTCGATGTTGTAGGGTTTTAGGCACCAGCTTTTGCAAAAGACCCAGCAAAGGAACTGGCGCGACTGCGCCAAAGGGTCCGGCTTCAACAACAAAGCAGCAAGGAGTACACGTATCGGAGGAGAGCTGCTAAGGAACCGAAGATAGCTGTGGGTGATTTCGTTGGATTCAAGAAGCCGTCCGTTCGCTTCAAGGGGAATCGCTCCTTTTCCTCGCCAACTGAAGTGTTGGAGAAGAGGAGACCTGCCTCTTTCCGACTTGCAGATGGCCTCACATGGAACGCCTCCAAGCTGTCACGGGTTCCCGAGAGGGGGACGAGTGCTCCATACCAACGTTCGAGGTACCTGCGCCGCAGCTTCCAGTTCGAGTGGCGCAGCCTGCCCTGCTGCCGCCGCCCTCTCCCGGGTTGCAGCCGCCGCCCACTGGCGTACTGCAGCCTGCCGTACCGCAGTCGCCTGCTCCTGATCCGCAGCTGCCTGTTCCGGAGCCTGCCGTGCAGCAGCCGCCTTCTCCTAGGCCGCAACCGCGGTCTCCTGGCGTGCTACAGAGCTCTACGAGCTCACTAGCATCTCCGGCCGTGCAGCCGGTGAAGCGTCCCCATCGGCCGTCTCGAGAGCGCCGGCCATCGGCTTGGCTCAAAGACTATCAGACGCATTAGTTGTCTGTGTGTATAGAACAGAGTGTATGTAGAGTGTAAATATGTACAGTGCATGCTAGGGGTTTCTAACACTTACTAACAACTAATCACTAAGGGAGGATGTTATATTCAGTTTCGGGTTACTTTTATGTTCTTTCACCCCCAGGGGGCGCGTATGTTCTTTATGTATATATTCAATGTGTGAAGTACAATAAACGGCTTTCGTACGGTGGTGCTGCCGGTGCTTACGTCCTTCGCAAACACCACAGCAGTACCATCCGAAAAAATCGTTCGTCTGTTCGCTATTTGTCTACCGACAATATAAACTTGTAACTTGGCGGCAGAGCAAATGACAAGAACCATGGTTGAAAATGAAGGGATGTATTAAAAGGTAGAACGGTCTATGTACGGTATTTACTGGGCGGCCATTAGAGAGCCAGTGCAGGGTACACCAGAACTTTTTTTGTCGTCGTCGCTGGTCCTGTGTAATGGCGCTTAGTGGTATTGCCCACCACAAGGCCTCGTGAGAATATGTTCTTACACTATTTCAGTTTTACCTCAATTAGGTATCTTTCGCAAAGTGCAGCAAGTATGAAGCGAGCGACACGTTGCACGAGATCCTAAGTGCGCCCCAGAACTAGCGGCCAGTCGCGGCTCAGATGTGAGCGAAACGGCTCTTAAAGGGGTCCTGAAATACCTTCCGCCGATGCGTGGATGTACATGTAACCGAATAAAGCAATGTATTAGCAATCTCCTCCCGCAAGAATGTTGTTAAAGCGATGAGTATTAGCTGAGAAATCATAAATCAAAAACCGCGCATTATCGTAGCGCCGCGTTTCCTCCTCCTTTCAACTTACTCTCCGCTGTTGACGGCGAGAGAGCCTTCCTTCCCATGATGCTGCGCTCCTCGGCGCTGACGTACTTCCGCTATTGCGATGCTCACACAGCCGTCTGCTACGGGCAAGCTTTGTTGACACCATGAATCCCACACTCCACTCAAGGCTGGAAAAGCGAACGAAAAATCTGGCCGCATGTGTGCGGCTGCCTGGCCTTGCCCTTTCGCGGTGGACGTTGCTGCAGAAACTTGCTATCGGGCGGCACGTGACTTTTTATCGGCGGCGAACTCGCAGCCGCACGGGGAGATTGTGCGCTCGCTCCCTTGGATGCACAGCGCACTGTTTTATCCAAAAAGCGCCGTATCAGATGCGGCCCCGCTGGTGCCGGGTCTTATTTTGTCGCGGTGGTAATTCCTGCTGGTGGCATGTGAAAAGGGCATTTTAAACCGATACGGAACCCGTGCACAAAACGCCAGTTCAGCTTGGGGCGACGCGTGGTGGAGAGCGGCAACGTTGGCAAAACATGCTCTGCCGCGGCTCTGAGCTTCTAGCCCTGGAGCGAGCACCATTTCTTTGACAATATCAAACATCGGTTGCCCTGGCAACAAGGCACAAACCGCTCTAGAAGTCAGTTACGGTTGCGTGATCCCGGTTCAGCTTGGGGCCCCACCTCGCGGCATATGGGCACTGCAGGCATGCCACTCACTCTCATTTGGAAGTGCGAGATGCGTTTGGCATTACAGGAGGCGATGGTGTATGTGTTGTGGACGCCTTTGTTTCGCGATGAAATGCGACGTTGTGCTTCTGCGGGTGGATAGTGCTTCCCATGGTCTGGATTATCTTTCTCGAGCGGCGCGTACGACTCAACCTCGCATGGGGTATGTGCAGTGTGCGTGGCTAAAAGCCATCTCGGCTTGTGCGCCAGAGTTAAGTGACTTGCTGTTCGTCCCCGCAAACCGCGCGCGAGGTGAGTGCCGAATTTACGAGGGGCAGGAGGAGGCAATCCATCGTCTGTCAATCGCGGTTCGGACTTCCAACGCATGTTGTGACGTGACGTTGTGTTCGTTCGAAACGCATCTCTGGATTGTTTGGAAGTTGAATAAAATGTATGCGTCAAACCCGGGCATTCGGCTCAGGGCGTTCTCTGCGATTGCAAGAAAGGGGTTTCTTTATGAAACGTACTCAAGTAAGAGAATATCCATGTCGTGTTATGGCCCTGTTGCATTCAATACAAACGGTTAAGCGTTTGTTTACACTTGTTTCGTTTGTCGTAAAATGTCCAAGCACTTTGGCACTCCGCTGGCAGATCAGCCCGCGAGCCGACGCTGAGCAGACGACTCATCTCTTTGCCGGAAGTGCGTGAAAAAGCCGCCCAATAGCAGGATGTCTAGCTCATGACGAACATCTGGGAATCGATGACGTAGACATGTGAAGATGGCGGCGTCCAAAACCACGAAGGAAAGGGTGAGAAAAAAGCGACGAACTTTGCAACAAATGTGTGAGCTTTCCGCTGCGCGTAAAAGAGTAATACTTGGCACAGATGATGTTGACGACCCATCGAACGATTGCCATAGTCAATTTAGTGTGCTCAAAACGCCTTTCAGGGCCCCTTTAAAACCCAACAAGCAAGCTGACAGGCACACGTCGTAGAAGTGCGTGCAGCGTTCGCGATTTGCCACGTAAGGAGGGATGTCAGCCGGCGAGCACCAGGTAGCGGATGAGTGCCTTAACTATGCGTCCCTACCCTTCACACTGAAAAGCGCCTGACGCGTTAGGCAATCTTTATACAGGCGGCGTTGGCCTGAGCGGACCGCCCCTCCCCTCACACTGTCTCCACACTTTCTTCCTCTGTTTCTTTCTGTCAGGATGCACAACGCCCCTGCCAAACTACAGTAGCGGGCGCCAAACTGCTGGACGCTAAAGGGAGATATAAAACTACAGTTAGCCAGGCCATATAGGTCACTGTCAACAACCCCACACAATGCGCCTTATTTTGATTCTGTTCTAAATTTTTTTCTCTTGTTACACGAAGAGGCGCACAAACGCGACTCATAAAATTATAGTGCTGATGGAATACCAACTTTAGCCTAGGAACTTTCTGCGTGCGGGATTTCATGCTGCGCTTGTGTGCACGCCCACTGGCAGTTTTGTGACGAGGAAACCTAAAACACTGTTGTGGTCGTAAGATCATATTTCAGCATGTATAAAAGTGGTTCCTTACTCTGGGCACCCGCGGAAGAAATCACCAATTGCGAACCTGCCTCTGTTGACGGATTGCTGCGGGTCCATTCCAAGATGAATCATATTCATGAGAAGCTGCAACAAACGAAAAAAAAGCTGGAGTTACTTTTCTCTATTAAGCAGACTGTTTTGACTTCGCAAATGAGCAAATCGACAGAGAACTCGAACACTGAAGCATGCAAGATACGCGGGAAGCGCACTGATTACCATACGTCGAGTATTCCAGACGCGTCGAGCACCGGCATAATGGCGACAAGAACGTAGCCGGTCCATCTATTACTAATGCAGCTGTTGAACTTTCATCCAAGGCATGCGCGCCAGATAGGCAATAAGCTCCAGCAAACAGCTACAGAAAAAGGTTCGGCCAGTCGATGTCGCTTCAAGGCAATGGTAATTTATATGGAATTTCCGCACGTGTGTTTGCAGAAAAAAACAAATATTTGTAATCAAGAATTTGCGCTCTTGACAATCACAGCTTTTGCGAACACAAAAACGTTCAAAGAAAACACAGTAATTGAACATGTAACGATAACGTGTGTAGGTGGTGACAGATATCGTCATAGTTCTTTGTTTTATTTGAAGGAATCTTTCTCGCCCGAAACTATTTGTAAATTAGGCAGCATTGTCTCGACTGTTCCAACAATTATCTGTGGTACGGCACACGCATTTGTTGCGGGACCTTATATGTATACAAATGTTATCTAGCACTTTAACATCGACACGCTTACCTTATATGCCAATGAGTGTAATAAAGCCTTTAATATCGCCACGCTTTAGGTACGTTGGGTATATATCAGGTAAAAGTTAACTAGACAGAAAAATGCCGTTAGTGCTGAGCATTTCAAACTTTCACGGTGGCCTCAATATAGTGAACGCGGCTTATACATCTCAAGGTAGGCAGCGAGGCAGTGGAAGTGGTAAGCGAGCATATCTACTTATGCCAAGTACTGTCCCCGAATACGAACCATGAGGCAGACATAATTAGAAGGATAAGAAGGGGCTGGAGTGCATAAAGCCAGGCGTTCTCAGATACTGAATAGCTGCCTACCGTTGTCCCTGGAGATGAAAAGTGTAAAACAACCGCATCTTACCGGTACTCACCTACGTGGAAGAAAACTGGAGGATCACTAAGAGGGTTCAATTTAAATTGAGGACGACTCAGCAAGCAATGGAAATGAAGATGATAGGTGTAACATTAGGGCAAGAAAACAGCAGCGTGCGTCAGGAAACAAACGCGTGTTAAGGACATCGTAGAAATTTAGGAATTAGAAAAAGGTGTGGGCAGGGCATGTAATGGGAAAGCACGATAACCGTTGGTCATGAAGGGCAACCGAGTAGTTCTTTTGAAAAGGCAAGCGTGGCCGGGAACGACCCAACGTTAGACGAGCTCACGAGATCGAGAAGTTTGCAGGCGATACATTGGTCGCCTTTAGCAGAGATCCGTGCTTATTGCAGGCCTATGGGAGGTGTCTTTGCTCTGCAGTAGGCGTAGATAGGGCGATTGTGATACGTTTCAGGAGGAGAAAGACATGATACTCTCCTGCTACTATAAAATCCTGACCACGCAATCTATTATGTTCTTCACTGGTGACGATCTTTTACAGTTGGATAAATGCAACTATCTATGCCCAACCATGAATACTGGTCACTTTCTTGTGTAATCTGTTGATTTGCAGTGCGTTTTTGTTCTATTAAACCCGAGTTATGTGGCCTACGTACATAAAATACCTTTTACTCTTCGGTTTCATGTAACGAAAACGCCGATTTTGTCTAGACATGGCTCGAAACATCATTTTTACATTGCCGCGAACCATGTACGGGTTTGTTTATTTATTGTTTGTTTTTACCGCCCGGCCACGCCTGGCTCTGTTATCGGTGTCCGCACAGCCCGCCTTTCATTGTTTATTTTTAGGCCGCACGGGCTACCTCATTCAGATAAGCAGACTGTTTCGCCCTAACGGCACTAGCCCAGAATGATCTTCTCTGATCTACAGTGTTCTGGATGTAAATCGACGGTTCCAGAAATTTCGCGACAAAAGAGGAGACGCCGCGGCATTTGATCGCCTACGCTCGCTTGCGTACACGTCACATTGCTGACTGCTGCTTCGCCGCCTCTGTAATATTTGAGTTGTTAGGGGAGCTCAACTTCGCTCCAATAAACTTGTTTTCCTTCAAGACAACTGCGTCGTCTTTGGTATCGGTTTGGTACCGTGAAACCGTGAATTCTCACATGGGTTTTTAAAGTACAAAGACAGTAAGTGCTGCAGTATTGCAGCTCGCGGTACCCGATTTTTGTGATGTTTCCTAGAAGAAAGGTCGCAGGACACAGGACGAACTTTCCAAGGCGGTGAAATGTATGAAAAGGAATAATCTGTACACATCTGAAAACGAAGCGCTGAGATCCGAGGCTCGCTCTCTCACTCTAAGCGAAAAGGGCAGAGGAACGGATGGGCAATTTACAAAGAGCAGAGATGTGGATGTATTGATCAAGACAGGATAAAAAGGAAGGCTGTTCAACGATGAAACTTTAAAAGCATAAAGCAAGTTCATGTACGTCCGTTGGTTCAGAAGCAGCCACATGTTACAATCGATATACAAACTTTGGACCGAGCTAGTGCAAAAAGCGCACGACGCAAGCCGTAGCCCCAAGTATAGCACTTAGTCAAGCATTCGCAACGCTGTTTTAGTCGCTCACCCATATAACACAGTGTCAGTGTCAAAACGAGACCCAACCAATGCAGTATAGAAGGGCAGCAGGAGTTCTTTGTCTTCCCTGTACGATTGCTGGGAGAGAACCTTAAGGATATTCATTGTTTCCAGACATTTATGCTGAAGTTTCGTGATGTTTGGAATGAATGTGAGTTTGTGGTCAAACACAACACCTAAAAACGTGTGCTTCTGGTTCACAGGAAGTGACACGCCATTAGGAGTAATGTCTGGGTCCGGTTAGACCCCAGGCTTCCTGGAGAACACAACGCAAGAGCTTTTTGCAGGATTCAGTTTAAAGCCTTTCTTGTCTGCCGAGCCGGCAAGTGTCTTGACACCTAGCTGGACTTGACGTTCGCATATTGACATATTACATGATTTAAAAGATATCTGTACGTCGTCTACATGCATGGAATAAAAGATTGTAGGTGGGAGTGCCTTTCCAAGAGAGTTCATCTTTACTATAAAGAGAGTGCAGCTCACCAAGCCACGTTGCGGCAGACCATTTTTTGCACATGAACCTTTCAGAGTGCAAACCAACTCTTACTCGAAACATTCTCTCTGACAAGTAACTAACGAGGGTGTTTAACATGTTACCCAAAACACCGTATGTCTTGAGGTCACTAAGGATCCTATAACGCCAAGTTTTGTCGCAGGCACTTTTGAGGACAAAAACACAGGTAAACAAAACTGCTTATCCACGAAGGCATTATTGATGCACGATTCAAGTGCTACCAGTTGATCGTTCGTCAATTGCCCCAACCGGACGCCTGCCTGGCAGCTCTAGAGAAGACCGTTATACTCAAGGAAGTACACCATCCTGCGATTGATCATCTTCTCAAAGAACTTGCACAGGCAGCTCGTCAGGTCTATATGACTGTAACTTGATGGGGATGACGGGTCCTTTCCCTCTTCAAGAAAGCCACTACTATGGCCTCCCTCCAGGAGTGTGGAATGTTCGCCGAAAGCCATATTTATTATATTGATGTTGAAGTGTTTCATGGGTTTCTATGTCTAGGTGTTGTTTCATTGTATATGTGATTTTGTCTGGGCCTGGAGCTGAGGGTTTACACGTGCTCAGAGAAGCTCTCAACTCATGCAGTGATAACTGTCAGTTATAAGGAAGATGTTGACCTAATGTTATCTTAATAGGCTTCTTTTCTGCGGGTTGTTTGTGTTTGTGGAAGCGTTTGTGTAGTGTGCTGAACTGAACACGTGTTGGAACAGTTATGCGAGTGTGTCAGCCTGGGCTTCGAGTGTGTCCCTTGTTGTGCTAACCAGAGCAGGCTGTGCGTTTGTTGTTCATTGAGTTTGCGTATGCGTGTCCATATTTTTCGCGTGTCCCTGTAGGAGTTTATGTTATAAATAACGCCAACTATATCGTTGGGCCTTACGGCGCCCACATTCTCCTAGCGCCTTGGCCCGTCTGAAGAACAACAGGTTACCCGACATGGACTACCGACGGAGGATACCCCACGCCTTGTTATGGGCCTCTCGCGTCCTCATTCAACAGTCCTCATTCAACCACGGCCTCCTCTGGTTGCTCAGGGCACCAGAGGCTTGGGGAATGGACTTTTCGGAGGCGTTGAGAATGTGCGCAGTGATGAGTTGGGTACCTTCTTAAACATTGCGGTGTCCAATGGATGTGTGGCGTAGGTTGGATGTCTCTCTAAATGTATTCCAGTGAATGATGAAGTTCTTGAATGAAGCTCTTGCTTCGATAAACCTGTTTTGGGAAGATGGACTGCATGGGCCTTTACCAATGTTTGTTAGTGAGGTGGGGAAGTCGTAGCTACAATATGGGTTCGTGCCCACGCCCCACTCCAGAAGAGGAAAGAGAACATCGGAACCAATAGCCAAATCAAGATATGAGTATGTGTTGTCTCCTATGTTATGGTATGTAGGCTGTTTCTTGTTGAAAAGGCGTGCAGCACAGTATGTTGGAAACTTCTCTATCATGCAACTTCGGGAATACGTGCGAGAAAACCTCAAAAAGAAATGTGTACATTAAGGTCGCCTGTTAGGATATATGGTTCGGGCAGCTGGTCGGCCAGCGCCTCAATGTGAGAAAGCAAGCTCAGGAGGAATGTAAATGGAGCATACCATTATCAACCTATTAAATATTATTGTGCTTATTGCTAAAGCCTCAAGGACAGTGTTCAGAGTGGCAGGGTGGCATGGTAAGGATTTCTCGGCGATTATTTCCAGAACTCCGGAACTTCAGAAGGTGACTGCGCAGCAGCGCAGTTCACTAATCCGTTTGCCTTTGCCATGGAGATCTACGCCCTCTTCGCCGTACTCCTGTTTTCTGGACTCGTGCTGCCCCAATCTGCAGCCTCACCGATCCTAGTGACTCACAATTGCGGGATCGGCGCAGGCAACTGGTCACGCCACTTCGTTCACGCTTCGGTGTGTACGGAAGCGCCATCCCTCCCCCTTTTCTGCCCTCCCGGATACCTGGATTCATAATGGAAAACACCATCGCCACCGGCCCCAGCCGCCGCCTCACCTATAAAAGACCATCACCGGCCGCCTGCGCTATGTGGTCTCGGTGACTGCGCTGCAGCGCAGTTTACTAATCTGTTTGCCTTTGCCATGAAGGTCAGTAATTCACACGGTCTATTCGCTAAAAAATCTAGTAATTACTTTTCGTTACAAGTCCCCGAGCCCACAGTGTTGCATTGCCATTGCCGCTGAAGGCGCAAGCGTAATTTATTCCTTGTTGCACCAAGCCGGTGACAATGCAACAAACCCCGGCCCTGTTACCATTGAAGAAGTTGCCACCAAATTAAAAAACATTATCCGCTGGTCAATCCACTGTTCTCACCGAACTAAAGGAGTTTAAAGATCAGCTGCAATCCAATGATAAAGAAATAATACACTTACGTAACGAGTAACAGATCTTTAGAGCTACTTCAAGTCCCTTTCATCTATGAAAGTTGAAATGGACAGCTTAATGGCTACCATACTTCAGATGTCCCGCTAGATAGACAGCTTATCAGCCCGAGTGGATGACTCAGAAAATCGCTCCCGCAGGAGCAATTTGACATTCTATGGCA
Source organism: Haemaphysalis longicornis (assembly GCA_013339765.2). Classification (NCBI taxonomy): domain Eukaryota; kingdom Metazoa; phylum Arthropoda; class Arachnida; order Ixodida; family Ixodidae; genus Haemaphysalis; species Haemaphysalis longicornis. Next base: position 169,116,708 of record CM023453.1, on the reverse strand, counting down.
TCCATGACAGTAACACTTCCGAACATTTTCGTGAACCAGAAAAACTAGTCATTGCTCTTTGAGCTAATCACATGGAGCTTAGTATTGAACCAAAACATATAGATAGAGCGCATCGTCTTAGCCGTTACGCTGTAGACAAAAAAAGGCCGTTATTGTAAAATTTCATACTTTAAAACACAGGACAAAGTTTTCAAACGGCCGCAAACTCAAAGACACCGAATACAGCGTTGGCGAAGACTTTTCTGCCACAGTTCGAATTCCTCGTAGGCATCCTATCGCTTTCGCGAGGTCCCAGTCCTCTTCATTTATGTTGACCTTCGAAACCCTACGCATGGGCAAAAAACGCTATGTATTCGACGCATCGACACAAACAGTTAAAAAATGCTACAGCTAGTTCCTGGCAATCCACACGTGCGTCATTGCCCCAGATCCACCCCACGCCCACTACTTTCCCTTTCAGTTATTTTTACTAATATACGCAGTTTTCTACCGAAGTGACACGTCATTTTTATTCTTGTTTCCTCGTCGAGTAGCAACGTATTAGTTTTATCAGAAACGTGGCTATACAGTTACATCAGCAAGCATGAAGTTCCAGCAGACCTTTCAAATTTTACAGTATTTCGGAAGGACCGTATAGATAGGCGAGGCGGAGGCGTGGCGATTGCGATCAGCAAAAATGTTTCTTGCAATGCAATTAACATTCAGACTGACTTCGAAATTATATGGCTTCTTTGTCACGCCACTCCTGAAATTGTTTTAATTGGTTCCTGCTCTAGAACTCCCCACAGAACTCCCGATTTAGCTCGTAAACGTAACGACATTTTAAGTGATTTAACTACTGCATTCCCTAACGCCCGAATTCTTCTTTTGTGGGATTTCAATCAACCTCTCACTGATTAAGTAAACCAAATTACTTTGACGTCAGGAGAACCTGAAGCGCACGACTTATTTGATGAGTGCCTTAACTTTAACTTAACCTAACTTGTAACAGAACCAACTCGCGTAAGTCATACGTGCGCCAATACTCCTGACTTAATACTAACGGATCACCCCGAGGGCGTTTCATTCATTTCATATCTTCCATAAATTAGCGATCACAAGGTAATTCACGCTGAGTTTACGTTCAAACCGGTGTCTCGTCAGAAAAGTAAACATATATACGTCTTTATGATAAAGGAAATTACCCAGCCATCATTGATGAACTCCGCTCTTTCTTTCCATCATTGGAATCATTATTCCAAAATAGATCAGTGCAAAATATTTGTAAGTTCTTTACGGACAAAGTAGATTATCTTGTGAGCAAAAATATACGCACATTTAATTTCCAGGCCAACACTCAAAAGCCCGCGTTCACAAAAATATTAAAACGCCTAGAAAACAAAAAGAAACGCCTCTTTCGTTCAGCCCAACAGAAGGGAAGGCAATGCGCAGTGGAAAAAATACTATGTAGCCGAACATGACTACCTAGGAAAGATATCCGAAGCGAAGGCACTCTTTCTATAACTGTAACTTGCGGAACGTTCTAAAAAGTGACCCACGCGAAATTTTTTGAAATTATCAACCCTGACCCCATGCAGTCTACAAACTTCACCGATGATGCCGGCAGACCAGTGAGTGACGTTGATTGTGCAAATATCTTTATAACTGATTTCATCAGTGTTCACCGAATGAACAGACCTTCCAGTTTTCATACCGACTTCCACTATCGAACTCTTTATGCCATCCATAACATTTTCTGTGTCTGGTATATTATCTATAATAAACAAGCTAAAGCTGTCGTTCTCCACTGGTGTAGACAATATTAATTACAAGTTTTATAAAAACACTGTAGATGTCTTTGTCGAATATTTATGCCTATTGTTTTCGCAGTCACTCGCAACAGGCCCACTGCACGACGATTAGAAAAAAGGGAAGGTCATTCCAGTCTTCAAAACCGGTAACCAAAACTCACCTTTAAATTATCGTCCCATCTACTTAACTTCAGTGCCTTCCAAAACCACGGAACACGTCATATTCACTCACATTATCAGTTTTCTTGATAAGGTTAATTTTTTCATCGTGCACAACACGGCTTCCGAAAAGAATTTTTATGCGAAACTCAACTAGCACTTTTGGTCCATGATCTTCATTCCAATCTCTATAATAACATTCAAACCGACGCCATATTTCTAGATTTCACCAAAGCATTTCAAAGGTACCCCATAAATACCTGTTACTGATACTTTCCCACTTAAACTTACACCCCGCAGTCTTAATCTGGATCCAAGATATTTTAAATAACCGTTCCCAATCTGTCCTTGTAAATGATCAACTCTTCAATTTTATTCCAGTTACATCTGGTGTCCCTCAGGGTTCCGTCCTTGGCCCCTTGTAATTTTTAATATATACGACCTCCCAACGAACTTAACTTGTAACATACGCATGTTTGCTGATGACTACGTTTTGTACCGCACAGTAACTAAATGCATCCGATGGAATTTGCCTCCAAAGTGACCTTAACCAAGTACAGCGTTGGTGTGAACACTGGCAAATGGAACTTAATCCTAAGAAATGTAAACTTATGTCATTTCAACGTCGCCATAACTCGCTGACCACTTCCTACATAATTTCTAACACTCATGTTCAACTTGTGCAATCATACAAATACCTTGGCCTAACCTTGTGCTGCGACATAACTTGGACTGAGCGTATTCGGACTATCATCGCAGCTGCTAATCGTACTCTCGGCTTCCTAAAACGTCATCTGCGCAACGCACCTAGCCATGAAATATTACTAACTTATCAATCCCTCGTAAGAAGCAAGCTCGAATATGCGTCGTCAATTTGGAGCCAACAACACGCGTATCTCATTACTGCACTCGAATAACTCAAAACCGTGCTAATAGGTCCATTCATTCCTCATATGGCTATCACATTAGCGTGTCATCGTTAAAAGTAGAAATCGGCCTGTCACCTCTGTCTTCCCGCCGCCGCATTGCTACCCTTTGCTTGTTTCATAAACTTTGTAACAGTCGACTTGCAATCGAACCTTACATCTCCCCCGCATTTCGCAGATCATGTCGCATTGGCCATATCTTTCAAGTTACCCGTCAACGTTCCCGAACCGTTGCTTTTGCTGCGTCATTTTTTTCTTCGTGCAGCAAAAGACTGGAATGATCTCCCCCACCATACTGCAGCAATCACCTGTCCATCAACATTTATGCATAGGGCACACAATTCATTTTTCAAACTAACTGATTGCTTTTTGTACGTTTTTTTGTAACCCCGCTCCTTATGTAATGTCCCTCCGGGGACCTTTAAGGTAATAAAATGAAATGAAATGAAATCAAATGAGTGTGTGCAGTCAGCCCTATCCGTTCTGAATACCTTATAGCCATTTACGAAATTTGTGTTCTTGGAATTCAGATGTGTTTTCTGAACACACATTAACCTTTGCTGATTAGCATGCATGATCTCTTACACGTCGTCAAGATTATTCAGAAGGCCTGTGCAGTTTCATTGAACCATATGGTTTCTCCCTATTATGATGTGTTAGACCTACTGGAGTGCGACTATTAACATGAGGTCTTTTGGGGCTTGCACTCTTGGGAGAGTTTTGTTACCGGTTCTGGAGGTTTGGATAAAGCTACCTGCTCCTTCCACTGCGAAGCAGACAGGAAAGGCCCCACATCCATATCGTCATCAGATCTGAAAGGGGTACCCGGCGGACCAGACCACCCGGACTTGGCACCCTTTAAGGTGCCCTTCGAGCGAACCGCCACCGCAGGGGGTGGGAACTGCCGCGGGCGCATCCGTCTTCATCTCCGGGCCCTCGCGTGTGCTTTTGGCCGTTGGAGAGGAAGCAGTTAATGATGCAGCATCCCCACCAGCCGCATCCACAGCCGCTGCTGGCTGAGCAAGCGGTGCGGAGGCGTGTTGGGCTGTCCGGGGTAACCCAGGGGGGGGGGGGGGGGAAGCGGGACCATGTCCGACTCTTGGTACTGGGTCCCCGCCAAAACCAGACGCCGCTCCGCCACCCGGCGAGCTGCGTCGGCGTAGCTCCATATGGGAAAGAGGCGAACCTCATTCGCGCCTTTGGAAAGGTGATGTTCGCTTTCACTTTTGAGGAAATAATTTGTTTTTCCAGCGTGAACCTTTCGCAGCTCCTAGAATAGGCAGCGTGCGGTCCCTTGCAGTTTGCACAGTTGAAGTTCTCAGATTCACAATTGTCAGTTAAATGATCATGTGGTGCACAGTTTGCGCACGTCAGTTTACTACGACAAGAGGTTGTGCTTGCCCAAACCACTGACACTTGAAGCAGCGGCGTGGGTTCGGCAGGTAGGGTCGGACCGGAAGTTTTATGAAGCCTGCGTTGACCGACTCAGCCAGTGTTGAGCGGTCAAACGTCAATAATCGGTTCTTTGTTTGTATTATTTGATCGCTTCGACGTATGGTGATTTGCCTCACTGCTGTCTTGCCCTGATCTCGAAGGCCCTCGAGCAGATCTGCTTCAGTCTCATTTATTAGTTCGCGATCAGAGGCCACGCCCTGGCCGCTACTGAGGCAGTGATGGGGCGTAATCTTGATGTCAATGTCGACCATGCGCGTTTGCTCGAGGAGGCTAGAGGATTGTTGTTTGCTTTGGACTTCAATTGGGATTTCTCCCCTTGTGGGCTTCTTAGCCTTGTACGATTTGCTGTGAGGCTTTCAAAAAACTTGGAAATAAGAAAGAGAGACTGGGAAGTGATGGGTTTTGACTTATCTAGGTATTCCATTACCAAAAAGCGCGATAAATTATCGGGCTTCGGAATAGAGATCGAAGACAATAGAGCAAAGGATACTTCGATTCGCCCCTTTTCAGGGGCAATCACGTTTGGAGGGGGTTCAGAAAATGCCATATGATATAGTAGAAAGCAGGGGGCAGGGGTACTTTCTTCGTCAGCCTTACCCTGATAGCTGAAGAGGTCCCGGAGCTCCCTGCCTGGTAAACAGGCAGGTAGCGCTTTCACCAAAGCTTCACCTGGGCTCCAAAGGCCACAGTTTCAGCTTGCTTACCCTTCACCTTTAAACACATCACCCCGGTAGGTTACAGCTTATGTTGGGGGGCTCGGGGTCGGCGGTGTCGCCAACACCGTCACAAAGATTGCTCAAGGTGCTCCATGCGGGTACCGCAAGGACCTTTCCGTCTCCGTTCTCCGCAGGTGAAACCTCAAGGCCCCTACGGAAATAGCCACTTTAGTTCACGGTGAGTTACGCTACCGCAGTGGCTGGGCTGTTGAAAATAATGTAGCCTGAACAGTGCTACGCGCAGATTGTGAAATGAACTATTGTAAACCCCTTAGTACCTCCGAGTAACGAGCACAGGGTCACCTTCGGCATGATTCCATGTTACGAAATCTCCCCGCACCGTCACCGTTAGAATCTTCAGTTGGCAGTTCCAAGCACCTCTGGGGCTGTCTGGGCGTGTTCGACGCAACGTTGTTCGCGAGTGCTTGTAAACGGACAGAAGACGCGCGTGTATTCCCGTGAGCCAAGTAACAGCTGAAAATAAATATGTGGAAGGAGCGTTCCGAATAACTACTACATGCAGTAGGTAGACTCGTAGATCATACTCACAGTAAAAAGTACGACGTTGCGTCCCAGATTTTTGCTTGCCGTCGGCGGCGGTATACATTTTAGTCTCGATTGTAGGTCTACCCCTAACTTCAATATTTCATGTATGAAGAATGCGTCGACCTAAAATAGCGCAAATACCGTACTTAGCACTTAAGGTTAGAGGTACATGCCATTATGTTCTGCATCGTGTTGTAATGGTAACGGCACTACCATTACCTCATGTTAGTTATTAGCAATATATATTACGCGATTTCTAGTCACCCTAGTCTAATTTTAAAGTACAAACACTGACTAACCTGAACGGTGAAGCACGGTTGCCAGACGCCCCCCATTGTTCCAAGCGTGCAAAGCCAGTCGTTCGTGCGAGCGTCAGTCACCAGGACTGGCATGAGCGTGTGGAAGGGTTTCTTACGAGGACCAAAAGCATTTATGTGCCCTGGGGTGAGGCTGAACGCGGAGCCTCGGGTCTGAAAAACAAAATATTGCTGTCACCATTCAGAAATTTTCGGCTAGATTTACTGCTCTCATTGCTTGGTGGCTAGATAGCCGGCGCAAAAATGAATAAAGGAAAGAATAATAGACCAGTGGAGCAGGTTGCCTAAGGAAATACTCCGAAGCGTGAGAAAGGCTAACATCTACAATCGCAAATAGGATTATGTGCTGAGAAATAAATTTTTCGCTAGAGAATCTGGGTTTTTTTTTGCAAACATATTAAAAAGCTGACCAACCTCCAACCTGTGTATGACCATTACAAATAACTACCCTAATAGCATAAATGCCACATCCCCAAATGCCGACAAGCATCGTCATGCAACACTGTATATCGGTACCGCATTATGCTATCGGAAAGGTATTTCAGTGGCAAAGGCGTACTTACTCCTCGCGCCGGTTCTAATTTATTAAAGACCCCACTAACTATAGCATCTCTTTCTTGCTCCAATGCGAGGTTCGTGCAATAGTGTGTGGCATATTGGCAATAAGTTTCAAACATAGAATGAGCATCCTGTACGTAGACCACAAGATTAACTCCATACAGCAATAAAATTACGGATTGTTGGCATATTGTGAACCGTTTTAACAGCAGAGATGCTTAAGCTTTGACCTCCGCGGTGTAGCGTTACCCGAAAAGTCAACCCGGACTAGCGCGCGTGAGCGTTCGCCTTGTGAGGAGCAGCCGGCGTCGTTCAGGCTTGCGCGGGGAATTCCGCCACGTGATGAGCTGACGTAATATCCCAAGAAACAATACCGAGCGCAAGTGAGCGTGCGCCGGGTGAAGAGCGCCCGCAATATGCCAGCTCTACGTTCGAGAACGCTCTTGCCATAGTACGTGGCGTGAAATTTCGCGAACATGTCCTCGCTTGTTCATGTGCATTTGGTTTTGATGTAGTCGGAGGGGCGCCGAGTTCCCGCCCAAAAAGTAGAGTTCACGAAGCTGGGTTACGTGGGCTCTCGCGCGTGCTAATGCGGTCCACTTTACAATAGATGTGACGGCTAAGTGCAAAACGAACCGGCTTGCCTGTACATGGAGACCATTCAGCGGTTAGTTCCGAAATTTATGGAAGGTGCAACAGGCAGGTCTCGAACGAAGTGCACGCTGAGCGATAGTACAGGTTGAGCAAATTGTTTTACATGTACTTTTTAGGGAGTCCCAGATTGGGGCCGAATGTATATTGCTCACGTGAACAGCAAATCCGTGCTCCTCCACAACACCGCATCCGAAGAAACGAGCATTGCTTCCCAACAGGCCACACACGTTACCCGCCTCATCCACCGCAGCCACGAACGTAGTTCCACTTGCTCCTCCCGTAGGTGACGCTGCGTCTGGGAACACAGTTTTCGCTCTCCTGCGAAGAGGCACCACATTTACAGGTTAAACCACAGTGAACGCTCCAAAATGGACTCGGCACATTGCAGCAAAGCACGCCATTGGCTTCTGCGGTACCTTGCCGTCATTGTTCTGTGCCCTAGATATTTTCCGACTAAAACTAGCCATTTTTGCATTTTTATAACTCTAACTCCGTAGCCCAGCGAAAAATGTGGATGCACAGTGCCAGCCGACGCGTTGGCTGGAATTCAAACGCGAATACTTAAGTGACGGTACTGCGCCAGCTGCGCTCTCTTTTGGCGTTGGGGTTCTGGAATCTGGTTCAAAAGAGTCAAACATTTGTGTTTACATCGTCACAGCGATGGCGGAGCTGTCTTTATCCACCTGATGTAGGTGTTACGGGATTGGCACGTGGAATAAGGGTCGTATAAGGCATCATTATGCGTAACCGCGACATGCCTGTATGCTTTGGCAGGGCTAAGGCGATCCGGCGTCCCTTACTACAAGATACCGTGCTATAGCGGATGAGGAGAAGTTTAGGTAAACGACGCTTCCAGGTAGGATACCATCAACAAAGAAAAGAGGTGGTAACCTTGTGAGGCATGGAAGACATGTACTGTTCAATTTCAAAGCAAAATTTATAAAAGTACGGCAATTTAGAGAGTTGTAATGAAAAATTTCGTCATTGCAATTGTTTCCAACTATGAGACCGATACTTCAAAATCCATGAGGATTGCGTAGATGGACGACACCCATAGGGAAGACAATAGGATGAGCGCTTGTCCTGTTGTCTTGCTTAGGTGTGTCATCCATCTGCACAATTCTCATGGCTTATCAAGTATCAGACCCACTGGCCCGTCAACAAATCTTCATGAGGGCGATATGCAGAGCGATATTCTTTCTGCTTTATTCTCATCTATATCTATTGTATGACGGTTGGTAGTTGTGGTTGTAGTTATGGGTTTCTTTTTTGTTCCAGCTGATTCAGGATTACACAGCGTGTTTGGTATTTTTGTTTGTTTTCACACCACATTGGCTTTGTTCCGCCTGCGTAATACCCTCGTGCAGATGGCATATAGGGGCGCACTGAAAAAAATGAATAAATAAAAAAATGGCTTCCCGTACAATACTTCCATGAGATGCCGAAAAGTTTTTCAGTTTTGTAAGGCAAGGGTTTTTTGAAGAATATTCAAATTGATGCAGCTGGAACCTACAGTTCTCCCGAAGTGTTAAACAAAAATATGAGAAATTATGCTAATTTTTTGGTGGTGGCTACTGTTTTCTCAACTGTTAGGGCTTCACAATGAACTTGGTAGTAGAAATATGGCGACATTTTTTCACACCCCAAACGCAATCTTATTTTTATCTCCCTTCAAGCTGTATTTTAACTAAATAATACTCATGCGTGGCGCCTGCCGTCAATGTAGAAAACGTCCTGGCTTCTTCATCACCACCTTTAGCTTCAGCACAGTGACATGAGAAATTTCACACATTTTTACGCGTAACACCTTCCACTTTTGCAGAATGTTCCACCCCACATGTCTCAATGCACGATGTGCCTTTGGATGAGAAAACTATAATTATCTACATAAAGCTTAGCCTCCTCGGCAACATCGGTGTAGGACTGACAGGCCGAGATAGAATTAGCCTGATTCCGTTTCATTCAGCTCACTTCAAAAGGATGAAGCGTGCTGTCGCCTATTTGGGGTTTTCGAACAATATGGCGCCGTTCTCTTCCCAGCGTATCCAAACCTGTTTTCAGGAACAACTTGGCTGCCGTTTTCGCACCAGTTACAATGAGCATTGTTGGACGCTGTTACTGACTGTACTGAGTAAGAAGTAAGAAATCTGAAACGAAAAAAAATGTTGTGGAACCAAAAACGCACTCGTCTTCATACATTCACAACGTGAAAAAGATGGCCTGCCACGCCGGTCTTGTTCTAGATGTTTGCGGATTCTGCAAGGTATTCAGTGCAATATTTGGTATTACACCCCCAAAAATTGCCAAGCTCTCCCGCACATAAGCCTACGTGCACGCCAAACTTGATCTCAGTGAAAATACAACAAATTCATTCTGCGTAATGAAAATGCAAGACGTTTGACATTGAAAACATTCCTCAGAGGACGATAAAGAAAGCCTTTCCTTTCGCTGACACGTACCCTAATTCACTGCGGATTATAAAAATCACGGCCTACACATTGCGGCACACGTCGGTTGACGCGCCTTCTCGAGAGCGTTCCTGCGATTCGGCGTGGTGCGCCGTGCATAGCGCACGTCCGCTAGCTGCGCTAAAGAGCGCCACTAGCTGGTGAGGGGAAAGATAGAGACAGAGACATAGAGAGGGTAGCATTCTTAGGAGCAGGGTTTCTCGCGACTCCACCGAAGGCGCGAGTCACTGTGGCATGATGTGGCACCCCTTTTGTGCGCGCGGGCACCAACACTGCAGGAGAAACCACAGCTGCGGGCGAGAAGACCGAATGCGTTTTATTCGAACGTCATCGAAGGGGTGTCAGCCAATAAAATCTTCGCCTAAAAAAAGAGGCACCAAAACTGGCCTACAGCGGGGATGGAAGGAGGCTTCCGATATGCAATATCTTTCCTGTTGGATATGGTTCCATCGTAAACAGTGGCCGCTGCTTGAATAAACTGCTACACGACCAAAGCATGCAGGAGGCTGTACGCAGCGATCTGGGCATTCAATGCGTGCAGTATGGTTGCGAACGAGAGATAATGGTTCAAGGCTTGAGATAGCAGCAGCGAGCCGGTCACGCTGAAGATCGTTGAAGCTCACACAATCGTCTATTTTCCTAATAACTACAGGAGAGGAAAACATATGTCATTTATTGATGTGGTGCATAAACCACCGATCCGAACAATATACTTTCAGGATGAGTGAGCGCAGTGGTGTGTTCTCTTGCCAACCTTTATCCTTCCCGCTGTTATTTTCTATACCTTTTTTATTGAATGCATAAAACTCAATAAAAAATATCAATGAATAACACTCCGTTACGGTGTAACACTGCTCTTTTATGTACTGGCCGGAGTAACTGTGACCCCGACCTGCTAGCAACATGTGATGTTAAAAAAGGTTTGTAAAGAACTATTGCAAAGGTAACATTTTAAAATAATGATAAATAGAAATTTGGTTGATGCCGTGTTTAATATAAAAAACAAACTTTAAACAAGCAGCCTCAGTTATACACCCACTGATTGTTCGTATTTAACAAATATATTGCCTATTTTACGCATAACATTATTTATCGTCATGTGGTGGGTGATTTTGTCACCCTCACATAAATGCCTAAGCTCACTGAACAGAGAGTACAATTTTTTCACAAATTAAAAATCTCACATACATTTCAAAAATTATAGCGCAAACGAACCTTAAGAAATTTGCATGTATATAGCCATGCTGAAATTGACTTTGTCGGTACTCCTGAATTAAGAATGGTTTAGAAATCTTGACCACAAATAAAGTATATGGTAGCAATGGTTAAAAATTCAGATTGGCATATTTCGGACCGACAGAAACCAGGAGATTTTCGGAAACTGCTCAAAAAACGATGCGAAGCTTTGAAGTAAGGTCAATTAGTAAAAAAAGGGACGAGAAAGGGCAACAAACATTTTCCCTAATTCTTCTTCTATAAATCTTTTGATGAGCGACGATACTTTAGCGCACAAAATGAACACATTCTTGTTTGGTTGTAGGTTTTAAAGCGCTGACGCAACGCAGGCGATGAGGCACACCATAGTGGAGGGCTCCGGATTAATTGTGATCACTTGGGGATCTTTAACGTGCGCTGGTATCTCGTACAAAAGAACAATGAACACATTCTTCTCCTCGCCTAAATTTCGCTCTTTGTTTCTTGCATACAACCTTTCCAGTGGAGTAATAGTCACGCTAAATGTAATTAACCTGGTCAGGGGCACAAAATGGTTCCATGCTCTCAGTGGCAATGTGACGTTTAAACTGAACCAAATTGAAACCAGCGCATTGTACCGTTGGTGAACGAAAGCGTGGAATTGCTAGTTCATTTTAGAGTGGATATCAATTAGATTGACGGCTGTGGTCATTAAAAAGATACAAGGAGGCGCTGTATGCATCCCAGTTACCACGTGTTGCCCCCGTAAGCGCCCACTCCTCCGAGCAGGGTCTGTATTTTGTCTTGCATTGCAGTTCTGCGCACATCCACTGTGTCCTCATGGCACCAAAAACCAGTTATCGTTCGACAAACATGATTTAGCCGTGTTGAGTCATAAAACATGTGCACAAAAGTTCAGCGCCACCACCGGTTAGATGGTGTGCCAAAATCATTGCTGCTTATCCAACGTCGCACAGTGGAGTGGGTCAATTTCTTGTAAACATTGTTTGTGTGACCTAATTAAAGCCACGCACGTAGTTTTCAGTAAGAGCCAGCCTGGCTTTTTTTTAGTTTAAGTAATCAATTTTCTAAAAATGGTTCAAATTGGACTACTTTCCTTCTAAATATTAATTTAGGTGCAACATTACTTCTTTTCACAAGTCTGTTGCAATACCAGTAGAATATTTCCTATTGCTTAAGTTCGAAACAAGGGATACGGTGGGGTAAGGGCATGAAACCAAGGTATATGAGGATCTGTCAGAGGATTTATCATTTTCTACTAAATACGGCACGCAAAAAAGAGAGCGTATGCAACGCCCCTTTATGGGCCAGGTTTTGCGGACAATCATTTCTGTAGTGATCTTAAAGCACGCTTGTTGTGAAGCCAAAAGAAGTCAGAAAAAGTCACCGTAAATATATGCAATTCGTACAAAAGTAATTTTCCGGTCCGAAATTTAAATGGATTTGAAGAAAACACTGTTTTTAGATGACCACTGGCATGCGTTCACTCATAGGATGTTGACCACATTCTAATTTTGAAAAAAGTTTAATATGTATTTGAATTAACCGACGAAAACTACTTCTGCCGTAGCACGGCCCATATGCTATGACAAAACTTACTCAGCCATTCCACTTTGTGATGCTGGACGTCCTGCAACACACCGACACTTTTGATAAACCTGTTGCAAGTTTGAGAACCAAAATAAATTTCGTTGTTTTCATCTTCCCTGCTCGTTGTCGAAGTAGGCAGCGCGAGCTGCATTATAATTGAAAGCAAACAAGACACGGCAAACTCCGTTACTCAGATCGCTTCCTGATGGGCGGCGCGGAAAACTGAGAAAATTAGTGAGTTGTCGCTGGAGATCGTTACTAGGGAGAAAACACCTGGCTTATTGAATGACTGACGCCAATGCGAAAATGGGAGTGTGGTGTTGTATTTGGGATTTTTGTGATCAGCCCTAGGCAAGAAACATGTATTAGCTGTGAATTAAGCATACAATGCAATAAATTGATTCCCCGGACAAGTTTCTTCTCTACAAATTTAGTGGCTCTAAATAGAGTACGCAGGAATTGTTTATATATTACCATTGCAGCTAGTCTTCATACATCTGTTGTAACATTCACTCGGTCGGTACTGTTTTGATGATGGCTACTACAAGTGAAAAGGCCGTGTATAGAAATATGTACTTCTGCTAGAAATACTATGTTAAGTATTTAAAGGAAAGTGATAAGTGTACAAATTTGTCGGATCACAAACTCCTTGAAATGCTTGGTTATATAATGAGAGCAGTACTTTCAGCAATTTGTAGGTCTCTGTCACTATAACGTACTCGTCAGTGTGCAGCATTCGCGAGGAAATGAGGGCGAGAAAATTACGACAATTGTGGGTATCTACTGTATCAGCTTTGAAGCCAGGTATTCTTCAAGAGGCAAGCTCGTGCACGCTCTGAACAACTTGGTTTATTGACTGAATAGGGGTGAGGAGTTGTGGCAAAAATATTTGGATAGTAATTACTTACCTGAGAAAACCACGACTAACAAAATATTATATGTGCATAATTATTCGAAACCGTGCCAAAGTACATCCAATATCACAAATTTTTGCCATACCAAAACATTTGCCACAACTTTTACGTGCCAGAGTCGTCTTGATACCTCATCCTCGTAATAATAACATAAGGTAAATTGGAAATAGTAAATTTTAATAAACACTAGCTGGTTAAAAAGGGAAAGGCAGAAGTGTAATTCTCATATCCAAAATATTTAATTGTGCTAAGCAGCTTATGGTGGTTTGTGGCCTTTTTTTATTTGGTTTAACCATTAGTGCTGTAAATTTTGTCGGAATGCCGTTATGAAAGGCGATAGGGAAGCCTGATTGGCACTGACAATTTTATGAGGTAGAAGCAACCTGGGTTTTTGTTTTTTTCAAGGCTCATTTGTTTTGTGCAAAATAAAATGACCAGTGGACATCAAATAGCCGTCGTACAGACATTAAAATCAGAATTATAATATTCTTCCTCCCTTCATTCGTCAATTTAAAAATGAAGCCAGGCTCTGCAGGTTGACCACTAAGTCTACCTAATTATAGGAAAATTTACAAGTATGAAATACGCTTTCTTCCTTCAGTGGTCCTAAATCGGTTGTTGATGATGGTGACGATGATTGTGGCACCCAGATATATAGGTGTTGGCCTTCGCCGATAATCAATTTTTGTCAATCAGCACTGAAGAAAACCGTTTTCTGGGCAAGCATTTATGAACGCATTTGCTCCCAAGTATTCATGCAACTCCACTTTTCCCACATAAATGTCGAAGCCATGTCCGCCGCCACTGCCGCTTTGAGTGTATAAGGCTGTCATACCTGTCGTAGCTTATTTGGCTCCCAAGGAAGTGCGCTCGCTCCCTGGACAACATTGTTCCAAGAGAGGTGCCGAAGGCAGGATCTGCCACGTATCGCAGACCGTCGGCGACCGCATGTCGGAGTGCCTCAATGACGACGTGCTCCAAATCGCCTGGTGGGTCGTCCGCGCCTGCGGAAAATGATCGAAGTAGACAAAAAGCGAAAGTAAATTCAAATTCAGGAAGCTCAAAAAGAGAGAATTGCTACAATTTTATGAAAAACAGAAAGAATGATTAAGCTTAGCGCAGTTGGTGCACTTGCAAATGTGTACCCCCTGAACGGCAAGAGAGCGATGAAGGCACCTTTGTGTCTAAACAAAGGATGAGTAGGCAACATATTCGACTGTGTGAACAAATTCTTAAGAAGTGTGTGAGCCCGATGAATGAGTCGTAATTCTGATCACGTATTCTTGTGATGTTTCAGTCAACTTGGATTGCTTGAGTGATACGATATGCATCCCATTCCGCGACAGGTTTCCTGCGTCAAAAACGTTAAAGTAGTTCATGGGTTCTGCATATAATCGTTTCATAGCCATGTTTAGTTCGACAAGGTCTGCAATGTGCATGCAGAATCACGTGCATGCAGAACGTTTTCTTCATTTGGATATACAAATAAGAAATACATAACGTGTATTTGCGGACTTTATGAAACTAAGGGTATATCAGTATACAGCCTGTAGAAGTATTTCGCTTTCACGTCCTCTTGTTTATTAGCAGTTATTTTACCCTAAATTTTCAGGCTTTTCGTATGAAAGAAACTCCAATATCTCCTGTGACGTGTGGCTGTAGAAGGTCTGTCACCGGGTTAGGAGAATCCGCAGCACCGGCCTTATGCCCACGTCCGAATAAAGGACCCACTTTGACAGAATACGAGGTTCGTTCCTAAAACAGGCTTATCATTATTCTGACTTTATTTCCATAAAATATTCCACACAAAAAACAAACCAGGTTAGGCAGTGGCTATTCCTCAGCCACTATCAGGAGAAGTCTCTATGACATCACCGAATCTTGTGTTTGCGATTGGTAGCCGTCGAGAAGAGCTACTGCCAGGAAACACAACGGTACGACTGCCGGGGCCTCTGTGTGCGTTTGAAAGTAATATTTCATTTCTAACGTGCAGTTGTTTCTCTGGTGACTATGTTTAGTGCTTTTCTCAATTGAGGCACTTCTCACATTGTGCAGAGCAAAATTTGAAATCTTTCCAACACTTGCTTGTATTTCTGCTAAATAATTATCAATGTACCTGAGTAAGTTACCAAAGGCTAGCTTTTTTTCAATTTGATCAGGGCTATATATTTTCTTTTTTACTAATTTATTGCGCGGCCGCTACAGTATGTGTACCTTTTACAATATTCCTGGTCATAAGTTTCTGCTTGTTTTCTTTATACACGCCCGCCTCTTCCTGACCCCGGTACTCATTCGCGGCTTCCTAAGTAAATTCTAATCGAAATTTGTAAACTCCGTCTAGAGAGAAGAGCTTCTCAGCAGTCCAGAATAAAATGAGTAGTAAAAAAACGGCCGGGTTATGAGCAGAAACATTCTTCATCTACTTTGCAAGCGTCTGTTGAGAGTTCTTAAAATATGTATAACGCTCCACGTTACGCCCAACCACCCCCTGGATTCCAAAACTGCTGCTTCGGCACCACGTTTGAGTCTTGGGCACTCACAAACACCAGTGATTCAAATTCACAACTCAAATCCTCGCATGCAGCTGCGATTAATTGCTGCCATTGTGAGCAATGGCACGGCGCAAGCCGGAAAGTATGATGCGGCACCTGTTTATGCCAAACAACAGTGACTTCTGGCTAGTGGAAGAAAAACTTGTACTATCAAGGCTTTGTGAACTGACGGGTCGGATCACGTATGGCTAGTCAAAATTTTGGTATTAAGACCAAGGGTATTTTCTGCCATAGTTTTGTGCGCACAGGCTTATTTTTTTCATATTCTGCGAAAACGTTTCATACATCTGCAAAAAGACAACGATGCTTACTATAGTATACTTCCAGGACACTAGTACTCCCAGGAAGTACTACAAGCTTCAGAAGCGGATCGCACAGCTCACGGCCGATGCACCCTATATGCAGCTATGTTCTGCCGAGAGAATTGGCTCACACTCAGCGACGGGCTTTGGGGTACATTGAGCGACCTTGAAGTACTAGTACAAGAAAGTACTGCTACTATAGTACTTCTACCATAGCACATATCACAAGCAAGGAACATATACAAATGGGAACAACCCCAGCATAAGTGGACTTGTCACCTCCACTAATGGCATGAACGCGCTAAGGCATCGTTTTAGAGCAATATCGCACAGCCGTTGTCGCCTCTTTCATATACTTCGCTTTAATTACATCAAAACGACTACTTCAAAACTTGATTATAATCACGAGTCTTTTAACAAGCCCGCGCTACACACACGATGAGGCGCGCACAGTGGAGGGCTTCGCAATATTTTTACCCCTGGGAATCATCAAGGGGCGACTAAATCTCGAACAGGCGAGCGCTTTTGGTTTTCGCCTCCATCAGAAAAGCGGATACCATGCCATGAATGGAACCCACGTCCATACTTTAAAATTAACTTTATCGTTTGCTGGCTGACCCTAGTCTACATGGTAGTCCCTATTTATGGCATTCCCCAAAAGGAGCTTAATAAAGATGGGCGAGCTCGGCATTTAAATCTGCAGTGTAATTTTGTTCTTTGGCGGTGTACTGGTAACCAGACGTTCATCACACTTAGCACCGTGTCGTATTAATGATACATAATCGAAGAGGCGAACTAGCGTTCTTCACACCAGAAAACATCATTAAAATGGCCACAAGCAAACGAAAGTCGAGCGTCGTCTAGAACATGGGAAGGAAAACCGTGTTAGCGCACTCCCAGATTGCCCTGGGCGGTCTCCACGTTATAGCTGCCGTTCACGTGACGAGCGGTCCGTCCATCGGTGAGTTACTCTTGGCGTTGTGTATTGGTTGCCTCAGCAGGGGTATTGTGCAGGTTCGCTGATTCGCTCCTTCCTGTCTGCTCCCGAAAGCTTGGTTACGCCCAACACGGCTGGGCTTCCGTAGCTCAATCCAGCTGACTCGGCGATGTCTGAACTCGGCGCCTTGCGCTGTCCGGCACCCTTCCACAAGCATCATCGCTGACCTGTGGTTATTCGTGACCCCGTCTGTTCGGTCGGCCACCCCGCTGCTTGCGCTCTTCCATCGGGCTCTACTTCCTGCTCTTCCTTGGCTCCTCCAGGAGAAAACGTGGCGGAATTTCAATGCTGCGCTGGCAGTCTTCAGATTGTCGTCCCACTTTTAAACGTTCATTCTGGAAGCAACTCGTTAGGATGCTCATGTTTGATTGGGGAAGCTAAAAACTTGTAGAAAAGTGGCAGCTGTGGGGACATGCGACGGTGAATAAGTCGGGTACGTTGCACTGAACATGTTTTCTTCTTAAAATATTTTAAGAACCATTGGGCACAACAGAAAATAGTGAAGTACATAAATAAGGTGCAGTTGTTTTGCGAAAAGAGCATCAAAATGGCAAATTAGGCCAAGTGACAAAAGATTGGTTGAACAAAGAACATTGTGACTGGCTGGTTTAAAGTGGGTAGCATCTTTGATGGCAGCGATGGTGTCTTCCGCCTTGTAGAAAAAACACGCAAACTCAAAGGAAAGCCATCATGTCTCAAACACCTATTTTGTCTATAAGAAAGCAACAAATACGTCAGGGCTTTACTTATTCAGACAAGTCGCACACCTAAGTGTCCGGTCGCAGTCCATTCGTACAGACTCTCCTTCTGCTTGCCTTGTGCAAACTCTCGCACTGATTTCCAGGAACAACAACACAGTCATACCGAACATATTGTACGAATTGAGAAATCGGCTGACGTCCACTGCGCATCCGGCTAGTACGGTTCTCCCAAGACCCATTGTATGGTGCGTTTCTCTCTTTGATGGCCTGCCAAGATTCCCTCGTGCACAGTCCTGATAGCGTAATCCCTCAAGTCCTTCGGAACGACCACCTGCTCCACCTGTCTCTTCTTCGGCCCCGATATCGACGGAGCACGACCCCGCTCTTGAACCCGAGCCTGAGAGCAGCTGTTTTTGAGGCCACCATCGTGCGCAGTGCTGTAAAGCTGTTTAGCACAGTTTGTGTCGTTGTTCTGAGTTGTGCTATTGTCTTCCGGACTGAAGCCTCGTGGGTTTACGGGACAGACGTGTAGCGGACAAATCTTCGACGTCAACTGTGCGAGGTTTTCGCTCACTCCCTAAACGATGACACCTTCACTGGGGCGTCGCAGTTAATTTGCCAATTACCCTGGTGTTTTATATCACCTAAATGATGCCGGGGTGCATTTCGCTGACGTTCCAAAGTACCACGTCATAGAGTGGGCTCTCAATATATTAGGCAAGCACTATACTTTGTGGGAGTAGAAATTTTATTGCAACTCCACGTCTGGAATGCACACGACCAATCTGTCCAGTAGTCGAATATTTCTTGTCTGCCCAGACGCCTTTGTGTTCGGAACGAGCGATCGCCTGATGACGACCGTATCACAGCCGAAGCTACGCAAAAGGACCGATTGTCATTTGAGCCATTGCGGAGCTGTTGCCACGCGCCTCTTGATGTTGTGGCTTTGTGCACAGGAAGCAGCAAGCCTATCGCTCGCTCCTCATGCATTCCCATTGATGGTTTGTTGGAAGAAGTTAGAGAACAGGAAACTACACCATCTGGCTTGATGGTGTCTGGCTTGAGGGGAGAACATGTTCACTTATAGCGCGGCAGTCCGCATTTCCAGCATGCGGTGGCTTGTGGTCCCCTTGCTTTCGTCCAGCAGTCTGGACCGGTCTGGCCCATCTTCCCGCAGCGGAAGCCAGAACGCTTGAACTTAGCGCTTCTGCACTCGGCACTATTGGCAGGGTCAATTAGACTGATCGATTCCTACCCTCCTTTGCTTTGCGAAGTTCATCAAACCTCCGTCTTCCAAGTCGCACTATGTTGCGTCTCCCAAGGAGCCCACGTCTTCATAGCCTCGCTTTTCATAAATATAGTGAGCTCGTCTTCACAGTGACCGAATAAATGCTTGGCGACTATTTTATTCTGGAACGTCTTGTACATTTTGTTTTTTTCTCATCTCTTACTAGTGCTAAAACATCCGTCCTGCCTCCCTGCGCCAAGGCGCGTGGTCTCCAAATTGAGTGGTTGGCTTTCCCAGAATTTTACTCTGCACCACCTTTCGGTGTACCAGAAATGCTGTAGGAAGGTCTGCTATCCTTACTTTGTGGTATCATACGTAGGTGGTATCATACGTGCCCGGGAGCACATAGAGCTTCAACAGACAAACAGATGCCCAATGAAGACGCATACCCGTCGTTCGGCCAACGTTGACTTACGGCGACTCGCGTGAAAGTGGAGCATCGCATACAACTATGTCACCATCTCAGGTGAGCTTAGCAAAGGTCGTATCATCCAACGCTCAACCACCCCCCCCCCTTTACCAGCATGCAATAACACAGTTGCAGCCACACAATGCCCACCTAGTAAAGGAGAATGCTCTTCTAGAAGCTAAACTTCCATCTCTCGGAGCAGAATTATCTGGGATGCGAGAAGAGTTTCTCAGCACAAGCAGCATTATCAAAGCCAGCGCCCAGTCTCCCGCATCCGAGGAACGCAAGCGGGCTGAAAAATTCCCAATTCCAACAAAAGGGCAGCATCGCCAACTTCCCCATAACACACAACCCACCCCTTCCTTACCATTCTTCCAGCAGATACAAGAATTGATAACACGGTCTACGGAACCTATGAAAGACAATCGTCTTCCCATCCTTATCAGCAAACTACTTGGTGCCATTCAAAACCCCCTTCAACGGTCAGAGCGGTTGGGAATACTGCTCGAGCTAATCCCGCAAGCGCTTAAACGAAAACTCACCCTTTTTCTGCTGAACATCTACACTAGACCACAGAGCTGTCCCCCCGCCCTGAAGAAAGTCATAGAGCAAGCTGCCCACACGGTGGCCAACCATGCCCTCCTACTATTGGGCGACTTCAACGATGCCCTTCTGCTCTAAAGGTATACCTATATTACCCCAGGAGCAGTGTGCTGCACGTGTATATCATGGATCACGTTGTCACCCTTCTAACTGACCACCAGCAAAGCACAAGAATAGGCAACAGTGTGAGCAGGTAGACTACCCCTGACGTCACCTGGACCAAACATGTCCTCAATGTCAGTTGGTCCCACTTGGGTGAGTACCTGGGCAGCAATCGCGTCATCCTGGCCACCGTCATTACGGGGAAGACTATCATGCCAAGATAGGTACCACCCGTCACACGGATTGGGCCAAGCTGAGAAAGGATCGAGGACAACAAAACTAACCCGAAGTTTCCCACACCACACCTTCCATACAAGACTGGATCGCACAACTACACCAAGACGTGCAGGAACACACCAAGCAACTACATATAGACCACAAATACCACGGCGTGCATCGACGCTCGGCTTCTCCACATGTGGGATGCCTGCCGCAGCGTTATCTAGTGGTGGAAGAAACAAAAGCATAACTGGAAGCTTAACAAGCGGATCGCACAGCTCACGGCGGAAGCATCACGATACGCAACTATGTTCTGCCGAGAAAATTGGCTCACACACTGCGACGGGCTGTGGGGTACATTGAGCACCCGCAATATCTGGGAACTGCTTCGCTACCTCATTACTCCGACCACCAGCAAGGTGGAATCACAACAACACATTACCCGAAACATCCAACAACACTCCGGATATATGGCAGATCTCATCGATATACTCCGGGCTCGGTACTTCCCCACTCCCCGTGAGAGCGGCTCCCACCATACCCTGATAGCCGAAACACCCTACTCGACGAGGACATCTATCTACATGAGGTCGCGGTAGCCGTGATTGGTTTCAGCAGATACTCAACCCCGGGCATGGACCAAATGACGAACACATCTCCTATCAATGTGGACGATCAATCTCTATTAGAGCTCGCCTCCTACCTAAACGAAATGTGGCCGGCTGGTATTCGTCCAGCTGAATGGAAACCAACGGATGTCCGCCTTATACCGAAGCCGAGCGAACCACCGAGCATAGAAAATTTACGTACCATTTTTCTCACGTCCTGCGTGGGGAAGCTTCTGGAACACATTGTCCTTAACCGGCTCCAAACGTACCTAGAATACCGAGAAAAGCTTCCCAGCACCATGGTAAGCTTCGGCCCCAATATTTTCCCGCAGGACACACTACTTCAAATCAAACGGGAGGTAATCGCACCGGCCACAGGAAATTTTTCTACTGCCATTTTGGACTGGACTAAAAGGCGCATTTCACCATGTGAAGCACACCGCCATCTTGCTTCAAATCAACTCCCTCGGCTGCGGCGCGAGAACCTACCAGTACGTGCAAGACGTTCTCACCAACAGAAAAGCCATCCTCAAGGTTGGGGAAGACGCCGCAGATCTCTTCTTTCTGGCTCGGCGCAGCACACCTCCGGAACAGTTCTATCACCCACGCTGTTTAACATTGCCCTGCTAGGCCTTCCTTTCGAAACGTGGCACCGGTATTCACCATGACCTGTATGTGGACGGCATTACCATCTGGTCTTCCATTCTATCTACAGGGGAGATTCAGACCCGATTGCAGACGGTAGCGGACGTAGCGAACCGCTACTCCCAATCGTGCGGCCTTAGTTGTGCCCCTGTACTCCGGTGGCGTAGAGGTAGAGCATCCGCCTCGCGTGCAGACGGACTGTGGCTCAAATCCCGATGCCGGACTACTCCCAACGGATTTAAACAAAGAAAACCCGCGTATTGATGGAATTGCAAAATGAGGCTCGGGGTGCGGCCTAACCCCGGCGACCATTGCCGGTAACGCACTCCCTCACCAGAGCAGGATTGATCACCCTGGTGTACTAACGGCCAAAACCTTCCATGAATACGCCAATAAACCCACGGCCACCAGTCTCCACTGGCTGCGAAGCTACTGACCACGGGTGTGGTAAGATCTGTGACGCAGCTGAGGGTGCTAACAGTCCCTGGATTCGGGCAGGCCGCCATTGAAGTCCGAAGCCAGCAACTTTTAACCTGAGAACCTTATCCAGCGCAGCGAGTCTAGAGGTGTTGTTCGAGGAATTAAAGGGCATTACATGGGGTGTCATATGGCTCAGTGAGGTTGAGAGGACAGGTAACCCTTTACGGAAACTCATAACTGACACGTCCTATGTCACCGTGGTCTATCGGACGAAAGAGAACTGGGAGTGGGGCTTCTAGTCACTAAAAGCATAGCTGGCAACATAGAAGAGTACTATTGCATTAACGAAAGGGCAGGAGGTCTGGTAATCAGGCTCATTAGGAGGTACAAACTCAAGGTTGTACAGGGCTACGCGCCCACATTCAGCCATGACAACCAACTAGCTGAACGCTTCTATGAAGATGTGGAATCCGCAATGGCTAAAGTAAAAACACAGTATACTGTAGTTATGGGAGATTTTGATGCTAAAGTAGGCAAGAATCAGGCTAGAGACAGGGCAGTTGTGAACTATGGTCTGGGATGTAGAAACACAATGGCGGACCTACTAGTCGAGTTCGCAGAACGCTATAACCTACGCATCATGAATACCTTCTTTAGCAAACGGGAGAGCAGGAAGTGGTCGTGGAGGCGACCAAATGGGGAGCATAAAAATGAAATAGACCTCGTATTATGCAATAGCCATGCCGTCGTGCAGGATGTGGAGGTGCTGGGAAGGATAAGGTGTAGTAACCACCGTATGGTAAGGTCTCGAATTATTCTAGATTTGAGGAGGGACCGCAAGAAGCCAGTACGAAAGAAGCTGGTTAATAAGCTAACAGTAAGACGTAAAGTAGAAGAAATCAGGTTCGCACAGCAGCACCGTTAGTCAGCTCTTACCGAGCAAGCAGAGCTTACGACACAGGAAGCCAGCGACAATCTTACACGCATTACCACAGAGTGCGCAGTAGAAGCCGGGGGCACGATGGCTAGACAAGATACTGGTAAACTTTTCCAGGAGACGAAAGATCTAATTGGGAAACGCAAACGATGACAATCGTCACACCAGCTGACAGAATAGATCAAGCTGAGCTTTCAAAGTTATTCAATAAGCGTAAAACAGCTGACACACGGAAGCACAATCTGGAGAGGATCAAATATGCTGTAAAAGAACGGAGGCAGCCTCAAAGCAGTGAAGAGGCATCTTGGCGTGGGGAAAAATCAGATGTATGCACGTAAAGACAAGCAAGGCAATGTCATCACAAATAGGGATAAAACGGTCATAGTAGCCGAGGAGTTTTATACAGATCTGTACAGCAGCCGGGGCATCCAGGATAATGCCGAACGAGGAAATAGTACAGAGGAGATAGACCCCCCCCCAATTAACGACAGAAGAAGGAAGGAAGGCTTTGAAAGCAAAGAAAGGGGCAAAGCACAGGGTGAAAATCAGATCACAGCGACCTCTTGAAGGATGGCGGGCAAACCTTAATAGTAAAACTGGCAAACCTGTGCTCGCAATGCCTAATGACCGTGAGCGTACGGGAAAATTGGAAGAACGCGAACATCATCCTATTCCATCAGAAAGATGACATGAAGGACTTGAAAAATTACAGGCCCAGCAGCTTACTGTCAGTCGTGTACGAGGTACTTATCAAGGTAATCGCCAACAAAAATTCTGCCACCTTAGATTTAAGTCAATATAAAGAACAAACAGTGTTTTGTAAAAGGTATTCAACAATGAACCATATTACCATGATCAATCAGGTGATAGAGTATTGCGGGGAGTACATTGAACCCCTGTATGTAGCCTTCATAGACTATGAGAAAGCATTTGACTCGGTCGAAACCTCAGCAGTCATTAAGGAATTACGGAACCAGGGTGTAGATGAGCGTTATCTAAGAATGCTAGAGGATATTTACAATGGGTCCACAGCTGCCATCATCCTTCAAAAGAATAGCAATAAAACGCCTATAAGTAGGGGCATTAAACAAGGAGACACAATCTCTCCAATGTTATTCATGGCATGTTTACAAGAAGTATTCAGAATGTTGGATTGAGAACAAGTGCGAGTAAGAACTAATGGGGAATACCTCAGTAACCTCTGATTTGGTGATGACGTTGCCTTGCTAACTAAATCGGGGGACGAATTGCAAAGCATGCTTTCCACACTAGACAGAGTATAACCGCTGGCCTGAAAGTTAATATGCAGAAAACAAAAGCAATGATCAATCACCTCGGGAAAGCATAGCGGTTTGAAAGAGGTGGCGAGGTAGGGGAAGCGGTAAGCGAATATATCTACTTAGGCCAAGTTGTGACCCCGGATCCAAACCATGAGGCAGAGAAAATAAGAAGAATAAGAATGCGGTGGAGGGCATACGGCAGGCATTCTGAGATAATGAATAGCAGCCTACGATTGTCCCTGGAGAAGAAAGTGGATGACAGCTGCATCTTACCGCTACTCACCTACGGGGCAAAAAATTGGAGGCTCACCAAGAGGGTTCAACTGAAATTGAGGACGACTCAGCAAGCACTGGAACGGAAGATGATAGGTGTAACATTAAGGCAGCAGAAGAGAGCGGAGTAGACAACAAACACGTATTTCAGTACATATTAGTAGAAATTAAGAAGAAATGAACGTGCGCAGGGCATGTAATGCGAAGGCAAGATAACCGTTGGTCATTAGGGTAACAGAGTGGATCCATAGAGAAGCCAAGCATTGCAGGGAGTGGCAGAAAGTTAAATGGACAGATAAAATCGCGACATTTTCAGGGATAAATTGATCGCAGCTAGCACAGGAAGATTAATTGGAGAAGCCTTTGCCCTTCAGTGGGCGTAGATAAGCTGGAGATGGTGATGGTGATGAGTTGTGCCCTCCGAACACTAAATCTCAACTGCTACTGGTGTCCCCCCGAAAAAGTCAACCACCTGGATTTTCGCCGATCAACATCCGCATAGATGGCCATACCATCGCTCCCTCTCTACATATCCAAATTCTTCGCATGACTTTCTAAGCATACCGCACATCCTCCATTTCATTCAACCTATTGAAACACACATACGAAGACGTAACGCACAAGATCAGACTCATTTCCTTCCAAACACGAGGTATGGGGCAGGCGGGACACGCTTTGACTAGTCTAAGAATTAATCATACCCCGGATCACCTACTCCATACCGTACGTTCTTGTGTCTGCGTCAGAACTCAAGAAAGTAGACACAATAAGCCTGAAAGCCTACAAACAGCCTTGGGAGTCTAAGTAAGCACCTCAACCGACCGACACCCCAAGCTTGGCATCCACAATACCGCAGAATAATTAATCGAGGCCCACCTCTCAAGCCAAAGAGTGTGACTGGGAGCCACAGAAGAGGGCAGAATTCTCTCTCGCCTAGGACTTTCAGCACCGCTTCAACATTTTCTTCCTGGCTTAAAAATCATCTCACACACTACCCGTCAATGCGTCCTTGTTCCACTCTACCACGCGACATGCACCCTGTGCCCCACGCGGCGAGACGAGAGGGCAGAGGCAGAGCAAATTCGGCGGCAATACGGAAACTAATACGGCACTGCCTACACGGATGCTGCCACACACCCCGAGATTCAGGTTACGACCACTGTTGCAGTCATGAGGAAACACCACCACACCAGTCTCACTATACCTCACCACAACCCACTCCAACCGGAGGAAGCCGCCATCGCCCTCACCGTCAGTCAAACCACAGCTACTGCCATCATCAGCGGCTCGCCGCAGGTGTGCCGAAATGTCGCCAACAGAAGAATTCACCGCCCAAACCTCAACAGTCTTTGCACAACGCCCCCCAAACCGTTCCATGAAGATCATCTTCGTTCCCGCTCATCTCGACGTCGCTGCCAACGAGACCGCACATCTCCTGCCTCTAGAGCTCTCCCACCGAGCCGATGTTGCCGAAAGTAAGCCTTAGTGCAGGCACCCAATTCTCAGGTACCCAAATTCACACAACGCTACCGACTAGAGACACAACAGTACCCTCCAGCCACAAACGACTCCCGAGAAAGCTGGAGTGGCTGCTGCGTGCCCTTCCAACGAACACTTTTCCCCACCCCACCATAAGTCACATTTTCGCTCCTATCTGTTTCCACCGGACGCCCCCCCGCAGTGCCGCTTCTACGAAGCCCCCAGGACACTGTATCAAATTGTAAGAGGCTGCGACGAAACCCGACTTTCCCGCCGCAATCCCTATCCCACCTATGACCTTTAGGAGAGAGCCTTGGCCTTGACGCTAATCCTTCGAGGATTAGCGTCAGCTGGTTGAGAGGTCTGTGGACGCGACCCGAGCTCGAAGTGTCCTGGACCAAGAAAGCCGCCCCGAAGACTCCATTTTATTTTGTCCCAATAAAGAAAGTATATTCTCTCTCGCTTATGGCGACTAATCTTGGGAGGAGTTTGTGAATGTAATTAGTCTTGTAACTCAAAAAGTACAGAAGTCATTTTCAGGCTGATTTCACTTTTGTTATTGATATAGTAAACGACATATATGCCCCTAGCTTGATAAGAGTGGGTCAACAAATAACAGAATAGGTTAGTTGAACTAGGCATTATAATGTTTTTTTTTGTCTTTGCCATAGAAGTTATTGTGTCTTTTTTTCAGAAAGCCTAGCATCATTTGAAAACAGAAATATCGGTTTCCACTTAACTTTATCAATATGCGGATTATCAAAATACTCTGGCCCCCTTCTGTTGTCCTGTTTCATGTCACGCCAAATTCAATCCAGGATTTTGGCCAACTAGTGTACCGGTCCGTTTTAGTAATCTGCACTCAATTACATTGTAATATCTCATGAGCAAAGTATACTCACCCGGAAGCTTTATGGCGTCAAGGATGTTCAGTGCCTCCAAGATTATGGCCCCTTGCGTTGGTAATGGAGTGGTGTGAACTCGCACATGACCGCGATAAGTAGTGCAAACAGGATCCAGTTCTAAAGGTTCTGGCGAAGAGAAGTGATTGGATAAATCTTCCATGGACAGGACTCCACCCGCCCGTTGAACAAGTTTCACCACATTCTCGGCCACAGCACCCTCGTAGAAGAACCGCGGTCCTTCTCTCGCAAGTGCCTGCACATTGGTTGGAAATAAATGTTTATCTTCATTAGCTACGGAAACGGTCGTCAGGAATTAGGAATATGTTGAACACTGAACCCAACGAGGCTCCATTCCGGTAAAAAAGAATAGATGTCCGTTTGGAAAAGCAGAGTTTTTGCGTTGGGTTGGCCAAACCTCGGGCATTAGTCTGTCTACATGATTAACATGCGAAAGCATTGAGGCTTTCGTCACCGGTACTTATCGAAGACTGTGTACTGCTTTATGCGACGTGAGTTGCGCGACATCTGCGGAAAAGCAGTAAGCTTGACGCGTTGCTCTTGCAGCACAGAATTCTTTTGCTTTCTTCCCCGGCCTTGTTGCCGTACTTGCGCGACCAACTGCCTAAAGCCAGCCTGAAATAGGTGGCACACCTGAAGTAGATCCGCCAGTCAACAATACTCCCCGATATCTGCCAGGATGCGAACCTCACCCAGTTCATGTATCGGTCTATATGGTTGAAGGAACCTGAAATATAGGATTAGGCTTTGGTCGCAACGTTATTGTTCGCCTCTTTTCACCTTCAAATCAAGCGAGCGCCATTCCTGGCGCATTGCTTTTAGTTGCAGCCCCCAAAGTTTTATTTCAATATCCGCGTCTCACAATACCTGTGGTTGATTCCCGCGGCTGAAAATGCTTTCGTTTAATATTCATAAAACAGAGCAGCTTTATACCGTTCCGCTAAAGCCCTTAGCATTTAAATAGGTTCTCAGGGGATTGGGAAAAATTATGCGCCTTTCCGTAAAGCTGCGACGATGGTTGAACACGAGCTTCGTGTACCCGGGGACAACTTTCTGTGGCAATGCAGAGAAAGCTATGCGTGAGAAAGGGAGCTAACGTCTCTGTGTTACTGCGCCAAAGTAGCTCCCAATAAACTTTTTTCGGTTTCAGTTTCTGCTTGACAGATACGCCTTTGATAGAGTTCATTCCTTCGCATAAGCTCAGTAGTGACTGCGCTAAACCACGATCACAGAACATGCAGGCATATGGGCGTCTCCTTCTCCACACTTCATTTGTTTGTAATTACAAGCTAACGCTGGAGAATTATTTACCGGATTAACCCCGAAGTGAAGTGAATTTAGTCGGTGCTGCTGTTTCGACATCATGCACTGATTTTTAAAACCTTCTGGAGCTGAAAACCTGGCTGCACCACCGCCATTTGTAACGTACATACACCGCACGAACACGGTATACCTGAATCGGCAGCATGTACACAGGCTTGCGCACACGCTCCTTTACGCCATAAACTGGCTAACCAGATGATTGCGGAAAATGCCGTGAGTGCCGCTTGCATCAATCTCCCTTTGGCGTACATATTGCAAACCACTTACTTCGGTTGTTTTGACAGGGAAGTTTTTTTCAAAATGCCTATGGGGAGAATCAAGCGGCGAGCTGCCGAAAGCCGTCAACGAGGACGCCATGTTATTTTTCGTAATTTTTGTATGGGAACCATTGCCAAGACAGCGGCGACGGCCGCAAAAAAAAATTCCTGTAATCTGAAAAATATTGCTTTCACTTACATATATCCTGCCTAGTTATCAAGTGGCATCATCAATCCAAGTTTAGGCAACTACATCTTTACGAATTGCGTATGTTACAGCCAGTTAATTTTTTTGGTGGGCTACTTCCAGTTGCGCAGCGAAAAGGCGTCGGTGGGCTTCGTAGCATTCACTGAATACCATAGGAAGTTTTTGTATGGTGAAGGATGTTGCTTTTTATCGTCTGTGTTTTCCAAACCACTTCGACCATTTTGAAAGTGGAGCAATCGGATAGACTACGTGTTTAAAACGCGAGGGGCTCCGGTTTGGTTCCGGCCACGGCAAGCGTTTTTTTTTTCTCTCACTTCACACACTATTATTCATCATCATTGTGAGGAAAACTTTGCTTTCCTCCAGGGCGTTTTGGCGTAAAAACGCATCACTATTAAGTATAAAGATTTGCTTGAAAAAAATACACGTTTTTACACAACCGGTATAAGGCAACACCGGCTGATACAGCACCCGTATAGGGAAGGAAATGTCATAGTGCTCGCATTGCAAATAATGTTCTGGTGCATGCCGGATTTTACGATCAAGGTGCAAGGTTGGGACTTGTTGTTCCGCACGCCATGAAAGAACCGTTGGCCGATAGAGCTAGAAAGCGTTTCTATAAATGAAGAAACTTGTAGAGCAGGCACGGAACTACACCGCGGCTGGAACATTGAGCCCTGCAGACCGCGCCACGCCGTCAACGCGGCCGCCGCAGCCGCAGACACGGCGTAACTCGTGACCGGAGCGCCCTCTCAGCGCCTAGGGTAAAGTCGCACACGCTTTGGAAGGCGGAGTTCAAAAAATAAAAAAGTTGAATAGACGTATGTTTTGATCGCGTCCGTCTGCGCCGCCATCCAAGACCTTCGCAGTGAGGACGCGGTGGGGAATTCTACGTCACCAAAAAAATGAAAGGAACGCAAGCTTTATTTATTTTTCTCCGTAAATAACGCATCGTTGCTTGTCGAAGAAACGGTGAAAAAGCAGGAAAACGTCTGATCTTTCAGTGTCAGAAAAATTATTCACCCTTTAGTGTCCCCTGTAGCATGACAGGCCCACTTGGTTTACTCGACTGCGGGATTTCGCGCTTGTTGTGCTCCTTCGAGTCGGTGTTCTTGGCGTCACTGTTCTAAATCTCAGAGAATTTAGGAGACTGCTTACGTTCTCGCTCAGGAAGTCCTGCTGAGAGTTTATACTGTCCATGTTGTGGCCCTAAGCATAAACTCCTAGACAACGGCTGCGCGCATATGACAGCGTAACAGTTCCCTGCTGAGAATGGCATTTTTCCGCTGCTTTCTTCGTTACCAGTGGTCTGCCTGCGGAGTCAGTTGCGTTATCACAGGCAGCTGCAGAGGTAGCCAACGGGATCTAGAGGCCGTTTTCTGAGTCGTTCCTCCGCTCCACTCGCTTCCTTCGCTCGGCTGAGGAGACGATTTCGCAATGGTTATGCATGAGGGATTGGATTTCAAGAATCTCCTCGACTGCAGGCTCGGGCGGAGGAAGGATTCAGAATACTGGGGTAGGATATTTGGACTGATGTAACTTGAGGAGCCGCTGGGGGTCACCGTGAAAAGTTGTCATTCGTGACTTGCTGGTTAAAACCCACTGCACGTATCAGGCTCATTTTGGGTATCTTCTCACTAAGCAGCCACTTCGCGCAAAAAAACATGTATAAATAATTTTTTGACTGTTCATAATACTTTTCATAGCCTTTGAGCTGTATGAAATGTATCTGTCGATCACACCTTTTGCGGTCATCACGTACTTTCAGGGTTTCAAGCGCACTTATTCTCTGTATCTGTTACGTCATGGTATGGTCTGTTGTTTTGGCGAGTTTGGATATCTGAGCTGGGAGAGTGCCCCTCAGTCCTATCAACTGTCACACAACCTCGTTGTTTTGGTAGGCTAAATGTCGATAGGGAGGGTGTTCTGGCCGCGGTGCTACTGCTGGACATTCCAGGGTTCCAGGTGGGCGTTAGGATGCATCTAGCAGCCATACATGGCACGCGGCGGTCCAGGGCAAGGCCTCCGGGAGCACGAGATGGAAGTATGTACCAAAGCTCGCGTGCCATGAAGCAGCGCTGTGCAGTCGTCTGCTGTCCTTTGGGGCGTTTCTGCTGGGTTTCACGGCACCGGGATTTAAAGGAGCAGGAGTGGTGGCAATGGATCTTGTAAGGACGCTCGGTAATGACTTCTCCCTTCCGTACCGAACTCATGACGGTGATTTCCCCCTTGTCATGCCGTATTCATTCTTTCCAGCAATATGTGCTTCTACACAATCCCAGATGCCACACCCTACTGAAGTTTCTAAAGGCTAATAAGAATTGGCCTTCTTGTTGTGCCGTCGTAGCTTAAGTTTCTGCTTCTCACTTAGGATCCCCAAGCATAGGAAATCGACACATTAGGGTAGATCTGAACATGGGTCGATACATTTAGTAGGCCTCCTACGTTTCCGAACTCTTGTTTTTTTTATGGGTCGAGTGATATTCAGGGCCTGCGCACATTTATGGTTGCACGATTTTCTGGGTAGCGGCCTGCTTTTCACATGCAGGCAAAAAGCGCAAAATACCCTTGCGCTCAAGATTTCGGTACACGTTGAAGATCCCCAGATCGTCAAAAGTAGTCCGGAGCACTTCACTGCCGCGTGTGGCATTGCCTGTATAGGGTCTGCTCGTTACACTTCATAATTAGTCAGTGTACCATTTGCTCATTCTCATGCTTTACGACACCCATCTATGCCGATACAAATGATTCTATTGTTATCATTGGCTGAGTAGTTTCGCCGCAGATGAGCATTGCAATTGCACTATTGCCAATAAAACTAAATTTAGGAGGCAGCTGGTCAGTTGTGTCACTTTTTAGGGAATTTCAGCCCTTTCTCTTGTTCGTTTTGTATTACCATCATTTGCATCTGCGTGAAGGGTCTCATGTATTATGCTATCTGAAAGATGGTGACGGTGATATTTAAAAATCTACTTCCATTACGTGTGAGATGAGGGTCACGAAGTCCTTGTTTGCCTAATAAAAGAAAAACTTGCATTTCCCTCATCACGTACTTGAGGTTCCGTAAGTTTTCCTCATGACGTAGTCAGCGCTTGCAAACGCCATGGTGGCGTTTTGGAATGAGGTCGGTGGTCTAGAGGCAGCTGTATGTTTTATTCTGCGGTTACAATCTGGATGCTCCTGTTTGAGGACTGAGTTTCTGTAATTGTGCTACCAGATTTCTTTCGAACTTTTATTTTATCAAGGAACACACTGCAATGGTTATGGCAAGCAGTGCATCTGCAGAAACTGTGAATATGTGACCGGGTGCTTTGTCGTATTTCTACTTCGAGTCACAGTTCTCATACGTACGTATCAGACATTGTTTGGAAGTTTTATCGACACGTGGCTAGATACATCTGGGCTCAGTAAGGCTCGCTTTGTTGGCTCGATACGGTTTTTGGACTACAATTACTCTTTGAGATTGGTCTCCATTTCGAATTGAGCATTTTCTGCTAAGAATAGAGCGCACTGTCAATATAATGCGTGGGACGGTCGTCACGCAAGATAGTAGACGTAGTCTTCCGAGGTTGAATAACCGGCGTGTGAGCATGTTGAAAAAAAAAGAAATAATTAGTCCTTCCACCAAATAGAAGCGCCCACCAGTGCTGATGAGTGAGGGACACCGAGTATCGACAAAAGGTATGAGCTAATGGGAACATAAGAGTTTTTCTCCTACTGCAATGGGAGTCCTGGGTCGCCGTGGTCTTTACTGTCGCGGGAGGGCTGTAGTCGTGCGAAAATTATCAGCGGCAACACTGCCGACGGTGCCGCGTCTTTGGCGACCACACGGCTCGAAGTGGCAGAGTCTCTGTTCTGGCAGAGGCCATATTTGGCATCAGCGGCCTACACCCAAAAAACGACGCAAACAAATTCACAGACACGAACGCCCCAGTGAACAAAAAGTCTCGCGGTTCAAAGATAAGCGGTGCTTGAGAATTGATCATCTGCTCCGAAGACGGCTACCGCCCCATTGGGGGATCCGAAGAAAACTAGCGACGCACGTGAACTGAACGGGAACCACTAAGCGTAGAACTTTTATTGGCTGAGAAAAAAACGCGTGCATTAACCCAACCACTAGTGCGTCGCTTAAAGAGGGCCGGTAGATTGTGAAAGTAACACTAGGCGGCAATCAAACACAAACTTGGCAGGACAGATTAGTATCACCTGCTATGCCCACAAAGTATGTGTCCCGTTGTGCGAAAGGTATTTATGTTTTTGTGCACTTACGCAGGTCAACTTACCTCTAGAAAAGCCGCGAGCGGCTTGTTGACGCAGGTCTCGCCAAGATTCGGAACTTTGTCTCCGTTTAGAAAGTAACTTCCACCAGGAATGCGAACAAGGGACTCGTAACGGTTTCCCCATGCTGTTTGCTTGACGTTGTCCATGGCATAGCCATTATTTGCCAGTGTTATAGCTGGGCCAAATAGTTCATGTAGGCCGAGCTGAAATGATAAAAGAAAACTGTAGAACGTTTTATAATTTCTCGCTCTGATTGATTGCCTCTACGCGTTTCTTCACCCTGGTTTTAAAATTGGCACAGGTTTTGGCTTCCAAATCACAGAATATTACCTAATATTATATTACCATAATAATATTACCATAAGAATATTACCATAATAATATCTAATACCTAATTTCACTCCTTTTCCGAGAATTGTACTACTGCCTCAGGAAAACAATAGCGGTATTTTTGTTGAGAGAGTAGCAGCACACCCAACCTGACAGCATCCAGTTACTCTACCCGGAAGTGGTGCGTTGTCCGCTAAAACGAGGATCGAAATACTCTTCGGGAAAGATAGGTACTCCCTTCAACACGGTGTACCTGAACCCTGTATGAGAGTTGCAATACCACCTTCAAGGTAAGAATTACATCACTCTTATTAGGAGCGAATAAGCTCTAATGTCTCCGGCGTTACGTTATTCTGCATAGGAATACTACTGAACTGTCTGGAAAAGCGTTGCGGTACGCCTCAAATGCCTTCTGGTATTCACCGCGAGACAGCGTGTGTCACCGACTGATACCACCTTTACCCTCCCCAGACAGTTAAAAGCAATCAGGAAGGCACGAGTAATTTTAAAACGTGACAGTCAAGGATGAACAAACTGAGACTTTATTTTGCAAGAAAATAGCACATAAATACCCTTCGTTCTGCACTTTCACACAAAAAGGAATTGATTTCGAATTAAAATGTATATCACCGCATAAAAATGTTCCTGCTGCACTTCCATATAGAACGGAGATCTAGCATCTGCGTGAGACACACTGAAAAAATTTATGTATAAAAATGCAGCAAAAAAATTGCAACTGAGACCATTTGAGATAAGAAGATTACATTAGGACATAAATATGGAATCCAGTAAACACACAAATAATAAGGGACATACATTGTCACAAAAAACTGCATACAAATACGCCAGTGCGAGAATAGTAAGCAATACTAAATTAAAACAAAAAGACCTTCCGTACATTAGTGAGTTCTTCACACAGAGACAGGAAATTCAGCTCTGTTTTAGGACACATTTACGAAACATTTACGCGTAAAATGCAGGAAAACAAGAGCTGAGACAAAAAACAATTCGGCTTTGAGTACTATTACGCGTTATAAGACGGTGTTACACACGAAGGTATAAAGACATTGACAGAATAACACTGCAACATTTATGAGTTGAGGGTACAACAATAAAAAGCACTGTGTTTTCAGTAGTAGTGCTTTTAAAGTACAGGTTGCGGTGGCAAGATTAAAAGAGGCATAACTGAGAAATAAAAACAAACACGCTCGACCTGCCTTCTCCGCAGTGTATGTGGCACCCTTCAGAACTGTAGCCATTAGGGCACTCAGCTTCAGTCGAAGTAACATCTGCATAAAAAAGCAGGCACGCTTCTTCTCTGGCACGTATTGCCCATTTAATACCCAAAAAAAATGGCAGCAACAATGCGAACCCATCCAAGATATGCACGGCTGTGATGTAAAGTGTTTTGAATACAATGGCCACTCCTGCTGATGCCTCGGGGCCCTCCACAGAGAAAACCTCTTCGTGCAAGGAGCGTCTTCCCCTGTTTCCTACACGTGCTGAAAGAGTGGCGCAGTAAACAAGTTCTACAACAAAAACATAATTTCGTGCGGTTGAATGACGTTACATGAGGTTTCTTGAGCGACAGCTTAGTTTTTCCATGAAGAGCCCGCAGTAAATGCACATATGCAATGCTCCTCCATGCCGTCATCTGTCTACATGCGAAAGCACAGTGACTTTGGACGGAGCCAGCCCCTCCGTTGGTTTTGTTACACTCGACATACAGACTTTCGACCTGGCTAGTGCGAAAAGCACCCGATGCCAACAAAGTCGCAAGTGTAACAATGGGTCAAGCATTCGCAATGCTGGCTCAGTCGCCGAACCATACACCACACTGCCATAGTCCAAACGAGACCCAACCAAAGCAGTATACAAGCGCAGCAGTTCTTTCTCAGCCGAATAGGCTTGGTGGGAGGGAACCTTAGGATGTAAATTGTTTTCAGACACTTATGCTTACGTTTCTCGATGTGGGGAATTAATGTTTTTGTGGATAAACACAACACCGAAAACCTCGTGCTCCTTGTTTACAGGAATGGACACACCATTAGACACATGTCTAGGTAAGCATGGGCCTCACGCTTCCTGGAGAAAACAATGAAAGGGCTTTTTCCCTGGTTAAGTCCAAAACCATTCTTCCCTGCCCAGCCGGCAAGTTTCTTGGCACCCAGCTCGACTTGACGTTCGCAGATTGACATATTACATGTTCTAAAAGATATGTGCACGTCATCTACTTACATAGAATAAGAAATTGTAGGTGGCAATGCTCTTTCAAGAGAGTTCATCTTGACTACAAAAAGAGTGCAACTCAACACGGCACCTGGTTGCACACCATTTTCTTACTCAATAAAGTATATCATTGGGCTAGTTGGGTATACATAACAACTTAAAAAACATCGGAAAAAACTCGGATGGAGAGAAGGCAAGCGCTCGTGTCTGCTTGCCGTCTCTCCATCCGAGTTTTTTCGCGCTGTTTCTCAAGGTAATATTTTCTTGCACGTGAACCTTTCAGAGTGCACAACCAACTCTCGCTCGAAACGTTTTCTCCGACAAGTAACCAACACGCGTATTTAACATGTTACCGAAACACCGAATAACTTGGGGTCACCAAGAAACCCGTAACACCAAGTGATTTCGTCAGGCCTTCTGGAGGTCGAAAAACAGTTACGCAATACTGTTTATGTACGAAGGCATCCTTGATTTACGAGTCAAGTGCGACCAGTCGATCATTTTTAGATCGCCCCACCATGCTTGTCAGGTACCTTTCGAGAAAGCCATTGTACTCAACCAAGTACACGAGCCTGTGATTTATCATCTTCTCGAGAACTTGGCACAGACAGCTCATCAGGGCTATGAGACGGTAACTTGAGGGGCACGACGGGTCCTTTCGCTCCTTCAAGAAAGGCACTACGATGGCCTCACTCCAAGAGTGTGGAATGTGCCCTGAAAGTCATATTTATTATATTGATGTAGAAGTGTTTTAAGGGTGTCTGCGTGTAGGTGTTGTGTCATTGTATATGTGATGTTGCCTGGGCCTGGAGCTGAGGGTTTACACGTGCCCTCAGCAGCCCTCAGCTCATTCAGTGAAAACTCTGAGTTATAAGAATATGTTGGCCTATTGTTATCCAATAAAGGCTTCTTTTCGGCCGATCGTTTGTGTTTTATGAAAGTGTATGTGTAGTGTGCTGAAGTGGACACGTGTTGGAAGTGTTGTGCGAGTGTGTCAGCCTGTTCTTCGAGTGTGTCTGCTGTTCTGCTGGCCAGAGGCAAGTTGTGTGTTTGTTGTCCTTTGTGTTTGCGTATTCTTGTCCACACTTTTTGAGTGTCGGTGTAGGAGTTCATTGATGTTATCAATGAATGCCAACTATCTCGTTTTGCCTCCCGGAGCACACGTTTTCCTAACGCATTTGACCTTTTGAGCAAAAGGAGGTGTCTTGACATGGGGTACTGACGCAGGTTACCTTACGCCTTGTTCTGGGCCTCTCGCGCCCTTCTACAATCTTCATTCCACCACGGCCTTGTCTGGTTGCGCAGGGCCCCAGACGCGTGAGGAGGGCTCCGGACCACTTTTCGGTGGCGTCGAGAATCTGCGGCGGTAGTAGTTGGGTTGCCTGCTCAGCGTGTAAGTGTCTTATCGACGCGTAGTGTAGTTTGGATGCCTCTGTAAATGTATTCCAGTGTGGTCTTGTTTCATTGAACGTGTTCGGGGAAGATGGACTGCTTGGGCGTTTGCCTGTATACGTTAATGTGTTTGGGAAGTGGTCCCTAGCATATCCATTAGTGCCAACATCCCACTCAAGAGATGTAAAGAGTACAGCAGAAGCCATAGCCAAGTCGAGGTGTGAAGAAATATTGTGGCCTTTATTATAGTATCTAAGCTTGGTTTTTTGAATAGGCATGCTCCCGAAGAGTTTAGATGTTTTTCAATAAGGCGACCTCGGGAATCCATAGGAGCAGAGCCCCAAAGAGAGTTATGTGCGTTCAGGTCACCTCAAAGAATGAAAGGTGCGGGTAGCTGATCTACAAGGCCGTCGCAATCCGCGCTCGAGAGCTGGAGATCAGGAGGGATGTATATAGAGCATAGTGTTAGTTACCTATTGAAAATAATGGTACGAATGGCGACAGCTTCACGGATGGTCTGTGATTTGATAGGGTGACACGCCAAGGTCTTTCGGGCAATAATGGCCACACCCCTTGAAGATGTGCCACCACCATTCCTGTCGTTCCTAAATACCAGGTAACAATTCAAAAAAATTGTATGTTGGAATTGAAATGGGTTTCTTGTAGACACAGGACCCTTGGCTGATTGGAGTGCAGTATCTGGTACACACCCTCAAGATTTTTAAGAAGGCCTCTACACTTTCATTGAATTATGTTTTCTCTTCCCATTGTTTAGTATTATAACTACTGGAGTGTGTGTATTTATGTGTCGTATTTCGTGGCTGTGACTCTCGTCTTTTTGGGCTGGTCAGGAGGTGTTCGAATCCGGACACGTTCCTTGCCGTGCACCGCAGACAAGAACTGTCCGACATCTATTTCGTTGTCGGAGGTCCTCGGAGGGCCTGCGTGATCAGGCTCCTTAGACCGCGGACCCTTTTGGACGCATTTTGTCGGGACCAAACTGCCGAGGGATTCAAGAACGCCTGGGATGGCGCCGGCGATGCGAGGAGGATGGGAGCTGCCCCGGGAACCTTTTAAATGCAGAGCATTTCTTTAACTCGCACTGTCGCCCGTCGTCCCTCGGCGTTGCCCGCTCTCAACAACAGGTGCGGGCGCGCATGCGCGTGCTCCGGCGCTGAAAGAGGCGTTGCAGCAGCAGGTGCTACCTCCTTTCCCTCTAGTGCGCGCGCTAAGGCAGCGGCGAAGCGTCAGCGTCGAGCGGCCGATCCCGAGCGTCGAGAACGAGAGGCCGCCGCCAGTCGTCAGCGTCGAGCTGCGGATCCTTCGAATCGAGAGCGAGACACGGCTTCGAAACGTCAGCGGCGAGCAGCGGACCCCGCGTTACGAGAACCAGATGTCGCGGTCGGCCTTGTTGACGTAGTCCACGACGTACGCCACGCACGCGTAGTGGTCGAGGATGATCTGCAGGTACATGTTGGAGTCGAGAACCCTTCCGATCCACGGGTTGAACGCGTTCACGCGCTTCTCGGCGGGGGTCCTCGCGTGAAGCACGCACGGACGTGACGCGCCAGCCCACAGAATCTCCGAGTACTCCTTCCCGGACCACACGTCGAAGGCGCGCAGGAACTCATCCAAGCTCGCAAACTTCCCGTGCTCCAAGGCCTCGTGCATTTCGTCGTACTTGGCCTTCAAGCGCTGTCGACGCACCCGTACATCAACAACTACAACTACCACTGCCAACTACCACAACCTACGCCACGTGACCACCCCCAATACTCTGCATTTACTCGTGTCCCTCGCGCGGGGGCATGCGAAGAGGTTTTTAATATCTATATAATGATTTAGTGCTTGTTAATCACAACAACCAATACGTAATTTATGCTGACAATAGAACTGTGTTATACCCGCCGCGGTGGCTCAGTGGCTAAGGCGTTGCGCTGCTGAGCACGAGGTCGCGGGTTCGATTCCCGGCCGCGGCGGCCGCTTTTCTGATGGAGGCGAAAAGCGAAAACGCCCGTCTGTTCGAGATTTCGGCGGACGTTAAAGATCCCCAGGTGGTCAAAATTAATCCGGAGCCCTCCACTACGGCGCGCCTCATCGCCTGCGTTGCGTCGGCGCGTTAAACCACACAATCAATCAATCAATCAATCAAGAACTGTGTTATTTACCTCGAACTGTGCTGCCAGCCTTGAAACTAAGGCAAATCTTGCTTTAGAAAAAGTTTACCGTTGGAGCATTGATACTTGAACTAAAATAAACGTCGATAAAACGAAAGCCCTTCTGTTCAGGCAAAAAACAAGTACATTACCTTAAGAAATGGCATTACACTAGCTGGTTCCAAAAGTGAAATTGTACACTCAGTTAAAATGTTAGGTGTCATTTTGATGATTGCCTGTCATGGACTAACCACTTGCGTTCTTGCGGGCAAACTTTCTAAAGCTGTAGAAATGCTGTTCTGTGTGAAATGCCTCCCTTTGAAGTAAAAATGGCAATCTACAATGCTTTTTTCTCCAGCTCCTCCGTACCCTCGCGTATGATTTGGGCCTTAGGAGAGGAAATTGTGGACGCAGCAGCAACCCCAACCGACGTGGTTCCCATCCCAGCCGCGGCTAGCTAAGCGAGTGGTGCGGAGGCGAAGGCGGGACCAAGTCCGACTCGCTGTACTGGGTCCCCGCCGAAACCAGCCGCCGCTCCACCCCCCGGCGAGCTGCGTCGGCGTGCCTCCCTAGAGGGAAAGAAGCGAACCTCTTCCGCGCCTCAGGGAAGGAGATGTTCTCGGTCACTTTCATATTGATGATCGTCTTTCCCTGTTGGAACTTTTCACAGCTGTGGGACCATGCCACGTTCGGCGGCCCCTTACAGTTTCACAGGTGAAGGTGGTGGAGTCCCGGTCTTCGGTAGGGTGTTCATGTGTGGCACATGTCGCGCAGATCGTTTTGCCACGGCAGGAAGTTGTGCCGTGCCCGAACCAGTGCCACTTGAACCAGCGGCGCGGGTTAGTTAAGTACGGACGGACTCCACACCTCACAAAACCAGCATTGATGTGCTCAGGAAGTTTTGATCTGTTGAATGTTAAGATTATATGCTTTGTGGGCATTTCTACATTGTCACGACTAATGGTAACTCTCCTGACAGTTGTAACGCCCTGATTCAGCAGGCCTTCCAGAAGGTCGGCCTCTGTTTCACTTAGCAGATCTTGTTTATATATCACACCCTGCGAGCTGTTGAGGCTGCGTTGGGGTTTGACACTGATGTCTACATCTGCCATGCGGGTTTGGGTCAGGACATTTGTGGCTTGCTGCTGCGTCTTGTCTTCCACCAACACTTCGCCTGTTCGTAGATTTCTTGCCAATGATTCCTTCAAAGAACTTGAAGACGAGCGATACAGACTGGGAGGAGACGGGTTTTGATTTATATACTGATTCAAGGACCAGAAAACGGAGATAGTTTTCAGGTTTCTGTATGTTGATGGTTGGTAGGGAAGAGAACAAGACTTCAGTGCAGACCCTTTTCAGGGTCCGATCACGCTTTGAGGTCGATTTTGATTTATCAATGCGGCACCGGAAAACGGAGGGGATGAGGTACTTTCTTCGCTCGGGTTACCCTGATACCAAGAGAGGTCCCAAGGCTCCCTGCCTGGTAAACAGACAAGCAGCCCATCCGCCGGAGCTTGACCTGGGCTCTGACGGCCACCGTTCATGGTTTCTCACCCTCCACCTATAAACACATAGCCCCGATGGGATACAGCTGATGTTTGGGGGCTCGGGTTCCATGGTGTCGCCAATACAATCCCCAAGATTACTCGGTGCCCCGTGCGGGCGACTGGATAATCTATTCACTAAAGAAATGTCGTAACAAGGTGAAAAAATGTATTTCAGAAATGGTAATTGGGAAAAACCTGCAAAATGGGACAGGTTCTCAATTTATTCTCTAGCGACGCCCCTTTTTTAAACTAAAAGCAATTCCACTAACTCAATAATAACGGGCAAAAATGTTTGTGCGTCATACATATGTTCGAATATTTCAAGCCCTTTAGGCCAAAGCAGACTTTTCTTTCGTTCAGACCCTTTAGCAACTTTGGTAGCACCCTAATAATCTCACACTGCAGAGTTTCTTTTCCGAACTTTTTAAACCTTTTGTCACCTATACATGCTGGCTATCACACATAACCATAGGCACACTGTTGAACAGGTTGCCGAAATTAATTTCGAGCTCCCAGAAATGTCTCAGCCCTGAGATCTTTACCACACAGCACTAGGAAGTTTTTGGGTCCGTCCAAAATCTTTTGCAATTCGACATCCTAAAAATACGAAAATTAGACCGACAAGAAAAACAAACGGTTGGATCGTGACCATTTACCTGAAGAAATAGCCTTTTCAGGAGCATACAGCATTTGCAAATTGAATGTAATATATTGGCACAGATTAACTTTTTCATATTTTTTTTGTGCAACTTCTGCTCCTTGTCTCATCCCCTGCCCGGTGTACCTTGATTCCAAACCAACTGGTCCAAATGTCCCTTTTGCTGCAAAGCATTGAATGGCAACAATCAGGTGTTCCCTGACGTTGACACCAGTACGAATTTGGAACTCGTAATTGTGCAGAAAACAGCATACCACCGTACACATTTAGGGAATTAGGGCAATACGTTGGCTGCAAGGCACAGCTTTGTGGTGCAAATGAGTCTTGAAAAATGCAGGAAATGCAGTGCAAACGACCATTGGCCTATTCTGTGTTTTCTATTGATTATCCAGGAGAGGGAAATTCAGTGGCTGATGGCGAAAGGCAGCATTTCCTAGAACGGCTGGAGAACTCACTACGTTTACAAGGCTCACATTGGAACTTCACGTCTGTACCACGTTATTCTTCATACTTCTTCTGCCTGTACTATTGGAAGTTCCACTTAGCTTCTAAACTGTTTGAAATGACTCACGTCATAATGCATGTCCCCTGCCGTGAACCTTTTTGTCCGTCCTAGCTACTTTACTCTAGTGATGTTTCATTTCATAACGTTCTAGGTTCAAATTAAAGAATTTACTCCGTCATCATAATCATCAGCCTACTCAGGCCCACTGCGGCGTGAAGGCTTCTCCCATTGACTTCCAACGCCTCCTGTCCTGCGCCGCTCGAGCCCAGTGTTGGCCATCGAATTTCCGTATTACATCAATTCATCTTGTTATTGGTTTTCCCCTTTTTCTGGACCAATCTCTCCGTAACTACTGTAACTACTTTGTTACCCTAATTGTCCACCGGTTCTCGGTTTGCCTCGGTATATGGCCTCTCAAAGACAATTACTTTTCTTTTACCTAAACTAGGATCATCTACTCGAGTTTGTTACCTGATCCAAACGCTTGCATCCTGTCCCTAAGTGTTACTCTTAATATTATCCCTTCCATGGACCGTTCAGCCGATCTATGTTTGATTTTCAGTTGTTTATAAAAGGTCCCAAGTTTGAGTTTTTTATGTCATCACTGGCAGTGGGGACTGGTTTTATATCGTTTTGAGAGAGAGCCATAGGTTACTTTTCAATATTTCGGATTGCTTGCCTAGTGCTCCGCTGTCCATAGCTATTCAGCCCGGGATTTCTCTCTCGTAGTTAGGGTCAGCGCTAACCATCTGCCGGAGGTAGTTGTATTATTTTACTTCTTGAGCTTCGTTCCTTAAGCAGAAGAGGGTGCTTTCTTCATGCTTAAGCCTCATTGCTCTAGATTTAGTCATATTTATTTTTAGCTTTACGGCCATACTTTGTGATCGTAGTTCATCAAGCATTTCTTGCGGGTGTTCTGCCGCCTTTTCAGCAATACTATGTCGTCTGCAAACCTCAAATGACTTAAGCATTCTCGTTTCTCCTTATTCCTGTCTTTTCTCTGTCGAACGTTCTCAATACGCTCCTCCAGAGAGGCTCCGCCGCCTGTTAAACTGAAAGTGTTATTTGAAATATTGAAAGATTGTTCTGAGGCGAAAACTAGCAGCATATTCACTTACCTCAACTAAAGCACAACAGTAGTTTCAGATCCTAGGCTTAGTACAGTTCTAACACCAAAGTAAAGCTTCGCCTGGCTTTCTGTTTTGAGGGCTGGATCGAACTCAAGTAAGTGACCAATTGATGGTCGGTTGTTTTATATGAAGGTTATTCGCTTTTGAAAGAGTTTAGAGATTCTTCTACTTTCTCTCGGCTGCTTCTATTTTGCTGAGTTCCTGCGTCATAATCTAAATGTGGACAGCCACAGTTTGCACATCTTATACATCACCAAAGGTAGCATTCCACACCGCTATAAAGGAGGCATTAAAGAATCAAACTGGTAGCACATATTATCGAAACGAAATATAGATAGCTGCTGTAATGAAGTTTTGAGGGAAGACAAGATTTCAAATAGTGTTAACTTTTTCTTAACCTTGACTATGCTTATAAAGGTTGCATACCGTGCAGTGTTGCGGAATGGGCGTCCCCATTCCATTCCAATTCCATTCCGGGGAATGACAATTTGCCTAAATTCCATTCCTTTCAATTCCTCGGAATGCAAAACGTCCCCCATTCCCACTCCTGGAACATCCTGGCAGTTCAATCAATTCCTTTAATTCCTTAACGTATGAAAGGTACGTTGGTAGTTTTGTCGGTTATTTAAAAGTTACCAATGAACCCACTATTAAGCTGATGTTATACAAGCGTTAAGAACTGCTAAAATACGCAAAACACGTCACCAAGGTCAAAAGATGGTGGCTTCGTGGCATATCTCGTGCGTTGTAATTACCCGACTAATTACCACAGGGGCAGTTCTCCCGGTAGTTATTATAGTATTTGCATGCTCAGCATGTTTTTACAATTTGTGATGTTTTACTGGTGTTTAAGCGTGAATGTTTCATGTTAAGGTACCCGCCGCGGTGGCTCAGTAGCTAAGCCGTTGCGCTACTGAGCACGACGTTTGCGCTGCTGAGCACAAAAGCAGCCGGCCGTGGTGGATGCTTTTCTGATGGAGGCGAAAAGCAAAAACGCCCGTGTGTATGAGATTTTGGCGCACGTTAAAGATCCCCAGGTGTTCAAAATTAATCCGGAGCCTTCCACATGACGAGCCGCATCGCCTGCATTGCGTCGGCGCGTTAAACCCTACAATCAATCAATTTAATGTTAACGTGACAGCATGTTCTATTTTGTGCTGACAAAAGTATGGTTGAAGAAGACATTGTATTCCTTTTGAGCAGTTTACACGCGTATGGAGCGGTCGTGAGTATTGTTCGAAGTATAATTTTGTTAACGGTGAACACAACTTCCGGATCTGGTGGTATTGGCTGGAACAGTTCACTGCTCGAGCACCCTGTCCTGCCTTTGCACCAAATACGGATCAGGGGCTGTACAGGTCGTCAGCACTCACGAATGTAAAGCGCGCCTTGCCAACGCGGATGGGGTGAGAATTTTCTGTTTGCGTGTGCGCAGGTATGCAGTGTCTTCCTTGCCGAAAAGCTTCTTTACGTGCGTCAGGTATACTCCACTGCGCACGAGGGAAAGTTCAGGCTATGCATAGAGTATTTGCGAGTCGCGACCTTTTTGTGGCTGTCTAGATGGGAACCAATGCGCAGGGATATTTTTTTCTCCCGTTAGGGTATACTAGGATAGTGAATTTGTTTGTGTACTTATTTGCGTCTTGGTTTTTTTTTTTGCAAATTGGCAGATAGTCACACTTTTAAACCACGCAACCTTTGGCTCTAGCTAACTAAAGGAGTTAGAGAATGCGTTGCGGCCTTCGACTAAGAAAAAACTTGTACTGAGGCCTGTATGACTAATTTGAGGAGTTGCATGCAGTGGAGTAGCAATGTACGTTTCTCGAAGTGTCCTCTT
Organism: Haemaphysalis longicornis; assembly: GCA_013339765.2. NCBI lineage: Eukaryota > Metazoa > Arthropoda > Arachnida > Ixodida > Ixodidae > Haemaphysalis > Haemaphysalis longicornis. Next base: position 169,071,809 of record CM023453.1, on the reverse strand, counting down.
GTCTGGGCGATCAATCTAAAGAAAAGATGTAAACAAAAATGATAACGATATTAATAGAAAGGCACGTTCCTCAATTGGCCAGTGTAGTGCTGTGGAAATCGCTACGCTAGAAAAAGTGCTTAGTTGTCCTTGGGATTTTTATATGCTTCAATAAAGGTCGCAAGGTGCAGTGCAAAGTGCAAAAAAGCGCTATTTTAGTTTCATTCATTAAAAACACAAAGTGTAAATGACGGCTGCTTTAACGGCCAGTTATAAAAACAAAAAATTAACATAAAGAAACAGTTGCGTTCTCCCTATGCCTTGCGCTTGACAAACATGAGCTGCTCGAAATACCTGTTTGACAGCCGGTTTCGCTTCGCTGTCATGATCAGCGATGTCATGGAAAACACGCGTTCCACATCAGCTGACGTGGCATTCACAGTGAACACTGCCCTTGCCAGTCTGGAAAGCAAGGGCAAACGGCTAGCGTTCGCTTTCCCGTAGGACAGGGGCTTAACCGTGTCTGCAGAAGTTCCCTCTGAAAGGTACAGGGAGACTTCCCCCGCCAGGGCTCCAGGCATATTATCTAAGCGGGTGTTTTCATTTTGCCTGATCATCAGTCGGCTTGGCCGCTTCACAGTCTGCATTCCAGACGGTGCTGGCGCTGTCCTGCCCTAACAAAAGAGGCCCCCTCCCCAGATCAGCAGAACGATTTTCTCGGGTGTTGCAGCTGATCAGCAAGAAGACTTAAACCGTGGGTCTAGGAGAGCACCCATCAAAAAAACTGAGTCAGTCCACGTGCTTGCAAACCGCTTCTCGAGGCTACGCCGTAGGCCTCTAGCCGCCTCTTTGCAAAGAAGTGTTCCTTTGCTTAGAAGGGGTGGTACATCTGGAAAAGCAGCAAAAATGGAAGCCAGAGTGGGCAAGTAGGGGGAATTGTGAATATAAATACCAGTTTAACAAGCCTAGACTGGAAAGTGAGAGAGGGACGTAGCCCAACAAAGTTATTTGAAGACGGGCCACAAAGGACCCACGCCCCCGTTTTCACTGTTTCGACCGGCATGGGCACCCTCCAAAGAAACAGCTGACTCGTGAACGACTTTTCAAGGAGGCATCTGGCTCCAGGTTATCCCGTACTGGGGAAGGTGGTAGCACCGATCTTCTCGTTCTTGGAAATTTCGTCCGGAAGTTTCGTCCGCGAATCGCCGCGTCGGAGCTGGGAGGCGCAGCCGTGGCCGCAGTTCCTGTTACACGGGCTGTCCTGGTTCGGCTGAATGCCCGAACCAATATTTTAGGCCTTCGTCGACGCTGCTTCGGGCGAAGGCGTCCGTGTGTCTACGCAGAAGGGATAGTATTGCAAAAGTTCTTGGGGGAGAAGGGAAAGCGCCAGGTGAGATGTCGCGTAAGCTCACATGCGAAATCTTGCGACGAACACAAGCATCGCACCAGCGTCTCGCTGACGGCGCGGTGTGATGCCAGTCGCGACAGGTTCCGGAATCAAAAAAGAAAAGTGAAGGCTGGGGAGACAGCTCGCGGCCGGGGAGAAGGCGCCGCCGAGGTAAGCAATCACAAGGCGCAGTTGGTGGGACAGGGGGGAGGATACCGCCGCCGTGGTTCACCGCGACGGACACCAACGGCTTAGAGCCGTGGTTATTACGCAGGGAATCGCGACGAACATCGTAGCAGCATTGTTACAGTGTACTAGAATAGACTATAGCGCTGTCTAAGGACGGAATGGACCTTTTTCAAGTACTGGTCCCTCTAGTGGCCGCCACGGTGAACTAAAGTCGGCAGTAAGGCACGCCTCCAAAAAAGTTTGGCTTTCGGAAAACTCGCGCACAAAATATCCTGATCCTGCAGTCCCTCCCGCACTGACCCGTCACCCGTACCTTCTCACACATTCTCGTGACTAACCTGGGGTGTTCAAAGCGCCCCTTTTCTGTTTTTTTTTTCATTTTTCTTACCTACTCACTGGCAACCATGTGCTGGCAGCGTGGTCAGCCTCAAACGTCGTGGCCTCTTTTCTTAGAAAGCCATTATTGTGCGCACTTAGGAACCCACCCCAAGGTGTCGAAAGAGAAAAAAAAGAAAGAAAACGTGCAGCGCTAACAGTATAGGCGCTCCCCAAGGGAAGACCTCCGGGGCGCCCATTTGTTTGAACTTGTTTGAACTTGAGTTCTTTTGCGTGTTTTTGGATATTTTGAAACAACACGTAGAAGGAAAAGCGCTTTATTTTTGCAAACATCCATGTAACTCAATTCCCATTCCATTCTGGGCAAAAGGCTCTTAATTCCATGCCCATTCTATTCCTCCAAGTATCACCGCAATTCCATTCCCATTCGATTCCGGGGTCGTGAAAATGTGGAATGATTCAGGAGTCATTCAAATTCCGGGTGCAATTCCGCACTTAGGTATCAATTTACGAAAAAAAAACACATACGATGTCTCCTTTTTATGACGGGGGTGCATTCTGTTTAGTGCACCTTCACCTGCTCCCAAACACAATCCAGTGGTAGTCGAAGCCCTCACTTTTGTATCAATGGAAGTTTTAGATGCATGATAGAAATTATAGTAGTCCTTCTTCCCTATGGGACCTGCATCCAGCTACCATATTTGAGGTAACGCTGAACAAAACGCTGTACTTAAATGTAATAGCTGTTGCAAAGAACAAAACAAGAAAATAGTGCAGGACTTATATAGGTAAGCATATAGTGTCATTCTGATTTGAATAAAAAACATTGTTTGCTGGTCTAAACATACTTCCGTTAAAGCATAGCAATGACGCATTTGCAAAAGGCTGTTCTACAGTCTTTATTCTCGTTAGCTGTCGGTGCCTAATTCTGTAGTTGGTGATTGCGGTATTGCCTTGCAATATACCCGCGCAACACTAGAGGTATGTTACTTTATGTGCCCAAGTGGATACTTTTTAAGAAGCAGCCTTCATAATATGTACTTATTAGGTTCCTCGTCTTTTGCAGCATGCAGATAGTCCCAAAAAGAAAGCCACATACAAAATGTAACTTAGCGGCTTACCTGCGCGCTTGTCTTCACAGAACAATAAATCGCCTAAAAAGCTATACCACTTTTTATTCGAGTAGAATTTTGGGCCCGCCAAGCACAAACCTTTGAATACTGAGCTGCAAAGTTTATATTTAACTTCCATTTTGGAATTATTGTGCAAGTTTCCGAGTCGCTTGTGAACGTTTGTGGCGCAGGAAGCAGCACACGATGCACCACCAATGCTGATCATACTTCTGTACCGGACGTACGACATGCGAGTATTTGTGGCGTCCCAATAAACTTCGGGCTGCATATACGCTGTTAATCGCAGCATGTGATGATAGCACATAAGCTCGATACTGCATGATCCAAATGTCCGAACATTACCAGTACGGGCGTGCGCTCTGAGAAGACCCGTTTCTGTCAACCTTTCCCTGAATAGAAACGTAAAAACCCTTCTGAACAGCAGTTTAATCTTATGCTGTACGCACGGCAGTCACAAAACTTTTTGTAACCTGCAAGACAGCCACTTTAAACCTTGACACCCAGCTAAGAGTACAGGATAGGCCTGCTACTATTCGCGCGACCGCTAACAGTGGCAGGATGCCAATTTACCGAACAAAGAGATTCAATTGCCAAGAATTGATACTGCTTGTCCACGTAAATCTCGGGTATAAAAGTTGCACATAAAATCTTTAGCGCTACACAACGCACAGACTGACTAACACATCTCTGTCAGTTCGTGTGCTCTGTAGCGTTATGAAATACCTACTACCCTGAATCCTTACCCTCTTACGTTAAATCTATGCAACGGTCAAGTGAGTCACACAAACGTAAGGGCTAATGGCTTACGCGGACTGAAGTTAGTGAGTAACTCTGCTTCATCAAATATATCTTACGAGAACACGAGGTCGAGTGCCCACTTACCTCATTTTTGGGCAGCCTTTCTTCGTCTGGTAGGTAAATATTGGGTCGCCATAGTCTCGAAAGATCCCAAGCTTCATGCGCGAACTCCTTTCGACCTATAAGGCCCGCATCCCTGAGTGCAAGGAGTACCGGTATCGGTGGCCGCGCCGTCGCTGCTCCCAATTGCGTCCGATAGAAGAGCTAGTTCTATGCCCACACGCAGGCGTGCCGATATCGTCCTGTTAGCACGTTCTAAAGCCTTTCCATAGTGTCTACAGCGTGGAGGTAGACCTGATAGAGGGGATGCAGGCTGCAAAAAAATAGGTCAGCTATCGTCCGGCGAACGCGCACGCAGAACTTATTTCCTTTCGAAAATGACCCATATTCTCTGTTGGCATGGATGAAACTGTGCCAAATCCATTTGCCCTCTGCGAGTGTTCCTTTTGGTTGACGTCATATAACAAACACGCACTCGCATTGCGAGTTCGGGCAAGGATGACACATCGGACTGTCAGGTCGGATGAATTGGTTATTTAGTATACTGTCACAAAGCCAAGGACGACGCAGTTGTCGTGCAGGAGAAACAAGTTTATAGGAGCGAACTTGTGCACCCCTAACAAGTTAAAAGACTACAGAGAAGACTACAGAGGCGGCGAAGCAGCCATCAACAAAGTGACTTGCACAGGCGAGTGTCGTGGAACTGAATGCTGCGGCGTCTCCTCTGCAGGCTTTTATCTTTCGGTGCGAGTGTTTCTAGAACGTCGATTCACATCCAGAACATTGTAGATCACAGATTATTCTGGGCTAGAAACGTTAGGACGAAAGTGTCTGCTTATCTGAATGTGATAGCCCGTGCAGCATAAAAGTAAAGAGTATAAGAGGCGCTTTGTTTGGAACGCAGATAACACAGCCGGGCGTGGACTGGTATTAAAAACAAACACATAAATAAAGAAACTCATACATGGTTTGCGGCATTACCCCTCTCTAAGAGTGCATCGACCCGATGCTAAAATAAAAGACAGTCCGAACAAACAACAACAGAAGTCCGTCATCTTGCAAAGTAAGGTTTCAAGCGAACCACGTGGACGAATTCGGGCCGGGTGCGCCATCGTGATGTTCCGAAATCACCATCGGGGATCACCTCGTAAGTAAGTTCGCCGACACGTCGTAGAATCTGGTAGGGCCCGAAATACCGTCGCAGCAGCTTCTCACTGAGTCCGCCTCGTCGGATGGCAGTCCAAACCCAAGCACGGTCCCCTGAGTGGTACTCGACGTCTCGGCGTCGGAGGTTGTAGCGCCCGGCATCCACCACCGGCTGGTCCGTCGTACGAACTCCAGCGAGCTGGTGGTCCTCCTCCGCACGCTGAAGGTATCCTTGGACGTCGGGGTTGAGGTCGTCGCCTTCTACATGCGGAAGGACGCGTCAAGCATCGTAGTCGGCAGTCTTCCGTACACAAGCTCAAACGGCGTCATTTGCGTAGTTTCCTGGATAGCCGTGTTGTACGCAAACGTGACATACGGTAGCACTTTGTCCCAAGTCTTATGTTCACCGTCGACGTACATTGACAGCATATCCGCGATCGTCTTGGTCAGACGTTCCGTTAGTCCGTTCGTTTGGGGTCATACGACGTCTTTCTTCGGTGATCCGTGTTGCTGTAGCGTAAGATTCCTTGCATAAGCTCCGCAGTGAAGGGCGTTCCGCAGTCCTGTGATTAGGACTTCAGGGGCTCTATGTCGGAGCACAACTTTGTTTAAAAAGAACTTTGCGAGTTCTTGTGCAGTCCCCCTCGGAAGAGCGGCGGTCTCTGCGGAGCGCGTCATGTAGTCTTCCGCTACAACAATCCGCTTGTTCTGTGATTGTCACGTAGGGAACTGGCCCAGAAGGTCCGTTCCAATCTGTTGAAAGGCCCTCAATAGAACGACGATCGGTTCCAGAAAGCCGGCGGTCTTGTCGCCGACGTTTCTCGTCGCTGGCAGTCACGGCAGCTCCGGACGTAGTGGGTGACGTCGGATGCAAGGCGGGGCCAGTACTACTTCATCTTGATTTTCCCAATTGGGCGAGCTGTGCCAAGATGTCCGCAAGACGGGTCGTCATGGCACGCTTCCAAAATTTCGTCACGAAGATCTGCCGGGATGACCAGAAGGTAATTCGCTCTCGTTCCGGGGCTGAAATTCTTCTTCACGAGAACGGAATTTTTCAGGCTGAATGCAGGTAAGTTTCGTTTAAAGGCCCTGGGAACGGCTGACGTCGCATCTATCCAGGTAGTCGATATATGACGCGTAACTCGGGGTCGGCATGCTGTTGGACAGCTAGATCGCTCTCAGTCACGACTCCGAAGAACGCGCTGTCTTGATCGGACTCTTGTGGTGGTGGGTCGACGTGGGCGCGGGACAGGCAGTCGGTGTCGGAGTGTTTCCTCCTGGATTTATAGACTACTGTAACGTCGAATTCTTGCAGGCGCAAGCTCCACCTACCCAAGACGACCAGAGTGGTCCTTCAAACCTGCGAGCCAACAGAGCGCATGGTGGCCTGTCACAACCTTGAACGGTCTTCCATACACCTATGGGTAAAATTTCGAAATGGCCCATATAATCGCGAGTCACTCTTTTTCAGAGGCTGGGTAATTTTTTTCTTCCTTGGACAGACCACGGCTGGCATAGGCGAATAATTTTTCACACCCACTTTGCTTTTGCATGAGAATGGCACCCAAGCCTATATCACTGGCGTGTGCATTTCTTTTGGGTGTTTTCGTCGAAATGCGCGAGCACAGGCGGACTTTGAAGGCATTGTTGCAGCTCACAGATTGCTGTTTCTTGGACATTTTCCTAGCTGAAAGGGGTGCTATCTTTCGTCAAGCGCGTGAGTGGCTCTGCAATGCCGGCGAAGTTTGCGACGAAGTGCCTGTAGTATGCGCACAGTTCGAGAAATCTCCGCACGCCCTTCTTATCTTTCGGTCTTGGGAAGTTCGCTTTGGCGGAAGTTTCCGCGGGTCCATGACTCGTTTAAACGTTGCCGGCGCAATGCACAACCCAAACGGCGTCACCTTGAACTCGTATAGGCCATCCGGGGTTAAAAATGCAGTCTTCTCTGGATCTCTCTCGTCCACTTCAATTTGCCAGTAGCCGGTCTTCAGATCCATCGATGAGTACTTCGCGCGGCAGAGGTGGTCGGGAGTCGTCGATTCGGCGGAGGGGGTCCACGTCCTTTTTGATCATCTTGTTCAGTCAACGGTAGTCAACGCAAAATCGTATTGTGCCGTTTTTTTTCTACACCAGTACGACCGGCGCAGCCCAGGGGCTTTTCGATGGCTGTATAATGTCTTCGCTGATCATGTCGTCGACTTGAGTCAAGATGGCTTCCCGCTCGTGTGAAGAGACGCGGTACGGTGACTGTCAGGTAGGTCGGGTGCCATCTTCAGTTAATATTCGGTGCTTCGCTAGAGGTGTCTGACGTAGTTGTGAGTTGGACGAAAAACCCTCTCTGTAGTGACGAAGCAAATCCAATAATTTCTTCCGTTCCTCTTGCGGTAAAGCCGGATTCGCGTCGAAGTAATTAGGAAGCTTGAAGCTATCATCGGCTGCGCGTTCTAGGACGGCAACCGCGATCACGTCACTTGTTTCTCGCGTTTCTTCGAGGAACGCAATTGCAGCGCCCATGTTGAAATACTGGTATTCCCCGCTGAAATTAGTGACCAAAACTTGGGATTGGCGTTGCTCAAAGAGCGCAATGCCTCTTGCGACAGAGAAACCCCGGTCGAGGAGCAACCTTTGGTCACTCTCTACGATAGCGTCGATGTCAGGAACCGCATCTTCACCATAGACGCTGATCATCAAGCTTGCGTGGTGTGGCAGGGTGACATGAGTGTCGCCGATCCTCATAGCAACACGGTGTTCGGAGTTGGGTTCCGGCGTCATGCAGTGATCGGGGGAAAATGTTATAGACTTGGCCTGTAGATCATTTGGCCTGTAGATCAGTTATTACACCGTTGTCGGTCAAAACGTCCATTCCGAGAATTACGTCACGGGAGCATTTAGGTAAAATGACGAATGCCGTAGGGTACGTTGTGCTGTCTATGGTGACGCGCGATGTGCACGTTCAACTTGGCGTCACGAGTGGCCTCCTGCTGTGCGTATGTGCGGACCGTCCCATCTGGTCATAACTTTCTTCAGCTTAGACGCAAATGGCCCTCTCATTACTGAGTAGTCGGCCCCCGTGTCAATGAGAGCGACTACATCAAAGCCGTCGATGGACAGCTGAACGTCGGACGCCGCCTTTCTCGAGTTCCTGGTGCGTCGTGGCGTCGTACCTCTGCTTGTACGTGTTGACAGTCGGGCACTATGCGTCGTCGTCTTCGTCGTATTCTCAGCGGCAGGTTCGGTCATGTCGGGTACGCGTCGCGCCGTTTGCTCTCGTCGTATTCGGAAGTCACGTCAGGGTTAGATCGGGTCGTCGGGCTGAGGGCATGTCGTGAATCATGGTCTTCAGCGAGTCGCTGCGTCGTTGGAGGGCTTACATTTTTCCACGGTCCTGCAACTTTACCTCCAGAAGTTGCTCCTTTTAGTTTCCGCCGCGTGGGCTGGGGGACCTTCTACGTGAGAAGTCAGCAGTGCTGCGGCGTTTAGGCGACTGGTACGGGTAGGGCGACGGTGAACGGTTGAATCGGGCTGGTCTTTGGTTGGTGTTGGGCAGGTAGTCTTCGATCTCAGTAGGGTGCTGGCCGGGTCGGGCTCGTGGTGCGTCGACGGAGAAGCCTCGCAAACCGAGCCTCTTGTAGGGGCAGCGACGGTAGATGTGGTCGGCCTTTCCGCAGTGATAGCACAGCGGACAATTATTGGGCGTTCGCCACACCTCGACCTTCCTTGACGCGGTGATTTGCACCGCACGTGGTCGGGCCGGCGACAGGGGGCGACGGTACGGAGCCTCGTGACTGTAGGGCCCAGGTGGGTGAGGCCGCCCAACAGCAGCCGCGCAGGCCATGGCTTGCGGCTCGCGGTATGCTTCTGACGCCGTTGACGTACCAAGCGCTTGCTGCACTTCTGTAATCACATCCGTAAGGGAAGCGACTTTGGGCTGCGGCGGCGTGGGGAGAAGTTTCCGCAGCTCCTCCTCACTGTTGCGCTGATAGTCTCACGCAGGCTGTCTGCCGGAATCCGCATGCTGTCAACGTAGTTCGCATTGGCCGTGCCAATAAATTTGCGGTCACACTGCTTAGTACGCATTTCAAGAACCTTCTCCATTGTGCTGGCTTCGGTCACAAATTCGGCGACGGTTTTGGGCAGGGTGCGCACAAGTCCAGCAAACAATTCCTTCTTGAAACCGCGCATTAAGAAGCGTAACTTCTTTTCTTCCACCATGCAAGCGTCAGCAGGCCTGAAGAGCCGCTTCATCTCTTCGACGAACACAACAACACTTTCGTTATGGTGTTGTGTCCGCGTCGGCAGCAAGACTTCAGCCCGCTCTTTTCGCACAACCGTGGTGAACGTCGTTAAAAGTTGCGTTCGGAAATCCTTCCAAGAGCCTAGGGAGCTGTCATGGTTTTCGAACCAGATTCGTGCTGAGTCCTCAAGGTAGAAGAACACTTGAATCAGTGTCTCCGCGTCGTCCCATCGATTGAACAGCCTGACCTATTTGACTTGCTCCAACCAGTCTTCGTGGTCCTCCGAAGGTGACCCATGAAATGATGGGGGCTCCCTGGATTGCTGAACAACGAGGGCAGGATTGGGAGTGATCGTCATGGTACCTGCGTTGGTCATAGTGGTTTTCACGACGTCTTCTTTTTTCACTTTATCAGGAAGCACTCCAAACTCTGGCTGGAGACCTTGCTATCGGCGGCTGACACCAGTAGGGCTTGCTTCTTGGCTTGACGAGGGCTTAGGGTGCATGTACCCAGCACCTCCACCAGATGTCACAAAGCCAAGGACGACGCAGTTGTCTTGCATGAGAAACACATTTACTGGAGGGAAATTGTGCTCCCCTAACAACTCAAAACAATACAGAGGCTGCGAAGCAGCGGTCAACAAAGTGACTTGCACAGGCGAGTGCCGTCGAACTGAATCCACGGTGTCTGCTCTGCAGGCTTTTATCTTTTGTTGCGAGTGTTTCTAGAACCGTCGGTTACCATCCAGAACATTGCAGATCACCGACGATTATTCCTTGCTAGCGACGTTAGGGCGAAACAGTTTGCTTATCTGAATGTGATAGCCCGTGCGGCATATAAATAAAGAATGGAAGGCGCGCGTTGCTTGAAACGCAGATAAAACAGCCGGGCGTGGCCCGGCAGTAAAAACAAACCATAAATAAGCAAATCCATACAGGGTTCGTGGCAATATAAATGAAAAAATAAAAATTACCAATACAATAAATATTTACTTAAGTTTTAATTACTTGTGTCCGTAGATTCCTGTTATATGGCATGTAAAACACATCACATAATGCAATTGTCAGCTTTGCATATAGGTCACATAGCATAGTTTCGCTGGTCGCGAGGATTCTGTTTTGGGTGGATTTCACTTATTTCAAAAAAAGCTTCCTATTTGAAATATAGTCAGTGTTTCTCTGATAAAGTTTGCGTTGCAGGAGAGTGTAGCGTCATGCTGAAGGTCAATACGGATGAGTAAATATTTTATTTGGGAAACGAGAGCTCAATCACAAGAATTTGATAAAGGCGCTGTCAAATGGCAGAGCAGGAACTTGCCAACGCCCTTTCATCTCCTAGCCAGCAACCAGACCTATCCGCTGTTTAGATGTGGGGGGTTTGACCGCCATAGTTGAGCACGCGCTGTTAGAATAGGTTTCAGCTGTTGCGTCGCACCCCTCCTCTTCAGAGGGAGCATCATCTTGATGCTCAGGCGCAATCTGGAGAAGAGGCGGCAATACCCAGATAGAGATGACGCCACCTGCCACTGTCCAGTGCTCAAAGTTACTGGTGGAAAAAATGGACGTTAAGCCCCTAATGAAGTTTCAGAAGCCAGGGTTGCCAGGTCACCCTCTGTCGCAGTAGGGATTCATTCTAATCTTGTATACGAACCCAGGGAATGGCCTGCGTCGCAAGGAGTGTGCCATATGGTCTGGTGCGACTGTAATTGCCATAACTAAGGCGGCGAAACGATATTATACAGTTCGGCATACCTGGGCAGCAGTTTTTCTGAGCGAGAATGCTGGCGCATTGAAGCCCAGACCCAATTCTTGTATCCGAAAGCATGCTTATTTAGGCTACACGAGTCGGTGCGTTGTTGGTTCTGGATCCGCTGTCGCGCCACCTGGCGTCCTTCTGCCCTTTGGACGAATTCACTGCGCCAGTGGCGTCTTACCTTCGCAAATACGTAGCCTAAGTGTAGTGCATTGTTACCAAGTTGACCATAAACCACTTGGAAAGGAATCATTCTAGTAGTCCGTCGAACTGCCGTGTTGTAGCCGAATGCTGCGTATCACAGAATTTTGCCCCATCTTTTTTGCTCCATTCACGACGGACATTAAACGCATGTGGGAGGAAGTGCTGTTTAGCTTATCTGTAACACCATTGGTCGGGGGGTGGTGCAAAGTGGTTTGACTGGGAGTGGCGTGAGTGTGTGCCATGAAGGCCTGCATGACGTGTGACGAGGGTGATGATGGTGGCTCGTGTTTAAAGGGCGCGAGACCAACTTGGGCAAAAAGCGCCAAAGACAAAGTTATATACAATACAGACGTAATTGTAAATACTAAATTATGCCAGGAAAACCAAAAATGAAACAAACTAAAAAAAAACGCAATAAATATATGTGGTGTAGAGAGACTCACATATAGATATGTGACGAGCTGTAACAGTTTTACGTGTGGTAAAAACTAAAAAATACGCTTAACAGTGAACAGTGGGTGGCCGAACAAGACCTATGATGGGTGAGAGAGTTGTGTTCTCTAAAAAATGTTTGCGTGGTATCGTTCCGAATGCCTTGCTTGTAATAAAATGTGAACTAGTGGGTGGGCCTCTCTGTACCAGATACACAGAGGTCTTGAAGATCCCGCGAGCAGATGTATGGTCGCAAATGTCATTTTATTGTGTGTGAATTGTTCTGTGTCTGTTCACTCCACGTCGTTTACCAGGTTTTACGAAGGTGTTGTCTGATGTGTGGCTTGAGGTCAGTTTAAGGTACTGTATAAATATTTACAGTATTGGCTAATGTAGCAGCACTGGCCCTTTGATCAGCGGTCTCATTTCCGACAATCCTAGAGTGGCCTGAAACCCAGCTGAGAGCTGCCTAAAGGTTTTATGCATATGCACACATAATACCCCAGAACAAGATTAAAACCCTTCAAAAAAGCTCCAGAAGGCCTTCCAGACAGAAGCGCCCATACAATGCTAAGACAGTCAGTGTATACAATGAACTTCAGTATTTGAAGTTGGACATTGTGTTTAAAGACAATTAAAATAGTCTACGCTTCCATTGTGAATGTACTGTTACAAAAGTTAAATGTTTTACTGACATCAAAGGTTGACCCAATCAGCCCAAGACAAAGCAACGGCAGTCTTGGACGTTTCGCTGTAAAGCTCAGCACTACAGTACTTCTCCCCGAGGAACAAGAAATGCTGCACAATCATAATTCTTGGTGACCTATTTTTCACTTTGCGAGAAATAAAAGTCACACGGCACAGGGCGACTTGCCATGGTGGAATGGAATCAATGAAATAAAAGTCACACGGCAGAGGGCGACTTGCCATGGTGGAATGGAATCAATGATGGCTGACTTGTGAATGTCTGAAAACGGGACTGCTAGCTCAGAAGCTTTCTAGGAACCGGGGCTTAAACAAAACGGCATGGAAATAGATGAACCATTTACTGTTGAGCATGTATCAATAATAGTCTATATAAAGGGATGATTTGTCACACACATAACTTTGAGGCGTGCAACACCCTCTTGTGATGTAGGGACCATTTATCGAACTCTACGTGCAGACTTTGGACATGGCTACTGCGGAAAGCGCAACATGCAAGGCGAAGGCCCAAATGGAGCACAGGGTAGAGCATTTGTAGTGCCGTATTTGTGGCCGACCATTACACGACACCGCCATAGTCCAAGGGATATGCCACAGGGCGCTTAAACCACGCAGGAGGAGTTGGTTGTCTCAACCACAGGATTGGTGTGAGAATACTTCAAGAGTGCGCATTGTTTTTAGCCATTCTTGTTTAAGCTGTTTTCACTGTGGGATGAATGCCAGTCTGTTGTCAAGTATTATAGTTAGGTATGAACTTCTGACACCTTTTAACAAGAATTTACACGTTGTTTGTAGCAATGCCAGGGTTAAGATTGATCCTCCGCACATGGGTGAATACAACGCAAGTACTTGTTTTCGGGATTTATTTTAAACAATTCTTGTCAGCCCATCGAGCAATGTTTTGACACCAAGATAGAATTGACGTTCAGAGGTTGACATATTACATGAATTAAAAGATATTGAGACGTCGTCTGCCTGCAGAGAATATGGAAATATAGGTGCAATGCCTTCCCAAGAGAGTTCATCTTTACCAGGACAGGGTGCAGCTCAAAACACAACTTTTCGAGACTCCCTTTTCTTGCACGCGAGTCTGCGCCAGTGCACTTTCAACTCTTACGCAAAACGTTCCTTCAGACATGTAACTAGCAAGGGTTTTTAACGTATTGCACGAAACTCCGAATGGCTTTAGGTCACTGAGGATCCTATAAAGCCAAGAGGTGTCGTAGGCCTTCTTAAGGCCAAAAACCACCGTTGCGCACGCCTTTTTGTAGATAAAACCGTCGCTTTTGTACGCATCAAGGGTCACAAGTTGTTCGTTTATGGAAATACCAGCCTGAAGCCAGCCTGGCAGCCCCGGAGAAAACCATTGAACTCCAAAATATCTATGTCTCCTCTTTGCTATCTTATCGAAGAAGCTTTTACAGGTAGCTTGTAAAGAACATGAGACGATAAAGTTGAGCGTAATGTTGAATTCTTTCCCTCTTTGAGAAAGGATACTACTATCGCCTCCCTCCAAGACGTCCGAGGACGCCCTGTAAGCCATATTTTGTTGTATGGGTGTAGCAGTGTTTACAAGTGTGTCTGCATGTAGGCTTTGTATCATCCTCTTTGCAATGCTGTCTGCGTCAGGAGCACGTGGCCTAAATGAGCTCACTTCAGGACCTTAACTCCTAAAGTGTAAGTTCAGAGTTGTAAGGAGAATTTGACTTCTTAATGTCTCGTAAGGGCTTCTTTTGTGCAGACATTTTGTGTTGCATGGAAATCTTGGTATAATTTACTGAACTATACACATGTTGCAAGTGTCGTGCGAGGTGTTCGCATGGTTGTCAAGTGCGTCGTCTGTTGTGCTGACAAGGGGCAGGATGTGTGGCTGTTGTCCTTGGTGTTTTCTTATTCGTGCCCAGACTTCGTGTATATCCGTGTATATGTTGGTGGACGTTTGAAGGCGTGCCAACGACTCACGCGCACATGCTTGCCTCATTGCGCACACGCCTCCCAAGTGCTTTTGCGCGTTTCAATCACATGAGGTTCTTGGAAACGTCGGTACCGGCGAAGGTCATTCCACGCCTAGCTCTGGGCTCTCGCGCTCGCCTACAGTCGTCGTTCCACCAGGGCTTCCTCCGAGACCTGCCAATGGACTCTTGGGCGCCATCGAGAATATGCGCCGTGAGGAGCTGGGATGCCTCATCTAATTGTAAGTGTGCTATGAATGTATGGTGCAGTTTTGATGTCTCTGTGAACGTAATCCAATTCACTCTTGCGTTGTCGAACGTCTTGTGGGAAGGTGAACAATTTAGAGCGCTACCTGGGTATGTGATAGTGGTAAAGAAGTGGTCACTATTTTAACACTTTGTGCCCACGTCCCACTCGAGAGGTGACCAGACAACTGCACAGCCGATCGCTATATCGAGGGGCAAGTCGGTGTTGTGTGCTATAATATGGTGTGTAGTCTGTTTAGTAAATAAACATGCTCCCCGATGCTGTTAAAAACCTCTCAATGAGGCGACCTCGCGAATGAGTTCGGAAAGATTCGAAGACCGAATTATGGGCGCAAAAGTCACGAACTACGAGGACTTTATCACAGCTTCAAAGTCAGAGCTTGTTAGTCGATCGTCCGGTGGATTGTACAGAGAGACAATCGTTGTTCTTCTATTGATAATAATCGTTCTCATAGCAACAACCTCAAGGATGGTCTGTAATGGGAAGATATGACACGCCAGATATTTTTGTGCCATGATAGGCACACCACAATAAGAATATACGCAACTGCCCTGTCTTTTTTAAACCAAGTAACTGCTATAAAAATTTTTATGGTTGTTGTGTATGTGGGTTTCTTGTAAGCACATTTCCCTTCGGTGATCGGAACACAGTATCTCATACACATCGTCTAGGTTTTTAATAGGGCCCCTACAATTCCACTGGATAATACCTTCTTTTCTAATTATTTCGTTCTATGAGCGACTATATCTAGGTATGTGTTTATGAAAGGTAAGAAATAAAAGTAGATGTTTCGATTGACCTGGGTCTGCCTGGTATGGGTCCAGTGATTGTGGAAGATGTTTTCAACATTCACTGTTTTTTGGCCGTGCTCTCGCTTCTTTCACAGCACGCAAAGAGGCCGCGTCGTACATCTCGTTCGCCAGAAGCTTCAGGAGTGCACGAAGTGCGGTCGGTGTGACGCCCACCCCGAGCCCTACCTGCAGTGGTCAGACTTAAGGACGGGAGCCCGCGGGAGGCGCAGATGTGTGTGGTTCCAGGGCTTCTTGTGTCGATATCCTCTCTCACGTCAAACATATTCGGGTGCAGCGGATATGGACCGAAACGTGCCGCACCACTCCCGATGGGTACCGTCGTCACTACAATCACCGCAGTCTCCAAAAAAGGTGGACGTCACGGTTGTCGGCTTCCTAAAGTAGTTGGGCTGGAAGCAGATTAGCTTCCACAACTGTAACAGACGCAGGAGATGGCTGCTCAACTGGGGGTCGGGAAACCAACACTTCAGCAGGGAGGCCGCACTGCGTCACTGTGCTGACCAAACATTGCCCCAACCAGCTACGGGCAGCGCTTGAACAAGATGTGGCCGAAAGCAGCCTGTGCTTTCAGCACCTCAGCAAAGGTGATAAATTCCGTTAATTTCATCTGTAGAACTTCCTTTCCGGCTTAGAATTTCGGGAAACTTCTCAAATAAGCCGTCTGTGCGCCAATTCGATTCGCACATTTCTCTTTACTGGTTCGACTGTCACTCAAAGAATTATCAGTCCTGCGCACATTTGGCACATGTCAGCTTCCTTTAAGACGATTGAGTTCCACAGCTATATGTTGGCACTTAAAGCATCGTCTGGGATTAGAGACATATGGTCATAAATTGCAGCTTCAAAGCCCAATTTTGACCATTTTTGGTGGGGTTCCGAAATCAAATGTTCGGACCAGATGCTTCGTCGGAATTTGTTCATTTGCTCTCCAGGTTACAATTAGTTTGACGGAAGTCACTCCGTGAGGTATGAAGCGCCTCAAGAAGTTCCACCTGTGTCTCAATCGCAAAATCTTTTCCGAAATGACACCTTGAGAGCAGTTGGTGTTTGTATTTGAAGTAACAGTAATAGCAATGTCAGCCAATTTGGTTTGATTTAGTAGGTCCTCTCTTTGATTTTTTTGTTTTCACTTCAACAGTTACGTCACTGGATGCAAGCTTATTACCATCAAAGTGTCAACCAACAACAGACTCAGTGCGTTTGGTCAAAAGAATGTCGGACTGTTTTGCAACCGGGGTATCTGTTCAGGAGTGTACTCCAAGATACCTATGGAAATGTTGTCTCCACTTAAGCTACTACTACGGAGCAACCTGGTTCGGGAGGCCGATCACTTGGGGAGCAAGATTTACAAATACCACACGATATTGAAAACAATATCACCATCTTCCCGCAGGGAAACCCTGAGAGGTATCAAAGCAGTCATGGGGTCGACTAAAGTCGACTTCGTTTCGGTTATCCGCAGACTTCATGCTCACATAGTCTATGATCGCGCATTTCACGTTGTGGAAGGCCACGCGGAAGGTGTTCAACTCGCTGGAGCTGAGGCCTCCCTCCTTGTTGGGGCCGGTGGTCTTCCGAGAAAGCTTGAAAGCCGCGTGCACAGTGGTTCCTCCCGCTGCCACAGCCACCTTTCCGGTGCTCGTGCAGATGACGAACGCATTGTAGGTGGTATTGGTGACGGTGTTGCTGTACCGGTTGTAGAGGTCCTTGGCAAGGTTGAGGACGAACGTCTTGCCGCAACCGGCCGGTCCGGTGAATAAGACCCGTAACGGAGGTGCTGACGGCTTCGTCTGCCAGTGGATGATCTCGCGCAGTAGCTCATGTTGTTCCGCGTTTTTCATCCTCATACAGTTGTAGTAGTCGTCCCGGTCCATGATGTCCTTGCGCTTGCGCACTGCCGCGCACAAACTCGCGTGTTTGATCAGGCGCATCAAGTCTTAACTCGGGATTAGGTCGGCGTCTTTGTGCTGGGTTTGGACGATCACGGCAGGAGGAGGTGCTACTCCTTTTTCTTCTTGTTCTTCTTGTTGTGCCCCCTTGTCCGCGGTGCGGACACTGGCATTGATGCTGGCGTTGCAGGTGGCGTTACCGGTGCCGTTGCCCGTGGCACTCATCGCGGCTTTGCGGGAAAAGGTTCTCTTACATGAAGATGACGACAGTGGTTGAAGGTGGAGCTATTTCGTGACGAATTATTTGGTTGTCCAATCCGTAGGGGCATCCTGCCACAATCATCATGAGTGGTGCCTGGCCAGGCATGCGCAGTGGGGGTGTGGACGCCGTACGGTGAAGGGAAAGACATAGCCCCGACTATGAGTAGCTTCGCATCTAGAAAGCAGGGGACGGGGTTTTTCTTCCGGAAACTTGCCCTGATAGTCAGAGAGGTTCCGGAGCTCCCTGAAGGTAAACCGACAGGGAGCCTATAAGCCATAGCTTGACAAGGGCTCCAACGGCAACCGTTCGATGCTCCTAACCTTTAAAATTCTCGCAACGTTAGGCAGCGGCTTAAGTGTGGGGGTTCACGGTACGCGGTTTTGCCACTCACCATCACTAAGATCACCCAAGGTGCCCCGTGTGGGGTATATGAGACTTGCTGCGGAAGCTCTTCCTTTGAAAATTGCGAACTCTGGAGCCCCATCCCGTAAAACATTGTTGTATATAAAGAACTGCGGTACCTCAAATAACGCAGCCCTTAAGCCAAATATTGTCTCCGCGCACAGCGTGATGTAGTCGGTCACCACAAAAATTTGTCTTTTTGTGGAAGTCGGAAATTACCCTAGGCGATCCCTCACTCTGGAAAGGCGCCTTTGTCGGTTTTATACACGAAGAAGTCTTACGGGTTTTACATGCCGAATCTTACTCCTCTGCCATTCATGGCTGGTCCTAAGAAAATGCTGCATTGATTTCAGCAGCTCCAGAGAATGGTATATTCTGCCGAATCCAGACCAGTGTACGGATATCACCGAAGTGTCCAACCGAGAATTCGTGGTAGCAAGCAATTGAAATTTCTGATCTCTTCGCCGTATGCACGAGCAGTCAAAAGTGCAGTTTGTGTGACGAAAGTCCGCTTGCACAGCAGGCCGTCCTGGACACAAAATGAAAACGCATCCCGCATGAAGACGCGTGGCATCTGAACGTCGACGCCGTACATGCGGTGGACAACAAAGGGTAGTTAGAGGTCTTCTCATTCAAATCGGGCTATTTTGCAGGTCCTGGGAGCTCCGATGAAGCGAAAGTTGTCACTTTCTGTGCCTGCGGAATCGATGGCGGCTGTGGACAAGCAATCCGCATCAATGTCGTATTCTTGCAGCCAGAAGCCTCATCTCCCAGGGCGTCCGGACGGGTCTGGCAGATTGGCCAACTGTCGCAGATAAGTCTATATGGGCTGCCAATAATCAATGACAGAAACTTACTGATGACCGAAAAAACGACTAAACACTCCTTTTAGTTTTTAGAGCAATTTGTTTAAGTTTTAGGGGGTGCGGCTGGCATAAGCTAGAACTCGTTCTGCTCCGTCCTGCCACTGAACGAAGGCTGCACCAAGACCTACGTTACTGGCGTCTCTGTGGATCTTTGCGTGCGCCATTTCGTCAAAATGAACTAGTATAGGATTTTCTTGTATGCAGTCATGCGTGTCAATGAACGCCGTTTTCTGGTCTCGCGAATGAAGGGCACGTCGTCTTTGCTTTTACTTTCTGTGGCTCAGAAATGTTGTCAAAAACGCAGAAAGCGCCTAACGGCCAAAAGACTTTTTTTCGGCTGCCATGGGGAACCAGCGTAAAATCCCATTTTATCAGGCTCGGATGAGTCTCCTGTGCTGATTATGTGTCCTAGTAAACGGAGCTGTTTTTTGCAAAGGTCGCACTTTTCAAGGTTTGTACTATAGCAAGCTGATATCTTAGGTTCTGGCACCAGCCGTAGCATGCGCAGATGTTCTTCAGCGGTTGCTGAGAAGACAACGCCGTCCAGGTAGAGGAGACACGTCGGCCATTTTAAACCGTCTAAGAAGGTGTCCATTATTCGCTGGAATGTTGTATTTTCCAAGAAACGACCAAGCGGACGTATTTTGAACTCCTGAATTTCATCAGTTGTTACAAACGCGTCTTCTCTCTGCTTTCTGATCAAGTCAATTCGCCGGTACCCACTTCGGAAATCTAATAATCAGAAACAATTTGAATTCCCGAGCCAGTCCAACGCGTCACTAATGCATGGATGCAGGTACACGTCTCGTTTGTTCAAGTACTGGATTTCGGAGAGCGCTATCTTTTTTTTTTCGGCGAGTACACCAAGGGATGCTCCAAAACATGTTGAGGGCTTAATTGCGTCGTCATGTAAGATTTTTATAACTAGTTCCGGTTGGCTTCCCGCTCTTTTTAGGATGAGGGCTACGGGATTGTTATACCGGCTCGGTTGTTTTGTTCATGATGATTTGATGTTCCGCAACAGGTGTGTGTTGCCCCTTCAAAAGAGTGGAGAAGCATTTGGGAAAATGGTCGAGTAGGGCAGCCATCATCTGTTTCTGGTCTGGCGAGAGGTCTGGATGGATACGCGTATGTGCTGATACAATGAACAATGAACTTTATTGGCATCATGTACATAGTACACAATGCCGGAGGTCGGCAGAAAAAGCCATCTCAAGGACAGCTTGATGGAGCTGCGGGCACCCGTTTGGGCACCAGCGTACAACAGTGTTCTACAGTACCAAAAAATAATAAGCCACGTAGAAATATGACATTCCTTTCGATATTCAAAGAATGTAAAAAAAACAGACGACAACAACAACAACAACAATAACAACAAGAGAAGGCAAAAAAAGAAAAAAATGTGTACTGAACAGATAAATCATTCAATACAGGACCCCAAGGAAAATCACTCAGTGCATATAGATTACCTTCATAATACATGCATACAGGTTTATATATAGAGTACACTATACATATAGAATTACACAAATCATTCAATATACGACCGAAAGCAAATATGAGCTGGTTATAAATCGCCATGCCTAGCGTACACCAACGTAATCACTATAACTGACACACATAGGCATGCGCGAGCTATTATATTGTGTTAATGTAATTATTTGCAAGAGAGGTACGTATTGCATTCAAAGTGTTGCTTTCCAGCTGAAAGATAAGTTCGTGTAAAGCATTGAGTTGCCTCGGAAGCCTGTTTGCCAGCATATGTCGCCCATATGTTGTTCTACAAGTTTTAACTTTGCAAATTTCGCAGTTTCGCGTTTTATAAGGATAAGAATTTCTTTAAGGGGTGGCACGTTCAGTCAAGAATGCATGTTTCTTCTTTATTTCTTGTTTATAGGGTTTCGTTAATGTAAAGTTGTAGATCTTCTCAAAAGAATTTGCATTGTACTTTTCAAACAACGGGTAGGTGTGATAATGTGAAGGCATGTCCTCTACAGCACGTAGAAACCTTTTTTGAAGAGAATACCTTTTTTTATGTTTTCTTGACAAGTGGATGCCCAAACAAGATGGCAATAGTTTATTCTTGAGGAAAATAAAGAGTTGTAAATTATTACCATTATATGTCTCGGAAGGATCATTCGATTGCGGTAAACTAGCCCCACTATTTGAGATAACTTCCTTGATATTGTGTCGATGTGCTCGTTCGAAGGTAGGTTTTCCTGGAAGACCACTCCTAGTGTTTTAATGTTTGGTACAATTTCAACCGTTGTCGAACTCAGCAGTATTTGTTCCGTAATATTACCTTCTTATTTTTACTTCTGAATAGTGCAGATTTGGTTTTGCTGTGTTTGTTTTAAGGTGGTTTTTCTCAAGCCAGCCATTTCGATTTTTTAAAACAAAATTTGCTTCGCCAACTAATTCGTCCGTTCAATTTCCTCCTTAAAATATGCTGGTGTCATCAGCATAAATATTAAATTCAGCACTACGGCTAATTCTGAAGACGTCATTATTATAAATATTAGAAAGAAATGGTCCCAAGATGGTCCCCTGTGGTACACCAGAAGACAAAGGCAGTATATCGAAAAAACAGTCGTCGATATGAAATATTTTTAGCGGTGTTCCAAATAAGACGTAACTGGGTGCGTGGCATTCCCTCGAAAAAAATAACGGTCAAGCTTTTGATTAGAATTTGGTGATTTATGTGATCGAAAGCCTTTGAGTAATCAATAAACAGCCCAAGAACCAACTCTATTTCTTCAAGCGCTCCCAAAATGAACTCTTTTTGTTTTAGAAATGCGAACCCTTTTCTAAGTCCTTTGCGGAAGCCAAACTGTGAGCAGTTTAGAGACTGTGTTTCTCTTCAAAATCTGCAAGACGATGTAAAATAACTTTTTCTAGCAATTTTGACATGACCGGCCGTATAGATACGGGACGGTAATTTGCCATGTCGTTTTTGCTTCCTTTTTTGTGCAAGGCTGTTACATTGGCTACTTGAATTTTACGAGGGAAAACAGCCTGGCACAAACAGAGGTTAAAAATGTGGGTAAGTAAGGTGCGAGCAAATCGGAGATGTACTTTATGGGTTTAATTTGGAAGCCATCGGTGTCTTTAGCCGTACTGGTTTTAATTTATTATTTTATATTGACTACTTCAGCCTCATTAACTGGTTTCAAGCAAATAGAGCTGCTGTTATACGCAATATTTTTAACGTCATTCTGCAATGTAGCTGGTGCTGAAACACCTACAAAGTATTGATTAAACGAGTCCGCCAGAAAATTTCCTGTCAGCTGTGCGTCATTTACAATTACATTGCTCACTTTATCATGTGGGATGTTAAGTTTTAAGATGGAGTTTAATCTTTTTCAGATAAGAATGGTGCGCCCGTCAGCAGATTGAAATTGGTTAGAGTATTCGTCACACGTCGCTTTTTGTAGGTCCTTGCCGAGACAGTTACGAATTTTTTTTTAAATCTCGAAATAAGCCAGGGTTCTTGCTTTTAATGAATCGGCTGTAGAGCTTTTTTTTCTGGTATTCTTTTCATAAACTCTGCGCTAACCCATGGTTTCCGTATGTTTTTCCGTCTTTTAATATGCACATAAAGAAAGATTCATAGATAGAGCTGAAAATGGCGAGAAATGTTTCGTGGGAGCTGTTTGCATCATTACAAGACAACACATCATACCGTTCCACTAACTCTATTCTTTCCCGAAACGTCAACAAGGCATGTTCTGAAATTTTGTGCACTTTTTGTATTCGCTGCCATATCTTCTGCACGTTTTTTACAGCAAATGAATATCGGCAAGTTATCGCTAAGGTCACACGTCAATACATTGGCTTTGATCTTATAGATGTTTAAATTAGTAAAACAACGTATCAATAACGGATGATGACTCAGTGGTCACTCTTGTGGGTACATCTAGTACGCTTATACCAACCGACCGTCACGCCACTTAGTGCTTACTAGAGTAATATGAGGATGATAAATACAAATATTGCAAAGTGGGCTTACGCTGAAGTTTATTTATAGCGCCATAGGGCGACTGGTAGAGACCCCTTACTCATGGAACTGAATCACGGAATAAATGGACGAGCATTGTACAGGACGAGCACTTCACCGTAGAAGTGAGGCACAATCGCAACACTGGACACATTTTTGTATTCACAGCTGCATTCACAATTTTTTCCACCTGAATCTACACCACTCACGGCCGATACCCTTCAACCGTACCGACGCGAATTTTACAGAGGTGACATAAACACGTCATAACTGCGAAACCCGTACCATTGGAAAACAAAGAGTTCATAGCTGAAACTACACCGTCTAGGTTGAAAACTTTCTCGCGTAAGGAGCCCTAGGTGTCTTTAGGAATTCAATAAAATTTGTCACTTTTCTGTACCTTTTTGGACGGAGCAAACTTTCGTGGGAATCACCCTTGCTCGTTAAGCAACGCTGTCCACGTATGTTTTCCTAGGTGTTACACGTCCAGTCGCCCTAAATTGCTATTCATTCCATTATAAAATTCTACATTCTACTTGCCCATGCACCGCTGAAGCAGCAAATGCGACCGGGGAAACAATACTATTACGACATGTATAAAAACTGTGAATGAAATTCAATCAATTCTTAGCTACTTTCTGACTACCCATTATTACTAGAAACATAACTGAAAGTAAAAAACCGTTAAACACCCTAGCTGAAAGCCGAACTAATGTGTTGAGATTTTTATAAAGATGAAAGTTAATCAGTTGGTTACGGGTAATATATGTTACGGTAATTTGCTTTTTTTCAATAAACGTGACGAAAAAGGTGCGATTAGATTTTATTATCTCTACTCTTCCGGAAGTTGAACGGCCGCTTATACCAGTTTCCACAACGAAATAACTGTTTTGTTCCCATAGAGCAGTTATTTTTGACGTTTCCGACAGTTCGCACGGCTTGTTTTTACAGGTGGCAAGTGTGCGTCCATGTATCTGCTAAGACGGGGAACAAAGGTTTGATGCTGTCCTCGGGAAGCAGTCATTTTTCTCAAAACTACTTTTTGTGAACGAGGTAAGCAGTTTGCCTACTTCATCGGGAAAGTGAACCGCTGGTTTAATAATTCATTAAGCCCTTTCCCAGCGGAAGGTGCACTCCACCGACCACTCGATCAGCGACACCTATATCTATGCCGGCAGATGGCACTTCCATTTGCATTAAAGAGGCAATTGATGCCTGGAGTTTCAGATGGAGGTCTTCTGCCGGGGATATTCTCTGCGTGCTTCATAAGGGGTAATCGGTGGTGATGGTCATTGATGTGACGTAATACTGAGTAGGTAATTGCTTGCGAAAGTAATGCAATTTACTCAGAGTGGCTGGTTACTTATTAGTGTGGCGTAGCAGGTTATGCGGGTCAATTGCGGTGCAACTCTTTCTGTCACCTTTATAGTAGTGCATCATGCCTCACTTCTACGTCGGAGTTCTAAAAGTTTGGGCGTCCTGTGCTGATGTGACTCCAATTCGAAGTGTTGTTTGTGTTAGGCGTGTACTGTTTTCAGGACGGTGAGCGCTAACGAGAAGATACTCCGTTGTGATTTGTGGCTTTCGTTTCTATTGCGTCTCTGTCGGAACAGCTTACTTTTCCCGATCCGTGATGGGTAGCCATGTGGAACCATGCCTTCACTGTGCCTGGAACCGTGACATACAAGCCATCAAGCCACTTCCTGTCCACAGAATCAGCTTGCTGCTTTGACATTGCCATCTCCAGAGTCAGGGCAGCCGGGCTTCGGCCACTGTAGAAAATAGAACGCATGCTGTGCATTTTGAAGAATCGAAGAAGAAATACAAATTACCTGTATTTCGTTAGTACCTTCTTCGCTAGATACAAACAGGGCAAATTTGCATTGAAAACTGTCTTCTTTATTGGGTCCAGAAATCGCACTGAGAAAGCAGTTTTAATACCCCTGCTTTATTGGTGGGTCGTGATTTTACAGATTATCTGGTCGCATGCGGAGCAAGTACAAATGCAAAATTCATTGCTCTATTAAAAATTCAATCAGGAGCCAGAACTAAAATCTTCACTTAAATGTACTCCTGTGCTTTCACTCCGCAAGTACTAGCAATCTACTGCTGCCTATTTTGCCGTGCAATCTGTAAATCCTATTTTGCTCCGAACTTCTTTGTAAAATCTAGTCTTTTTATTGATAACAGAGTTGCACTTAGAAAAATGCACAGCAGAGGAAGGGGGCTAAGCACCATGTGGCTGCCTGACATTAGGAAGAAAGTCACCTTTTGGGGTGAAATACTAAACTGGCATCCACAACATGGCGCGCAATGAGTACGACCTTGCTAAAGATGTAACTTTGGCTAACTAACGTTCCGCCTAAACATAGATGTCATGCGTAATATTGGCCTTCAGGAACTAGCAAAATAACACTGAACAAATTCAAGCGTAATGCCATGTCGTCTCTTCTACAGGCTATAATTTGTTTATTCATGAAGATCGTCGATTGCGAACTATTCGCGTGCACACTAAACAGCGATACTCCGGATACGGAGTAAATAGATTTTCCTCGAGCCCACTCCGTTTTTGAAGTATTTTTTGTTTAGAGGGGTAGCCACGTGAAACCATGCCTTCACTGTGACGGGAACCGTGACATACAAGATATCAATCCCCTTCCTGTCAACGGAATCAGCTTGCTGCTTTGACATTGCCATCTCCAGAGCCAGGGCAGCCGGGCTTCGGCCACTGTAGAAAATGGAGCGCAATACCCAATCCTGTCCAATCCCCGGGTAGGGGGGAGAAGTTTTGCCAATAATTTTTCGGGCTATTTCTTGCTGTTCAATACTCCGCGAAGGAGATGTTTGCAGGCATTTATTGAAGCATTTTATGTAATTCAGAACACCGCAGTACGATGGCGCATTTGTACGCTTCCGGTGCAGCATTTCATTACAGCCAAAGCTCTACCATGTAAAAAAGTGTTTTCCAGCGTCGAGTGGATTATCTTCTGTTCTTCCGAAACCCGCTGAGCGAGGACGTTGGATACTTGCAAAGTACCAAAAATGTATTTATTGCATTGCCCTACTCATCATACCAAAACTTCCACAGTAAAACAATAAATTGTTCCTTGATATTACAAATACCAAGGCAGGCATTTGAGCTTAAAAAGTAAAACATATTTGCTTTCGGAATAAATACCCACATATATAAACATATCAGCAAGAAAAAATAAAATACACCAAAAGTCGACAAATAATTCTCATCAACCGAACGCTCAATAGAACACATAACATATCGTAGAAGTTTGCGCAGCTTCCGGCATTGAGTTCATGGCTAGTTTATACTACTCAGTGAAATGTTGGTGGTTTTGTGTTGGCTACAGCAGGCCTTTTTAGGAAATAGGCGAATAGAAAAATGCTCATGTGTCGATAATTAGGGGCATGTTGGAAACCCTAGCTAGTCAGAATTATCCGGACCCCTGCACCACGGTCCGGAACCCAGCCGGGGTTCATTTGAGGCGCTCAAAAATAACACAGACCGGGAAGACAAGGGCACGGGCTAAATTCCATGCAAATTTTATCGAACCAGGTAAAACATATACGAGCACAAATACGGCTTACAAGAGCTGACATCTGGAATATGGCTCCGGTCCTTGTCGTATTTGTCCGTGTCATTTTTATGTGCTTAAGAACTTTATAAACTTTTAAATAGCACTAAACTCAAATCATTGTACACTTAGGAGTGTGAACGAGATAACAACCAATTTTGTGCATCAACGTTGGTTTTCTCCTACACCCTTTGCCTAAATGGTTGGGGCGTGAGGAAGCTCGGTGAACAATGATACGTACCGGCACCACTTGTGGAAAACGATATCTAAGGTTACACGACAACGATTTTCTCAACCGGAAGGGGTGTGAAGCGGGAAACAAGTGCTTGAAGCAACATCACCTTGACCAAGGTGCTTGAAGGGACACCTCTTTGACAGCAAAGTGCTAAAACGCAGCACGTTTTCTGTGCATTTAGATAGGGAGACCGAGAGAGAGAGAGAGAGAGAGAGAATTACCTTCGTTTTGAAAGCAAGTTTGCCTAGAACTGAATGGCGGCTCCCGGCCGAAGGCTCGCGGCAACTGTGGCAGCCCGGTCGAGTACAAGTAGTTGAATCTCCGCTTTCAAACTGCTCGCCGCGTCCTACCACTGATCGATGCTCGAGGTAGGGCGACGGGTTCAGAGGACAGACACACGTGATGTGCGTGACAGTGTCGAGGGGGTCACATAGGGTACGACAGTTGGTGCAAGGAAACGGAGTAGGATATACCTTGTGAAGGAGACAACTGGCGGGTGACTTGGACTGGAGGACTCACCATAGGCATTCCTGAACCTTGAAAGCAAATGTCGCCCCCTCTGCCACTGCAGTTGTTCGGCAGCAGTACACCGGGCAGGAGCAGTACACCGGGCACAATGGTCACCAACCTATTTTGCTTCATGGTACAAGTTTTTGCTGCCGTGCTTCAAGCACTGCAAGTTCAACCGATATCGACTCGTCGCGCTGTAACTGGATTACCGACGAGCCATGTCATGAACTCAAGCTTCACGCTATCAACTCAAGGCGACTGTTGGCGGGCGAATGGCAGGACCAACGTGACATTTTTGGAAGATCGGATGATTGCCCCTCGTTCGGCGACGTCACACCATGTGACAATCTCGGATGCTACAAAAGGCTTCGCTTCGTCTCCGGTAGCTAGTGGGTTCCGCGGCAGTACACCGGGCACAATGCTCGCCAACCAATTTTGCTGCATGGAGTAGGTTAGTAATTACATGCCTGTGAAATGTTATAGTAGCGATAACCGATTTTTAGTACGGCTGCCTTGCCCACTGAAGCTTAGGAATTCCTTTACCGGTACTGTTTCTTTTGGACTAAGCTTTCTCACATGTGGTGACGTCGAACCAAACCCATGTCCAACTGAAAAAGAAATGTTAACTAAACTTCTGGAGGGCCAAGATCACATCACTTGACCGCATCCGTTAAAACAACCCTAACGAGGCAGGGTGAGATAGAGGAGAATGTTTTGTCCATAACAAAAAGGCTTAAAGGTTTGGAACTACAGTTGACAGCGATGAATGCGCTAGAAGATGCAAGTCAATAATTTGAAAACCATCGTTGAACGTCTCGATAGGAATACGTCCTATCTACTGAATAAGGTCGATGACTTAGAAAAGAGAAGTAGGAGTAACATTATTGTCTATGGCCTCAACGAACAAAGCCACGAAACAAACAAGAACCTAAATGATAAAATAAAAAAACAGCTGTTTCAAGAAAAACTGGGGCTTACAATTACTAGCATGGGGCGGTGCCACAGATTAGTCAAGCCCAGAGACATCAGCCCCTACTTTATCGTAAACTTGCAGGACTACCGTGGGAAGGACTGGATTTTTGGTGCGAGCAAAAAATTGAAGGAAACGGGTTTGTCGGTAACGCCTGACTTCTCAAATAATGAACGAGAGATAAGAAAAACAGTATGGCAAAGCTCGGATGACGAAAAAGACGTTGGCGCAAAAGTCAAACTGAGTTTGGATAAGCTTAGTGTCGACACAACAAAATTTGTGCGGGATGTTGTGACATACAGACGCTATGAGGTAATCAAAGCTGGGAAATGACTTCAAAAAGAATGTGGGCTGGCTTTCGTAATGTTGAATATTAACTTCCGTAGCATCCTAAATAAAGCTGCTCTGCTGGAGAGTTTGTTTATTGAACACGACCAAGACATAGCTGTACTTACCAAAATATGGTTAAATAGCGACATTTAGGACAGTGAATATATACCAAAGAAGTATCATATGCTTTGCAATGACCGCAACAGAAGAGGGGGCTGAAAAACGATCGTTTTTGGGATTCACTTCGAGTTATAAAAACGCCAGATGTTTTGTTGACAGAAAGTTTCTTTTGCAAATTTTATATTGTAAATGTTAAATACGTCTTGGGAGCTGTTTACCATCCACCCAGCTCCCCTGCCACTTTTTTGGGAGGATTGAAAGAATATTTACATAGCCATGTTAAAGCAGAAGACAAACTGATTAGAGCTTGCGATTTCAATTACCTAATATTCACTGGTTCAATTTTTGTTCTCTGATCGTTACCACTTAACAACAAAATGCTTGTTATTGCCTGCATGTTCGATTTACTCTAAGGCGTAGACGATTACACTTGGATCCAGAATGACTCTCAGGCAATTCTTGATTCAGTTTTTGTAAGCGGAACTATTACAAACAAAGTGTCATGTAAGGGGACAGCTGGCATCTCTGATCCAGTGGCTGTAGTATTAACTTTATTGAACGTTCCTTCTACCAGTTCAGACAGAATACAGTTTTACCCAAATTTCTCGAGGGCCGATGACGAAGCTGTTCTTGATGCCTTGGATGTTCACTACGATACATTTCATAACAGCACGTGTGTTATCAATAATTTGTGGTTCTTGTTTAAAGGTATTGTCTCCGATTGTATACGTTTTGTCCCTAGTATAGCGAAAAAATCGCACAATTACGACCCCTCTATTACTCGAGAGGCGTTACAATTGCAGCGCAAACTTCAGCGCCTTAAAAAATGATAAAATTCAAGCACTTTTGAAATCAAAACATAAAAATAATGAAGCGTCGAGTCAAATAAAATTAAGAATATCTGCAGATAAATCAAACTATTACGGTACAACGATTCCAAGTTTAATCATGGGGTCGCCCCAGCGGTTTTGGCGGTTGGTAACAGCCACCTCAAGCTCAAACAACATATTTCTGATAGACAACCAATTCGAATATTTCAAGTCTGTATTCACGAAGGATGAGGGCAATTTGCCTGTATTTGCTGCGACTTGTCCGAGTATTCCCGAACTAGTTCTTTCCGAACAGGGTATTCTAAATTTGCTCTTGAAGCTCTAAATCAAGAAGTCTTCTGGCCCAGATGATATTCCCAATACGTTTTAAAGCGTTATGCAGAATGTTGCGCTAAGTACTTATTTGTTTTACTCTCTAGGTCTATGAGTCAATGTGCGTTACGGGATTACTGGGGTACATCCAGAATCAAGCCGATACACAAAAAAAGGAGAAAAGTCGCGTATTCCAAATTATCGCCCAATTTAAATTTTATTCACTTTATGCAAAATTTTTGAACATATATTACATAATCACATTTCTAATTTTCTCAAACAGAGTAACGTCCTTACAAAATTTCACCATGGATTTGGGCGCAGTCATTCTACCTGTACGCCGTTAGTTGAGACTGTTCACGACTTTGCTAGTGCAATTATAATAAAATTCAAACGGACGTCATTTTTATGTATTTTTGAAAGCATTTGATACGGTTTCTCACAATAAACTTTTGCACAAATTAGACACCGTAATAAAAATGAGAACAAGTCGCATGAATTTATACCTATCTGACGGCAACAATTAGTTTGTTTCAATCGTACGTGATCCAGATATGTTCGTGTTGATTCTGGAGTTCCCCAGAGATTTATGCTAGGGCCCTTATGGTTCTTGAGTTTTATAAGCAACATTGTTAACGGACAGCCAGTTGGTATCAAACTGTGCGCCGATGATTGTATATTGTACAACAAAATTGAGTGTGCTGGTGGTCAAATTAGGTCAATTGTGACTTTGAAAAAGATGTGGATTGGTGTAGGCAGTGGCAAATGAGCATTAATTTTGACAAAACCGTGTTCATAAAAACAACACACAAAATCCTCTCTTTCACACATCTACACTGCTGGCGACAGTAGTATGACAGACCGACACCAATATAAGTACCTGGGCTTGTGGATTTCAAACAATCTTAACTGGAATAAGCATCTGGATACTGTCACGGCTAATGTTCTTCGAAAACTCTTCTTTTTAAGACGTGGTTTAAAATTCTCAACCCTCTCTCTACGCCTTCTAGCTTACAACACAATTATTCGTTCCATTCGGAAATGATTGTGGATCCATACACTCAAAGCAATATTAAAAAATTAAAAAACAATGAAAAAAAAAGCGGTAAGGTTTGTACAGAATTCATACGGGCACCCATCGATAACTGCACTTCTTCATAAGAGCAACCTGCCAACAGTATCTGAAAGCAATCGAATACCACGTCTTAAATTTTTCTAATTAATAGTTACTTGGCAGTACGCTGTTGACACCTCCAATATCTTTCACTTTTCCACTGGTTACGATACAAGTGGCTGACATGTACTAACAGTCTTACCACTCAATACACGAAATAACTGCTTCAAATGCTCATACTTCACAGGAACCTTTGTCGATTAGAACAACTATCTAACAATGCGGTAACATAAAAATCACTTAAGGCTTTCGAGTCGCATCTGCTCATGTGATGCATCTTTTTTCTGCTTTCTGTATATTTGTGTATGTTTCTGTGTGCGTTTTGCCCTGAAAGTTACTCATGTAAAATATGTTTCTTCCACCCTGCTAAGATCTTGAACAAAGATCGCAGTATTTCTAAATAAATAAAAAAAATAAAATATCAGCTGTCTTGCCTACTAGGTCTTTGCCGCAACTGGTGCATGACGTGTTGTAGTTCATGCAGTTTCTTATATCTACCCTACATGATGCCCTCTACCGCCGAACTCTTTGAGGCAATTATCAGCTAGAGGCGTCATCCGCGCATAATCTAAATAAACTTGTTCAAAAACTGTTTGAGACATTGAAATCAGAGAAAGCGTGGTTGGAACCGGCCGAAGCATCTGTACACGGTGCACTGGCTGTTCCGGTCTCTATCGTAGAAATGTTGAATGGGATTGTGGACAAACCGAAGGCGGAAAACGGCAGTCTTGTTGCAGGTAACAAGGTGCAGTATGCAAGAAAAGAGAGCTTGGGCAAACGTGTCTTCGACCTCAGCATTATTCTCGACTGAATAACATTGAGCTAAAGGTTATTCCTTGTACTCAGGCTGAACAGTGCGACTACATCGTCAAAAGAAAGGAATCTACGATCGGCTGCTCAGTTGGTGACAGCGACATTGACGTAGCTTAACGCGTTCCTACAAAGTCCCAGCAAAACCAAAACATCATCGTTCGTGTCTTCTGCTCTCGGGCAAAAAAACCCAATTTTATTGCAAAGGCGACTTATCCATCCACGCAGACCTCAACAACATTTCCCAGTGGTGTCCCATACGCAGAATGGACCTATACTAACAAATGCAAATCCATGCGAGGTTCCCGTACTCACTTAGAGTGCGCAGGCGGTTACCGTCACAACTATTGCCTGGAATCATTCAATTTGTACCGTTACCTGGGCGTCCCCATTACTAACACCCTTTTATTGAAAACACATATAGAATACATAATCGCCAAGGCTAATCCAGCTTTTGGTTACCTCAAAAATTTGCCCACCTCCCCGCGAGGGAAACCCTGTGCAGATGCGACGCATCGTGGGGTTCACTTGGTGTTTCCGTTGGATTGATTCTGAAATCGCGTGAAACGTGTCGGGAACGCGTATGTTTACTATGTTTTATGTTTAATATTATGTTTTTTTGGCCAATCTTGGTCAATCTCTCTAAGTGGTATGCTTGGGCTTCGCTGTCGCAACCAACTTTACTCCATCATTGTTGCTGTAAGTGGGAGCTTCTTTTCTTTTATTGCAAGTGTTAATCATTGCCCCATCGTACGTTGTATCACTAGCTTCTCGACGTAGTTTAAATGAGTCAATGATAAAAGGCGCGTTAGTAGCATTTGATTCTGTCTTGGTTTTGTGGCACAGTGGGAAGAGCACCATGTACCTCGCGTTCCGCCCGCAGGATCATGGGATCGAAACCGGGCGCCGCTAAGCATTATTTTTTTATAGTATGGGGGAAGGGGTGTGGACGGACAACGCCGTAGGGAGGGACAAGGCGAGTGAATGAGATACAGTCGCATCTAAAAATAATTTTTACTTGGCTTCATCGTCATTAAAGTTACTGCTGTACACCAAGTAACTTTGCCCACATTTAGAGCACGAATCTGCAATTTGGGATCCAGGCCATGATGCACTAACACACGCAGTCGAAGGCATTCACAACCGCTCATCTCGTTTCACTTTGGGTAACTATCATCGTACAGCCAGCCTAACTGTCATGGAAGCGATTTAACATCCTCCATTCCTTGCAATCTGCCGGAAGCAGTCTTGAATTCTTCTTTTACGCTAAATATTCTGTCAAAATCCGCCAGTGCGCTCGCTCTTGATTGTAGCTGCCTGATTTATACCATCGCGTCGCGATAATTTGTAAAAAGGTCAACGTGGCTCGCTGTAACACATCAAGGTACCTTCAGTCCTTCTCTTCCCCAACCAGGAATGTCTACCAGCCAACCTAACAAGCATAGCTGACCTCATGCTATTAAAAATGCATTGACAAACCTGGTTTAATTGTTTCATGTGTCATGCACTTCTTTTCTTTTTTCTCTTGATGTTAATTTTTAAATTTTGCATCTGTTTTCTTGTGTGTCTTTTGGGTATCTTTGAGGTATATTGCACCTTCCCTCTGCAATGTACGCTAATATACCTCGAGGGTATTTTCACACACTAAATAAATAAAAGGATAAGCTCCGTACGAAGGATTTCTGGTTCGCGGGAGGACAGAAGTATCAAAAGAACAGACTGTTTGGAAAGCTCTGCTCCGAAAAAAAGAGAAAGAATGGCAATTCCTTTCGACGAGCAACTGGCATACAAAGCCTAGAAAGTCTGATGACAGCAAGGCCCTCTGCATGGCCAGTGACCGAGACCTAGACGCTTTTGGAAAGACTGGGCATGCGGTGTGATGGCGCTTCGGGTTTACAGGTTTACACACAAAACGACTCTGTACCTGTCAACTGATTAGCAAAACTCATTCCTCACAGATTTAGTTTCTTCGGGCACACCTTATATGCGCGCACCCTCAATAAATATCAACAGTTTATGCTCACAATAGCTATCAAGGATAAACCATAGGCAGCCATTCATATGCATTTCTGAGACTTTGCTACCAAATGATGGCAAAGAACTTGTACGGCATTCCGTCCTATCCATTTGAGTACTGTAAGAGAGACACAAGTGCCCATGGGGGCGCCGAAATATTCGTATCTACGCCCATATGCACAAGTGACGAATGGATCTAAATCTTACAATAGCAAATTGTGAATCTGTATGTATCCAATTCGATGAGGAATTCACTTTACCTCAGGGCCATGCAACCAACCTAGGCTTCGTCTATCAGTCGATATCGTCTTTGTCAGAATTCTGCAGTAAACTAAACAACCACTTGCCACAGTATCGATTTGAAGTAAAAAGGCCGTCATAATGGGTGATATCAAGATTAACCATTAGGCAAGTCATCCACTGCAGCCACTATCGGATACACCAATTGCTTTCTTGGTTATGGTTTTGAGCCCATAATTTTTTCTGGTGTGACGTTTTCATCAGGAAACACAAGCACATTCTTTGGCCCTATATTATCAAAGGCAGTTTATGTCCGAGGGTGTGACATCCTCAAGAGCGACATAACTGATCACTGTCCAATCCCCCTTTGTCTCCTAATAATTCCTGTTCGTTTGATAGGCCTGTATTAAACAAAGACAAATTTATCCAACTCGACGGCGATGCTGAGTTGTCGGGTTATGCGTTATTGACCTACGCAGATGCACCTTATAGTATATTCATGTCTAATATACAGGCTTGTCAAAACTTTTTCAGACCGCAAGCAAATTCCCAGAGAAATTCGCAGCTCTACACTATCCCTAGCGAAGTCTCATATATGACTAGACGCGACAACTTGTACATCAATAAAAAGAGGTCTTTTAACATTTGAGGCATTTTTTTGAATGGGACGTATCCACCTAACGCGAATTTCCGACACAAGCGGGTTTGTTACCGGACCTAAATGCAACGCCGTCGAAGCTATTATATGATATATTGAGCAAGGGGAAGTTCATGGCCACAAGTAATAAAAATTATGCCATGAATTGAGCAATATTGGGATGTTGAGTTTGAATTTGGCTTTTACTGAATTGAAACACTCAAGTTGATGCGGCATTCAAACAAAAAGTTTATTTAAATTGACTTTCAAGGAAGCTGCGATTTAGTTTTGGTTTGAAAGGCACGAAAATATGCAACAAGAATTCAAACCCCCAGAACTATACCATGGAAGCAGGTGAATTTTCTTGGCACCATTAGCAGCTCCTTTTGAATTCTTCCCTAGAATAAGTTCCTCGGCCACGTCTGAGGCCACTCATGAAGTAAGTAAGCTCGTCATTGCTTTGTCATAAATTTAAAAAACCCTTCTCAAGAAGGCTGGTCATGTGCTCTTTTTCACCATAATGAAGTAGTTCCTACTTCCAGAGGGAGTGGGGATTTGCCAGTGCTTGCAAGCGGCGGCTATTCATTAAGGTATTAAAACGGTAAATATTGGAGTAAAAAATAAATATAACTACAGTTATTTTGTTGGCACGGGTGAGACGAAATTAAGGCACGGTTCGACACCTATCAGTTTAATTTTATTCACCTTTTTCTTCCATTCACAACGTCATTTACTACTATGGTCAGATATTTCACCGATGTCCTGACTGCCGTCTCAATTCATAATAGGCCAGCTCCGGAAAGCAGAAAAAAAGCTTCCGGAAACACACATAAAACAGTATAAACAGTGAAACCAAAAGCAAACTTCCATTGGGCACATAAATGTGGCTCATTTTGATGCGCGAAACCACAGGATCTGGCTTATTTTCCATACGATCTGCGTACATGTTTTCAGGGCATTATTCCAACAAT
Organism: Haemaphysalis longicornis; assembly: GCA_013339765.2. Taxonomy (NCBI): domain Eukaryota; kingdom Metazoa; phylum Arthropoda; class Arachnida; order Ixodida; family Ixodidae; genus Haemaphysalis; species Haemaphysalis longicornis. The sequence goes on along the minus strand of CM023453.1, from coordinate 169,036,263 downwards.
TTTCTTGTCACCCCTATTTTTAGGGAAAGTTGCCGAGCTTCCCTTGTCAGTGGAGTTTTATGCGACTGAGTTTCGGTTTGTGGGTCTTGGTTATTTCGAAAGAAAAACGCACTTCTGTCACCATACTCATACAGCTCAAATCTAGCGCATTCAATACTAAGCGATACCAAAAATGACATACAGTGGCTTTAATGGCAACGCTACTCAGCTACTCACGACTAATAGATTACTGACAACACGCGGTCTGTTCAAATAAAGCCTTGGTATTCCTATGTAGCAATCACTTATTAAACTGATACCTACGAACATATTTCACCACGAAACAGTAAATAATAGCAATTCTACCGGTTTCGCCTCAAAAATTAACTTTTAACTGCAAACGTGAATACTACCTATAGCAAACACACTGCTTATTTTGCAGCAATTTCAAACTCGAATAGGCTCCTTAGTGAAATTGAAACGCGAACATTTATAAAGACGTTCAGAACACCACTTTCTTGCTACCTTTTATGACGCTTAACATTGCATAAACACATTTTGACAACTAGTATATTTTGTAACTTTTCTTCTTTTGTTCGTCTGTACACTGTTCTACTTTCATTTTATTTTTGTGAAGCTTGCCTCTCTGACATTTTTGGAATTTTTGTATTTACTTGCATACAGGAGGTCCCTTTACAGCCGTCTGCTAGGGCACGTCTTTCAGCAAACTCACCTATGTATGCCGTTTATGAACAGACGATAAACATTAATATTCTTTTTCTTGGTGCGGGATGAGTGGCCACGGCGATAGCGGCGTCGGGAGTGGAGGTGATGCTCCGTTATTTCTTGGTACGAGAGGGGTCTATCGCGTGCCGAGAGAGCACTGTAATAAGGGTTGGGAGTATGCCAAGTACCACTAACAAGTTCTTATGCTGCATTGTTGGCCGCTTCGTTGCCTGCCACCCCACTGTGGGAGGCCCAGTTTGGGACAGGGTCCAGACGATGTTGACTGCTTGTGTAGGGGATTGTGGAGGAGACGTTTGAGTGCTGTAGCCAAAACTGCGAAATATGGTGTCCACCCGGAACCGAACCGAAACGAAAACCGGAAACGAGCCGGTGCTTTTGCCCGAACTGAACCCGAAGCGGAACCGTTATTTTTTGGGCATGCTAAACCCGAGCAGGAACTGAATCGAAAAAAAAGATAACGCCTACCGTTTAATATAAATCATTTTTCCTAACCGTTGTTATTTGTGCGCAGTCAATGCCATTCAGGCCTCTGTTCCTTTACGTGCCTGGAACTTCGTACCAGCTCACGCACTTTCCCCTCCATGCCACTTACCTACTATAACTCCATGATGTTTGGATTTTTGTGGCGCAAGGCCGACAGAGGGCAAAGAGCGCCAATGTATGGTAGGTTCATTTAAGTGATATGAATGTAAAAGTAAATCATTTCAGTGAAAATAAACAAAGTAAAGCACAAGGTAATGAAGATGACTGGTGTAAATGGCGAGGTTGTCACGATGCATGGTAAGAGATGAGATGTAAAAACTTGACATCAGTGAGAAACGTAAAAACACGCTCGATGAAAAACATGGTCTCGTCTCCTAAAAAGTACGATGGGTGAAACGGGATGTGTTGTCTGTATAGTTGTGGAAAGTGTTTACATCGTGTTGTGTCAAGTGCCTTGCATTGGATGAGTACGTGGATTACGGATAGGCCCTCTCCACACCCGCTACACAGGGGTCTTGGAGATCCCGTGAGCAGGTGGGAAAGTGTTAATCACTATAATTCACTTTTTGTAGCAACAGGGGAAAGGAATGAGCCCAAATGCAGCAATGGTGTGTTGCTGCTAGTAGAGCGAGCAGAGTACGAGGTTGAAGAAACCAGACCAAACGTAATGTTATTCTCGCCTGCTTGCAGGTGATATTGACGACTTTTCCCTTCCCTCGCTGCGACGTTATTGGAGCAATCGGGCTGCAAGAGTGCTTCAATGCGCAACGGTGAAAGCCCCCACCGGATCTGTGTGAACGTTTTGCATTTCATTATGTGTCTAGAAGGCCTCACATTGGCAAGGTGTAAATACTTAAGGAGTGTGACCACAAGACGTGCTCAGCGGCTCAGCCGTTTGCCGTTGACCACAGGTGGGTTCGATCACCCTTCTTCGTGACTGTTTTGTGAAGTATATGGAAAACGAGAACATCCCTGTGTCGTGATTACGACCGGAGTTACATATCACCAGGTCGTTGAAATTATCCTGCCGAACTGCAACACACGCCGCTCCTCGGAACAGAGGTGTAGCACGGGTCATCAAACGCGCCAATATTAAAATTGTGTTCACACAGAAAAACAACAAAATACAAAGGGCGCAAAATGTTGGTCCTAAAATATTATGGAAAAAGTACGTAACCTCGAGTAAAAAACACCAGAAGGTAGATATTGGTCTATACTTTTCTTTGTCCGATTTTCACAACCAAACGTGTCAATAATGCAAAGGAAGCGAGTGACGTTGCCAGGTTTTCAGGATGGTAGAGCGGAGAAGTTACTTTTTTTATTTTACAGATACAAATGTAATAGATATATCTTGGAAACCCTTTGGCGTTAGGCGTTTTATTATTCTTTTCGCAAGAAACTGCATCCGTGTACCTCGTCTTGGAAGCAAAAACAGCATCAAAGAAGCTGACAGGCGCGGAGAGCCATGCCAGTACAACACACTCCCATTCACCTAGCGCTCTTCTTTTCTGCTTGTTCTTCAGTTTTCTCTCTTTCAGCTCTAAATTGTTTTCAAAGATGCACGTCCAGTGACTGCCCAAATCGCTACAATTACTCATACTGCTACTCATTACCGGAGGGGAAGTACTGGTCTCGACGAATGCGCCTCGCCAGAAAAGTTCCATCTCGTTCTTCGCGCGTCAAATTTTTCTGAAACTTTGTAACGAGATAATTTGTGATAAGATCCCCAACGTAGCAGACGAAACGATGGGCGTGGGTCCGGTACGAGGACATATTCATTGTCACGCACACAACCGGTATATTACCGCAAAACCAACTTTAGTTGTCAGAGCAATTTTTCAATACCTGAGCCTCAATTCGGTAAGGCATTCGGTAAGGCATTCGATTCTAATCGAAAGGCGTGGGTTCGGTCCCCACTCTCGGCGCGTGTTCTTCTTTCTTTCTTTCTAACGTAATTTATAAAAAAAGTAATGTAGCGTCACTAACGGTAAAAAAATAGTCTAACCATTCCCCTATGCCTTCTTTGGTGTTGTAGACTGCCGGCATTTCTTTCTGTATTTCCTAACGAGCCCCTCATTTCCAAACCCTATTATCGTGCGAAAGCTTAGCGAGGGCCTAGGTTCTGGTAGCCTTGATACCAAGGTAGCTTAAGAGGGTTTCCCTGCCAGTTACTCGCTTATGACAGGCTGTGCACGTTCGCGACACGCCAAGGGGGAGGAAAAGAAGGTCCCCTTCTCCTCGTGTAGTCTGCGTGGCGCTGGCTACCACCCTCAAGCGTCAGATACAGTTGTAGTAAATATAAATATCCCAGAAAGTGAAGGGGAACACAGTCGCCCAGATTGCCGAATTGATAAGGCATTCGAGAACTAATCGAAAGGCTTGGGTTCGGTCCCCACTCGGGGCGCGTGTTTTTCTTTCTTTCTCACCTAATTATTAAAAAAAATATTGTAAAGTCACTAACGGTAAAAAAATACTCTAACCATTCCCCTATGCCTTCTTTGGCGTTGTACCGGTGACGCGCATGTAAACTCACTGCTCGTGGCGGTGTGTGCTTTGTAGTTTTTCCCTGCCGGAGACACCGGATGTTTTTGGGCCTTTCGCCACCCGTGAACTTGTCGCATTTCCTGTTATCCCCTGCACCCGCGTTCATGCAGTGTGTTCCTCCTTGCCTCTTTCTTGCCTCCTCCTTGCCACCTTGTTCCTCCCTCTTCCTTTCGCCTTCTTCTTTTTTCCCCCCTTTTTTTTGAAGGCTCTTTTTCGCCTGCCTTTGGCAGAATAAGCTCTGTATGGTGTGTGTGGTCGTTTGTGTGTTTGTTTCCCATGTGGCTTGTGTTTCGGGGCACCGCCCCCCCTCTGAGTCCGTACGATGTTACCCAAAGCTTTCATTCTTGAGGAAGAAGACCTCAGGTCGAAACGTTGGAAATAAAGTCTCCGAAGAGCGTACTTCTACTTTGTGTATATATATATATATATATATATATATATATAATATATATATATATATATATATATTTATATATATATACTTGAGAAAATGGTAGACGAACGATTAAAAACAAAAACAGTGGTTTACTGATGTTTCGACTGCGGGACCAGTCTTCATCTTAAGTACACAGATGAAGACTGGTCCCGCAGTCGAAACGTCAGTAACCACTGTTTTTGTTTTTAATCGTGCGTCTACCATTTTCTCAAGTATTTCTTCTGGCTCCTCGAGAAGTTTACTTTTACTGCTTATATATATATATATATATATCGAGATCATGAGGTTCGATGGGCCAGTATAAAAATAGTGAAAGAAGTCGACTGACACGTTTCCCGTTTTTGTTGCCAACAGTTTCGGAGTTAGAAACTCCTTCTTGAGGGCTGTATTTTAATTTCTCACATTGCGCCTTTATGCAAAAACTTCTGTGAGGGAGGGTTACTTCCCTCATCCCTGCAGGAGAGGTCGCGGGTGAGGGGTGTTTCAAACAGTTTGAGCAAGTGAGGCATTCCGATTGGCTAGAAAGGTGGAAGGTGAGGGAAGGGGAAAGAACACGGACGAAAAGGCAGCACGAAAAACGTAACAAGAGGGACACAAGCAAATACAAGATCAAAAACAAGAGTGAGTCCTGCGCGCTCCGCAAATGGTGTAACAGTAGTCAGCAGGAAAAGAAAAGGAGCAGAAAAAAACAAAAAAGGGGGGGGGATGAAGGGAGACGGACATAAGATGGCGGCACAGGCATAGATCTTCGATTCGGTCAAACTGCAAGGTCGCATGCATGCACGGCCCGCCAAGTCAACACATGGTCCCCGCGCCATACTCGGAATTTCCTGTCCCATTTTCGGTTTTGTTTTATTACTGGTTAAACCTACAGCAGCTCTGGTACAAGAACTTAAGAGATGTGCTTGTTAAGGCTAAAATTGGGATCCCGAAACAACACTCAGGCTGCCGCCCATGCGGGAAAACGCACTGCAAAATCTGTCCCCTCACCACCCCAACCGACACGGCAAAATCTAGCTTTTCCAAATTTCCCTTCCGAATAAAAGAAAGCCTCGACTGTGATTCAAGTAACGTCGTATACAGACTGCACTGCGAAATGTGTGGCAAGGACTATATTGGCCAGACCGAGAATGCATTCCGACTCAGATTCAACAACCACAAATCCCACGTCACCTCACAGCCGGATCTACCATTTTCCAAACATATGCGCCTGCCGGACCATTCCATTGAGCATATCAGAATCACTCTCCTGCAGTCCGGCTTCCGCTCTTCCCTCGAACGCGAGCAGAGGGAGTCCTACTTTATACATAAATTCCAGGCATTCACCCATGGCATCAATGAGGACCCGGGCCGCCTCTCATTTTTGCGACAAAAAGCTGCGCCTTAGACGGAAATATCGGGACCTTTCGGGCATTGGAGGGGGTGAGCGCAGAACCGGGACCACCCATACAACTTAAAAAGAAAGCAAGAAGGAAAAAAGGAAACCCCGCTTTAGGGACCAAGTCAAGCAAAACAAACGGGTAGAACGCCCCAACACCCCCCCCCCCCTCTTCCCCGCCCGTTCGGCAACCACCACCGTCTGATCAGTGACCTTGAACATCTGTGAGCGCGCCCCGCGGGCCCGCCGACGCACGGCGGCCTGAATTATGACCGCCGCACCACTGATAGACAAACGGCCGAAGAATGCGCCGCAAACGAAACCAAATCCAAGTGTTACTTGCTCCGCGGCTCGCTGGCCGCGTAGCAAGGCTTTGCCGCACCACTCGGTTTCGTCGAAGTGGCGCCAAGACCAGAGCTGCTGTAGGTTTAACCAGTAATAAAACAAAACCGAAAATGGGACAGGAAATTCCGAGTATGGCGCGGGGACCATGTGTTGACTTGGCGGGCCGTGCATGCATGCGACCTTGCAGTTTGACCGAATCGAAGATCTATGCCTGTGTCGCCATCTTATGTCCGTCTCCCTTCATCCCCCCCCCCTTTTTTTTGTTTTTTTCTGCTCCTTTTCTTTTCCTGCTGACTACTGTTACACCATTTGCGGAGCGCGCAGGACTCACTCTTGTTTTTGATCTTGTATTTGCTTGTGTCCCTCTTGTTACGTTTTTCGTGCTGCCTTTTCGTCCGTGTTCTTTCCCCTTCTCTCACCTTCCACCTTTCTAGCCAATCGGAATTCCTCACTTGCTTAAACTGGTTGAAACACCCCTCACCCGCGACCTCTCCTGCAGGGATGAGGCAAGTAACCCTCCCTCACAGAAGTTTTTGTATAAAGGCGCAATGTGAGAAATTAAAATACAGCCCTGAAGAAGGAGTTTCTAACTCCGAAACTGTTGGCAACAAAAACGGGAAACGTGTCAGTCGACTTCTTTCATATATATATATATATATATATATATATATATATATATATATATATATATATATATATATATACACACACAAAGTACAAGTACGCTCTTCGGAGACTTTATTAAAGAAGGTTCCCGTTCTCCCCGTGTAGTCAGAGTGGCGCTGGCTACCACCCTCAAGCGTCAGATACACTTCTAGTAAATATAAATAGCCCAGAAAGTGAAGGAGAACACAGTCGCCCAGATAGCCGAATTGGTAAGGCATTCGACATGTAATCGAAAGGCGTGGGTTCGGTCCCCACTCTGGGCGCGTGTTTTTCTTTCTTTCTTTCTTCTGTATATTTAAATAAAATGTTTACTTCATTAACCGTAGTGAAAAAGAAAAGAGCCTAACCACACACCTATGCCTCCTTTGGCGTTGTAGACTGCTGAGCTATTTTTCTGTGTGTATATATATATATATATTTATATTTATATATTTATACTTTTTGCATTAAGTCCCAGAGAGGTTGAGCTTGAAGCCTGTCATATCTTTTTTTAAGGGACTGTTGCATGTGAAGTTGAAAGCACACTACACATGTCTATTCCTGGGTAGTGGACTTTGCATTTGAATTCTGGAAGCCCACATAATCTGCCCAGATATCATGTTACCAGAGCAGAAATTTAAACCACATCCTTCTGCTGGGTAGTTTTTGTTTACGTACAATATGCAGAACTCTTCTGTGTCTATTGTGCAACAGAAAGATGTTAGTTGTCAGCCGTTCTCACCTTCCATCGACGCAGCCTACTTTCTTGGATAGGCCGTCGTAGTAAATTACGAAGCAATCCCCGCCAACACCGGCTGTGTACGGCTGCACAACTTGCATGCAGGCTGCCATGGCAAGGACGGCGTCCGTGGCATTTCCACCTCGGCGTAATATCTCTGAACGAATAAAGAGCAGTGAACGTAAACGTTGAAAAGCAACAACTAAAAATCATGCTTGTTATTGTTCGCACCCTTTTGAGAGACTGTTGCACGGTATCTTAGAGTAACCTTGGTTTACGTCCAGATTGCGGCTCCAGAATAATTAGGCGCGCTCCACTCCCCATAAATATAAATGTTAGATGTAGCGTGCAGCATATTTTTTCAGCTAGAACAGTTATACTCTTCCGGCCGGGATTCAAGTTGAAGCAGTGCAGCCCGCGGAAAAGTTTAAAGCACGGACATGCAAACACAACAATACTAAACAAGTGGAAGGGGACCCACCTAATCCGGCCTGGCTGGCAAGAACTTCCTCGCTAATGACAGCTGCGTGTGGCATAATTACGGGTAATTTCATTGAAAAGCGCCGTGATTTCTGCCAAGTAACTGATACTAATAAATAACGGAGAGCGCCATTCCTAATGAAACTGCGCATGGTGAAGTGCTCAGCAAGGAAACTCAAGTGCGAATTTCCGTTTGGTATGCAGCACAATTGGCTCAAAACAGCGCAGCTGCCATGAATTGAGAATGCGGATGTGGATCGGAAGTGGGAACACAACTACAGAGTATACAGGCCACGGTTGCTGCATGCACGGGAACACACATGGCCACCAGCCCGTTAGGAAGGCCATACCGAAATAAACAACATCTGCGCTTTGAGGTACTCGTGCACTGTGCGTATCCCGAACTCATAGAACGCACTACCCGTGGTAGATGGCTTGTAAATGCTTCCACCGGGAAAGCGCAGCAATTTTCAAGTTGAAGGCGACCAATATTATCAATGAGATCAGCAATCATGTAGACTTCCAGCGGTCAGCGGATCCTAGAAATGGTTTCCACACATAATATTGGTTCAGCCGCCTCCCGCACGGTTCATTCCGCTGGTTAACGAAACAGGCGGCACTCCTATTCGGCTCCAGATAATTCACCATCATATGAAGAAACATCCGTCAGAGATATCGAACATCTCAACTTGTTCTGCACTGTTAATTTACAGGACATGCATATGCTAGCCTTGTTCCCACAAAATGTGCTGTACTACAAAATTATGGCACACGTTCTGCAGCACCAGGTGACGAGAAATGTTGGCTTTTTTTAAGTTATGGAACACATTCTCTACTAACTGGATACGGGAAATGTTCCGTACAAATGGGCAGCAGTAAATGCCCCGTGTAGCTAGATTACAAAACACGTTTCATATTCATGCTGAAAAGGTGATGTTCTATAAAGCTTAACTACCGGAAATGTCCCGCATAGGTGGGTTACTGAACAAACACTGTATTAGCTCAGTGTGGAACATGTTCCGTACAACGAGACTGCTGGAACTATACCGCACAACCTAATTACAGCACAATTCTTATTCTTTATAACTACAGGAATTGTGCTGTGATGTCCTTTTATGTCACATGCTGTATTAATGAAGTCAACATGCACAATTGCCATCAATTGTTAAAATGGTAAATGTACTCTGTGCTATAATACGTGTTTCGTAATGATATACACGCTCGCAGCATACGCTCAGCCAGAGAATACGGTGCAATGCAATGCATTTTTATTCACTCGGAATCGTTCCGCATTTACGAAGCCTAAAAATGTTACAAGCTCAAGACGATTTTTAGTGCATTTGTAGCAAAAAAAAAAGAAACAGCCTTGAGGGGCAGGCCTTTCCTTAAAGCGTGGCGAACACAACAGTTCAGATTGACTTGTTGTATGCATTGCATTCCAGCATATTCTTGTTACGCATTGATTGCGAGTGCGTGTTACATAATGAAACGTTTATTGTAGCAACAAGTACATTTTTCACTTTGACGGCTCATGAAAAATCAACTTCGTGCAATCTGCCGAGATCGACATGGTAAAAAACGCACTAGACGGGGACATGCGACGAGTGCTAGACATCAACTGAGGCTTCACTGCCAGAAAATGCAACACAACTATACATGCGCAGGAACTCTAAGGAAGATACGGAAGGCGCAGCTTTCACAGAGAATGTGACTGAAGCTGTAGATAGGCTTTTTGTTTTGTGTTCAAAGCCCGAGACGGCGTGCTCACGCATTTAATATTTTCCTTGATAATGTAGAACGCCTAGTAGAACTGTTTTTGCACCATTGTCTTAAAGATTCCAGGGTGCCTGTTCCCTGCAAGGCAGGCGTGCAAGAGCACCGCCGGCAGTGATCTAAAACATGTCCTCCCCCGCCAATACATTTATGCCTGCGCGATGCTCACTCAATCATTCATTAATGCAGCGTCCGTCCTTTGGACGCAGCATCTTCACAATCTAGTGGAATTCTGTACACCACACCTACTTTACAATCCACAAAGCGTGTAGAGTGCTTAGTTGTGCAGACAGCCTTTCCAGCTTTTTCTTAATAATTTTTGCCATACGTGCGAGCTTGCCTGGCGATGAAAAAACAACCTGGGTGCAGCACCTTCCCGCCACTCTTTTGAGCCGGTTGCACATGTTGTGTACACATGGCACGAAGACAGGCCGCTCCTTCTGCCGTTCAGGTTCATTCAGGCTTGCCTGGCTCCCTGAATTTGTATCTTTGATCAGCCTTCCATCTATGCAAGCAGCAATTCTGAAGGAAAACCGGCATCGCGCTGGTGTCGAGCTTGGAGCTGAAGGCTACATGCAATTTGTTGGGCCCAGGACTTTTTGAGAGCAGCGCGCATGCGGTTTTTGACGATACCCTTTTTACGATTGTGGAATGGGCCGAATCGTAGCTAAGGACTGGCTTTTTGGACCGTGGATGGTAACTCTAACCCACGTGACCCTCATTAAAGAGATGCTTATATCGAGGAACGGAAGGCATCCTTCTTTAGGGAACAGAAAAAAGAGTGTGAGCCCTATGCCAAACTAATTAAAAACGCCTAGAACTTGGCTCACGAGTTTATCCGAATGAGCAGCCCGCACATTCTTCAATAGAACGAGGTAGTCATCTACGGATTGACACACTTTCTGAATCTTAGCACCGATGACTGTGTTAACGCACGTGTAAATACGCTTGTCACGAAAGGATAAAAACAAAGAACCTAATTTTCACTTGAACAAATCACTTAAATCACAAAGACTTCCTTTTGTGACAAGCGCATTCAGACATGCCTTGACACAGTCTGTGGTGCTAAGATTGTAAAAGTCTTCCGTTACGTTGGTGACTACCTCATTCATTTGAAGAATGTGCGGGCTGAGGATTCTAATGAGCTCGTGAAGGAAGTTCTAGGCATTTTTAATTCGTGTGGAAAAGGGCTCAAATTCAATTTTCAGTTACTTGAAGAAGGATGCCTTGAGTTCGCCCATATAGGTATATTCTGCCATGAGGGTCAGATGTGCTGGAGTTACCATTCCCGGTCCAAAAAACGATTCCTTAACTACGATTCGGCCCATTCCGAGATCGTAAAAAGGGTATCGCGATAAACTGCCTGCCCACTGCTCTCAAAAAGTCCTGTGACCACCAAGTTGCATGTAGCCTTCAGCACCAACCTCGACACCAGCGCAATGCCGGTTTTCCTGCAGAATTGTTGGCTTGAATAGATGGAAGCCTGATCAAAGATACAAATTCGGGGAGCCAGGCAAGCTTGTATAAACCTGAACGGCAGAAGGTGCGGCCTGTCGTCGTGCCATCTGTACACAACCTGTGCCACCGGCTCAAAAGAGTGACGGGAAGGTGCGGCACCCAGTTTGTTTTTTCATCGCCAGGGAAGCTCGCACGTCCGTGCAACATCCTTAACAAAGAAGCTGGAAAGGCTGGCTGCACAACTAAGCACTCTACAAGCTTCGTGGATTGTAAAGCAGGTGTGGTATACAAAATTTCACTAGATTGTGGAAGATGCTACATCGAACGGACGGACGCTGCAATAATAAAAGATGGAGTGAGCATCGCGCAACTATAAATTCATTGGCGGGGGGAGGAAAGTTGTTAGATCACTGCCGGTGGTGCTCTTGCACGCCTGACTTTCAGGTAACAGGCGTCCTCCGCATGCATTATTCATAAAAATTATGAATGCGGGAGCGCACTGTTTCTGGTTTTGCACACAAAAGAGAAAGCCTAACTACAGATTAATTCACATTCTCTGTGAAAGCTGCGCCTTCCGTATCGTTCCTAGAGTTTCTGCGCATGTATATTTGTGTTGCACTTCCTGTCAGTAAAGCGTCAGTTGATGTCCAGCGGTCTTCTCGTGTCCCTTTCTCTACTTCTGTCCCTGTCTAGTGCGCTTTTTACCATGTCGAATTGGAATCACCTACTAGCCCATATTTTTTAGTTAATAGTCTGCTTTCTAGGTACAATAGACCCTGTTCTTCCAAACTAGATGTTCCGGAACGCTTCAGTAACTTCAGCGTCTTTGGTCAACCTGGTCGCCATAACAGTGTGTCGTTCTCGTGGAGTAACCTTCTTCATCAACCACCAGCTCACCGCGCTTGAGGTGCTGAAACGTTGGTGCCTTGTGTGCTAGCGTTGCGCCATACGAGAAAAATATTGAACATGTCGCGCTCTGAGCTGCGGTCCCAGAACCGTTACTACAAATTCTGTCAACGTATTTTTTCGGCATCCCCGGTCAACGGCAACCAACTGCGTGAATCCATGTTTCAGACGTTTTCCCGGGAAGCATAAAAAGTGACCGAGTTTTTGTGGGCAAGAACTCTCCCGTCCCTGATTACCTGGACCAGAAAGCGTGAGGAGGAATGCCGTTCTGGAAAGCCGACGCTCCTTGGAGATTTCCCTTTTCCTGAAAGTCTACAAAATGTGTTGAACAGAGGAACAAAATTTGCACCGACCGACGTCCATAAAAATCCAGTAGGAACTGCTTTCTGTAGTAAGAAATGTCACAATTGGAATTCTGCCAGATGATGAAAACCTGGTTTTTTTCAGAAGTTGCTGCCTGCCCTTAGGTCTAGAAGACCGAGCTGCAATGGTAGCCTGCAAGTTCGGGACCCAATGAACCTTTTGAAGAAAAATAACTGCACTCTTGGTGTCTGATGTAGAGGTTGGATTTGTAGTTTTTCCTAAGGGTGACTTTTTTGAAAAAGCACAGCAAGCCATATCGAATAATTTTATTCCAGTTAGGTGCACAAAGAAATATTTAGGGAAGAAGCCATTCCCCATTTGTGGCCAGATTAACTTGCAAACCATAAGAAAGCCATCGGTGGTGCGAGAAAAGACCTCTTAAATGTTTTTTTTCAGTAAAAACGCCCAATGAGGGATGCCATTCAGGGCGATTGTGACGGAGAAGGATTCATGGCAAGGAACCCTCTCAAAATTTTGCTAAGGCATCATAAATTACTTCAGGTAAATGAGCTTTACCTTGTGCTTAACTCGGAAAGTGTTTTGAGCTTCATTACTGTACCACTTTCCCAAGAAGCCGCTGCAAGCCTGTTCCATCGACGTTGCAAACCTGTTCTGCTCGATACCGCAACCTTACCTCTTCTGTGCTGTCCAAGAAAGCATCGACGACTTTTTCCCTGTTGCTTTTGAGAATTCTATTGGTGTTAATATCGAAAATTTTCTGGAATTATTATATTTTACCTGTCCTCTACACCAGTTGCTTTTAATAGAACACCCTTTCTCCAAAAGGATGAGATTTGTATTGGATCATGTATTGCCGCCATTTTAAGTGATTTGTTTTTATCATTTTGTGAGAAGCGTATTCACACGTTCCTTGACACAGTCTGCGGTGCTCATTTTCTAAAAGTATTTCGTTATGTAGGTGACTACCCGGTGCTTTTGAAGTTTGAAGAATGTGCGGGCTGAGGATCCGACTAAGATTGTAAACCAAGTACTAGGTGTTTGTAATTCATGAGGCAAATGGCTCAAATTCACCTTTGAGTTACCTCAAGAAGGTCCCTTTCAGTTCGTACACATAAGTATCTTTTCCCATGAGGGTCAGGTGCGCTGGAGTTACCATCCTCGGTTCAAAAAACCAGATCTTAACTACTATTCGGCCCATTCTAAGATCTTAAAAGGGGTATCGTCAAAAACTGCATGCGTGCTGCTATCAAAACGTCCTGTGACCACCAAATTCCATATAGCCTTCAGCACCAAGTTCCACGCATTCGCAATGATGGTTTTCCTGCGGAATTGTTGGCTTCTATAGCGGGAAGCCTAATCAAAGATACAAATTCAGGGAGCCAGGCAAGCTTGACTGAACCTAAACGCCAGAAGGCGCGGCCTGTTGTAGTGCCATGTGTACACAACCTGTCCGACCAGCTAAAAAAAGTGGCGGGAAGGTGCGACACCGACGTTGTTTTTTCAGCGCGAGGCAAGCGCGCAGATGTGCAAAATCTTTAATAGAGAAGCTTTAAAGGCTAGCTGCACAACTAAACACTCCACAAGGTTCGTGGATTGCAAAGTAGGTGTTGTATACAGGACTCCACTAGATTGTGGAAGATGCTACGTTGGACAGACCGGATGCTGCATTAATGAAAAATTGAGAGAGCATCGCGCAGCCCTAAATGTATTGGCGTTGGGAGGCCAATTGGCAGATGACTTCCGGCGGTGTTCTTGCAAGCCTGACTTTCACCAAACAGGCGTGCTGTGCAACGTGAGGACACAGTTGGAAAGAGAAATCATCGAGGCCTTCTGTATTATCAAGGAAAATGGTTAATGCGTGAGCACACCATACCTAATTTTGCACACAAAAGAAAACGCCTCTCTACAGCTTCAGTCACGTTGTCTTTGAAAGCTGCGCCTTCGGTATCTTTTTAGAGTTTCTGCTCATGTATATTTGTGTTGCATTTTCTGTCAGCAAAACCTCGGTTCATTAGTGCGCTTTTTACGATGTCGAACCCATATCACAAACTAGCCGAAATTTCTGCGTTGGATAATGTGCCGAGAGCCATACTTTCGTTGTCCCTTTGAATATCTGCTGAAGTTTAGTAATGCTGTCTATCTGGTATTATGTCTGCCCTTGTTGACCATCTTAGCTCATACTGAACGACCGCATGTTTCCGTTACACCTCAAGTAACAACAAAAACTTCCTGTAGCCAACAATACACTTACACTAGCAGGAAAGAAAAACTCCCAAAAGATGCAAAAAACTGTGTCCTCACAGCGTTTTGCGGCACCTGTAGCCTCGCTATGAGAAAAATAAACGACTTGTTAAGTCAGGCTGAAACATTTATTTCCTCTACGGCAGAAATATACTAAAACAGAACGTGCTTTTATATGCAAAGTAATGAATAATAACAATGCACAGCAAAGAAATGTTCAAAACTTCAGCCCTTCAAACGTTCAGCGTTTCAAAGTAGTGTAACACAATGTCGCCTCTTCATCCCGAAGGTCTCCATGTTTTGAAAGTGCTGTGGACTTCAGGCTGCATGTTTTTTAACATTTCTCATTGAGTGCCTGTACCATCTTCTGGTCTCCTGCCCACAAGTTGCCTGGAAAATAGGGCCCACAATAGGTTTCTTCGGACCCACAGGTTTGCATCCCCACCACCATAAGCGCCGATTCACCAACTGCTATCATGCAGACTAATTTATTTTCAGCATTTTATACCGCCAAATTTACACAAAACAGATGCCAAAGACACCTCAATTTTTCTCACAAGGCTATTGCTGTATATGGCAACTGTTTTTTTTTGCTTGAAATAAAGCCACATACAAAAAAGCATCACAAAGTTGACTAGATAAACAAAATCTGATTTAGGCCCGCTATTAAAAAAACTTTTTTAATGATTGATTGATGATTGATTGATTGATTGATTGATTGATTGATTGATTGATTGATTGATTGATTGATTGATTGATTGATTGATTATGTGGTTTGATGTGCCGATGCTCCTCAGATGACGAGGCACTCTGTAGTGTAGGTCTCTGGGTTTATTTTGACCTCCTGGGGATTGTTAACGTGCGCCGAAATCTCCAACACGTGCAAGGTTGCTTTTTGCCTGCTTCAGAAAAGCGGCCTCCTCGTCCGAGAATAGAACCCGTGTCCTTAGGCTGTTGGTATTAGAAGGGAACTTTGAGAACTGGGCCGAAATACGGAGAGCATATTTTCATAAATGAATAGCAACTATACTAGCACTGTTTCCACTTAAACATAGGTACATTTTCTGCACAGCCAACTTTGCCGGGCGAATGCAGCGCTAAGCACTCCAGCATGACTCTGAGGTGGCTGAGCCACGCTGATTGCCTTGAGCACCAGCGTGCAATCCTTCCCCAAGGCGCATGTCAGAATAATAATTAAATGTATTTTCTAAATACGACAATAATTTCTCAAACAAAACGGATGAATAAGGCAGGCTTTCACCCTACCTGCTGAGTCGTACGCAAACAGAACTCTGAATGTTCCTCTCAAGCTGCATGTTTTCCCCATCGATTCCTTTTTTTTTCCTATATACAAAGATGTGTTCGCTGCATTTTGAACAGCAGAGTTAGCCAGTGAATTATACGTACCTGAAATGCCACCAAGCTGTTCAGCCTGAGTACCACAAGCGCAATTATTAAGAGGAAATCCCAATGGTTCCTTTCTCTGCATCATCAAATATTTTATGCACATTTTATGCAGAAATGCATTATAGTCGGGGGTTGTCGTGCGTCCCTTGGCCGGCTTCCGCAGCGCGTCTGATGATGATTGTGGCATGATGCCCCTAGGGATTGGCCAACCAAACAATCCATCACGAGATAGCTTCGCGTTCACCACCATCGTCATCTTCCCGTAGGGGAACCACTGAAGAAGAAGAAGGAAAAGAAGACAAAGCTGCGAAGAGGAGGGCTGCGTCAGTTTTGGCTACCGTTACCCTCCTCGGCCGGCGCATCTTCCCGATCTGAACCCGGTCGAAGAGCGGCTCATCGCGCCTCGACTCGAAGGTGCCTTCCTCGCATGGTACCCGAGGACGTTGCGTTCGACGTTCACATCAAGCGGAGGCTGATGAGTGTCGGCAACGTACAAGCGCGGGTTGGTGAAGCGCGGCAACATCCTGGCTTGGCTCAAGCACCTGGAACACACCCCGCTGTATCGCAGCATCAACGTTCGGGTCGATTGGAGTCGGCTCGATCACTTCGATGACGACGGCGAACGAGAGGAGCGCCCGGACTATATATAAATGCAGGGAGCGCGCGCTTGGTGCCTTGATAGCGATGGAAGTCGGTGAAGTCGAATCCCTCGCGGCAACGGTACCGACAGAAAGAAGCGTAACACAATGCAACTCGAGCATTACGCCTCTTCCTGGCTGTGACGTCACTGCAGGTGCTTCAACGTCATAATCGGTTGGAGAACCCTTCGGAGGTTTGGATTAACTGCGCACACTCTCGCCTCTCTCTTCGCCGTTAATCGCATCACACTCATCGGTGCACCCAATGCATTTCTGCATCCTCACAATCCCCCTCGGGGAGGTGCGGGGGAATTTTTTCCGCATTTACAAACTAAACGTGATAGGCTCTGCAGACGTTGAAATTGCCACATGTTTTGTGAACTATGTAAAAGCATAAAATATTTCGTCTTGAAAAGCACACACGAAAGATTATTGTCTCACTCGCTGAAAAGCTATGAAAAATAAATAGCATTTGCCTGAACAAAAATTTAGGATTTACGAGCTGCCACTAAATGTTTTCCGCAAACACGTTTGTTGCTAATTGGATGGATGAGGCTAAATGCACTGCAATTACTTACAAAGATCCCAACTCACAGCTTAAGGTGTCAAAAAAATACAAATGCCGTATCGCTCCCACATATGGTTTGAATCTTGTGCTAGCCCAACCCCCAATTAAAGTTAATCGAAAAAAGTTGTCATGAGCGCATTTTTCACCGCGCTGGTTTTTACTGCTTGTATGCTGGAATGCACGTGAATACCATTATAGTTAAAGACGGAGGGGCAGCCTTAGTCCGAAGGTGGCAGGTTGGCCCCTATAGGAGGCTTGAAAGGGGGAATTTTATATACCTCCTTGTAGCCCTGTATGAGTGAAATACCAGGTGTGAAGAGAAGATAACAGAATGCGTCCTGAAATATTGTGATATTGTGAAAATATGAATTCAAATAGTGATTCAGTGTAGAGACCCTCCAGACTTTATACTCGTTTCCATTTACTGAAGTGAGCGCTTTCCGCTATACACAAACAAACATAAAGTTCGTTGCTACATACCACTTATGGAGAATCAGATTGTGGTTAGAGTAGAAGCATGCCCGAGTTAGTAGTTTCTGGAGTATACATGTTTCTGGAGTATACATGTTTCTACAAATGTAATCACGTAGAACTCCTGCGGAGAACTACCATGCAATCTGGCGCCATATTTGCAACACGGCAGCCTCATTAGGGTCTTAAAAAGGATCACTAGCTTTCTACCAAACCGAGTACCTCCTTAGTAAGTTTTTCGAGTAAGCGTTATGACACACGAGATGCTCTAGCTGCATTTATCATGCTGGGCGTCATGCAAAGTTGCCTTGACATGACTTCTCATACGCAAGTTGAAACAAGTAAATCGGCCTTCTTTTACCAGCATAGTGTCACAGTGTTATTGAAGAATGTTAGAATTTATTTTAATAAACTTAATAGTGGCCACAACGCTGCTTCTACACTGTGCTACGATAAAGAAGAGCATTCAAGTCCTGTAGCGGGCTGGCTATTTCCACTGTGCAAGTGTTTTTTATATATGCGGAAAATTGAGCTGGATGTTGCAGCTTCGTCTGATGTCATTGTCCGGTGCCTACAGGGAGCAACTACAGCCAGGCCTGGTTCGAACTACCGCCTTGCATCATGGCGCCATGTGGGGTTGCTATATTAATACATAGCCACAAAAGTTGGTAAGGGATTCAGGCTCTAGGCTTCAGAGGTAGCATGGAGTTCCTCACAAAAGTGTACTACAGGGAAACCACTGCTTGGAATCACAAGCAAGCTTAAAATTACGGGAAAAAAACATTCTTATAAGATTGATGGTTTGCTTGAACAATTTAATGGCACAGGACAATCCTCTAATGCCAATATTGAAAAAACAACAAAGTAGCACTATAATCAATCATCGCGTATATCTGAATGCCATAAAAAGTATGTTCACCATCGTTCTCGCAACCGACTAAATTTTTCACTGGCAGTGAAAAATGTAAAATGCAGAGCATACGGTTTGAGAAACAACGCCTTCGTTATAATGTTGGTTTTATCCCGTTTACGCCTCTAGCCTTTGTGCCAGTTTGTTTCTCGGCTGCCCAAGCTTCTCCACCTATTTATTTCACCACTGCCCGCTGCTCCGCAGCACCGCCCACCCCCTTTGGTTGGCAACGCACTGCTCCGGCTGAGCTAATTGAAATACACTCCTGAGGAACTAAAAAGTGCCGCTATTGGGGGAGGAAAGGCAGCAGCAGTGGGCCGCCCCTCCGGCAATTTTGTTACACGAAAAAGAGTTTGGATGCCTCAGATTGTCAGCTGCACGCCAATGTTTGGGTCAATGGTTGCGCTTATCACTTTCTGATTCTGTAAAAGAGCTTTCTCTTTTCACAACAAGGGCAGCCCCGCAATGCCCGGTATCTGCCCACAATTGTTCAATTTTTGTGATCAAAATTTTAAATCACTAAACTTACTTAACCCCAACCTACCCAATGTTCCCAAAATATCCACATCTCAAAGATACGTAGGGATGCCCCTGCTACTCTGTGTATTCTGCTACTCTGCTACTGTTCACATAGCATGACAAGGTGAATACTTTTCGCCCAGACTTCTGCTGCAACAAACACGCAACACTAGAAGTCAGGAAAACAGATACTAGTTTTTACGTTTTTAACTTTAGTTTAAGAGAACAGATTATCAAAACACGGTGTGAACGTTGTACACGTATGCATGAGAAAACATCTCCAGTTCGTTCAGCCTAAGCTATCCAACACACATTGAGCTCGCTGCACCTCTTTAGTAGCAGGCGAACTGCCTTATGTGAGCGCAACTTAATGCGCATCCGTCTTCAATGCCACTGCAATGAAATCGAGCTAGCCTAAGCAGGTGTTGTGCTGTAACCACAAATAAGTAATGCACATCCAGATGGATACCTTTGAATGAACGCAAACACTGCAGCCACCTCGCTGCACTACTTCAACTTGAGGCAATAGTAGGCATCATGCCAGAATGAAATGTCACGTCTTTGAAGAAATTTGCACCGTCAAAAATTACTCTCCATGAGCAATCAAACATGCTTCCACCTAAACAAAATCAGAAACGGAATTTAAAAAGGTTGTTGAAACGAACTCCGCACTCCTCATATGTCAGCAATAGCACGTGATAGAAATAAAAAAGTATTTAAAAATGTCTACTTCAAAACACGAAATAAGGTTTTTTGGACCATGATTCCTGAGTAACGCATGCAGTTTTGATTTCCACAAAAAAAATAAACTGAAGAAGCACAGTGTTTACCAATAACACTAACAACAAAAAAAACATTTGGAAGACGCTAAATTTATTAACCGAAATAGTAAATTAGTATCATCGCCGTAAACAAGCCCTTATTAGTCGCTCACAATACTAATGCTGACCGCCATACTGTGCTTGAACAAGTATCCTGAACTACTTTCGAGTAGCGTAAAACATTGGTAGCTATGAACACTGACGCCCGCGTTTATGTAGAAACGTCATACGCGAGTTGGGTGAATGACCTAGCTCATTATATTTGACCTCACCTAACACTCGACATCTTACTCATCAGTCACCTCTATTAGTGGGACTTGACCTTGCAAGTTCGCCTTTTATGTCAGATGAGTACACCGGAGTTTGCCCACACCTGAGTAGCAACTCTCACCCTCTACCTCACTTCAATGTCGGCCCCATGTCAACCTCAAGCTCATACGCCAAGCCTTTTTTTAAAATCTCGAAGAATTCAAAACATGCTTGGAAGACGTTGCAAGCAACTGATATGGAACGTAGCAGGCACATGAAATGGACACTTTATATACAAGGCATCAGTGCTAGCATTTCGAAGTATCAGTTAGTATAAGCAAATGTCCAAGCAAAACTTTTCATATCTTGCAGAACCTTGTAGAGGTTCAATTAGTATTGTATAAGTGAGGTAAAAATGTTTGCTACGTGACAACATCAGTGAGCAAAGGGGCTAAAGAAAATAATGTTGTTTTGCAACCTATTTTTCGTGAAAAAGCTAGATGATATTGCATTTTTTAAAGATCACACTATAATAAGCATTGTGTCTGGGTCACTTTTATAGCCTCGTGTTATAAGCCTGTCAATATTTTAGAAGCGAAACAGCTTATGGTGGCGCCTGTTCCCTCCGCCGTTGTGTGGGTGCCGTTATGCGGCGTCCACACCCCCCCTGCGCATGCCTGGCCAGACACCACTCATGTTGATTGTGGCAGGAAGCCACTAGGGTCTGGCCAACCAATGAATTCATCACGAAATAGCTTCCCGTTCAACCACAGCCGTCATCTTTCCATAGGGGAACCTCCTTCCACCACGCCGCGATGAGTGCCACGGGCAACGCCGCCGGTAGCGCCACAAGCAACGCCAGTGTCAGCGCCGCGGACAGCGCCGCGGAGAAAAGGACTCGAACCGCTTCCACGAAAAGGCAGCGGCGACAGGCAAATCCCGAACTTCGGGCTCGCGAAGCCGAAAGGAAACGTCAACGTCGCGAAGAAGATGCTACTGATGCAACGACGGCTAGCGCAGCTGAAGCCACACGTCAACACCGGTAAGCAGATCTTAAAAATCGGGCTCGGGAAGCTGAAGCGGAACGCCAACATCGCAAAAACGACTCTGAGCTCCGGGCTCGGGAAGCAGAAGGGCGCTGTAAACACCGTCAAGAAGCTCGGGCTCGCGAAGCTGAAAGGAAACGTCAACGCCGCCAAGAACCTGCTACTGATGCAACCAGGGATCGCGCAGCTCCAGCCGCACATCAACGCCGGCAAGCAGATCGTGAACTTCGGGCTCGGGATGCTCAAGAGGCACGTCAACCTCCCAAAGACGATCGTGAGCTCCGGGCTCGGGAAGGTGAAGGGTGCCATCAACACCGTCAAGAAGCTACCGATGCAGCAAAGGCTCGCGAAGCAGAATTGAAACGTCAACGCCGAGCAGCGGATCCTGAAGCGGCGCGGCAACGCGCATCGGCGGTGAACGAAGCCAGGCGCTTAAAGCAACTACTGCGACCTAGATAGTCCGGAGCCGACGCGCGGTTCAAGCGCGATTTCCTCGACCGGAGCTTCGGGCACAACTGTAGTGTGTGTGACTGGATTTGTTTCAATAAAAACTTGACCAAAGTCGGAAGCATCGAGAACGAACAGTACCGGAACGGGGCCGTCGGTGTGCTGCAACAAGAGTTCGATAACATCACTGTCACGATTTCGCCCCGCGTACGTGAACCTGGGAGGGTAGGGGTACCCTCCAGCCGAGAGACGACATGCAGCGTGCTGGTGGTGACGGTGACTGACCGCCGAGCACAGCAGCTCGCGGTGTTTTTTCTCCAGCCACACACAATGTTGCCCACCGAGCCTGGTGGGGCCACTAAGCTTAGCGGCCAACGAATATCAGGGACAAGGGGGGGCGCCACACTTGTCACACCCCTCACCCCCAAGTTTCTTTGTCCTACGCAAACACAAAACAACACCTGTCACCCCGGCGAGTACCGGTCTTGCGGTCTCCACTGTCTCCCACTCCGACGGAGCAAGGGTGTCGAAGCAGTTGTGGCAGCATTGGGTGCTGCCTGTGTCACACTCGCACCAGCTGTCGGCCTTGCAAGTGGCATAGCAGAGGCACGAGTAGCACCAGCCCCTGGTGCTGTGCTGGCAGCGGTCGGTGTGGTTGGCTCCCCTGCCTGCTGACGTACTGTAGGGGCGGCTGAGGTTGCCAGTCGAGGCCCCACATGGTCAGCATGCCGGTGCCACGTGGTCCCGTCGTACATGCCAAAAAGCAGTGATGACGCACTGGCAGGAGAGACCACGAGCCCGGCAGACGACGTTGGACCAGGCCGGAAGTTCCTTGCGAAGACCGGAGCCCCAAACTCCGGCAAGGGCCCAGCAAGGAGTCCAGGCGGAGGCAGTGCGGCGGGCCCGTGGCCAGGCAGCCGGGCTGCGCCAGCAGTGGTGCCAGCACCTGCTCGGGCGCCTACGGGTCACCGCACAGCATGCACAGCATCAGCCGCAGGTCCGGCCGGGGCCCCGCGGCCGCGGGCGCACCTGGTAAATGTACAGCCGGCCCGCCCGCCACTCGATGCTCTCCACCAGCGCGCACAGCACCCGCTCCCGCCGCACGGGGTCCAGGCCGCCGCCGTCGTCCACGGAGGGGCACTGCAGGCTCTTGGCCGGGTTGATGCCCTCCTCGCGCAGGAAGTCCCCCTGGCCCGCAAACACTATGACCAGGGGCAGGCCGTGGAAGGGCAGCCGGTCCTTCTGCTCCAGGTTGGCTAGCAGGGTCTTCTCGAGGCTCTCACGGATGTACTCCAGCCCCCTCTGGCTGGCGTACACGCACAGGCAGCCGTGGGGCAGGGGCTCCGTGCGGAACGAGTTGTGCGGCAGGCCCACGTCGCCGTCGATGATCCTGAAGTCCAGCGCGTACTGGGGCCTGTCGTTGAGCCGGAAGCCCTGTAGGTGCGCCTGCCGCATGGCCTGCGCCACCTGCTGGGCGCTGCCCCCGGCGCCCAGCACCACCAGGTGCAGCAGGCGGCCATTGGCGCCCAGCACCCCGCCGCCGTTGGTGCCGCCCGCCTCCACTCCCCCAACGGTGCAGCAGCTGCTGGAGGACGCCGTCCATGCAGTCGGGCTGGGCGGGGCAGTGCTCCCTCTGGCACATGAATGCTTGCTGCCGTGTCCCCACATGAATGCTTGCTGCCATGTCCCCACCCCGGGCTTGAACAGGGCCTCGAACTTGATCAGGAGGCCTGGGACGTCTGCCACTGCATGCACTGCTTCCTGGTACTCCGGCAGCCTCACGCCCAATGCCTGGATCCAGTTCCGACCCAGCAGCGTCGGTGACGGCCCCTTGGTCAGGTACAGGGGCAGGGTTGCCTCCCTGTCGCCAAGGCGCACGCTGACCTGGGCTTGACCCTTGACCTGGGCGAGCTGTCCGGAGTAGCTGCGGAGCATGACGCCCGACGCCTCGATGGGCACGCCAGGAAAGGTGCGCTTGAAGGCTTTCCCGGCCATGAACCGACTCACTGGCCCCCGTGTCCAGCTCCATGGAGATGGGGCGCCCACAGACTTCGACTGTGAGCATATATGGTGGCACCGACGCCTCCACTGTGCTCGCGTGCCACATGTCAAAAATCTGCGGGTCTTCGGCCACGACGTGAAGCCTAGCCGCTGCACCCGAAGCTGCTGCCGCACGCCACCGCCGCCTACCCTTGCGCCGACTCCCTCGGCCATGGGCTGGCGCGGAACCTGTGCTCGACGCCAGCTGCTGTTTCCGTCCGTCCGCCGTCGTCCCCCCTCGGCACACTCGAGAAATGTGCCCAGTTCTTCCGCACGCAACGCACTCCGCTTGCGTGAACTGGCACTGTGAGGGGGGTGGTCAGCACCGCAGCGACTGCACCTGCCATGCCATGTCGCCATCTTGTTCACCGCCGCCTCCACCGACGGTGAGCCGGCCGCACGTGCTATCTCGCACGCGTCCTTCGCCGCATCCTCCATCACCAGCACGGCCTTCACGGCGTCGTCCAGCGAGGGGTAGCGAAGCTCCAGGAGTCGCGTCTGCATGGCAGGGTTGTTGGTGCCGCAGACGAAACGGTCCCGGAGCAGCGAGTCGAGCTGGTCCCCGAAGGCGCAGCCGCTCACCAACCCTCGCAGCGCTGCGACGAACTGCCCGAGCGTCTCTCCGTCTCGGCGGCTCCCGTTGTTGAAGCGGAAGCGCTCCATTAACGTCGACGGAGCCGGGCTGTAGTGCGAGCGTAGCGTCGCGAGTAGCTCACCCAGCGACTTGTCATGCGGCGTGGCCGGCTTGAGCAGGTCGAGCAGGAGAGCGAAGACACGGGTCCCGCAGCTGGCCAAGAAGATGTCGCGCTGTTTTGCCTCGGGTGTGTCGTTCGCCCGGAAAAACACGCCGACTTGTTCCTCGTAGACCGGCCAGGCGGACCCTTCACCCTCGAACGGCTCGAGCCTCCCGTACAGCGGCATGGCGTAATGGCATCTGGCTTGAGGGGCCGGTGTCTCGGCGTTCTCAGGGGCGGCGCTCTCGGTGGCTTCGGCCGCTCCGCGGGCTTCTTCCCTCGTCGCCAGTGTCACGATTTAGCCCCGCGTTCGTGAACCTGGGAGGGTAGCGGTACCCTCCAGCCGAGAGACGACATGCAGCGTGCTGGTGGTGACGGTGACTGACCGACGAGCACAGCAGCTCGCGGTGTTTATTTGCCAGCCACACACAATGTTGCCCACCGAGCCTCGTGGGGCCACTGAGCTTAGCAGCCAACGAATATCAGGGATGGGGAGGGGTGGCGCCACACACTTGTGTGACAAGTGTGTGGCGTTCCCCCATCCCTGATATTCGTTTGCCGCTAAGCTCAGTGGCCCCACCAGGCTCGGTGGGCAACATTGTGTGTGGCTGGCGAATAAACACCGCCGAGCACGGCTGTGCTCGCGGTCAGTCACCGTCACCACCAGCACGCTGCATGTCGTCTCTCGGCTGGAGGGTACCCCTACCCTCCCAGGTTCACGAACGCGGGGCTGAATCGTGACAATCACTGAAGCGGATGGCGCCGACAACAGCAACGTCATCAGCAACTACGCCGAGTACACGGTGTGCCGCTTACAAGGACGCGGTAACGTCGGGCAGGCTGCCCCTGATGAGCGAGAGCTGCGAACCTCAACTTAACGAAAACGACGAAGTGAAAACTATTTCGGAACTTGATTCGACCACATGGCTCCGTCGCATACTACTCAGGGTTCCCCTAGGGGAAGATGGGTAATTTTTTTACTCAGGTTAAGAAGGTATTTTGTTTGAAAGTATAAGTACGCTGAATTTCAAGAGCACAATAAAATCGCTAGTACATAGCAGTGTCCGCACAGAAAAGCATGCACACTGGTATTTAAATTCATTAAAACCTAAGCTAAGCCCTCCATCTTATTCAACCCAGGCAAGTTATTCACAGGAATGGGAACAGGCCAAATAGCATAAAAGCAAATGGGCCCCCTTCCTACTGCACTAAACAAATTTCTCACATTTTCAATGGCCATATGCTGCACAGTTGGCTTACCACTTCCTGGCCACTCAGCCAGCTGCCAACCAAAGATCCGGTGCTTAAAATACATTTCAGTAAGCATGTGATGTGCACAAAGAGCAACAGCATAGCTTCGATTGTGCCTCTATCTGCAATTCCTCCTTTGAAGAGTCATTACCAAAAGCAGGGCAAATTTACCACTCCTAGAGGTGTGTCCGCACAGAAAAGCATGCACACTGGTATTTAAATTCATTAAAACCTAAGCTATGGCAATTTGAAATGAAGCTCTGAGGGCATGCAGCAACGTATACTAGGTGTATCTAGAACTTTCTAGGGTCCGTCGCCCTCTCGGATAACCGACCTTAAGCAATGATGATAATGTTTCAATGCTAATGGCGGAATGCCAAGTCGGGCAAAGAACGCCAAAGAAGTGTTTTGATGAATAGCTGACTACTAAAATTGGTTAGAGTGAGCACGAATAACATAAATAAAAGAAGATGAGGACGGCTGGAGTACAGGGCCAGGATGAAGACCAAGAGCAGTTAAATGATAAATTAGGTCGCTGGTGTATAGTACCAGGTGTAAAACTATACGTGCTATGAGACGAGGTTTAAGAAGTGAACGTCTGACAGACACTTAAAGGTGCGCGTAACAGAACACATCATATCCTAAAAAGTGCGATTGGTGTAATCGAACATGTTCTCTGTAGAGTTCTCTGAGTTGTTTGCATCGTGTAATGACAAGTGCCTTGCATTGAATGAGGACGTGCATCATAGATAGGCCCTCTCCACAGCTGCTACACATGGGTCCTGGAGATTCAGTGAGCAGGTGCCAGTGTGTTATATGTGTGTGGCCCATTCGTAACCTAGCAAAGGTAACTTCAATGTGCCTGTTGTGTGAGTGTGTAGTGTATTTTCCCAAATGTGTTTTTATTACGTGTAGTTTGCTGTATGTCTGTTCGCTCCACTCTGTTTGCCATGTTTTACGGAGTTGTTGCCTGATGTTTGGCTTGAGGTCGGTGTAAGTGACTGTTGTTATGTTGACGGTGTTTTAGAGTGCAACGCTGGCGGCTATTTTATGTGCTAGATCATTGACACTGATGCCAGAGTGGCCTGGCACCCAAAGCAGAGTCCCCTCAAGGTTTGTAAGAATAGGCTAACACTATTGATTTGAAAACAAGAAAACAATGATGTTTTTGATGATTTTCTGGATGACAATGTACGGACGACGCTCAGCGAATCTGTACAAATGATGGCTTTCGAAATGTGATGTTCAGTTATGTGGCTTAAAGCAAGAAAAATGCCTTATGCTTCTCTTGTTAAAAGACTTGTCTTTACATTCATAAGAACCTTTTGCTTTAAAAATGGGCCAGCGCTGTTTCTCTGGCAGTGCTGGTTCTCCGTCCCGAAGCACGTTTCCGAGCTGTCTCTAATATTTTCTGTGCTACCGATTTTCCGTGCCTCACAATGTATTCTATAAAAAAGCTGCCAGAAAGGAATTCTGATATGTTCTTTTGTCCAGGCCTGCAGAGCTGAACCAAACAAGTGCAGAGGGTGAGTGGTATTAGAAGATGGTGCAAGTTGTGCAAGTGCATGGATCGGATAGTTTGCTTTACAAAAAAGGGTTCCTGGCACTACCATAATATTATAATATGTACCATCCTACCAGGTGCAAGTACCACGGCAATAAAGGGGCTGTTCAATCAATTCATAAACATTCGTGAATGCCTGCCGTAAAAAATAAGTAAATGTATGAATAGAGGGTAACACAATGATATTTGAGCCGACTAGCTCAAATCTTTTCATTGTAGATGTGGTTTTGAGAACAGGTCAAAATTTGTGCATAAATAACAGGTAAAAAAACGTTTCGCTATGACACAATTTCAGGAAAAGGACACCCGGTTTACCATACCAAGGACACTAGGAAAGGCACAATGGGTACTTAGTTGCGAACATAAATGAGAAACCCCCAAGCAAAACTTATGTCTGAGGTTAGAAATACAGTAAGAAAACCATCTCAGAAATTAGAAAGTCACGAAGATAAAATGTGCCTGCCAGCAAGGTGCATGCCACATTGCATGTCCAGAAACACATCTACCAACGAAATCCCAGGGGTACGTGTTAGCAGACATTGGCTTTTATACAGAAAAGTAAACCAACTGAGAATATTTGGATCAAAAGTGAGCATCATCGAAGGGAGCACGCTTTTAATACTTCGCTGCAGACCGCAGATATTTATCAGTTGTTACGTTTTGTACTGAACACTGTTTTTGTGAAGACGTTCCCAATGGGAAAGTTGTGCAACACGCCAAAGGTGCAGTACGTGACACAATAATACTCAGCTAGAATCGTTCGTGTACTAGAATGATGCATTTTAAAGCTCTGGAACATTCGTGAAAGAAAGTTCTCTTTATGATCCAATGCGTCAAATGTCTGACCAGAAAGAGACAAGCTTGTTTAAAAGGAATATTTCAAAATATGGCCATTGTTTTCGGCCGTTACAAAATGGTAGGAAGTTGGTTTACGCCTGCTACAACTGAGGCATAGTTTTAAAAATACCCTTTCTGTTAGATTGTATCACTTATTATTGTACTCGTTGAAAGCTTTGTACATCGACTAAGTTGAAGTACAGATCCAGGAAGTGCATCTGCATACAGTACCGTGATCTTTTAGCGACAACTTCAGGAAATAATTCAAGAATATTTTGATTATTTCGGATATTATTAAACATCGCCCACTAACGCAATACCGATTTTGTGGTCGTAACTGCTCCTATATAACTTTTATGAGTTCGCAGGGTTTAAAATGCGAGATATGCATTAAACAGTAAACAGCAAGCAATTTACAAACACTCGCGCACACTACATGCGAAACACAGGGACCATGTCTCTTTCGAAATATCTACGCTGAAGGGAAGAGAGAGAGCAAGCACATGCAACCACTGGCTTTCCGAATGACTATACCGCTACTACCGAAAAGTCGTTCAGTGCATTGGACGACAGCTCTTTACCGTGCACCTCAGGTGCGAAGTCTTCCCCCACAAAGAAATCTCTCAATCTGTTTTTTTTTAGGTGCAACAGCATAATCTCCTAAACCAAAGAGCCATTGCTCATAAAAATAGCACGTCTGAAAAACAATTTGTGCTTCCATAGTTGGGTTCTAAAAAGAACGAGTGAAATTGGGTCGTCAAAATGGCAATTGCTGCTTGAAAAGAGTTTTGACGATTTCTCTCCTGTTGAATACACGTAGATTCAATGTTTCTCTATGATTGAAACTCGCGCACAAGTCATAGAGAAAGCCTCATAAAAAGTTTTGAGAAGTTCTTTCCATTGATGAAATGATAACTCATTTTCATGGATATCTAAAAATATACGCTTCTGTTTGGCAGCTTGGTAACCTGAAAACAGTGCTGACATCCCGGAAGAGCAAGAAAAACTGCTTTTTTTCGCGGTGGTACAAAAACACCTCTATGCGGTTTTCAACGGAGTGCAAACATTTTCGGAAAAACCTCTGTGGCAGCATTGGTGGCTTTAGTAACAATTCGAAGGTTCCCTGAACTACAACTATGCCAATCATCGGCAATGCCGTGTAAAAAGGGTGGTCATGCGCAGGAAACATTTATGTAATCAAGTCAGCCACGACACTAGCCGGCGCTAATAATCACACCGACAAAGCACGCACGACTTCGCTTAGAAAATAAAGAAATGGTCCCTCAATATATCAAGGGAAGGGCGTACGGTAGAAACCAAATAAAATTGTACAAAATTAAAACCATGTGAGTGCAGTTGCTTAAATTTAAATATTTGGTATGTCTGTTTCCCAGGCGCTGAGAACTGGGTAACTGACAACATGACCACCGAAATCCAACATGCGGAATCATGGTAAAGCACTGGAAAAGGGATTGATTTTTAATTTCGGCATTCATTGATACACAGAGTGCTATCATCCATTCTCGTTTTCATTCGTTATCAAGTTCATAATTTTACAGCTACCTGCTAAATCTCAGGCGTTGACGAATGGGCTACATGAGGCTTCTTCGGTAGAGATTTTTCTTCGGAGAAATTTACTTTTATGATATTCAACACAGTACTTATGATCTTGATAATGTTCGAATTTTTAAGGCGCAAGGCCGTGTTACGGCAAAGAGCGCTAAAGGATGGTTCTTCATTTCAGTGATATGATTACTAAAAGTATTCCAGTAAATGTTACCGTAAAATCATACAAAATCATTGAAGATGACTGGTGTAAATAGCCAGGTTTGTAATGATACATGATAAGAAATGAGCTGGAAAAATTTGATACCAGGGACGAAATCAATGACTCGCTTGATTGAAAACATGGGCTCGTCTAGTAGAAAGTACAACGGGCGGATCGGGATGTGTTTTTTGTATAGCTGTGGGAAGTGCCTGCGGCGTGTTGTGTCAAGTGCCTTGCATTGAATGAAGGCAGCACGAGCATGTGCGGCCAATCTTTGCCCAAAGAACATTGGCCAGCCCTTTTCCACCCGGCCAATCTTCGGCAGAGAGCAGGTGGGAGTGTGTTAGTGTTCGGCACTTAGTCCAAAATGGTCCTTGGCCGTGTAAGGCTGGAGCTTGGCTGTCATTCATTGGCCAATCTGCTTTGGCCGCTATACCATTGTTTGGTCACCGACCATTGGCCAAATACGTATGGCCTACATTGGCCATGTATGGCCTACGCAGGTGTTGGCCAAGCATGTATGGCCTACCATTGGCCAGTGTAGGGTACTGTATGGCCTTCCATTGGCCAGATTCTGTTATTCTATGCAGGCCAGAGGAAGCCCGCCCAAGGCTGCTGCCATGCATGCCCTGAGCAGGCCGTTAACCTTGGCCGTGTTAATGGCACACAGGTGTGAGGCATATGCTAAATGAAACACAAACCAGTCAGTTTTATGTCTTTATTTGTCCTTACGCAATGCATGCAATTTCCTTTTGTTGGCTTTCAGAGCACTTAGATGGCATTCGCCAGAGTATATTTATCAATTTCTTCATAATCAGCATCGTCCAGAGTCATGCTTATTTATATTGCCTTTCAAGAAATATCTGTGTCTTCGTCTTTCCTTGCAATGTTTTCCCATGAATTCTTCATAATGGCTGTAGAGCCCAATTCCAGAGTGAGAGTTTGTCGGCTTCTTGGTCTGGCTTTGCTGGTCTGGAAATGAAAAATGAAATAATTATGAAACAAACAAATGAAATCAAAGCAATAAGCAGACCTGCCTACTTTCCCTGACTGTGCGCGGGAACTCTTGTAAATTTCAACAACATCACCATTGTGCGAATGTTATCTCGAATTTCCCGAAAAGTGGCCGCCACAGCACAGATGAATATTTTTCGTTTTTAATGACGCGTGCACGTTGTTTTGAAAAAAAAATGGCCGCCACAGAACAGAGCTTGTTTTTTTTTTAATCACGTGCACGTTAGTTTTTGTTGGCGACAGTTATTCTTGCGGTGCCGAATGAGCACTCACCGCCATACTTATAGAACATTTTAACCATAATGTAGAGCACCACTAAGTGCAACTAGGTGCTGCTCGATTGGTGTTTATGGCTTAGAAAAGCTTCCCACGGGACGCGCTCACCACAGTACTCCCTAAAAGTGTTAAAATAGGTACAACAACGGCTGGTTCTATCTGTTGTAGCTATCGTTGAACGCATATTATCGGCAGAGCACCATGATTCAAGTTCGGTGGGGAGTGTGGGCAAACATTGCTGGAATTGGTATAATGGCAGTGCAGATTGAGGCGTGCCGTGTGTGCGTAAATGTGTGCTTTACTTATGGTGAAGAGTCACTCAGACAATGTCTTGAGCACATGCATTCTGAGCAGTTTTGAAAGCATGCGAAGCCCGCAATTGCTACCAAAGTTGGAGCAAGTGTTCTCCTGCACGCAACTCGAGATCACCGGCAAGTTACTGACAGCGGGTGCACCAGTCGTTGCTTTCATGTAAAACATTTCGTTTCAGTAAACTGCGGCCACAACACCCTGTTGCCTCCTTTTAGATGCGAAGCAGCTTATGGTCGCGCCGGTTCCCTCCACCGTTTTTGCGGCCGCCGTTGTACGGCGTCCAAACACCCCCACTGCGCATGCGCATCCTCCTCGGTCTCCTCTCCTCTCCTTGTCTCATCTCCTCTCCTCTCCGGCAATTCCTCATCTCCTCTCCGATGCTCCTCTCCTAACGGCATTCCTCCTCTCCTCTCTGAAGCTCCTCTCCAGTCCGGGATTGCGAATGGAGATCGTTGGCGCCTGTCGCCTCCGCGCCATAGAGGAACAAGCTTAAGGTTAGAGGCACGCTGGCCGCACTCTTCTGCGCGTCGCGGTCCCACCGAAGGCGCCCCTCTCCAGGATAGCTCTTCTTTGCTTTCGGTCGACCCTTCCACAATACCTCTCAAGTTTCCCACGCCACGGAAAGGCCAGACATTCCTCCCTTTCTTCCATTGTAAGAGGGGAAAATTTTGAATAGGCTGGTTTGGCGAGGGCCGCGACAGTCGTGTTTAAGTACTTTGGATTTCTTGTCGGAAGCACAAGTGATTGTTCACCGGGCCCTCTCTCGAGTTACCAAGGGGCTGGTACCCGCGATGCTCAGCCCCCCCCCCCCCTAACCCCAAACCTTTAGCGATGCCCCTGTAAACACGTTGTTGATAAGCTTATAAATAGAAACTGACACCGAACGCAACGAAGACGACATTAATACAGAAAGTAAGGATGAGTAAATGCACACGCGCTTAAGCTACCTTGTTTCCTTTCTTTCTCTCGCGGCAGTTTTGCTGTGGGTGCGGGGAGGCAGGAGATATAGGAATGACCTAGAGGCAGCAACGTCTCGCAGCGTTTGGTGAAGTGAAAGCACTGCGCTTCGGTAACACTTATTAGGGTTCTTCACATGAATGTTAAAATAATAAGAAGGTGGAACGGAAGTAAATTAGCAACGTTAATTTTTCACATCTACTATCGAAATGGGGCTTTACATGCTGATGTTGCGCCTCTATTTAGCATTAGTTTCCGCGCAGTGTGGCCCAAACCCAACCCTCGAACGTAATGTCATGTCATCCGACAAAAAAAAAAGGCAGTTTTAGCATATCGTTACCGTGTTGGCGTTACCGTTTACCGTGTTACCGGAAGCGCTGGCGACGGTGAAGCCTGTGCCGGTAAGTTACCGTTCGCGGTAACTCTCGCGCTGCGAAGCCTACTCCCGCAAATACGGTAAACGGTAACGTAAACGCGGTAACGATATGCAAACTGCCTAATATAAAGCAAAGCGTTGAAATAATCGCTGGGACATCCCGTGCACCGAAACTGCCACACGAGCTTTCGTCATCCTGCACCACATGAGAGTGCGTGCACCGAAATGTAAATGTAAGTACAGTTCAAACATACAATCTTTAACGCCGAAGTATGTACGAACAAAGGAAAAAAGCATTCAGGAGCACAAACTAGCAACAAGATGCATGAAAAAGTTAAAAAGAAAAACGCAAAAATTGCAGGGGTGCTTACACTTGGCTACTGTCATTTCCTGCAATCAACTTCCATTTTGTGTATCTGTGCTACGGATTTCCTTCTCTCCTCCTTGTTTTTGATTCTAGTATATATTCATTGTTCTTCTAAGTAAACCTCAGTTGGCAGTTCAGCGCAGTGTTTGCCTTTACGCCCTGTCGTAACGTTTTTTGGCGCTGTTTTTTCTAGGCGGCATCATGCACCAACTAACCCGCCTCAGTTCACTTGTGCAGTTTGCCACGTCAAGCAGCGAGGTATGTTCCCATCGCTACTGCGATTCCTGACGGTGACTACGTTGCCGTCTCATCGTGGACATTCTCCTGACAAACACGGTTCACCTCCCAATCACTGTTGTTACCATCAAGCACAACAGCGTTAGATTGCCTCTCCTCAAGCATGGCTTTCATACTCATATCTTTCCAAAAGCAATTAGAGTCGCCCCCTACTCCTCTCTGTGCACCCGACAATTGTTCTTTTGCTTTGAACCATCCGGCAATCCACATCCAGTATCCGATCTCCTCCGTACCCCCCAGAAAAATTGTCACCAAGATGAGCCCAAAGCAACCACAAACAATGGCAAGTAAGCTGCGCTGTGTTTTGATATCATTTGCGGCGGTCTATAGATTTGGTGACAAAGCTTGGGACTAATCAAATCGACGCATGTGACGCACCACCCATCCTTCGGCACCCGCACCGTGTGTGCCATACTGAACGAGCTGTCATGGAGAACCAGGCTGACAAAATAATCACCAAGGATATTCTCAAATCTTCCTGTACTCCCTGGGATCCACCAGTCGTTATTGTAAAGAAGAAAGATGGCAGTTAGCGATTCTGTCTAGACTACCGGCACCTGAACCCCGTACGGAAGAAGAACGTGTACACTCTTTCCAGAATCGACGATGCATTGGATTGTCTACACGGCGCTAAGTTACTTTTCGGCCGTCTACCTTTGCTCAGGTTACTGAAAGATTGCAGATGAGGCGACCAGAGAATTCCGCGTTTGTCACCCCACACGGCTCATATCAGTACAAACTTATGTCTTAGGTCTCTTCAATGAACCAGCACCTTCGAATGCATAATGGAGACTATTTCGGGGATTTCAATGGTCCACTACCCTGTGCTACCTAAGTTACGTCATTAATTTTTCTTCGTTGTTCGAGGATCATTTCTATCATTTTTTTCCAAAACGCTTGCAATTTTTCGCCAGCCGAGCTTACAACTCAACTCCGCGAAAGGTAGGTTCGCCGGGGGACCAGCGGTGGTGGCCAGGCACCTGCGGCCAGTGTCCACGCACCGTCGACTTTCGCTTCGACAGCCAGACGGGCTACGTTCGTTCCGGGACCTACCTGAGACCTCCAGTAGTAGCGGGTAGCGGCTACCACGGGAGTAGCCGCCAAAGAACTACTTTGGGACAGCGCGGTGCCATCGCCGTCCACCTGGCACCCAAGTGCAGCGATGCCGGCATCACCACAAGACGACAGCTAACACCCCGTCACGGCGATGCAAAGTTGCGACACTCAGCGCCGACGGCCGGGAAAGGTGAGTCCAGTTGGAACACGTAATATAGTAGACAACTAGGGACTAGTTATTAATAGTTCCTAAGAAATGATGATTAATTGTTAGAGTGTGAACAGGGGTCCCAGGATTTGCACTGTACATGAAAGACATTGTAGCCAATTTTGTGTTTGATTGATTCTATGTCCCTTAAGTAAAGGGAATTTTTTTATTGATTTTGGACTGGTGATTCCTTGACCGTATTGAGTTACGGATCTCTTTGTGTGTGCATTAAATGTGTGTTTTGTTCAACTCTTCAACGGCTCTCCCGTCTCTCTGCTCTGGCGAGGACAGCCTACCATTTTCACGGGACACTTTATTGTTTGCTTTTGCACGACCTAATTCGCGAGTCGACACTCAAGAGTTTACCAAAATGCTGTGTCTATTGCCTCAGGGAGTGTTACCTGAAATGCAGTGACTGCTATCTGTAACTCGATCGGTGGATGGTGGTCTGGAGCTTTGGGAAGGGCGCTGGAGGGTAAGCGTATCTGATACCACGTTAATTCCTCAACCAGAAAGATCGCCCTCGGCTGCTCCCAGACGTTTGAGGAGAACCATTAGTAATTATATCTTTAAAAACGTTAAAGGGCAGGCGACGTCACACGGCGGTGGGAAGCGCTGGAGATTTCACGCGAAACACCGTTCAAAAAATGGGCCCCGTATCTGTTCTTTCCGTTGCAAATGTCGACAAAAGACGGTAGTCGTTATCGAGTTCTGCCAAGAAATGGTTCCCTTCACTTTCCCGCTCACGTCTTATGTTGTTCTTTTTGCGTCGCGCTCCCACCGAGGTAAAGACTCCAAAGGTTTGCTTAAAATGTTTTAAATTTACCGCGTTCCACTGCTCCAGGCCGGGTGTCTCGATGCCAACGTTGCCGTACGGCGGACACACGCGTGAATCGAGGCGCCCTACTTCAACGTAAATAGAACTACGTTGTCATATTCCACTTGCGTTCCAAGCAGAACGTGGAACCTGTCTAGTGGAGCCTATCTAGCGGAATCTTTCATAACTGTTGCCGGCTGATTTCTTAAAATGGCGCCAGAAGCTATAGTGGCACGGGCGGCAGCAGGCGGCGGCGGACTGATTTTTTTCGGCCGTTGAAGTATTTAATTTCCCAAAAAATCAAAATAAGGCATGTATGTTTTTTAAAAGAAACGCTGCAAATATCGCGTCAGTAGTTATTTGTTGTCTTATATTTGCATAATGGCTTGTTCTTCTTGAAGAATGCTGAAACGTATGAACATTACAGCGGACTTAGACCGGTAGATTCAGCTGTGACTCTATAAGAACAAGGCGCAGGCCTTGTTTTACTTTGGTCGGGTGGCTGAATCGAGTTACAGACCGACAGACAGACACAACAAAATTTCTCGGTTTAAGTAGCCCAAGAAAGACTATCGTCTCTAATATACGTGCTAATGGGGGACATTCTGTACCACTTGTCTGCAACAATATTTACTCCGTGCTTGCTCTTGCGCCATAATGAAAAAAAAAAACAGCCGGGTTGCAATATTTGTAAACTCAGAGCCGATGTTATTAGTAATAATGAAGCGCTGTAGTATAATCAAGCATGCTTCCTCTTGTGATTCGGAGTTACTTGCGGACGCATGAAGTGGTCGCATTTGTTTGTATACCCCACACTTCCACTTTTTTAAGGAAGAAGAAAAACTTTGGCGAACTGGTGTTTTCATGAACACTTCTACAAAAAGTTGCTCCATGCTGTGAAGGTGGTTGGAAAGCAAACTTTAAACGACACCCACAACAATTGCCCATGCGACGTCACTTGAATTCACACACCTGCCTCTACAAAGACGGAAACGAAAGATTCTGCCGGCCGTTGTGTGGAATTCGAGGAGGCGGCGTCTCCAACGCAGCAGCGTCGACCATAAGCAGGCTAGAGTGGTGGACGCCGCCGCCGTAGCTCGGCCGTGCGTCGGCAGGAACAAAACGGAGAGGGGCGTCTTTGGAAGGGTGAGACAGCAGAGTCTAGCCATCCTGATCTCTTAGCTCGGGGCTACACCACCGCGCGACAGAAGTGCATGCACCGAAGCAATTCGGCATCTGAGCGTAGTGATTTCAATTTATACCTACTTAATTCAGCTATTTTATTAAGTTTCCGAGTTTGTAGAAAGCTGAGGGAACTCTTATAATCGCTATTTGTCATGAACAGTTCCTTCTTCCAACTTTTAAATACCTTTTAAACACAACCCAATTGGTATTCAACAATTTGGAAAGCGGAATCCCAGTTGTGCAAGCAGTGCGCAAAAGGTAGCTTTTCTGTAGCGGCCAGATGTCTGTATGTGGTCTCTATAATTTGACCACTTAAGTCCGCACGGTCCGGGTTACCGAGGAGGTTCTGTCGAGCAAGCTAATCAAGCCGTGCGAAAAAAGCACGCAATGTACGCGAAACTCCGCCAAAACAGGCTAAAAGCAGCAGTCGGTAAAGCAGAACGAAAACGGTATACCTCCAACGCGCCCACCTGCCAGCAGGCACCTGGGTAAGTTCGCTTGGTAAATTCGTCGTGCCATCTACAGTGTGCCTCCCTGGGGGAAACCTTTCACCCAACCGTCCCTACCCCCCAGCCGCCGCCACCGCCGAGTTAGCATTTTGTCGTCCCACACGTAACGAAAGAGCCGGTGGCTGTTAAAGGTAGAAAGCTTTGCGTTAAAAATCGTATTTCTGAGAGCTTTTGCCAGCTGCCGGATGTCCGCATCTCTGCTGTTAAGCCCAGGCATTCGGTAGGAGTAAGCTTGGTGCGAGGAGATTCCTTAGCGTCCTGTGAAGCAGCTGCCGCAAAATTGCACATATGATAATATGGTCTATCTACCGGTGAGCTTTTTGCAACTAAATTCGCAAGACCAGGTGTACTTATCCACCACGTCATTAATTTTGTTGTAAAAGAGGCGTGCGCCGGCTCTGTTAAAGCACCTGCCATGCGCCACAAAATACGTTGAATTTTTGAACGGTTTCCTCTCGGTTGTGCAAAAATAGCTTTCTAGCTTTTGATCCATACCCGACTATTCTGGAAACGCAAAGTTTGTTTCATTTTCCGTCCGGCGTTTTGCTGAGTAGAACTCCATTGTGGGTGCTGCACCATGCCTGGCTTCAGTGCGAAACGTTGTTTACGCAATGGTGCGATATTCCTTTGGCAGCAGCACATCAGGCAGAGTTCAAGGAAGTTTCCCATAATCATGCCAAACGCCGCGGTGATTAGCGAGGAAGTACTTGCCAGCCAGGCCGGGCTCCGTAAGTCATAACTTCGCAGCTTGAATTTATACCTTGCTTTTGAGGCGCTTGTTCTCTATACTCGTTTTGTTTGCCATCACCTCTAAATGACTCATGGCCTGAGTAGAAATTTTCCTATACTGCTTTTGCTTATTTTTATGGTACCTACTCATGGTCACATATGTAACATTGATAAATCAAGAGCTGTTTCTGATAACCTCAGATTCCAGCTTTGGCCAAGCACATGTCTTTCAGTAAAACATTAGGCAGCTAAAAATACCCGGGAACAATCAGGAGTTCTCAGGTTTTTCATATGGTTGATGCTGATCGTGTCTTCTATCTTATGTTTACTTGAAAAAACAGAGGTTTTACGTCAAGGTGGAAATGCAACCGATGCAGTTGTGGCCATGGCAGCATGTATGCAAGTTCTGCAGCCGTACACGGCAGGCGTTGGCGGTGACTGCTTCATAATTTACTATGACGCCCGAACCAAGAAAGTCGGCTGCGTTGATGGGAGGTAAGCAAAGGCAATTATTTTATTACCGTCGCACGGAGATGGCAAGAAATATATCAGCACATAATATGTAACGAAAATTTAATAGTGATATGGGCTGTGGCGCACAGTTGTACTAAAGCTGCTGAGATTTTCACAGTACTCCTCACTCAAAATCTGAACTGAGTTTCCGTCAGAGTGATGTTTGCATTTCGCTATCTGCTTTCCCAATCAGACTAATAAAAATATGAAATTTTTGTTTTCACGTAAAGAATTTGCGGGCTGTACATATTTATGCGTCTTTTTAGGTTGCGACAGCTCGGGTACGCTGGCGTGTGTTTGCGAGACCCTTCTGCGATTTTCTTTTGTACATTAGACTGCTGAATCCCCCTACCGGCATTGACCTCAAACGACAAGTAATATTGAAGCAGCGGACGCGTTTGCAAAGAACAGCACAAGTGAAGACAGTGCGTCATTTGTCGTCACTTGTGGCCGGCGAGCTAGGCCGGGCGAGTGTTGAAATCTTTTGTCTTCTCGTCACAGAGCGTAGCGTTTGGCCTTACGCAAGACCATGGCATACCCGAGTCTTCGCCACCTGTTCGCAATATGAATGGCATTGTGCGCAGCTCCTTTCTTAGATTTCCTTTACCCTTCTAGCACGTCCAGTTCAAGAAGACCTGTAATGATGGTGTTGATGTTGATGATGATTCCTATTGGTTTCCCCTTTGTAGCGGGGTGATGAAAGGTAATCTTACCGAAAAGGACTAATATACTTATGTTTTATACTCTTGGTTTACTACTAGCGCTGCTTATCGCAGGCAAAAAAATGTTATTATGCACAAAATACTTTTTTTTCTGTTACATTTGGTAACTGTCCCAGGGAATATTGTCACAAATGACAAGCCGAGAGATGGATAGATTAGCGCGAAAAAACTGCTTAATTAAGCGAAATTCACCGACATATAACTGGGGAAATGTCGGATAAATCACTGATGTGTTTGACGTAGCCTATTGCCATACCTTTCGTGAGGTGCTGCGGTTCGTCCCGAAAGTTCGTCACAAGAACTGTTGCAGGACCACCTTGCAGTTGTGTGACACCCCTTGCGACGCCAATGCCTTTTCCAGGAGAAGGTCAGTATTGCATTCAACCAGGGCTTCGTGGCAAGTGCCTTCATCAGTGCCAATAAGCAAGAAAACTCCCGAACGTGGAGGCACCCTCACATGGTCATCTAGAACTCGTGCCGTCGTGAATATCGGCCGCCGGTCTTCGGATGGCGCGGCAGGTTTTCGAAGCGTCAGGCTGTTTTCACCACGGTCGATTATAGCACCGTACTCACTCAGAAAGTCTATACCGAGTATGACGTCTCTAGAACAGTTCTTCAGAACGACGAATTTCACGGGCATGCCTCGCCATTAATTATAACACGAGCGGTACACTTTCCGAAAGGTGCTCTGAGATGTCCCCCAGCAGTCCGTATTTCAGGGCCATCCCACACAGTCGTATTTTTCCTATGACGGCGTGAGAAGCTACAGCTAAGGACGGAATAGTCTGCTCCAGTGTTGACAACCGAGATGGCGTCGTAGCTGTCAATCGTCACATTGAGGTTATTTGACACGGAAACACGCATGCCGTGTTGAAGACCACCCTCACTTGACTCACTGTGTCCCACCGCCGCTGAGGCTCTTCGTTAACTTTGCCGGCGGCCACCCCACCGCCCCAGATTGCCGTGCCTAGTTTTTCTCACCGGGGCAGAGGAGAGGCGCTTTCACTGTGAAGTTGGCGAGCAGGAGACACTGGACGACGGGGTGACGGCGAACGGATTATCGGCACTGAATCAGTGGCGGAAACGGCGGGCGGCGCACATACTCGGCGATGTCCCGTGGATGCTGGCCGTATCTTGGACACGGGTCATTCGGGCGATATCCGCGGAGTCAATTTTGTGGTAGGGGCAGTGGCGGTAGACATGGTTGGCCTCTCCCCAGTAGAAACACAGAGGCTGGTTGTCTGCCTTCCTGCACACGTTGCTTTTCTGGGGGCCGCGATGGGTTGTGGGTGCGTATTGTTACGATGGTGGCTTCCCGTTGGGCTGGAGCCAGGTATTGTCGAGGAATGGTGGTAGACGGATTTTGGACTACGGCTGCGTACGTCAAGGCTGGCTGCTCAGGGACAACCTGGACTGGGGGTTTTGGCACAAGGGAGCGTCGCACTTCCTGCCGAACGACTTCCGCGATGGAAACGGATGCTGGGCGTTCAGAGGATGGAAGTATCTTCGTCAATTCTTCCCGAATGATGTCGCGAATTGTGTCTCTAGTGAGTTCGGTGCCGCCAGTGGTCACGTCCAGTCGACTATCGTCCAGTGTGGTCACGCAGCGGATGGACGGCGTTAAGTTCTTCAGTGATGATTCTACGAATAATGGTGCGCAGAATTCCGGGCTCGGCGGCGAGCGCTTCACGGTGGTTGTCTGCCAGTGTAGTGACACTAGGGCTGCCAGTGAGCCTGTGACAGTGGCTAGCTCTTGCCTGTTGCGCCGTTTCAATGTTTGTTGCATCAGTAACAAACTCACTCACTGTCGTTGGGGGATCACGAATGAGGCCACCAAAGATGTCACTCTTCACCCCTTTAATAAGAGTTTGCAACTTCGTTTCTTTCGTTGGCGCGGGGGTCGGCACGGACAATCAGACAGAGCACTCCTTCCACGAAGCTGGTGACGGTTTCATTTGGACCTTGGACGCTTGTCTGAAGAAGATTCTCGGCATGCTGTGGTCGGTACTGGTTCGGGAATGCGCGCTTTAGGTCGTCTTTGTAGATTTACCACGATGCAAGTGAAGCTTCGTCGTTTTCGTACCAAGACCTGGCAGTCTCTTCTAGTGAAAAGTAGACGTTCTCCAGGCATTGCTTCGGGGTCCATTCGTTGTGGCGGGCCACCCGTTAGTAATACTGTATCTACTCTTCCACGTCTTCAAATGGCTCCCCACGGAAGGATATCGTAGTCCGAGGGGCGATGGGCATGTGGATGATTTGCGGTGCGCTGGCTTCCGTCTGCTGGCCTTGGAAAGTCATGACAAATTTGGGCTGCGTCCTCGTTCCGTCGTGCAAGAGTCCAAATTCGGGCGGTTGATTTGTAGACGTCGGCTTGCGCGTGCCTGGTCCTTATCCAGGAAGACGCGCCGTCCGGGGCTTAGAATTGGGCTTGCTGCACAGCGTGTAGGAGGGGTACGCTGCAGGGGTTGCGACTACCTCGTACCAACACCAGTTTTTCGTGAATGACAAAACAATAGATGATAGAGTAAGGGCGAAACAACTGCTTAATTAGGCGAACTTGTGCCCACCGAACTCAAGAGACGTGAACAGGGACGCCACCGTCGAGAAAGACGGAGCTCTCCTGCACTGCGGACCTGCGAACGCGTTGCTTGTTCATTGGTCAAGATTCGAAACTAAATTGGCGAGGAATTTCAAATTGACGTGTAAATGTTTTATTTGTATAATCATCATGCTTAGTTTTCTGTTGTTACTTTAATATACTGTGCTTTTCATCGATTTGATTTGTTTTTGAATTTAATAACACATTTCTGTAACTAGACCTGGCACTAGCCTTTGGCAATATGTCCAAATACTTGTATTAATTCCTAAAACCATTCTATAAAGCTGCCCTATGAAAGAAACATGGCAAAAGGAATGTAAACGTTTTGGCGTGTAGGATGGTTATGAGAATGATGACAATGCCGGTAGCGGAGGTGATGGTACTGATGATGGGGATTGCAACATAGCCATTCGCAGGTGTATTTGCACTGCAGTCGTCATAGTAACCATTCTAATAGGGGCTCTGAAGGTAACGAGACTAGCAAAAAACTGAAAAGTGTTGACTGGTTTTTATGAGCGCATAGGGACTAGTTGACAAAAATATTACTTAAAACGACAGCGCAAATACCACGCAGTAGTACATATAGATAAAATACTTTTTAATGGTAGAATTCACGAAATTACTTAAGCACAATTTTCTTTCTATCTGTAGTGGCCGCAGCCCCGCTGCACTGACTCCAGAGCTGGCAGTAATACATAAGCAAGAAGCTTCTTCTCGCAAAAAGTGGCTTTCCGGCTTCTATGCAACAGTTCCTGGCGCTATCAAAGCCTGGTTTCATATTGCCAGCAACCACGGATCTGGAAAAGTAAGTTACTTAAACCTAGCCGCAGAACTCACTCAAAGCTACCTAGGACAGGTAAATACATTTTTGTCGGCTGTACCCTTTTCTGTTACAAAAAAAAGGGCTAACTCAAAGACTATGCGTGTTGCAATCGGGTTACATTCTATACCTAATAGAAGGGTAACCACGGGGGGTATTTTGCCGAGCGGCCAGACAAGTGCAAAAAGGCAGGACAAGATAAGTAAAAAGTAAAAGAAAGGCAGGACTATTATGGAGGACTACAGCATAGTTTCTGTCATACACGTTCGGAATAGTAACACAAAGAAAAAGCAGCACGAACACAAGGCGAAAGGTGCGTACAGGCTTAGACTACAGCATAGTCGACAGATTCTTTTGTCAGGCTTTGGCTTTCAGGAAACACACGTTCGTTGGTATAAAAATAGTGAACCAAAACGGTCTTCGCATGGTCACCA
Organism: Haemaphysalis longicornis; assembly: GCA_013339765.2. Taxonomy (NCBI): domain Eukaryota; kingdom Metazoa; phylum Arthropoda; class Arachnida; order Ixodida; family Ixodidae; genus Haemaphysalis; species Haemaphysalis longicornis. The sequence continues at coordinate 168,993,324 of CM023453.1, read as the reverse complement.
AGAAGCCAAAGCGAGTGGAAGCAAGATGCCGCCCTTTTATACACCAACGTGGCCAGCCACAAGACATGCGGTATGGCCCCAATTCAGCTGATTTCACCCGCCTTACGGGCGGCATTTTAGTTAAAATATATAAGGTGTTTGTGAATGACACTCAGACAGCGATTACGAATGAAGATTTGGACAGACCGCGAAGTTGTAATGAAAAAAGACAATAAAGGTGCGGGGGAAGGGTGCAATACTAGCGAGTGTGAATGTTAGTGTCATCATTTAGTGTCGACAGATCCTCTTTTGCTACAGGCTTTGGCTTTCAGGAAACACATGAGCGAATCCCTTTTTTATTTGTGCGTTGAGTATCTCTCGTTAAAAAGTGGGGTTGGTGGGGCGAGACTCGGGTAAGGGGGCGGGGCTTCGGGCTAAACCTACACTCTCCTACATGTGCTGGAAGTGCCTAGTTTTTTACAGATTGGGCAAGCTTCTTCGAATTGGTTTCGCGGTTGAGTAACGGGGGTGCGGAAAGGACTCTGTCTGGATTTGCCGGTATAAGTTTGCTGCTCCTTGGTGAGTGCTGCGTGGGGTGCTGGTACCTGTAATAGTTATTTCCCTGTAGGTAACATGGTTGGTTTTTTGCCTCTGCTGTGGACGTGGCGGTAAGAGTGCTCGGGCCTGCTGGTGGAAGCAAGATGCCGCCCGGAGGTTTTTTTCCTTATCGGAGGGCCAACCGGGACACAGCCGCCAAGCTTCGTGGCTTGCTGGGAATCCGTGCCACCTTGGTCTTGTCCTAGAGTAAGACATGCGGTATGGCCCCATGGTTGTCATTCTGTTGAGTTCTGATTGGAGGCGTCGTGAAGATAGCCCCTTCTTCTTTTGCCAGAAGCCTGTTGAGAGCACGAGCTCTTGCCTCCCGCCTGCCGCCGGTACGCGGCTTGGGGATAGGCTTGGATTTTAGTTAAAATATATAAGGTGTTTGTGAATGACACTCAGACAGCGATTACGAATGAAGATTTGGACAGACCGCGAAGTTGTAATGAAAAATGCCCTGTTGTCGGCCTGGAGACAATAAATTTTTGGTGCGGGGGATGTCTTCGCCCTCTAGACTTTTATGGTAGCAATACTGATTTAGCTGGGGAGAGCCACACCCTTTGTGTCCACAACATCTGCGGCTGCCTGCAGCGTGTCTTGTTTAGAGCCTGCTTTCGTCGTCCAGAGCGAGTCTCGGCATTCATCATCATCAGCGCCTTTGGCAGGCCCAGGAGCGCCATGTTGAACAAAAGGGGTGACAGGCTGGGGGGTCCCCTCTAGTTTCACAGGAGGGGATACCTCTTCCCCCCATTCTCGCCTGGCTGCAGGTCCCGCATCTCCCATTATTCTACAATTATCCCCGTCATGTCTTAACTTGGGACGAATTTGTCTCCGGAAACTTCTTCATCTCATATGCCCAACTAACTTTCTGCCGCCCCGTGCAACGCTTAGCCTACTCTAGGAATTCACACTGTTACCCTTCAAGACAAACGGTTATCTTGCGTTAGCATTACATGTCCTGCTAACGTCAAATTCTTATTCTTAATTTCTACTTATATGTACTTAACAAGCGTTTGTTCCCTGATCCACTCCGCTCTCTTCTTGTCCATAAAATTACATCTATCATCTTCCGCTCCGGTGCTTGTTGTACCTCCGCAATTTCATTTGAACCGTCTCAGGAGCCTCCAAGTTAATGTCGCATAGGTGAGTACCGGTAAGATTCAGCTCTCATACACTTCCTTCTTCCGGGACTATGGTACAGTGCAATTCATTATCCGAGAATGCCTGCCCAATGCACTCCCCCGATTCTTATCCTTCATATTATCTCTGCCTATTGTTGGGATCCGGGGTCACAACGTGTGCTAAGTAGATATATTCGCTTTCCACTTCGACTGCCTCGCCACCTATCTCAAACTGCTGTGCTGCCCCGAGGTTATCCAGCCCGGGTGGCTCAATTGGCCAACGACAGGAAAGCGACGTTGGTATTACAAATGATAGCACCACAAACTACGTTATTCTCTTTACTTCAACCATAAATCATGCTCATGGAAGAAGCTTTATTGTTCAAGTGATGTATGGATAGCCAGTTCGCAGTGTTTCCCAGAGTTCCTTGGGTTCTAGTGTCTATCGTAATTAACCAAATTCATATTTGTAATGTCGGAAGTCTTTTTTAGATCATAAGAAACCTCTCACACGCTTCAGCAAAATAATAAAGTTTTGGGCATCAAAGGATTAACCCTTACTCCCTCCTGTTCCAAATCCAATGTTTTGAATACTTCTTGTAAACGTGTGGTGGATAACGTTGAAGAGATTGCGTCTCCTCGTTTGACGCCCTTTCTTATAGGAAGTTTATGGTTCTCCTAATGGAGGTTGATGGTAGCTGTGGACCCATTGTAAATATCCTCCAGTATTCTTACATAATGGTCGTCTACACCCCGGTTCCGTAATAACTGAATGACTGCTGAGGTTTAGACGTAGTCAAATGCTTTCTCATAATCTATGAAGGCTATATATAGGGGTTCAGTATACTCCGCGCCCATCTCTATCACCTGATTTATCGTGTGATTATGGTCCATTGTTAGACTTAATGATACTCCACTTGGTATCTAGGTTGACTGAACTCTAAGGTGGCAGAAGTTCTGTTAGCGATTACCTTGGTAAGTACCTAGTAGGCGAATGACAGTAAGCTCTTCGGCCTGTTCTTTTTCAAGTCTTTCATGTCCCCTTTCTTGTGGATTAGGATGATGTTGGGATCTTCCAAGATTCCGGTACATTCGCTGTCATTATGCATTCCGTGTACCGGTTTGCCAGTTTTACTAATACAATTTGCCCGCGATCCTTCAAGAGGTCTGCTGTTATCTAATCTTCACATGGCGCTTTGCCACCTTAAAGTTCTTTCAAAGCCATCTATACCTTTCGGTAGTTATTGGTGAGATGTCTATGTCCTCTATACTACTTTCTCGTTCGGCATTATCCTGGATGTCATGGCGACTGTACATATCTCTGCAGAACCCTTCGGCTACTACGACTATTTCACACTATTTCTGATAAAATTGCCTTGCGTCTCTTTAAATGCATAAATCTGATTACTCCTGACGCCTAGAAGCCCCTTCACTGCTTTCAGGCGGCCTCCGTTGTTTACAGCATATTCTATCCTCTCCATATTGTACTTTCATATCTCAGCTGTCTTACGCCTATTGATTAACTTCGAAAGCTCCGCTAGTTCTATTCTATCGGCTAAGATGGAAATTGTCATGGTGTGCCGTTTCCTAATCAGGTCTTCCTTCTCCTGGGAAAGTTGACGAGCATCCTGTCTAGCCACCGTGCCCCGACTTCTACTGCACACTCTGTTATAATGCGTGTAGGATTGTCGCTAGCTTCCTGTGTCGTACACTCTGCTTCCTCGGTAAGAGCTCAGTATATTTTCTACAGCGCGATCCTGAATTCTTCATCTTTGCGTCTTACTGTTAGCTCGTTCATCGGCTTATTTCGTACTAGCTTGATAGCGCTGCTCCTTAAATCTATCCTAATTCGAGAACTTAACACGGTGGTCATTACACATTACCCCTCCGAGCACTTCCAGATCCTGCAGGACGCCAGGGTTATCCCATATTATGAAGTGTATCTCATTTTTATGCTCTCCATTCGGGCTCCTCCACGTCAATATCCGGCTCTCCCATTTGCAGAAGAAGGTGTTCATGATGCCTAGATAATTCCATTCTGCGAAGTCGACTAGTAGGTCCCCCGGCTATTTCTACAGCCTAAACCATAGTTTCCAGATGCCTTGCCTCCAGCCTTATTCTTGCCTACTTCAGCATTCACGTCTCCCAATCCTACGGTATACATTGTTTTTGCTTAAGCTATTGTCGATTCCACATTTTCATTGAATCATTCAACTACCTGGTCGTCGTGGCTCGATGTTGACCGTAGCCATGCACAACCTTGAGTTTGTGCCTCTTATTAGGCCTAATTACAAGACCGGCAACCCTTTGTTAGTGCTGTAGTGTTCGTCTGTGTTGCCAGCTATGCTCTTATTGACTAGAAGTCCCACTCCCACTTTTCTTCTGTCCACTACACCACGGTAACATAGGACATGACCGTTTTTCGGAACGGTAAAGGCTTCACTTGTCCTCCTAACTTCAGTAAGCCCTATTACATCCCATTTATGCACTCTAATTCCCCGAACAACACCTCTAGACTTCCTTCGCAACATAAAGTTCTCGCGGTAAACGTTGCCAGGTTCAGACTCCAATGGCGACATGTGCGGCTCCAGGGATTCTGAGCACCCTCTGCTGCGTCACAGGTGTGGCCGCCGCCCTGGTCAGTTGCTTCACCGCCAGTAAAGACTGGGGGCCATGGGTTAATTGGCTCATTCATTGCTACACGAGGGCAGCGTATCCTGCTCTGGTGAGGGAGTGCATTACCGGCAATGGTCGCCATGGTCAGGCCGCACCCAGAGCCTCATTCTGCAATTTCATGAACACGCCCATTTTCTTTATTCCGGTGGAAATCGTCCTGCACCGGGATTCGAACGACGGTCCTTCTGCAACACGAGGCGGATGCTTTACATCTACGCCACCGCTGTACTATGTAATCTTTATTTACTTTCTTATCTGCCGGACAAGTTTGCGCAGACCCGTAGCGGCGTCGGTCCTGGATAACGGAGTAGATATGGTCTCCATTCTTTGATGAGTGAAATTGCCCGTAGTCTCCGCACTTTTGCTGGCGACGATGCCGCAGTCAGTGCGAAGCCACCGGAACGCAATGTCATGGCCCTCTTGTTCAGCATGGCCATACGACACTTATCCTAGTCATCAGCTGTACAATGCCGAAAAAGCTATGTAAGCACAGGCTTTCCGTCGCAGAAGAGACCGCATATTTGCTACGCGATCTTCGCTTACTGGGGTTCAGTGAGCAACAGGTGGCGGTAAGTTGCTTAAATTTAGTGGGAGGAGGAGTATCACGTTCGGCGCTATCTTGAGTTCTGTTGCCAAAGCCTCAAAAATCGATATAGAAACACAGTGCCGACAGACCTAACTGTTACACATCCGTCGGTGGAAGCATGGGTGCGTATATGTTTTTCTCGTGAACGTAAGTCAAAGTTGGTGGCTTAAGCGCTAGTGGTAACGCCTCCGATATTAAGACACGCCCCACAGTTCTTCGTAAACCATTCCGGAGCACATGGTCGCAGCTGGCGTTTAGCTGGGTTACACTTATGCCGGCTGTGTTTGCAGCTACAGCGCAAGGGATCTGCGCAAAGGGGCGATTTGAAGCATATGCACAAGAATGTGACCCATCAGGCAACAAAGTTCACCGTTTCATTTGCAGCGTAAGTTGAAACGGGTCGGGGAACAGCGAGCCACAGAAATAGTTGCCGCTGTTCATTCCATCCGATGAAGGCCAATACACGCACAGCTCCTTCGATTGCGTTTCCTGAAGTGCCTGAACATCTGTGGAATCATAGAACTACACGTACGCTATACCGCTTCAATCATTTCCACCCGGAAAACAAGTTTTAACAGTTTTAACATGAAGCCCACCAATGCAAGAGTATGTCTTCACTGCAAACACAACTACATACACGGGCGCGAGAAGGCGCTATAAATTTTTCAAGCGTGTTAAGCTGATGACACCTAAATAGACTATGGTCATATTCGCTGCGACCGTAGTTTCCGCCACCCCTCTGCAACGGCTGCCGTAGTCCACAACCATGGAAGGGAAAAGGGTATGTGAGCACCTTACGCCCCGTTTTCTGAAGCCAATCCCGCTATGTCGAACCGACAAATCAGCCCGCGGCCCTTCCTATCTAAGAGCAACTGATAACAGACACCGGGTCCCGAGAACGCCGAATAAGATGGCTGGCTCAGCGAAACCTTTAGCAAATAAGCCGTAGTTGTGCCCTTTGCCACTACGTCTTTGACAGACCAGTGCGGTCGCAACGCTGCGCAAAAAGTTTGGACGGCATTTCAGCATTTTGAACCGCTGTGGCTGTAAACATCAAGCAACACAGTCGGTGGACTTTTTAACCCTGACGTCATTTTTCCCACATCCTGCACTGCACTTGTCATTCTAGGGGCCTCGCATGTACATTTCGTACTCTATTTCAGGAACGGTATTGCAACGACACGTAAACGTGCGTACAGATGCTTTCTGTGCTCCGTGGGTTCGCAGCTGTGCTGATACGATGCACCGCATGACAATATTTTCCTCACGCAGGTGTGGTATATGGCGCATCGCTTACCAAGAAAAAAGAGCAGCCATTTATGCACCTGTTGCCATTCGCTTACTTCTGTGTAGCGCTGCATGTGACCACTTTTTTACTCAATGGTAATATGCGAGTGGACCAGACCCCGTACAGCGCCAGAAAGCCACAAACACCAGGATAGACAAAAGCTTCTGTTTGGCTGACCGTATAGACAACTTCCAGCAGGGCATACCGGTACAGAGTAGTCACTCTTGTTAAAAAAAAAAACCAATGGTGTTTGGTGCCTGATCTTATTACCACATTAACATAACTAACTACAACTCTCGGCAACCAGGATATTAAAGGTGTTTCGCAACAACAATGACCGAGTAAACAATTTCGTGGATCAGTCCGGCCGCGACAATATATTGCTTTTGAGTGGCTCGGAGATAATATTTGAAGAGTGTAGCGACAAATACCTTTCCCTTAGAAAAAATCACGGCCATACCTTCAGTCTCGCAAAATATTCAGAGCAATGTTATTTAGAGGTTAAAAAACGAAGATATTGTAATATTTACGAATTCCAAAATTCGAGTAGCCAAGCAAAGGACAACAAATGTAGGGACCCTGTGCTGTTATCCCCTCTTACGTTATACGGTACATAGGCAGCGAAATACTGTGCTTTGCCCATCGGAAAATGCCCCTTTAAACTGTTTTGCAAGAAAGTTAGGATAAAAATATATACCTTCTTCTATGATATGAACAGTCACCAGGTAATAGAGGCGGTAACGACTTCATGTTTAGTTTTACCAGATCACGCAAAGCAAAAAATGGCACTTCGAATACACCAATCTATTTCGCCAAAGTAAGTTGTTTGAGCATAAAATTGGAGATCTCGTTTTCATTCAGTGAAGTGATGAGTTGAACAATTTTCAAAAACTAAATAATTTAAACATAAGTAAAGGCGCCATAACGAGCGGCCTTTTGCTCCACGTACCTTACCGTGGTTGCATGGGTCCTACGGCAACCAAACTAAGGGCATATATTTAAGGCAGCCGCAGGAGTTTAACCCCAAGGTTCTACATGTTCACTGAGTAGCACGCCGGAACAACTATTCATTGCTTATTCCATAAACCCAAGTCACATGCTCTAGAAACCGACTGAATTGGTGGGAACGCAGCGCTGCAATAATATCTTTTTGGGGAGATATCCTGGGTGTCAACTCAATTCGAAGTGCGGTAAACGTGAGCAGGCAGTCTCTAGAGAAGGTGGTGTTTTTTCTTCAAGTCTGCCCGGTCGGTCTAGTTAACCCTCGTAAACAGGATATATTGAAGAGGACAGCAGATATTAACTATTTTCTCTCACGGGGGTGGGTGATGAGGAGCTGCTGACTACCGCTGAAATTCCGCTTCTATTCAGGAAAGATGAATTACGCGTGCGTTGCAAAGCTGGGTGTCTGCTTGATTTTATCTCTCGTACATTAATTTAGGCGGCGGAACAAAACAAAGTGTATTTCCGTTTTAACAGCTGTTATTGTCTCCACTGACACGTGAAGAAAATTAAGGGTACTTTAAAATCGTTTCTCCTCTTAATATTAGGATGATTAGAATTATTTTAACGTCTCGTTAAATATACGTACATCAGTAATTGGTAGAATATTAGGGGATTTCAAAATCATTTCTCCTCTTAATATTGAGAATATTCAAATTATTTTAACGTCTCGTTGCAGATATGTTCATCCGTAAATGGTAGAATATAATGTGATGCAAAAAACCTAAAAATGCCACTGACTAAAGCAAAATGAGACTGTCAATATTCATGATAACAACCCTCAGAAGTATAAAACTGCATTGCCACACCACTGGTAAAAATACAGCGAGGGATAATACGATTAACAATTACTTCCACTCCGCGTTCATATTCAATAACGGCGCACTCCCGCAATTAGGCTCCAATGCGCATCCATCTATAAGACGGCTATGTATAATAGAAGCCGAAATTTATTGCTTCTAATTACCACTGACCACAAGAAATACAACGGCATGGACAATATCCCCAAGGAGTTGCGGAGCGATAACTTCGAATTATGAGGCGTTTTTTTTTCAAAATGAGCCAGATTCAATAACCGAAACTAGGTCAGATAGCACTGCACTTACAAGAGAAAATTTTCAACATTCCCATAAAAAGAGGCAGCAAGAAAATAGGTGAGATTACGCACTGCTAACCTGTACGCAGATTATAGTTCGTGTAGACAATGAGCCAGTTCCTCCTGTTTCACGGATCAAAATTAGTCACGTCCGTTCACACAACCGGAGTTTGGCTTTACGGTTTAAACTGTTTCATAGATGTTTTCAGAAGTTTTTGCTTTCGGAGCTGGATTGCCACATTGTAAACAAAAATACTCCGGATATGGAGTAAATGGCTTTACCTCTAGCGCTGTCTGTATACGGCGTTTTACTAACTCCACTGAGAGGCAGTATTTTGTAAACTCCCCCAGCATTACAAGTTCTTTTCGGGCATTTGGCGGAGTATTTCTTGCTCTTAGTACTCCGCTGAGGAGGGGTGCTTTTCAGAAAATTTTGCAGAGTATTTGGTGCTGTCCATTATCCCAATGAAGATAGGAGGTTTATCTAGCATTAAACGCAATGTTTTCTTCATGAAGAATGAAGCCGGGAGTGTTTAGGCATACGGTGAATCATTTTATGTCACCCAAAGTTCCGCGAAGAATAATGGTGTTTTTGAGTGTCTAGTAAAGTATTTCATGTTTTTAAGAACCGCGCTGAGCAGGGCAGTACCGAGGCTTGTAAAGAACAAAACAGACATTTCTTTCTTTGTCGCACTTCAACCTCACAATAACATAATAATTGCGTTCAAAAATGCATCAGCTGATGCTCAAACATGTAAATGGAAACGAAGTAAATACGATAATAGAGACTAACTTCGCATCGGAAATAAATAGGATCAAACTCAAATCAAATACCAATCAGTTGAACAAACATAAAACATCGTCGAAAATATATGCAGCTCCCAGCCGTGCGACGGCCAAGTGGGGTTGCGCTACTGAGCCAAGGAGGCTGGTTTGATCCCGGCCAGAGCGGCGTTTTTCTGATTAAAGCGAAAAACAAGAAATCTTGCGTGTCGATATTTTCGCCATGTTCGAAACCCCCCGGGGCCCAAAAATTCTTTATCACGGCGTGCCCCATAGTGATAGCAGCTTGGGTTCGTATAAACCCCCATATATTTTGTATAGAGCTCCAAAAGAAGCTAATGCCATCTGCACCTGTTCCACTTGCTCATTAACGCGAATTCCAAAGAGAGTGACTGGACGTTGTAAAGCGGGAGCTCGATCTCTTTCCTCTTTAAACTATGTGGTTTATTTAAAACAAACATCACATAACAAATTAGCATCATATTTAGCTAGTATCAGTATTACCAATTGTATACCACAGTTTATAATAATCACGTGGCTAGCCACGTCAGAAAGAATCCCAACGGAAAATCCACGCCAGTCACATTCGACATCTCAATACAAAGAAAAACGGGGACTCGCCAAAAAAAAAATAAGCAGGGGATTCATACATGACCGAAATGTAGGAATATCACAAAGGCCGAAGAAAACAAAGAGGATATAAACTACGAGAATATAAACAAGATGACGACATTGAAATGCACCTAGGAACCTGCGTAAAGTCCCATCTTTTCCGTGCCAGTAGACTTGTTCTTGTGCGTATATCTCCCACTCTTTTAATCGTGTTCCCTAAACGGCGGGGCGCACGGCAGTGCATCAGTGTGCACGATGCGACGTTCATGAACCGTTCCCATAAACGTTTGCGGAGGTTTTCTCCCCGCGCGGCGCAGGGCGAAGCCGGTGGAGTCTCCTTGAAGCTGTGGCATCGCGGCGTGTTCACGGCGCATTTACACCTTTTCGGTCACTGGAAACTTATGAACATAAATGAGAACTGAAGACATTAAGTTAGGAAAACAACTAAAAATAATATCCATGTATCGTTACTTTGTACAATTATGTGGTTTACAAAAAAAAAACATGTAAACTGAACACTGCAAACGATGGGGCTATTGCAAAAAAATATCTTCCCTTTGACTGACTCCTCTCTAGTTTGAAGCAGAGTGCAGCTTCTGGAATATTTCTTTATAAAAAATGAAATGAAGACATTAGGCGGTTAGGTCTTAGTGATAGAATGCACCCAGACATAAACACGTTCACTTTCACGCCACTACCAGCTAGGCACACTCGGCGTCTCTAGCATCTTTAAATCAAAGTTGAAATTCCAGGCTATGAGAAACATGACGGCGTATGTAGAGTATGCGCCTATCGAAGTACGAAGTACCGGGCAGGGAACCTCCTTACCATTTTTGACATCCACACTGATGTGTAAGATGATTAGTTGCTTTCAAGCCGGATTGGCTGCTAGGAGGGGATTGGCCGCTAGGAGGCCGGCGAGATCGACGCGCTACACGTCGGCTCCCGCTAATATGCCAATTATCGCAGCGCTAACTATCCTATACCGAAGTTTCATTGTTACCACAGTGGGTGGTACCATCTCCGGCACCGACTGACACCACAGTCGACCAAGTGGTACGTGAATTACTCGATTTACGAACGATTTTCTTGTGCACAGCGTGGCCGCACCGCTAAGCCTAGCCGAGGCCTAGCGCTAGTATGGCCCCCGGGAGCGCCGGCACCGGCCGTTAGGCCTAACCGCCGCTCGGTATGGCCCACGCGGACACGGCGATGGATATTAGCACGGCACCGAAGGAAGATAGGAGTTCGAATCTGCAGCTCGGCAGCCAGGACGGCCGCACGAGCATCGGAGTTCAAGGCAGCGACATAACTCCCAGAGATACGGCGGGATGGACGACAGTGGGCAAGCGCACCAAGCCCGCCCCTGCCGCCGACGACGCTTCGAAAGCCAGTGAGTCCCCATCGATTGAACATACGTCGAGAGCGCGAGAGCGAGCTAGTTACTCCAGAAGAACCATGGCAGCGGCAACGAAAGCAGCACGCATGCCACCGATACTGCCAAAGAACGATATCAAGATAATAGTGCGGCCACGTGGAGGCCTAAACATAGCGAGGACCGAGGCGACGATTATCATGTCCGCCGTAGTCGCAGCGGCAGGAATCCCGAAATAAGAAGCAAATGCGGACACAATCTGCACTAACCTGGCGCAAAATATCATCGTGGTGAGCACCCCTGATCCCCGCCGAGCGGGGCTCTATGTCAGCATCAAGGCCTCTTCATAGGAGGCAGGAACTACGAGGTCAGAGCGTATCAAGCGGCACACTAAGACACCGTGAAGGGTGTGATCAGACAAATTGCGGTCGAGGACGCCCCCGCCGAGATCAATGCCAATATCGTAAATGAGGCGAACCCTCTGGCATTACAAGCACAGAATCGGCAACACGACAGCGGTAATCGTCCTGTTTGAGGGGCCCAATGTCCCCAAATATGTGAAACACGGCCCGGTTCTCGGTGGTGCGGCCTATACAGGAAGCACTTCGATGTATGCAGGCTATGCGGAAAAGTCGGCCATCGAAGCGACGTATGCCCCTTCCCTGACATCCGAGTATGCATTGCATGTGGCGAGGCTACCCCTAACCCGGATCACGACCGCCATTGCACGCCTAAATGCAAGCTCTGTGGCGGCCGTCACGTGACCGGATCTCGCGAGAGCACAAACAAGTTCAAGGTGCGCTATGTTGTCAAGCGCCGGCAGTGGAACCGCAAGATGGATGCTCTAGGCAGCCAACGCTTCCCGGTATACAACACAGCTGCCGATTTCCCGCCATTGCGCCCCGCATCGCCCGAGAACACATGAAGAAGATCGCGGTCGCAAACGCGCGGCAACAGCGGACACCGCTCTACCAGCAAGCGCAGCACAAGTAGCGCCCGACAGCCGTCGGTAACCCATGAACGAGTCGCCTGTGCCGATACCCTCAAACACCCAAGACGCCTGTACGACCATTCCAAACGGAGGACACCGCAAGGAAGGCCCTCCAGAACGAAAACGCCCAACTACGCCAGAAGAACACTGACCTTGAACGCATGAACGCGGACATAAACACGAAGCTGGACGGACTCCACGCCCTACAGCAGCAAGCGCCCTCCGAACGGCACTCATCACCATCACGCAGCCCGCCGTCCGCAGAGGCAGCCACCTTGGAGGCACGACCAGAACAGGACCCACGAAGTCAACAGCGGGAAGCGGAGCCGACACATAAGCGCAGGGCACTTGAGGCCGCCAAGAAACGGAAGCCACTAGTACGGCTTGAGAACTTGGAGGAACGCACCGACGCCTTCATTAAAATGTCGAACGAGCGCATCGCGCAGTTAGAACAAACGTGCTGTAAGATGCAGACCATAATCATGCAAATGCAAACCCAACTCCAAATGCTAATGTCGCACATAGGCTTAGGTGGGGACCCCCAGCAGTTCCAGCCGGTTAATCAGCAACCAACGCACGGGCACTTTTCGCAATGAGCTCACCCGCACAAGACTTGTTGGTATGGCACTGGAACTGCAATGGATACGTGGGCAAGAAAGCCATACTACAGCAATACCTCCGAAATGTCAACCGTAAGCCCGATGTTATTATGCTACAGGAAACGCTCAGCGAGTCCCGCCGCAGCTCTCTGGGTATCGGGCGCACGCGCGTCCACCCAGTGCTGAACACTGCGCGCTGAAAGTGATTGTTGGAAAGAAACACAAAGAACGCATCCTTCTCGTCATGGTGTACAGCAATCCGACCCATCGCAAGCAGTGGTTTCGGGCGCTCCTCTATCGAGCGAGCCGACTAGCCGCGGGTAGCACACTTCTGATCGGGGGCGACTTCAACGCGCCACACAAAGACTGGGGTAACCCGAAAGCGACCTTCAAAGGCCGTAACTTGCTGGAGGACGCAACTGAGGCCGGGCTGCAGCTGCTCACGGACCCGGCGTACCCCACGCGTATCGGTACATCAGTCACCCGTTATACTACCACGGATCTCACCTTCATTAAAACGGCAGCTCCCACCCCGGGGGCGCGGTGGCAGAACACGGGCGAGGAGCTCGGGAGCGACCACTACGTTCTCGAAGTGCGCGTTCCACTCCTGAACCCCAAGAGTGCGCAGAGCACCCGCACACACGAGCTCACCGACTGGAATAGGTTCAGGCGATGTCTACCTGAGGAAAGTGCGGCACTCGAAGACATCGAGGCGGGGACAGCAGCAGTCATGCAGGCCATGGCCGAGGCGACCCAAACGATCGAGACTGACGAAAGCGTTAGCCAAATGGACAGCCGACTCGCCTACTTCCTGGAGGCCAAGCGTTCCATACAAGCGCGTTGGAGGAAGCAACGCACCAACAGGCGCCTCCGCAAGAAAGTCGCCATTCTCAACCACGAGATCCAGGCGGATTGCAAATCGCTCAGCGCTCAACAGTGGCACGAGGTATGCAGCGAAGCCGATGGCCAGATACATAAGGGTAGGACATGGCGACTGCTCCGGCACTTGCTCGATGAGACTAAGACAAAAGGCTACCAATAGAACACCCTCGCTCGCATCCTTCACAAAGCCATCGCAGAGCGGGGCGAGTCCGAAGTGAGCAAACACCTAGGGGACAAATATCTCCCCGATTCCCCTATTGATCAGCACCCGGAATAAGGCGGCGCTGCCAACGACGTGCTAGACCGGGACATCGAAGTCTGGGAAGTGCGGGCAGCCCTGCAAACTCTCAACTGCAAATCGACGGCGGGCCCCGACCGAGTGACGAACAAGGCCCTTAAGAACCTCAATTATCAGGCTATCGCTGCGCTAACGCGCTATAATAACAAGTGCTGGCATGCGGGTCACCTCCCGAGACAGTGGAAGACGGCCAGAACAGTCCTAATTCCGAAGCCGGGCAAACCGCCCAGTATCGACCATCTCCGGCCGATTTCGCTCACTTCGTGTGTGGGAAAAGTCTCAGAACATGTCCTCCTCAACCAATAGCAGCGCTATCTCGAAGACAACAAACTCTACCCCGACTCACTCGTAGGGTTTCGGAGTCACCTGAGCACTCAATATGCCATGCTCCTCCTCAGTCACGAGGTGATCGACGACACGGTCAACGCCCGGGACAACAAGGCGGTGTTGGGCCTCGACCTCCAAAGTGACTGATAGGGTCCGGCACTCTGCGATTCTGGCGCAAGTCTCTCACTTGCACATGGGGCGGCAGACGTACGGATAAATACGGGACTTCCTCACTGGCCGCTACACGCAAATGTGCGCCGGTGGGCTCCAATTACCCGAGAAGCAACTTGGCAGCAGAGGTAACCCCCAGGGATCCGTGATATCGGTGCTGCTTTTCACCTTGGTCATGATTGGCGTCGGCAACCGCCCGGGCAGGTGCCGGACATTTAGCACCTACCACTACGCTCTCACCGCAGTACAATGCGGCGAAGAAGAGCGAGGACTAAAACACCCAGCTACAGGCCGTCCAGCAGGTTACGGCGGCCCTCGAACGGCAGCGGCCGGAGTGCGACGCGGGGAAGGGGGTACGATCCTCCCGACCTCGTAGAGCGCGCCCGGGTGCGGCTCAAGAGGTGCTATCGTAACGACGTCGCGGCCGCGTCGCGGCACCTGTGCCCCTGTTAAGGGCGCCCCACCGCCTGCAGGCTCAAATAAAGTTTATTCTCTCTCTCTGTCAACCCGCAACACTTTTATGCGTCGACGAGTGCTACGCTGGTTCTTGATCCGAATGCCACTTCAAGTATGCTGTTCAAGGTCCCGCACGCACACACCGCCACATTCCACCACCGCGAAGCGAACGTGCGCCACGCACAATGTTTCCGCAAGAGTCTTGGTTGATCTTGCTGATACATTCCTTTCTTGAAGGCCTTTTAGGCGGCAGAGTCTTCACATTCTAGAAAATGCACGTGACAGGCGACATTTTCTGTATCGGTTATCACAGTCTCGCTGCACGTCCACCGAGAGCAGCGGCCATGTTGACGACTGCCCTCTCGTTCGCGTCTCGTAGTTTATGTGCTTAACTTCGTCCTTGGTAGGAGCAATGGTTTGTTATCGCGCCGATTTACACCATCCCTTGGTTGAAGAAGGGTTTAGGCATATAGTGCGTTTTACACTCAGTAGTACGGAGTAAACGATGTTCTGGCGGAGCAATTACCGGAGCATACTCCCAATGAAACTCCCCACCCGGTTTGTTTTAATTTACTGTGCATGTATTGAAACATCAACTAGAACATGGGGAAAGATCTCTCGCCAGACGTCGGTGAAAAAGTGAACGGAAGAACAAGAGAAATAGATGAAATTGAGAGATGATAAAAAACCGTGTATCTCGCCCTACGGCGCAACTCTCGATATATTTATATATTTCACTCCCGCATTTACCTTTCTAGTACTTCACTAAATTGCCGCCGCCTACAAGCCCCGAAATTTGCTTTAACTTTATTACCCCCCCCCCCCTCGGATGGTACGACCAATTCATTAAGGTGAAGCAGAAGGTATGAGCAGCTTTCTTGTGATTGTGAAGCGTTCTGAAAATTCATGGCAAGGTAATGCAGAGCGTGCTCACTACGTGAGATCTTTCAGGCGTGCTCAAGAAAGCTACCCCAGGGAAAATTTCTAAAATAGCTGCAATGGTGCCGAGAGGACTGACCTTTCTTCCCTGCGTAGTCATGCTGTTCTTAAAGCCCTGTTTCACATGTTCATTGCCGTTTCCGCACAAACTCCACCTCACCAACACCCTAACAGAGTAGCATGAAGGTGATTTTGTACGCCGGCTAAACACACTATTTTCTAATAAAGAGCTTCTCTCTCTCTCTTCTCTCTCTCTCTCTCTCTCTCTCTCTCTGTCTCTCTCTCTCTCTCTCTCTCCACCTCACCATTTGTCAAAGTCCATTTATACAAGAACACCACATAAACTTCAGTCTTTCAATTCAATCGGAGCCAAATCCAAAGAGATTATCACAATATTTCTGACATTCACTGTATAATTTTTCAATGCTCGTTACCATAAACTGCTAGCGAACATGTAAAGCATAACATATAATAGTTTCGACAGCGCGGCATATAAACCGGCGAAAAAGTTTCGCGTTTTCGTCGAATTTGCTTTACGTGGACTCCCCCAATTTCGGAAAAGTGACTCATATACACAACAACTCTCACGACTGCTCAGTTACCAGCTGACTTAAAAATAGTCATAGTTGCAACAATGAACATACCCGCCAGGGGCACAACTATCTAATTTTCCAGCAATTTCTCCTATTTGTACATATTGCGAAATGATGAAAACATCACATTGAGACACACAACATGCTTTCTGTAAAACGAAGACGTTTCTATTCCTTACCAGCGTGGTTTCCCAGGTCGCTTTTTAACCATCGCCCAGCACACCGACAGAGTACACGATCTCGCGGTAACCCTCAACAACCTCGGTCAAACAGATGCAATTGTGTTAAACTTCATAAAAACATTGGACTTTTTAACCTCCGCAAAGATCATCTCAAAACTTAAGCACAACATCGGGGGGGGGGGCGAAGGGGGGACCTGTTACAGCATGGTTCAAAATAATTCCATTGCAGCGATTGTAACACAGTGTTTGTTATATAGCTGCACCCAATACAGCTACCGTCACCTAAAATGCCCTTCGAGGATCAGTCCCTGGACTTCTGTTATTCCTAATTTTATTTAGCATCACCTTTAGCATGAATTGTAACATTTAACTGTTCGCAGACGACTGCATCATTTACAAATAAAAATAACTGTTCGAAAGACCACTAGTTCTTAATATACCACTCCAAAAATTCCCAAATCTCTAAATATCTACCATTAAATCTCTAAATATCTATAAAAGAAGAGCTTGCATGAAAAATGCAGCAAAAAACCCTTTAAACCTTTCTCGCGTTCTTCACGGAAGCGAGCTTAATAAAGTTAACCATCACAAATATTAGCTGCCGTTCTAACAACCAATATTCATTGGGATTTGAAAATCGAACATTGGGACACATTAATTGAACATCGAAATCGTCCTTTAAACTTCTCTGTGCAAGTAGTTTTTTTGTTAAACGGTACTTCGGACTCGCACTGTGGCATACCATTTTGCTACACTACACACCATTTTCGCGGCCCCAAGTCTCGAATAGGGCAACGTTGTTTGTTTTCACGCGCAATCTTAAGCCAAATAAAATAGAAAGGGTCCAGAACAAGCAATAGGTGATTTGCCACTCCGTACTACGTGTTGTATATTTGTTGTTTCTTGTTTTACTAGCCAGTGTAATGCCCATTGCTGTTCTTGTTCTGGAACAGTACGAGTGCTGGGACTGTGCTGTTTGAACTCTACGAGCCTCGATCGAGACTGGCAGTATTGGACATAAAACTAAAATAAAAACAAAAAATGTAGATACCCTTTATAGGTCAGGGTAAATTTTTGGTCCCAACTGTTTATTACATGATTATGGCATTCCCTTATTGTTTTCATGATGTATTAATCACATACATCTGACCTTTCCGTTCATACTAAGTAATACTTTATTAACCTGGTCATCAATCAAGAGACGATCTCTTCAGAACAAATTATTTCTACGTATTGACTTCCATCTTGCCTGTTCTGATGCAAAAAGTTGACAAAAGCCTAATATTTTCAAACAAAGTGTGTTCAGAAAAATAACCCACAAGAAACCTTCCCTCCGGCAATATTACACCATGAAAAACATTCGTCTACGACCAATAAAACAATTCAAGCACCTAGTCTGAATATATCAAGCGCGCTTTTTTTCAGAAAACACATACACAGCTGGCTCGGGAAGTAACCAGGTCCTAGTAACCCGTTATCGGAAACTAGTTACTTTTAAGCTAAAGAAAATTGTAACTGTACCACAGTTACTCTTTGACACAGTTCTGTAAGAGGAAATACTGTTGCAGTTACTTGATTTTATGTCAAAAATGATCAAACAGCGATATTCATTAACGGCCTACGCCCAGATCGCGCTTTCCTCTGTTTCGGAATATCTTATTTTCTATATGTTTTTAAGAGGACGACCTTCTTTGCAGAAGACCAAGGTCTTAGGTCGGTTTGTAAGGTGATTTCTTAAAACTGTTTTCTCGTTTTGAGTCGAGCGCAAACAAGAAAAAAAGACAAACTGCCAATTTGACATCCATCGGCTTGGAAGTTGTCCTACCCTTGTAAGGAATGGTCAACGCAGAGGGGCTCACCAGAACAGGGCACTCATATTAACGCCAATGGCTCATCAACAAAAAATATTGATGCAAAAAATTACGCGCGCACAACGATTGTTGATGTTGGGCGTCAGGTTGCCCTTGTTTAGTTTACCTTCGTTGAAGGTTTTTACCACGTGCTATTTCGACTACCGGCATAGCTTTGTATGTATTTATTAAATAAACTATCGCTTGGTGCGCCTCAATTACTTATTTTGATAACGTTACGGAAAGGTACCACTTTACTTCTTCACAGTAGCTGTAGCTATGCCAGAGTTACTGTTCTGGCTTAGGTGGGTGTAACCCTTCAGTGATACCCAGTGACAAAGTAAATCACTAAGCAAGTATTTTACCGCGTTGTTTGAAATCCTGCCTACCGAATGTGCATCTTTCTGGATACACTACAGTTATCAAAAATAAAGTCGATATTGGTGACTTGGAACCCATATACACAGACCAATTTTAATAAACTGGAAATTTTGCAGAAAACACTAGGATTTATGTTACATTCGTATTCCCGCACCTCAATATCATTCAATAAATAAAATTGAATTGAAATATTGATTGATTGATTTATTGGTAGGTAGATAGACGAACAGATAGACAGATAGATTGATGATTGATTGATTGATTGATTGATTGATTGATTGATTGATTGATTGATTGATTGATTGATTGATTGATTGATTGATTGATTGATTGATTGATTGATTGTGGAGTTTATCTGGCCGGAGCTGCATCTGGGCAATAAGGCGTGCTCTAGTGTAGGCGTCACATCCAGCGGTAGAACTAGTTTCGTTTGACCTAGCCGCCACGGTAGTCGTTAGCTTTGATCCGGTGGCCATAACGAGCGCGTTCCATATAAACTTTACTTTGAAAATGAAATTATTTGTCTCTCTCACACACATATAGCAGCTGCCAACTTACCGGCAAATCGGGCGATGCGGGTATATGTGTATTGTACCTGGTTATTTTGGGCGAGGTAGCCGAACCGCTATCGCTGTATAGGCCTTGACCGCATCGAAGACAGCTGGAATCACCTTTGGCTAATCCTATCAATTGTAAAATCTGTACTGAGCAGCTTGAATGTCTGGTTTGGTGATTCCTAGACAGAAATTGACAAACACGCGAGGCACCAGCGTGTATAACGAGGGGAAGCCCTAATGCTTTCGCCCTGCCAGTACTGAATCGCGTTTCATTGAGACTCGGAAACCACGTTGATGTGGGGTCCAGGACATTTCCTTGCAGCACGTTTCGCTGCTGGAGATTTCGCTGCAGGCGACAGACATTTTCGCGCACGGGCTTTTAGGCAAATGAATAATCTCGTGCTTGATTGTCTGAAACAGACCTTACAGGTTCAGTTCCGCGTAACGTGCATTTTAAAAACCAATCCACTGAAGGCATATTCACATGTATGCCTGGTTTTGGAAACTCGTGTTATTCAGCCTACTGATTAAATTCTTTTCCTGATATATTTAAGTCTATACTTAAGTCTATAGTATAAAATTCTATACTAATCGCGACCTTGCTTGTCTGACGCAGCCGTTGCAATCTTCATTTTGGCGTAATGTGGGTTATGAAAAAAAATCCTTTGATGGCATAAATAGATAGATGCCTCATTCAGGAATCCTTGTTAAGGAAATTCCGGTAATTCAGCCACTGATTACATTCTTTAGTGGATATTCTTAAAGGAGCCATGAAGAGAAAATACAACTTTGTTTAATTTGAAGAAACTATTATTGAGTATCCCACTCAGCTTTATTACAGCCACAGAAGATGGTTGTCTACAAAACAATTACGAAGTATCAAAAACTTTCAAATTTTGCGCCACAGTGACGTGTTATGAGCAGGAATGACGTCAGACGGGTCAACAATGAAACATAATTTTCCGTGCGTTAACTGCACGTTAGCATTCAAGTGATGTGATGCGTGAAATGGAACTGGAGGCCCCATTAGAAAGGTGCAGTTATCTGTCGTCGCAACAGGTCACTTAGGCTGCCGCCAATCGCACAAACAAGGTTCCGTGACATATATAAAAAAGTTGCGGATAATTGGCTAGGGGGTCGCGAATGCTTCCACCGTTTTCTTCAATATCTCCGTTATTTGTTCGAAGGTTGCGATGATATTGGTATCATTGTTATCAGCACTAAGGAGTCTTGCTAATAAACCCAACTTGTATTTTGTCTTCATGGCTCCTTTAAGGTATATGGTCTACATCCACTCTTTTTTGTCGCACGCACATCAGCCAGTGTTTACGAAGTTACGTTGCTAGAACTATTTGTTTTTTTAACAAGAGCACACTCTAACTGTCCAATGAAAGTAGCTTTTAAAAACACGCGGTTGCCCCCCGTAATGCAGAAAATATCATCAATTGTTCTGTATGGCCTATTGTCACCAGCTGCTGTAACCAGTTTCGTTTTTTTGGCCTCGTCTCGAATTCATCGTTTTGGTACGGATAGTGTAGATCAGAAACATTGCGAAGGCTCGATTGTGTCACACGTCGTTACATTCCTGGGTTCTTCCCCTTCCACCTCCCAAGACTTTAGGTCTTCTACCTCAAACGTCAATACATATTTTCTGCCGTTATTTTATCTCATCATAATTGTTTACCCCAGCAGTCAGCCTCCTTCTTCAAGTTTCTGGTTCCCCAGGATTTCGTTTCAGTGTGTTATTTTCAGTTTTCGCCTGCAAATCCGATGGGCCGAGTGGAGTTCACGGTATCCAACGCATCACATCGAGAATACTGCAGATCAAACACTATAATTCCAGGCTGGTGACGCTACTTCGAAAGACTCCGATTACAAGTGCGGTATACAAAATACTGAACACCTGCTTTAATCGGCAAACAGATAACACATCCCGGCGTAGCCGGGCGAAAAAGCAGAAACATAAATAAACGAATCCAATGCACGGTGCATGGCATTATTTGGAAGAAAATTTCAATAGACTGGTGTAGGTAGTGCTGACACAATCATCTGTCACTTTCGACGCCAACTTTACATATTGGAGAGGCACAAATGGCAGCTCCTACCGAGGAGTCCGGTACGCGATGCCTAGCTCCCCCACTCCACTCCGGCTGCATATCCTTAGCAATGCCACAGTGAGTACGATTGCTGAGTATTTTTAAGTAGAACCAACGCCGAATGTAACGACTCCGCTAATAAAGAAAATCTTGAAAGTGGAGTGCAGACATGCCAAAAAGCTAGCTCGATTTTCGTCCTTTTTGTTTTTTGTGACTCTCTGAGGTCGGGGAAGTGTAAAGAGAAACAAAAACGGATCCTTAATGCCTTGAAATAATGATCGGGGCTATTCAAATGAATATTACAATTTAAAATTTTGACTCAACGAAATTAACAAGTGCGATTATTACATTTAGCACCGAAACGGGGCTTCAGGCTTTGATTATCTGGGTAGGTTTACTGTTCGTTTCCGCACATAGCGGCCTAACACAACTCTCTAACGTTAAAATCAAGCCGTCCGACGATATAAAACTATTAATGCTACAATGCTACAAGAACGCCTGAGACATTCAGTGCAACGTAATCTCCGCACCGAGACGGCCTGTACCAATATGTCCATGCACCAAAAAAGTTTGTGCACCGAGATGCCCATGCACAGAGATATCCGTGCACCAAAATGTCCGCGCCTACACGTCCTTCACCAAAATGTCCTACGCCGAAATATCCGGATCATGTTTATGTGTGGTTGGTGAACAGGTCTGAGGTCACTTTGCCTTCATTGGGGGTTTCGCGGTTCGAGTACTGTTCCTGCATAAATTTTTATCTGAAGGCGTAAAACACTTTGAGGCATTGAGTTGAGTTTAACGGCGGGCTTTTTACATCCATTCGCCCCGTAGTATTTTCCAAAAATAAACTGCCGCAGTGGAGCACACAACATTGTCACTTGCTTAACCCGTACATGAGCATAGAAAACGCCGATGCCGCATTCTCTGCTCGGCATCAGCAATCACCGACAGGGGTGTGCGCCGTAAAACTTAGTTATGATCACCAACGCCTAGCCCGGAAAACGACATGGGGCGATATTCGTGAGTGTGCACTCGCTGCGCAAGTTACTTGAGATTCCACAGATTCAAGAACAAAAAAAGTCCCCCTCAATAAAGCCATGTTCAGTTCTTTATCAAAGCACTTCCATCCCAACAATATTCGTTGCTCACCCCTCAGTGCTGGGTTTGTTCGATGGCGACTGCCCATCGGTAGGTGTACAAATTTCCCTTTGTGCCCATGTGCTAACCTGCTACCTTTTATGTCTGCATTTCTTTCCATAACGCTTCTTGTTGCATGGCGAACTCTTCCGGGCGCGAACAATCCCGTTTCCTGAAATAAAAATTCTACCGTGATTGTCTAGCCTCACAAGTAAAATTTACACTTCTATTTCACTCTAAATAATATCTTCCTATCCCCTTTATTGGAATTTTTTAGCATCATCACAAAAACTTAGCACGCTGAGAAAACTTTTTTACAGGACATACCTGTGAAAGAGCTTAATATTTGTGTCGCATCGTTGCAGCTATGCATGCTTGACCTGTTTTCGCCGGCCATAAGCTTAGCGAAGAATGGCTACCCCATGGACAAAATGAAGCATATGGCGTGGGAATATCGTTACCAGAATGTACTCCGCATGCCCGGGGTACGGCATTTTTTGAACGATGATAAGATTCCCCCTCTCGGAGAGACCTGCATCAATCAGCCACTGGCTGCTCTTCTAGAGGTACGTAGACCCCACAAGAGTACAAAACCTTTACATACCAACGTCGTACAACAGTACTGAAAGTGGAAAGGAGAATTTTGATGATACCAAAAATAGGCCTGGAAGAGACGGGCAGGTGATATTGCAGGTGATTTTATCGCGGTGTGTGTACTTCATTGCTAAGAGAGTGCTAGAAGTTAATTTCATTGTGGACGAATGGTTAAAAAAATCCGCACTTTGTGTATATTTGTATCAAAGGCATTTTAGCCAAAAATGTTTGAGAAGTAGAACACGAACGAAGATATGTTGTACTTTTAAGTGATTTGTTTTCAGTGGTGAGACGTATCTATCTTGTAACGATCACACTTAAACACAAAACACCGTATCTACACTGCGCACACGTGCACACTTCTTCCTCATTCTCGAAAAATTAGGAGGCCTCCCAAATAGTTCCAGTTCTCTTTCGGTAAGTGCAACGGAGGCCCTACGATACCAAATATTTCCCTCGCGCCAAATTTCGGAGTCCCCAAAAAACCAAGTGGATTAATAAAAAAGCGGCGTACACTCGAAAATTTTGAAATTAATGGACACGTTTTCATATGTGTCATTTTCTACTCTCTTTGCATACTCCGGAATTGTTGATTACGGCCCGAACCCGTCTGACCACTACAAGGCCGAACACACTGGAGTGGAAATATAAGAGCTAATAGAACCTATAAAATTTTCCCGTACATGAAATTTTCGATCCAATGGCAACTACTTATTTATACTTTAGCATTAATCATTTGAGCACTTACGCAGTCTTGGAAGTTAACTGGAGTTCTTGTCTCAAATGTACCAAAGTAAGATTTTTGTAGCTTTATTAACACCGGATGTTGATGTTCACTGACCCATTAGAATAACCGGGCAGTTTATATCTAGAAACGACAATTTTTCACTGTGATAATTATATAAGGCAAATTCCGTAACGAGGAATCTATTTATCCCGATGCCCTATGAAAATGAAATCTTCCAACCTTTTGGAGATGAAAGCAATCGCTCGTCAGCCTAAAGAATGCCCAGAATACGTTAGAAATGAACGCAGAGTTTGCTATAAGATAGCGTGTTCTATTCGGCCTAAAAGAAGTCTCATAGAATACTCTGAACGTTTCCTTGCTTGGTGACGAGCTTCGCTGGAAAATTTCTAGGTAAACAAACTTTTGTTTCCTCTTCCCCAGGGACTTGCAAAAGACGGACCTCGGGTATTCTACGAAGGCTGCGTGGCGAAGAATCTGGTGAAAGCAGTGGAAAAAGCGGGGGGCATTCTATCCCCCCAGGACTTGGCTGATCACTTAGCTTCGACGGAACCCTTAGAGGTGGAGCCTGTTTACACCACATATCAGAAACGTCTATGCGTGTACACTACACCGCTACCAACGCAGGGGGCAATTCTCCTGGAGACACTCAACATCCTCGACGCCATCCAGCTTCCGGGTAACTAGTTTAATCGCAGTGTTTAATCCGCTCAATTCGCACAGGGATGTAAAGCAGGCAACCGTGAAGTGCTTCGGGTTATGCTAAACTGTAACGTCGCGGTCCCGAATTCACATAGGTCCTGCGGGGAGGCGTTTAAAGGAGTACATTGTTTTTGTCATGACATCCTTCATACAAACCGTGCTACACACTTCATGGAAATTACAATTTAGGAAATTTATGGTATAGTCATGGACAATTGAAATACGAAGCGCGGAACGCACGACCGAAGATACTGGTGCCGTCATCTGGCAGCTGCCGTGAAAAAGACACGGACATGCGCAATGGAGATTTCAGGAGCAAGGCGGCGTGTTCTACTGCGATATGGTGCTCTCTCCTCGCTCACACGCTTGCCTTTTGCCCATGCCGCAAGGACGCTGCAAGCCTTGCAAGTACTACTGCAGCCTCAGCTCAGGGTGTTGGTCGTGCCAAGAGCAATTCAGCACGTAATTGCTTGCAGCTGCGGCCAGTGCTTGCGGGAAACGTGTGCGCGCTTTCGGAAAGCACACTGTTCAGTTAATCATGCGTTGTTGAAGAAAACCAGCGCACAGAAAGAGCGACAAAAAAGCACTGCCGCCTAACTTCTTATGGCAATGCAATGTTTTCCGTTCGTGGCGCAGTGACTCGGGAATCCGACAATACGCTGGCTGCCAAGAACCCGCCTTTGGTTGACGCAGTCATGGCTGAGTCACTTCGCGCTTTCGCTGATTCTAGAAACAATAAATGTACCCCCAGAAATTGTGTCCAATGATATATACATATTGACTGCTTGCAATGAGTGCGCTAGGATAATTATTAACAGGATTGTACTTTTCCTAAAATTAAGAAGTTAGGCAGCTCCAACCATTCTATAGGCCCCTTGCTCCTGTAGAACAATAATGGCGGCCAGATTTTTTTGTTTTGTTTTTTCGCAGCACCTAACTGCTTGTAGAGTTCGAGCGGGCAGCACTGAGCATCGTTTTGGGCATGGTTTTGAGCATGGTTTTGAACCCATGGGTCCATCGTTATTTGCTCAAGTTGCTGCACCCGACATGCAAAGTTAGGTCGGCAATGTGACGCCAGCGCAGGCGGGGAGCGGGAGCTCGTGTGCGCCGAGCACGCAGTGTTCGCAGTTATCATTTCGCGCCGCATCGCTAACAGAATTGTGTTCAGCGCTCGTGCGGCATGGCGACAAAGCAAGCGTAGACGGCAACGACACGCACCCTCGCTGACGACATCTCAACTACGCATGCGTTTGTCTTTTCAGAGGCTGCTGTCAGGTGACGGCACCGGTATCTGCGGCCGTGCGTTCCGCGGTTCGTATTTCAATTGCCCATAATTGTACATAATATATATCGGTAAAGCACAAATATTTACTTTTATAATATTAACTGCAACGCACCCTAAGAGTACATGTCATACGCAGTAGTGAAATAAATAATGTTTTAATATGAACAGCAGTAGAATTGGGAATAAGGTAATGTTGCAATATTTGGTGTTCAGGATCAAACCTGGGTTTTTCATTTCTCAACAATAATGGCTAACAAACGATAATAATGATTTTGATATAGCAGTGCACCCAGGTCGGCGGACTCACTCATGAGTACACTCACTCAGTTTCATTGGGCTAAAATGCACGTGTAAGTTTCACTTTGAGTGAGTGTGAGCCAAGTGAGCCAGGCTGAATTTGAGCCCGACTGAGTTGCAGTAATGCCTGAGATCGAGTGATTTCTGAGTCGATTCTGGGTTCTGAGAGTTCAGTACAGTTGATATTTTGAGTGTATTTTGAGTTCCTAGTACATTTTGAGATTTGAGTGCATTTTGAGTTACTAGTATATTTTGAGTTGTGAACATTTTGCGTTTTGAGTCTATTTTGAGTTCTGAGTACATTTTGAGGTTGTGTACGTTTTGAGTTTTAGGTGCATTTTGAGTTGTGAGTACATTTGGAGTTTGAGTTGATTTTGAGTTGTGAGTTCATATTGAGTTCTGAGTAAATTTTGAGTTTTGAGTCCTTTTCGTGTTGAGTACGTAGGAGTAGCCTAGGAGGCAGCTATGGTTGGCTGTTAAGTTTCGTGTATCACTTTTGGCTCGAAATTCACGTTACCAGCGGGTGAGGCAGAATTCGCGATTCGCATGATCTATAGCTTGAAATGGGGCTAGTTGGTTTTTTACTCGGAACATTGCTGGCGCTAGGCGGGACAAGGACGACGAATTAAACTCAACTGAGCGCACACTACCAACTGATTTATTCACCACAACAAACACAACTTATAAACGAAAAAATTCAGATCACGTGAAAGGTGGAGTTAATCAATCTCGCTGAAAATGAATACAATATTTTTATGCGCATGCGTTTGCCTACGAAACTGTTAAGTAGTGCCATCTCAGTTGTCGACAGTGCAATCGATGGCGAACTGATACAGTCTTTTTCTTTTCGGATGGCGTAAGCTTCCCATATCTCGCGGGTGATTGTTTCTGAAGATTTAAAGAGGATCGTGGTGCTTTAGAATTTCGCAGAGCACCCATGTCTGCCGCAGTGGGCAGCCAAGTGCCCTGGGGCTGAGACTTGCTTGCACATATTTTTGTGTTCTCTGAGTCGTTCGTTAAAGCAGCGTCCAGTTTGGCCAATGTAAGCCTTCCTGCATGACACAGGTATCCGGAGCATCATGCGACAAACTTACTCGCGTGCTTAATGCCACATCCTGTTTGTTTAGCATCTCTGGTTTTGTTAGTCATCTTGCACAATATTTTTAGTTTTTTGGGAGCAGAAAAAACAGCCGGGACATCATGCCTTGTGCCAACCTTCTTTAACCTGTGGGAAAATTTGTGGATGTACTTTGTGGATAAATAGAAAGACAGCAAAAAACCAAAGAAGCGGCCGATCGTTCTGCAGTACATCCACAAATTTTCCCACAGGTTAAAGAAGGTTGGCACGGGGCATGATGTCCCGGTTGTTTTTTCTGCTCCCAAAAAACTAAAAATGCTGTGCAAGATGACTAACAAAACCAGAGATGCTAAACAAACAGGATGTAGCACTACGCACACGAGTAAGTTTGTCGCATGCTGCTCCGGGGTTGTCTATAGGATACCTTTGTCATGCAGGGCTTACATTGGCCAAAGTGGACGCTGCGTTAACGAACGACTCAGAGAACACAAAAATATGTGCAAGCAAGTCCCAGCCCCAGGGTACTTGGCTGCCCACTGCGGCAGACATGGGTGCTCTGCGAAATTCGAAAGCACCACGATCCTCTTTAAATCTTCAGAAACAATCACCCGCGAGATATGGGAAGCTTACGCCATCCGAAAAGAAAAAGACTGTATCAGTTCGCCATCGATTGCACTGTCTACAACTGAGATGGTACTACTTGACAGTTCGTAAGCAAGCGCATGAGCATGACAAATATTGTATTCATTTTCAGCGAGATTGATTAACTCCAACTTTCACGTCATCTGAATTTTTTTTCTTTATAAGTTGTGTTTGTTGTGATGAATGAATCAGTTGGGCATGTGCGCTCCAGTTGTGTGTAATTCGTCGTCCTTGTCCCGCCTAGCGCCAGCAATGTTCCGAATGTTTCGCATAATCACTCGGAGGGGGGGTCTCTAATTTTTAAAAGCTTTTGTTGAATTTTCGTGACTGTCAGTCTCAGCACTTGCTCAGCAAAGTTTTAGAGGCTCTGAGTTTTACTGGTAATCGACTGGTGAGGTCATAAAACAGGGTGATCTCACTTTTCCTCTTGATAGATCCCCTTAGAAGATGGGAGGAGATGGTGGGAAATCACGTGGCAGCGCTTGTTTTCTAGTTGTTCGCCTGCTTCTGTTAACGGTTTGATATGCTAGAAATAAAATAGGAAGAGGTGAGCGGCAGGGGTAGGAGGATGCGGCGGCTCTCCCCTCCGCTTTTTCAAATGAGTTCTCAACTGAATTGAGTGGGCTACGCCCGTTTAGATAGAATAATGACAGCATTATGAGATAGATAGGGTGAAAATGTAAACTGATGCCGCTAAGGCGTGTAATGTACTAAAATATAGGTCCAGATTGGCGGAATCACGCGGAGTAATTAAGAAATACTTCGTGTGATAGTCATCAGACAGTCATGATAAGTCACAGATTGGGTAAAATTCTAAATGATGCCGTGAGGGCGTGTGGAGAATCAAATTCAGTATCTAAATGAAGGCATTCACGTAGAACAAGAATGCGTTTTGGTTGTATCCTGACCTAGTCATCGTTGCTCATAGATTTGGTTAAAACTCCAAATGATGCCACTAGGGTGTGCGAGGCATTAAAATGAAGGTTTCGATGAGGGAAATCACGTGGGACAGGAATAAGGTATGGCTACATCATTACATAGTCGTGGTTAGTCATCGTATGCGTTAAAATTTAAATTGATGCCACTAGGAAGTGTTGGGTATGAAATTGCCGTCTTGATTGTGGAATCACGTGGGAGAAATACAAAAATGCTTCGTGGTTATAGTCATGGTGGTGGTGGTTGTGGTTTGGGGAAAGAAAAAGGAAAGTTAGAGCACTGGGGTTATTTTTGAGCTCGGCAGGGAGCTCACCTGCATACAACCCGGTGCGGGGAAGCGAAGTGGAGGGGGAGTGAAAGGATAAAGTAGAGAGGGAGAGAGAGAGAGAGAGAGAGAGAGAGAGAGAAAAGTAGAAAGAGAGGAGAAAGAATAAGAGATAAGGTTTTTAGTTCGGGCACATCCGTCAGACACTGCAGTCCGGACTACATGAGACACTCAAGGCGAATCTTATATTGGCTCAAAATTCGAAGTGACCCCGCTAGGGCGTGTACGGAATCAAAATTACGGTCTCAATGAGGGGGATTACGTGGGCACAAATAAAAAAAGGCTTCGTGGTTCTAATCATCATATAGTTATGGTGAGTCGTAAATTGGGTTGAAATTCAAGGTCTAGGCCACTAGCGCATGTGCAGTATCAAATTGAACGCTTCAGTTGGGGGAATCTCGTGGGAGATTTAAATAATACACCCTGGTTACAGTCATGAGGGTATCGGTTGGTCAGATTTGATTAAAATTCGATATGATCCTGTTAGGGTGTGTGGATTATGAAATTAAAGGTGTCGTTAAGGGGAATCACGTGGGACAAAATAAATATGCTTCCTGGTAATAGGTATGAGATAGTCATGGTGAGTAATGGATTAAGTGAAAATTCAAAGCGATGTCACTAGGGCTTGTTTGGTATCAAGTTAAAGGTGTCAATGAGGGAAATCGCGTGAAATAAATAAAACATGCGTCCCCCTTACCATCGTGATATAGTCGTCGATAGTCATTGATTGGGTTAAAATATAAAGTGATGGGATAGGGCGTCAAGGGCATCAAAACGTCAAAACTATTTGTCTCGGTAAAAGAATGTGGATCGGATGCGACCACCAGAAGTAATGGCACTGAATAACGACCAGTTAAGCAAAAAGTCGTTATCGGTGCCCCACAGTTATAATTGTCCTCGTCAATTGCTGGCACGCCATCTTGAACGCGAGGTTGGTTCTACTTATTGCAGCCCTCAACATCCGTCAAAAAGCCTGCGTTCACTAGAAACAGCTTAGGAACTATTGGGCTGATATATTTTTCAATTGATAACGTGTCCGTCGGGCCTATTACTGGCTGGCTTGATCATGCATTGCGTTCACATTCGACTCTGTGTGCCCCGTGCAGGCAGGGGGCACACAGTTTAGAGTTGCACTAATGTTTAAAGTTCCACTAATGATTAAGTTGCACGCTACATTCTAGACTAATCTGCCACCCTCTAATGTTTTTCTGCTGAGTTAGGTAGAAATAATTCAAATGGCCCAACTGAACCAGATATGCATCTGCTGCGGAATAAAAAATGTGTGGATAAGAAAAAGAATTACGTACTACACAACAGACGTGATGTTTCGTCATGTTTTATCAGCGGCGCTGCTTTATAAACAGCAAGTTCGAAATTTCTGGAAGAAGCACCTAGGAAAAGCCGAGCGATCGGTAGCGCGATCCTCGTGGTATACACAAAGCTTCTTCGACACGTGTAGTAGCTTTAGCAAAAAAAGAAAACTACAGTTATGTCGTCAAGCGCTACGCGCATGTGAAGACAAACCTCCAGGGCTTATGTTAAAGGTGAAAAGACAACCTGCTAAAAGACATCACCGCGGCCGCATTCTCTAGAAGCAATTATGGGTAATTGGAGAGTTGGCTGTGAGTGTGCCAATCGTGCCCGAGACGACTTGTAGATACCGCACCCGCAGCCTCGAGTCGATTACGAAGAGCTTCGTGGAAGTCCACACTGCTGTGGAGGAATTTGTACCCACCACCAGCCGTGAAGTAGACGGCGCGCTCACTTCTTGGAAGCATATGACGACAATTACTATCACTGCAACTTAAGAAATAAACAATAATGCTGAATCTAACTACGTGTCTGGCTATGCTCACCTATAACTGCTATTCCATTCCAGTCTTGCGCGTGAGTGCAAGCTTCCCTGAATTTCTTACTCTGTTTTTATAGCCAAATCAGTGTGCTCCTGTGTCCACTAGAAAAGTGAACCTTCCATGTGTGACGCCCAATATGCGGTTTGAGATAGCGGTTGAGAAGCGCACACCACACACTATCTACGCACTGAAACGTTCAGGTTGTACAGTGTCTAAAATGGTTCACTTTTGCCTTTCGTACCGGGATGTATGATTGTTCATGCAATGCGAACTTTAAAAAATTAGAAAATAATATTTTTTTTTCGTCAAGGAAGTTTCGCAGGTGTTAGACTTTCTTCAGAGTCAAACGATACGAAAGGCAACATTGGGTATAGATAACAGGTGCAGATTTACTTTTACGCTGCCCTCAGCAGTGTGGTATCACCTATCATGTTAAAGGTATTTTATTAAGACTGGCACGGTACTGAAAAAGACAGAAAAGTAGTATAGTTGTTTTCAAGCGGTCGCAGTGCACGGTTTTAGAGATGTGATACCGGAAGCTTTGTCTAGGATCACTGCTCGATTCCCATGACTAAATCTGCGGCTTCGAATCTCCATACAGCGACCATGACTGTTCTGGCATCGATGACGTTAACAAAACCTTATTTTCTTTACGGTGAAAACTACGCAAAGTTTTCGAAAAGTCTAGAGCGACAGCCTACGTGGAAAAACGCTTTCTACTATGTACAATTCTAGAAAGTAGCTAAACATACTCGAAACTGCAAAAGGGCAGAACGTCGGGAGTAAACGACTTTATTATTCATGAATTAGTGTCGGGTTGTTTGAAAGTTTTTCTCTCCGGCTAGAACTTCTTCTATCTGTTGAAAAACGCTACCGATAAAGTTCATGCGACATTTTATTACTTTTTTTTCACAATACGAGTCTACCAACGTCTTATTCTGGTAGTTCTACCGCGTCTCATTTATCAGCTACTGAATTAAAAGGCAGGAAATAGGGCAGAATAATCATAAAATTCATGGGGAAAATGGAAACCATTTTTACGGAGCCTTGTTTGTTGTAGTCGCAGTCTTAAATTTTTGCCACCTGTTTCATCGAGGCATTTATATGTCGAAATCTTCTCCTCGTGCATATGAATTCCAAGAAGGGCGAAAGAGCGGCACATATATTAAAAATTAGAGGTTATGTTTAAGGCTTTCCGAGAACGCGATGGCGAAAATCTAGATTTTCTGCACTACTGATTTTCGTTACGTTTTCT
Organism: Haemaphysalis longicornis; assembly: GCA_013339765.2. Lineage (NCBI taxonomy): Eukaryota > Metazoa > Arthropoda > Arachnida > Ixodida > Ixodidae > Haemaphysalis > Haemaphysalis longicornis. The sequence goes on along the minus strand of CM023453.1, from coordinate 168,961,032 downwards.
AGTAAATCACGCTTTTCATGACAAAGAGATCCATAGATTCCGCCTCAATGCACATTTTTGACAACGCCAAACTTTGTAATGAGAGCCTTGATTATAAACGCGATAGCATTTTGCGCAAAGCCACAACAAGGCCGAATAAATAAACTACCCAAAGCTGCCGAAAACTCACTTATTTCTATTGATATGCCTAAATTACTAAGAGGTAGCGTAGGCGTGAAGAAAATGACGATATTGTGTAATGCACCAGCGCTATTCTCGCTATCGCTGAAATTACACGTATTACCGGCCGCTACAAATATATTCGGAATGGTTCAATGCTCTTTCTTGCTCAACGTTTCTGTTTGTCGTCAGATCAGTATTATTGCAGTTCTGCATATCCGAAATAGATTCGAAAAGCCAACATTGCTCTTTTCGGTCGTTTCAAAGTTTCGATCGTTTCTGAACTGCTGTGAATAAAAATACTTCGACAGTGAACTCTTCGACGCTTGGTCCTGTATTTTGGCTGGGGCTTCACTGAGACTTAACTTTAACTCTACTTTAACTTCAACTGGGGCCTAAATTTAACTGAGAGCCACTGTGCTCTCTATAATGAAGTTGCTGATCATTAGGCATGGCTTATGGCACGTGAGTACGGCCAGATAGAGTTTTGACCGGAAAACAACTTCTGCAAGACCCGAGCTTTTCCATCTTGCCTACATTTATAACGTTCTGGTCAGCAACCAAGCTATGAAAGTGGTTAAATAAGTGGCGTAAGTGAACATGAGCTGATCGGGCGGTGCAACGTGCGTGAATATAAAACTTCTGGTAGAGTTAGCAGCTTTGGGTGAAAGGCCTCAAATCTGTTGAAGAGAAATTCCAACGAATTTGAGGAAAGGGAACATTATATGCTGTTATATCAGTAAACATTCGTGGAGACACGTTGCTTGAATATTCGCAAAAGTTCCGCGCAGGAATGGCACACATGAAAGACCTAATTCTATCATCTGTCGACTACATTTTTACGTGTGATAACCCGACACAATGTACATAACCTCACTCTTCCTTCTTAAGCCGGCGACCACAGTGTTGTACAACGTAATCCAAAGACTGCAAACGCAAAACAGGATTCAAAGAATGGAGTCAGCTCAGCGTTTGAAGGCTTTAATATTTCGCTCACACAAATATCTTGATTACCCTGCTGTTTTATGGTGACGACGAAGATGGTTGTTTTGCCTGGCTTGTTATCAAGACCAAGTGAAACGCTGCTACAATCGGAAATCACTGAGTACTTACAGGATTTATCCATTTCAAAAAATGTCTCACCCCTTTGATTGGGGAATTTTGCTTTAGTGTTGATCTATTCGCTAAATTAGCGTAATTGCAATCTTTCCCCGCAGGCCCCGGAAGCGATCCAGGGGAATTCGAGCACGTCGTTATCGAGGCGCTTCGCCAGGCGATTTCGGACGGACTGCAATGCGTGGCCGACCCTGTCTCCGGCACTTCCATTTCTGCAATGTTGTCCAAGAGCCGAGCAAAGTTGATCGGGGCCCGAATAAATAAGGACAAGTACAACAGCCTCATACTCTCAAACCAGCATTCTCTGACAGAAAGAATAGGAAGCACAATGCGTAAAAGAATATACGAGCGTCAATACGAACCATTTGAATTAACAAAGGTCAAGCATTGCCAGGCTGTCTTGAGTGCGCATTACAAAGGCATGCAAACGGCATAAAAACATGGTAATATTTATGAGCTATACAATTTATGAGCAAGCTATACAATTGTATCAGGTTTGCATGCTGGACGTTAAAAATTCTGAATTCCTAACGAGGTGTCAAATATTCCAAAGGACGCATAAAACCAAGGAAAACTCCATTTTTGCTGGAAATAATGCTGAATTTAGACGCCGGTCGATGATTGTGAAGAGCTTAAAAACTGCAAAAAAAGTATGATGAAGGTTGGACTCGATATTAATTTTGTCAATGTCATTCAGGCAGGGGAATTCTCCTTCTTTCGCGGCATTTGCGAAGAACATCCCGCGTAACACGAGACCTCCCACGGGCAAGATAGTGACACAACTTCCTTATAATTATTACACATTTAAAATACCCTGGCAACACGTTTGCTTTGGTGTTGCAATGAATACTTCGAATCTCCAACTGACAGACCTTCTCCTTCTTGCATTACAACTTTGCGACAGGAACACCCCTTTGAGCTCTCGGTTGAGCTAGTTGATAGACTGGGCACGCGGCATAACAACCACCACAGGACCCCTAGACTGAGGGTTTCTTCTGATTTCGACCGCAGACCTACTTTGCATGAAAGAAAAATGTTTTCGCCGCCGAAGTCACCACATGCACTACAACTACCACTACCACTACCACTACCACTACCACCACCACCATCACGCTTTAAGCTCTGTAAACCTGATATTTTAAAATTGGCATAACGCAAAAATCTCCTTTTTTACATTTGGCACCCCTGAAACATTCGTGTACATGATACTTGTGTTTGAACGCTGGTTTTGTGAAGTCGGCTTCCTCTTAACAGCGTGTAGTTTAGACTTCCATCCACATTCACCTCCTAAACGAGTCCACGCGCTTGCAGGGTAAAAATATTTTAAATCAATGCTCACTACACCACAAAGTAAAACATCCGCAAATTTGTTCCGCTCCTATGTATCGGCACATACCGTAAAAACCCGCGTATAATACGAGGTTTTTTTTCCAAATTTTACTATGTAAATTATGTGCCTCGTATTATATGTGGATCCCAAAGTTTTCAGCCGAGAATGTGCACTTTCGGTTTTGGTTTCAGCGGAGGGTGTGCAATCTTGCGGTGGCGTTAGCTGGCTGCGGCGTATCACAGACGGCGCCATTTTATTTGTTTTGACCACGCGAAGGATCGGTACGTTCACCGCAAGTCCATCACGATGTCGGGTGCACGAAGGCATTATTCGGCTGCAATTAAAAGAAAAGTTATTTTATGGTCCGAGACCACCAGGAATTGCGCCGCAGGACGGTTATGCGACCACAGACGGAAGGTCAGCAAATACAGGGATGGCCATTTGTCTGTTCACTGCCACGACTGCGGCTGCGTGCTACGGTTTGAGCAATGTGTGGTACGGTCGAAACACAAGGAACAAAAAGTAAGAGAAATAGTAGAGGCAGATTTGATTAGTAAAGCGGGGTTGTCCTGTGTGAGCGTGCCGTCACTGAGTTTGTCAGATAAGGAAGCAACTTTTCTGCGCATGGCTGCAACACGTCGCCATTGGCGGTGATAGTGGGAAGTGATTGCGGGTAGGCTGGGGATACATATACGTACGTTTGTATGAAAGAAAATTAGTTGGAAGTTAGCGCTGTGTTGTGCGTTCTCTCTCTGTCCTCGTTATTTTTGCGCTTAGAATTCGTCAATATCGCCACCCCAACGTGCCCAAGAATCTGTACTAGTGAGCAGGACGGCAGTTCGGCGTCACCGAAGGCAGTATTCGCGGGTGGAGAAAGCAATGGTGCTTGACTGGATAAAGTCTGTGTGGTGTCGGCGGCCTGGAGCAATGTTGGGGGTTCCCGTCAGTGCTCGTGTTGGAGGCCTTTCGCTGCCACCCGGCCGATTCCGTAAAGAAGTTGTTGCGCGAACCCCGCTCCGAACTCACTGTCATTCCAGGAGGAATGACATCTTAGCTGCAACCGCTAGACGTTTGCATCAACAAGCTTTCAAAGACTGCACCAAGTCCTGCTACCGAGAGTGGATGAGGCCAGGAGACCCGTAAGTGACAGCCACCGGATGGCTGACGCGGGCTTCTCCAGCGGTGCTTTGTGGCTGGATCGCGGATGCGTGGGTGGATCGCGGAACCAGAGGAGCTCGTCAGTCGCTCTTTTAAGAAATGCAGCATCTCGGACTCCTTCGATGGCATTGAGGATCACTTTTGTGGGAAGACATTTCCGACAAGGCGACTTCAGGAGACAGCGGCAGCGAACCTGACGATGAGTGAACGGACGTCGGGAGACGTTGCCAGCGAAAACTTACAGTGACTGAACGGTAACTGCAGTGCAAATAAATGTTTTCTGTGCTCTTTACCTCGCATTATATGCGGATGAAAACTTTTTTTCTGATTTTGCTGTCCCCGAATTCCATCTCGTATTATACTCGGGTCCGTATTATACGCGGGTTTTTACTGTAAGCTACAAACAACAATTCTGGTACAAAAAGAGCACTAGCTGCTCCGGCAAGGGGCATACAACACATTAACTCACATCATTGGAACTAAACATGTGAATGGTTGCTCCAGTAAGGTTTATTAAAGGAGCCACCTATGTGCTGGAAATCAATTCACGCAAACCCTAGGTGTAGTTCTTTGCTTTATTTTCGGAAGCTAGACCACGGCACATTGCCGCAAATTATGGTATGCATCCAGACTTCTCGTCACTGCAAATTATACGGAAACTTTCATGCGTGGATGGCGAATCTATCTTAAAGTTTTCCGTGCATCATAAAACACAGGAAATACATGCAACACATGATGTCGTATGCCACAGGTATATACCAACACTTGATAAAGCTAATTTTGTCACCCACAGCAGACCAATTCAAAAATGACTTTCCGATGGCTTAGCCAGAAGTCTTTTCTTCAGCAACCGCGATTGCCGATCGATTATATGCGAAGGTGTGTACGTGGCGCAAATTTGTAAGCCCCTACTCATGCCTTAACGCGTGGACCTCCCGCCTGCAGGGCAGGCCGCTCCTTTGTACCCTTCCATAAAACTTCGTTTGGTTTTACGCTGGAGAAGAACCAAACGTAGCCTTTATTTGGCATAGAGATGCTCATAACGCGATACAAACAAAAAACAGCAATCACGCCAGCACTGTTTGCTCATTCAGTTTGGTCTATCGGTTTCTGGGTTGTCTTCTTAAACATTGCTCAAAGATTTTCTCCGGTCACAGTAAATATACATAAACACGGGACGTTCTTACCTTTTAGGCGGGTCAACATTCTGCTGCCAGAACCACCAACAGCTGCCAAACACAGCGGAACCACATTCATGGCAGCTGCCGATGTGGATGGAAACGTGTGTGCCCTCCTTGGAAGCAACGCTCGTTTTCTCGGATGCGCTGTTGTGGAAGAGCACGGTTTTTCTGTTCACGTGAGCAACACTATGTTCCTGCTGCGGGTTTTACTGCAAAAACTAAAGACGAAATGTTCAGGAAATGAAACCAATTGGTCATTTAACAACGTTTCCACATTACCCAGACTGATATTCAATTACCATTTCAAATGTATTGGCGATATGCTATTGGCGTTTTACAATTATTGGTGTTAAGCTATGCGGAGATGGCTACAGGCTTTGAAAAAGTGTTGCGCGGACCAGTTATAATAAAAAAAGTCACACCCAGTATATTTTCTCATTTTTGGAGGCTATCCTTCAAACTGAAGTAGTTTTCTGTAAAAATGCTGTCACGCAATTAACGTAATAGAAATTGATGACACGTACCATGTAGTTAAAGTTACACGTCTGCGCATGGTATACCTACCGTATTTTTTTGCAAGCTCTACTAGCATGCGGCATCTTTTTCTAGGACATACCAGAATGAGTTTTTTTGCGACATAGATCATCTTATAGGTGTCCGTAAGCAAAAATCAGGAACCCTTCCGTTTATCGACTACAATGGTTTAAGCAAGAACCCTTACTATGGGCGAAACTTCAAATGCGAATTGCCAAAATCAAGGCGTCAACGACAAAAGTGGAAACTAGCTGCGAGTCAGTCTAAACTCAGACGACAGCCAAGTATCTCTCACGAGAACTTTCAGCGCAACCACCCATCGTCGTCGCTATGCTATCGTGGTCGTCAGAAATCCTAACTTCCAAAGTGCGAAGCCAAATTCTACTTCATTTAGGCCAAGAACACAGGCCAGAAAACACAAATGAAATGATGGGTGACCAAAATGCGATGATGGCGCAATGGTATCGACATAGCATTCATAACTCGAGGGAAACGATTCGATTTCGATAATGCAAACGTTTTGTCTTGTTTGATCATAAGCATCGTCAGCAAAATCTTCAAGTTCCCTCCAATTGTCTAAAGTTGACTTTCCTGCGGGCGTTTTGGTTACGACACCGCCATCAGTGACACCAAGAAAGCTCCGCTTTAAAAAGAGATGAATACATGCTGTCTTCAATTTGCGCGCAAAGATGCCGGACATTGGCCACGGTACTGACATTTAGTCTATGTGGACAGCAACAGTGGTTGAATTTGTGTTGTATGTGATTGATAAATGGTGGTTTGCTTGCTTATTACTCATAAAAATCTGCATAACCATTTTGTAGTCATTTTAATTTTTCGTATTACTCACCCATGTACTGTCTAAAGGCAAAATATGAAAGATTTATTGAAAGTTTTATCACTATCAAAACGACTCAACACAAGTGAACGTGTGCGGTATATGGGAGGTTGCCTTATGTCTTTTACTGACAGCTGGGTTTATAAATTTAGTGGCTGTAGCTCTAGCGTCCGCCTTATATGAAAATTTTCCGATTGTTATTTTCCTCACAAAACACTCAATCTGACCACACTAGCGAGCTATACATGCTGCTTAACTGATTATTAAAGAACCCGCCGTGGTGGCTCAGTGGCTAAGGCGTTGCGCTGCTGAGCACGAGGTCGCGGGTTCGATTCCCGGCCGCGGCGGTCGCTTTTCTGATGGAGGCGAAAAGCAAAAACGCCCGTGTGCACGAGATTTCGGCGCACGTTAAAGATCCCCAGGTGGTCAAAATTAATCCGGAGGCCTCCACTACGGCGCGCCTCATCGCCTGCGTTGCGTCGGCGCGTTAAACCCTACAATCAATCAATCAATGATTGTTAAAGAAGCGGAATAACTCTCTTCTAAAACACGTCGTAAAAACTATCACTATGCACCTTTAAATTATGCTTTCAGCTGCCTGTTAGCACTTATTACTTTGCGAAAGCAAAATTTTATAATTTTTGGCAAGGCTTTACCACAGAAATTCAAATGTTATAACAAGTGCTGTCAACCCTGCATTCATGACAAAATTTGTGAAACCGTCACACATCACGATAACATTTTTTGCATCTGCAAATGCTTGAGGTCGTGGCGAGTAAATTCAAGCGGAAAATCCGAATCAGTTTAAGCGATACTGTGTGACAGCCACGAAGCAACTAATATAAGCATCGATTTTGCTTAATTTATTGCGATGTCATTGAAGTACGAAATAATCTTAATAATATAAAAGAAAGCTTTTGGAAGTGCGTTTTATATTGCTGAAAAGAAAAAAATATGGGTTGCTATTTTTTATGTTAGGGTAAATGTTTCTTCATATTCTACGACAGGAGGGCTAAGTTTTTACATAATTTGATAGCATTACCCATGTATAAATTGAACCTGCTTAAAGTGGAGTGTGGTCGTTGACGAAGAGCATGTTATCTCTGTTTCCGGAAGAGGCTAGTGGAGCATGAGCTGCTCTTTGGAGATTTGAATGGCATAAAGTTTGTTTGCGAAGAGCCATAGCAAATTAAAATGTGATCCGTGATATAGAAAAAAGACAAGGGAGAGATTATTTACGTTGCCATTCGAAGGTTTTGAAATTGGCGTGGGCTTTAATGGGAAGTACACTGGTGTAATATCGCGGTCTGAATAAACTGATCTCCCAACAACAACAAGAAGAATTTGAGTCATTCAGGCTTCGATTTTTAGAGAAGGAGACGAATGACGCACATATCGTCACCAGAATACCGGGGTACACGTTAAGAACGTCAATAACTCTTGCAGTATATCCCTGCGCGGAGGCTACTGACCCGGATGTGAACGCTCGCGCGTGTTTCAAAATAACGTATAATGCGTGACACGGTCTGTTTTTTTCACAAGTAGTCTGTCTATCATCGGAGCAGTAATTTAGCAGGGGATTAATTGTCATTATCATCTTCATCATTTATTGAACCCTTAAAAGCCCCTTACGGGGTATTACTTAAGGGGGAGGCGAATGCACAATTCAACAAATGCATGTTTGTCAATGGTACGCAGCATAATAATCAGTGAACTACATGATAAACAAAGTGTCCACAGAAGGAGTTAAATATACATAGAAGACAATGGCAACAATTCAAAATTTACTAACAAATCAAATGATTAGTGATTCGCTGTTTACATTTGAATGCGTTTTGTTGGTGGACTACGGATTCAGGCAGGTTATTCCAACCTTCAATGGCTGTAGGTAAAAAGGATCTGTTGAAAGCCTTAGTTGAATCATGTAAGGGCTGTAAACTTAGTTAAAGAGGCGACGCGATGAACGAGCGGAAGGGAGAAGAACGGTAATGCGTTGTGACGCGAAATACATAGTATAGTTTGTGCAGAAGCCAGAGCCGAGTGTTATTACGGCGAATTTGTAGGGGGCAGGTTGAGTGCTATTTTAATTGTGCTAACACTTAAGCGGACTGTATTTCGAGCTGATAAATGTGGTAGCGCGGTTTTGAATTGCTTTTATTGCGTTAAGTAATGTTGATGAGGGTTCCAAATAGCAGATGCATATTCAAGTTTAGTACGCGTGAAGGTTTCGTAAGCTAATTTTAGGATTAACGGCGGAGAGGACGTAAGGGATCTTTTGATGTAGCCAACTGATTTCACTGAAGCGGCAATGAGTTGTTCTATGTGATCGGACCATGTTAGTTTACTTGATATTATTACGCCAATATAACGATACGAGTCAACATGGGTTAAGGGTTCGAAGTTCACAGAATACTGGAACGAAACTTGAGTGCACTTGCGCGAAACGTGTATGAATTTACATTTCGTATCATTACAATTCGTACAAACTACTCAAACGACAGGAGTCACGCTCGCAATACTCAGCGTAACGCACTCTTCGCGCTGAGCGAAGGAACACACGGCTGCGGTGATGAGCCGTAAAGGCAACACTTGTAACGTTCTAAAATTGCAAAGCTGAAGAAAAGATACCCATCAAAAAGGCTTGATTGGTGAGGAGGAGAAACGTTTTGAAGGAGTGCACGCGCGGGCAGAAATTCGTCGAGTGATTAATGAGGAGTTTAGAGAAATAGAAATGGGAAGCCTGCACCGATTACATCAGCGCCACGGAAGACTAACAGAAAGGGAAGTAAGATTGAGCAACCTTGATTGGAAAAAAGCACAGAAAAATATTTCCCCCAAACAGCAGTGGGCCCCGGAAAGAATACTAATGCAGCTGATAAACCTGCTGGGACCTAATAGTAAGGCATCGTTTATGAGGGCATTAGATAATGTGATACAAACCAAACAAATACCCGAGGATTGGCTAGAAACTAGGACAATTTCATCAGTAAAAAGGAGGCAAAAAAGCCAGTATAGATTCATACAGACCACTCACAGTAATGTCAGTTGTGTATAGATTCGTAATGCAGGGGTAAAATCAGAAATTCAAGCACAGATGGCAGAAAATAAAAATCCTTGGGGAAATGCAGCATGGGTGTACTACTACTACTTCATCGGCAATTGGATGATAATTTGTACGTGATAACACAGTGCATTGAAATTGTGAAAACGCAAAAAAGACCATTATGGATTGTGTTCTTGGACGTTCAAGGGGCAACGTAAACAGATAACTGCTGGACAATGTTGGAACTTCAGTTATTGGATGACTAGTAATTACAGTTCCTTATAGCGATCTATAAATATAATAGAGCGCAGCTGACATGGGGAGTGCACAAATGAGCAAAGCAGGTCAACACCCATCGAGTACTGAAACAAGGATGCCCTTTGAGCCCAATACTGTTTGTGACTTACATGGCAGGTTTAGAAAAGAAACTAGAAGACATTTAATTAGGGTTTAACCTAAGGCATATGTTGCAAGGCGGAGTGGTATAACCGCATATTCCGGGAATGTTATATCAGACAAGATTGTTTTCCTAGCTGATGACTGGACCGATATGCAACGGCTCATAAATATTAGCGGTCAGGAAGGCGCCGGCCTCGAGTTTAATTTTAGCGCTGAAACATCGGGAATAATAGTTTTCAATGACACAACTGGCGCACTACTAATCCTGCATGTCCAATTACCCATAGTCACGGAAAATAAATATTTGGGAGTGTGGATACACGAAGGGGATAAATACTGAAGAACTCACGAGGAGGATGCTAAGGGTAAAGGAAAGGGAAACTCAGCTATAATGAACCATAGAGCTCTGTGGGGGTATAACAAATATGAAGTAGTGAGAGGAGTGTCTAAAGGAGAAAAGGTTCCGTGTCTCACATTTGCGAATGCCATACTCTGCTTCAAATAAGGCCCTCTAGAAGGACTTTCAGTGAACCAAAGAGCGGTAGGCCGTTTGGCCTTAGGAGCGCATGGAAAAACAACAATTGAAGCAGTGCAAGGAGTTGTGGGATGGACGTCGTTTAAAGTTCGATAAGCGCACAATAAAATATGTTTCGAGGAGATCATGAAAGCAATGCATGAATGTCGGTGGACAGGCAACGACTTTAGATAACTATACCTTAAAAGTGCGGACACGCAGTGGCTAAGGAAGACCAGAAGGCTCACGATGATATACGGAAAGAACAGCAGAGAATTCAAGACAGTCCAGGTAACCAAAAAAGCAGCAAGGCAGATAGAAACGAATAAATGTCAAGGAAAACTCGAAGCTAAAACTTAGAGATGCACAGGGCAGAGAAATTAAACATAAGAAATGAACATTTCTGCAATAATTCCAAAGGCATTGCTTGCTTTTTGAGGCGGGAGCAGGATGCTCGCGAAATAAAAGTTTTGTGTGAAGTATACACAAAATTGTGGGGTATGCATGGGCTGCGGAAAAGAAACCGAAACTATGCGGCCCATTGTGTTATAATGCGAGGGTATCCCTCGAAATCTAGAGGGAAATATTCGATTTCCAGAAGTCCTAGGAGCTGATGGTCGAACAGAGGGAGTTAACTTTAAGGTTGTGGAGGCGACCAAAAGAAGATTAGAATGGAGGTGGGCGAAAAGCCGAGAGGATAAAATTGCCAAGGACAGCTACCTCCTACACCAGAAAGAATGAGTATTCTGTGCCTAATAGGTTTTTGTGTCTACCCGAGGAGCAGCGCTAGTATTAAAGAGTTTAAAACATTGAAATAATTTTTTTCTTCCTAGTTTTTTGGTTAGATGACACGTCATCACCCCGCAACAAAGGGGATATCACTACCAATAGTTATGTTCATCGCTGTCGTCTTTTAGTTGTACATTAGTATATCCAAGTGCATCAGCAACGCTAGTAACAGTGAATTGTGCAATTATCAGAAAAGATGGCATGTTTATTGACCCTCAATGTTGATAAGCGCTTACATGAAGATTTGGCCAAATAATTTGGCAAGAGAGACTGCGAAAAAATACGCTTTCACTTTTTCAGAGTTCAAAAGCCTGAAATATTGCGCACCGTTATTTATTGCGATGAAGATCCAACTGGAGATTTGTATAATAAGTGCAGTGACACAGTACTCTGGGATTGAAGGAGGTAACTACACCTTTCATGCCTATGTGGACATAAAGGCCGCACCAAATCGCTGAAACACCTGCTATGTGACTACGGTAGCCAACGAGAGCCTGAAAAATCTTCCAAGAGTGTGCAGCGTCCTGGAGGGACGCCACGCCAGGTTCGACTCACGAGAAAGCGACGACTACATCCAAAGGGCCACGACGAATTCGGGCCTTTATTGGCCGAGTAGTACAGAGCATGGTGACTGCAACAAGTAGCCCCAAAAACACACTGTGCTTAAGAGCGCCTCAGGGACCACCTACCTAAGAGACGGGATGGCCGGGGCTATACACGTGCGCTGAGAGCGAGATAGGTTTATGGGGGTAGAATTGCTGGGGTTTGTGCGAGTTCGTTCATATCGACTTGAACATTCAGCTTGAACGAAAACCACAGGATTTAGCAAGATAAAACAGACACAATCTGATTATCAACGAAGTTTACTAACAAAAAGGGGGAGTATGTATACATGAAACATTGTACAACATTGGCAAAGCGCAACAGTCTTTTTCCCAAGATTAGTTAACAGGATAATTGCTACGCAGGTTCAGTTGTTTCTCTGTCAGAGCTACGAAAGCTGTGCTGACGCACGTGCCACCTTTCTTGCGGATGGTCACTCCTATGACGACCTCACGTGCAAGGCGATCGCGTTTCCTTCAAAGCATGTCAACCGTGCGCCTAGATTTATTGATTGATTGATTGAATGAATGAACTTTTATTAAGCCTGCAGAACTACCGCTGACATCGAGAAGCTAGCGCTCGTCGATCGGGCCTAGATCATCCTCGAGGGGACGGCTGGGCCGTCCCTTTACGGTCCCCCATCGGGGTCCTCCGGGGCCTGCCTAGCCATTGCCTCTCGGACCTGCTGGACGGCCCAGAGTTGGTATTCTTGGTTGTATGATGCCAGCGCCGCTTCTAGCCGCGGCGGTAGGATTCCTAATTTAGCTTCATCCGGGTGTGTCTTGCAGTCCCACAGCGTGTGCGTCAGCGTGGCCATCTCTCTTCGGTAGGCCTTGCACTTGCTGTCTGGGTAGGCATCGGGATACATCCTGTGCATCATTTGCGGCGTCTGAACGGTCCTTGTTTGCAGTTTTCGGAATGTAATCGCCTGGGCTAAGTACAGCTTTTGGCTGGGAGGAGGGAGATTTCTTCGAGCCAGGCGCTACGCCTTCGTGATCTCGTTGAATTTGACTAGTCTGTCTTCGGCGCTATAGCAGATTCGCGAGGACTCGTCGTCGCCGTCGGTGCGAAGGGATAGCGTGCACGACTTCGCGTGGGCGAACTCGTTCCGATTGATCTTGCTCTCCGACACTTTGCCCTCGAGCGTCGGGAACCAGATGATGCGTTTTTTGGCTCGAGTGTGGGCTCGCTCCAGGATGCGAGCAGCCGTAGGTGAAACTTCCCCCTTGGCGAAATTTCGCACTGCTTGACGCGAGTCGCTGAGGACCGCGGTGCATTCCTCGTCGATTATCGCCAAGGCAATGGCCACCTCCTCGGCTTCTTCAGCTTGGTCGCATTTTACGCTCGCCGCCGATCTCGTGGTACCCGTGCCGTCGACCACGGCCGCCATGCAGCAGCGTCCGCCCGCGCATTCAGTGGCGTCGACGAAGCGGGCTTTTGGGTCCTTGCCGTACTTGTCGACGAGGGCCTTGGCTCTTGCTTGACGTCGGCCCTTGTTGTGCTCTGGATGTACGTTTCTGGGTACTGGATCCACTCGCTAGTCGCGGCGAATCTCTTCCTTAAGCATGGTCTTGCGTCCTTGTTGTTGGTGGTACCCAATGCTCAGCTTCTCGAGGATGGTGCGTCCGGCCTTGGTCTTCGACAGTCTCTCCAGCTGAGACACTCTCTGCGCTTCGATGATTTCCTCGAGCGTGTTGTGTACGCCCAACTGCAACCGTCTCTCGGTGCTCGCCGTTTCCGGCAGGCCGAGCGCGATCTTGTGAGCCCTCTGGACCTGGATATCAATCTTTTTCTTCTCGTACGCGTGCCAGTGATAAAAAGCCGCCACGTGCGCTACGTGGCACACCCTGAAAGCTCCTATTAGTCGGATGAGCTTGTCTTCCCTCATGCCGCCGTGTCTCGAGGTCATTCGCTTGAGCAGCCTGGTGGCATTGGCTGCCATCTTCACGAGTCGGTTCACCATGTCTCTGCTTCTTCCGCTCACTTCTATGACCATAACGAGTATCCTTACCTTGGGCACTGTGGGTATGAGGTGCCGTCCTTGGTCCGGATCGTGATCTTGTCGCACTCTCTGCTCGACTTGCTCTTGCGTGTTCTCTCCGGATGGTACACTAGTAGCTCTGGCTTTTTCAGTGAGCATCTAAATCCCATGTTCTTGAGGTAGTCCTCGATTTTCACGCCTGCATTCTGGAGCGTTGACTCGATGTGTCCTTCGCTGCCGCGACACACCTAGAGGGTGATGTCGTCGGCATAGATCGTGTGCTCGATGTCTTTAAGTTTCTCGAGTCTTTTGGCCACGCCAATCATGACACGTTGAAGAGCAGTGGGGAGATGACCGACCCCTGTCGGGTGCCTCTGTGACCCATGCTTCTTTCTCCGACGTTGAGGTCTCCCGCCACCACATAGGCTCTTATGTCTGTCAAGATATCCCTGATGTAGTTGTAGCTCCGTTCACCTAGGTTGAGCCCGGACACTTGCCTGAAGATTTCGGCGTGCTCAACTCGATTAAAAGCGCTTTGAAGATCAAGCCCCAGGATGGCCTCGTTTCCACTCGTCTTGCAGTCAATCACCTGGTGGTTGATCTGTAGCATAGCGTCTTGGGTGCTCAGGCTCTGTCGGAAGCCTATGATTGTGTGAGGGAAGGCGTCCGTCTTCTCTAGGTACTTCTGCCACGGGTTGTGGACTACGTGTTCGAGGACCTTGCCGACGCAAGACAGTCAGCGCGATTGGTCTTAGGTTTTCCGGGTCTTAGAGCTTGCCGGGATTTGATATTAAAATCACCTTGGCTTTCTTACATTGAGGAGCGAGCTTCCTCGTCTTCCAGCACCTGTTTTTTTTCCCTCGAGAACTTGTATGGATCGATCGTCCAGATTTCTCAGGGCTCTGTTCGTAATGTGATCGGGACGTGGCGCCGAATTGCTGTTGAGGTCTTGCAGAGCCGTCCAGACTTCCTCGATGCTAATGTCTCGGTCGAGGTCTTCGCTAACCGCTCCGGCGTACGGGCCGTGTATTGTGGTGTTTGCCTGCGGAATATATTTGTGTATAAGTCGTTTCGTGATGGCGTCTTCCCTTGATCCGTCGTCGCCTTGTGTAGGAGCATGGCGAGCCGATCTCTCTGGCTACTCTTGGTCTTTGACTCGTTCCGAAGGTGCCTCAGGATGTTCCACGCCTTGCCCTTCTGCATCTGCCCGTCGACGGTGTTGCAGAGCTCATGCCACTGCTGGTGGCATCGCTCCTTGCAGTGTTCTTTGATGGAGCGATTTAGTTCCGCGATCTTTTTGCGGAGCCTGCGCTTGAAGCGTTGGCTGTTCCACCTCGCCAGCAACGCGTTCTTGGCCTCGACCTTGTGTGCCAGCCTGCTGTCCATCCTGCTCACCTCCAAGTCCGTCTCGATCTACTAGGTAGCCGCCGCGACGCTGTCGTTCAGACCTCGGCACCACGATTCGATGTGCGTGATCTCCTCCACACCCCGCGTGTACCTCGTGTTTCTGAAATCGTTCAAATCCGTCCACCTTACCTTGCGTTTTTCTTCCTGGTTCTTGCCTGGCAGTGGGACCTCGATTTCAATGATCATATGGTCGCTTCCCAGATCCGTGCCGGTGTTGCGCCATTTCGCCGACTGCGAACCGAGGTTCTTTACGTAAGTGAGATCGCGTGTGGTGTCCTTCGATACCAAGTTTCCCGTCTTCGTCGGGTATGCAGGGTCCGTGATCAACGTGAGGTCGAGGTCTTGTGCGTCCTGAGCCAGGTTTCGCCCCTTGATTCCGCTATACTTGCACCCCACGCCGGGTCGGGTGCGTTGAAGTCACCGCCGATCAGGAGCTTCTGTCGATCCGCAATCTTGCAGGCCTTGTGTAGGAGTGTCTTGAATCGTTGAAGTCTGCTCGCGGGTCTGCTGTACACGTTGAGCATGAAAATGCTGCCCTTCCTGTTCTTGGCAGGAATAAGTTCGACGAAGGTGTGTTCTATCTTGGTACTATTCTGATCGTGTTAGACGAAAGCAGATGCCTTTCTTGACTAGCGTGATGACGCCTCGCCACCGATAAATGCGTTCACCCGTCCATCAACCCTTGCAGGATTATGATGTCTGGAGTCTTTCGTCTAGACTTGATCAACTGTTGCACCGACGCTTTCTTGTTTCTAAATCCTTGACAGTTCCACTTCCAGACTCCGGGTCTCA
Organism: Haemaphysalis longicornis; assembly: GCA_013339765.2. Taxonomy (NCBI): domain Eukaryota; kingdom Metazoa; phylum Arthropoda; class Arachnida; order Ixodida; family Ixodidae; genus Haemaphysalis; species Haemaphysalis longicornis. The sequence goes on along the minus strand of CM023453.1, from coordinate 168,945,188 downwards.
GCGTCCAGCGCCACGCGCCTACCATACTGTAGTGAATTCCAGTACTTCCGCGCCCGGCATGCTTTAGCGTCCAGCTTTGGTAGCTTTTCCACTAAAGCTGGACAAGGTAAACGCTAAACAAGCTAAAGCTGGACAAGCTTAAGCTGCACAGTCAAACGCGGGACACGGTGCTCCAGCCCCTCTCGGAGCTCCTACAGGGCTACACGCTTGGTCGTTTGTCCACTTCCCAGAGACAGTGGAGGGATCCTGGAATATTTTGAACCCAAGAACATTTGATGTGTGCTCAAATGTCGACACAATGGCAGTTTTGTTTTTCGCCTCCAACACAAAAAAAACAACTTAGGTCGCTATGCCACAATTTCCGATGGTTGTCGCATAACGCTTGCGAGCTGCAGTGTAAACAAGAGCGCATTGATAAATTGAAGCCTTTGGTGGCGACGTGACATCGATATGAATCACTAGCGCGTTCGCAATGAAGAGACCGGCTTCAAAAAACGTGAGCCCCTTGTAGATCCTGTCCGTACATCTGGCACTGAGAAGAGGCCTGGGGTAGACGATGAAGTAAAGCTGGAACATCCGGCATCCAATGGGCCGTTTGAAACGGCCGAGGGTAGTTGTATCGGGGAGCATAGACTCTTAACAGAACAAAAAGACCGCAGGCTGTGGCATTTGTCAGGGCCGACCACGAACAGAAATTCCGCAAAAAACACTCAATTGATATTTGCAAAGCGTGCGTGTGGATGTCAATTCAATTGTAGGAAACATTTTCGCTTTTTACATTGAAACCAAGAGCCTCCTGTAACAGAAGTACGGAGAAAATGACTGTTATTTTGAATTTTTCAGACACGAGGCGCAGCGTTCAGCCTCACTCCAGGACACGTGAACGCTTTTGGTCCACGTAAGAAGCCATACCACTCTCTCATGCCCGTCCTTGTGACTGATGCTCAATCGCACGACTGGCTTTGCACTCTCGGAACAATGGGAGGCATCTCGCAGCCGGGCTTTATCATTCAGGTTAGTGAGTAGTGAATTTTAAATGTATATCTCTGGAAAGAATAGGCCGCAACTGATAATCACGCAGGGTAAATGGCTCTTGCTATACATTGCAAGTGAGCGAAAAGCTTGACTCAGGATCTATATGCCATACGCCTGATAGGAGAAGCAATAGGCATTGTATGTTAAGTGGTAATGTGTGTAAGAGTTTCATGCCTGACAAGGGCTCACCGTGGTACGTGGACTATGCACGGCATTCATTGGGGCTGCGGCACACATTCCTAAATGTCCGCCCAGATCAATGAGTAGCAAACTGTTCCGATAACCAGCAACCTATTCTTGTCCCGTTTAAAGGTGTCCGCCGGGATGACAAAACCTTCAATTGCAGAGCTCCAAGGCAAAAAAAGAGCTGCTGTTATGTTCGCCGCTTGTCGAAGCGGTAGCGCATGCGTGGCAGCGCCAAGTGAATTGCGAAATAAGGGAAGAAACTCACACATCTCCACGCCGTGAACGATGTCGAGGGTGCGAGTTGTGTATTGCCTGTGTGGTGAGCTTCACCGTCCGTGCGTGCTAATGCACTCTGAGTTTTAAATGATTTTTAGGTTCAGTAAATGCACTGTAAATAACAAGCGCCACACGAAAGACAAATAGCGGCGCAGTACTTTGCACCCTCGGCATCGTTTACGGCTTGGAGATATGTGATTTTATTGGCCCGAAATGGACATAGTTGACAAAATTACCGCGCATTGAATGGAGCAATGAATTGACAAACGTTTGTGCAGTGTATATACAGACGTTTTATTGAAGGTATTGTTGGTACGTTGTGACGAGTCCCGGGTTGGGTTTCCCCTTTAGGATCACTGCCTTGTGATCGGTGAAGCTCCGACAGTGGTTCTTCGAGCGGGGCTAGATTGCAGTTAGCAAAGACGAAGTCTATGCACGTTGCTCCTTGTGGTTATCGGTTGATTCCGGAACGCGCTTCTATACGCATTGCACCGCAGCGCGCCCTCGTGTAGCTGGCTGTAGTCACTTCAGTTTCAACTGTAATTTCAACTGCTTTTTTTCCGCGAATTATTGTTGACAGTTTATGGTTTTTGCTTTGTTTTTGCGTTTTGTACCCTTTTAAATTTGCGCTCTTTGCTACTGCAGTTTGCGGCGCTCTCCCAAATGGCGCGCCGACGGTACAACTGTGTGCGCCGCTCTCGATAGATGGCTTACAATGCTGTGCGCACGGACAACGCCAGACAATGGCACGGACATTGTGAGGTCCTAAACTGCTTCGCACCTAATATTTCCATATCACAATGGCAGATACAGGATGAGGTGCAGTGTGCAGTGCCGTATTCAATTGATTGTAACGCCAGTTGTTTTTTTTTTCTAGGTTGTGCAACCAGAAGTTGAACCTCGCGTCACAATCGAATACCGAAATTGAAGTTGCCTAAAAATTGCTACCATGCACCCAATTCTCATAGACGGCTACGGGCTTGGCCATTTCGCTATCTTTGTTGGCTAACTTGAGCCACGGCCATTTCAATCAAGAACAAGCCAATACTGACCCTCTTTCTTCCTTGTTTTTTGCGTGTCGATGGCGCGCGCAGCGCTTGGCCTCTGTTTTCTCATCGTACGGCGGAGGTCTCAGTGGTTTTTGTTGCCGTGAAGTGCTTGGACGCCTTGTTTTTCCGCTCAGTACAATGCTAGTTTTAAGGTACGCGCTATTTTATTGGCTGAAAGAGGCAGTTCAGCGACTGCCCATGACTCGACTTATCAACCATCCGCGGATGGAGGCTCCAGCGGCAGCACCTTTTCACGTGCGAAACCGGCGGAAAAGGTTTCAGCAGGCCTCGCTTCGGCCGCCACGTCGAATTTGAAAAGCTGCTGCTGATTTTGTAGCAGAACAGAGCAACCCCGTCATGGCTGTCCGTGCTGAAGTGATACAGCTGAAAACAAACGATATGGAAGCACACGTGGACAATTCTGGAACATAGGTTCAAGCTTCATAGGTGGGAGTGTAGACACAGTGTTTGAAAAATGAATGTGCTTGCTTTTGCATGCTTCCGCTGGCTCCCCTCGATGAAATACCTTGGCGGGTTTTTTTTTTGCGAGGCAAAGTTTCTCCCCGCGCTAATTTCGCGGTTTTGTTTTTTCATTCTGGATTCAAGGAAAAGTCACTCATCGCCTTACAATCGTGGTCACGTTGCAGTCGAGTGAATACGGTAATTGTCAGTGTTGTATGTTTCTTTGACTTCCCGTTTTGCTCGCGATTTTACATTTCCGGTCATCAACGAACTAGGCAAAAGCTGTGCCCAGCTGAAGCTAAAAATATTGGAAATACGAGCGAGAGTAGCATCAACAAACATTACATAAAAGCAACGGTAACAAACTCACGGATTACAACTCAAGAAAGATAGCACAACCTACAAAATGATACTTATGAAAAAAACTAAAGAGCAACGCTATTGCATGAAGGAGCAAATGAGGCACCCGCGTCTTGGAGCGGAGTGGGGCCGACGTCAAGAAATAGTTCCCAGTTAGCCTTGTGTTGTGTCAAAGAAACCGGCGACTCAAGGCCACAAAGCAAATTAAAGTCCGTAACCTACGAAGGCTGGTTAATGACACTCGATCGCGTCCAACGAAACCAACTAGGCTTCGCGATATTTCCAGAATGTCAACAGACTCGCCACGGCGCAGCGTATATTTACCCATCTTGAAAACGAGAAAAAAACATGAAACAAATCTCTTTGCTGCAGTCGGACTATCCACATTTCCGTCCGCACTGTAGGATGTTCTGTGCTACCTCTGTGCACGGGTAGAAAGTTGCCACAATTCTCGAAAACACCGCGAAGTCTACGGCACCGTAAAGTAGAAGTGTTTTTTTCACCCAACTGAGCTGTTTATGCTTAAGCTTGTTCTCTTGGTGTTGACAAAAAAAATTCCAAGAAAATGAAACTACTCCGGGGCACGCCCCCAGCATGACCTTCGGCCAGCCGCGTAAACGGAGCGAAGCGTCGGTCGTATAGCTATGACGTCTTTGGGGCCCGCGCCACCACGCGCACACACAAAAAAGAACTCTGGCCTGGGCCGCCCGGCCCAACTTCCGCCTAGCCGCGTAAGCGAAGCCAAGCCTCGGTCGCCTAGACAAAAGTCGAGTTCACGAAGCCAGTTTCCCCTTGTATTAGGGCGTGCTAAGGAGGTCCACTTTGAGAGAGAGGTGAAAGCCGGAGGACAAAATGATCGCGGCCTGCCAGTCATAAAGAACTTGAAGTGACAAGTTGGGAAATCTATGAGAGGTGCAACAGGCGGTTATACGACGAAGGGAAAGGGGTTGACAGCTGTGTCGTTTTTCGCAGCTTGCATCACTGGTACGAGGTGCGCCAATTATTTTACTTTGATGTCGCTCTCCGTGAATGAGAAACAAGCAGTCGGCAATTCAATTTTTGTGAAAGCTCGGCTTGCCTGTTTTTGTGTGCGTTCGTTCGGTCACGTAGGCCGACGAAAGTTGAGACAACGTCGCGCCGAGATTGTTCTGAGATCTCTCGCTGCACATAAAAGAAAGCGTCCAGTTAATCAAAAATCTGCATGGGCTACCTTGCCACGTACTGTTTGGATTGATTTTGGTAGGAAAGATTAAGGTCAAATCAAACACCAAAGGGAAGTCGATTTTGTTGAAGGCGGGTTATTTGCTTCAAGGGGCAGCGCTCACTAAGAGGCAATACTGGCTTTACTTTTTGTCTGGAGAGGAAGAATTAGGCAATATTTACTTGCCAACTGGAGTTTGTGGCTACCAATCGCAATCAATCAAGATCGCCATTGCAGTGCACTGACATCGATGTCGGAGACCTGGTTCTGTAGCCGTGGTGTGTCTTAAGCACCCATTGCTTTTTGTGTGTTTTTTTTAAACACACATATATTGACTGCATTGGGTATTGTTTGCGGAGTGTGTCGCTTTGCCACGTTTAAGCCGCCGGTTGCATGCTATTTTGTTTACTGAATTTGTAATTAGCGTGCTTGCTTTCTGACTCAGGTGATTGGTTTTTCGTTTCCGTAATAGCTGAGCGTGTGCGTCAATTTCCGCCTGTCGTGCCATCCACCGTTATTCTTGACTGTGCGAACACCCATTTATTTTACAAATTTTGCAGCTTCTCCTGAACATGATTCATTTTCGGGATGGACCCTCAGGAATCCGTAGCCAAAGCCAGGTTCCGGCTGGGGGATTTCTTCTCCGCCAGTGCAGAGTAAGCAGTTACTTTTATAGGTCTCTATTAAACAGGTCTTACAATTGGCAGAAAAAAATGTTTTCCTGTGTGTCGCCAGACAACGGTTAATGCTCTTCCCTTCACGTGGTGCTCAATTGCAATAAAGATGCGGAGAGCGTGCCATGTCAAAATAGAAATTTTACACGCGCATTCGTTTTGCGACGTTTACACTGGATATTATCTGATGTACTGTCGTAAACGAATATGCAGCACTAGTGTTCAACTCCAGACCGCTTAAGAAAGGTCCAGCTTTTGAGAGACAAAAGCGAGTATACATTGTAAATACAAAAGAATAGGCATAGACGTTGGCACAAAAAGTAGCCAACGGAAGATGCAGGGGAAGCGAAAAGGACACAAAAGTATGACGACAGTTAGAAGAAGAAAAATTAACGGCGTTCTACTGAACGTGAAAGCTGTCGAAAGTGCATAGCAGTGATTCCGCATAACAGCTGTAACGTGATTATCGGCTCGACTGCTACCACCCGTCACGCTCCTTGCCGCCCAGTCTCACTGCTATCTTGATCAATGGAACACAGATTTGTCCAATGCTAATGAAATTTCCCGCCTTCGCCATGTTTACGCGCCCACTGCCTGAAACAGCGCCACCTGGAGTCCTGTTCTTTTTGTGCTTGCTTTTCCTCCAGCCCATGCCGGCGCCGCCGGCGCCTTACTGCGCTTTGGAACGCGCCACTTTTTTTCGTGCACTGCCACTTTTTTTTCTTACTATCATAAAAACATACCCAACTAGCGTTCCTTACTAAATGAACGCCGGTGCTGCGGTTAATTATCATATCTTTTGCCTGAAAAGTACCTGCAGTTTTCTTTGCGTGAGTCAACGGTGAGATGTATGACAAGCGCCAGCGGTTCACAGGTTTCGAACGGTTATGACTATTTAAACAATTGGTTTTTTTAAAACCCTCTGTGGGATGCCGCTACGACGATATGACGGGCCCGACTTTGCCCGTTATCTGGCTGCACAGCCTGACATCTTAGAGCGCTATGCGTTACACCTTAAAACAAGCTAAGACGACAAGGCGAGCCCCTAAAGCGCTCTGCACATAAAACAAAAATTTTTATAGTGTGTGTAGCGATGCGACAGCCGACGGCATACGTGGCAACGTTGCGTTGATGCAGCCCGGGACCATCCATCAACGCGCATGCAAAATGCTTTCCATCAGCGAGAGCCCTGAAGAGGAGTGCACGGAAGCTGGCGAAGCTGCGATGACATCTGGGGAAACTAACTGCGGCTCGTGCACACCGCGAACAGCGGGAGAGAGGCCTGGACTGCTTTTCTGCGCTTCGGGTCGGCGGCGAAGGTCGCCCGTTCAGGTGCCCACTGTAACTGTCCGCTTTGAGGGCCCGCCGTGCATAAACGCTGGCGTCCCTACTAGTCGCCTTGAGTTCTGGAGCGACTTCAAGGAACGACACTTCGGAACGCGGCTCATGCTTTGTCGCGCTCTTGTTCTACACTACCTTGGCTCTTGGTGCTGAGCGCATTCCCTATTAGGAATTTCTCTATTTTTCGTTTTCTACAATGTGTTTCGTACTGTTTGCCTTGGGGATGACCTCTTGCCGCTCAGGTTGTTACTCTCACACCCGGGCATTCTTCAAAGATCGTCAGATTTGTTTTTTTGGAAAAATTCGGGAAGCTAATACTAAGTGCCCGAGCACAATCTAAACACCACACTCGCAATACACATCCGGCGTATTTAAAAACAATGGTATAAAAATACAAAAAATAGACTGTGCAGAAAATCAGACCCTACACTTTGACTCCATGCGATAACAAAACACCTGAACTATTTTTTTCTCCTTTTCTTAAAACAGGGGTTAAGGGTGGTGAAGTTTTGCAATAGGTGGGTGAGTAAACGATTGTTTACCGTGGGTACTTTTCTTGCAGCATATCGGGTTGTATATGAGTTTTTAGCTTGAGAAATATTGTTGCCAGCTTTATAGTTCATCTTCAGATCATACATGGGGTAAAAAACGGTCATGTACAAGTTATGGTGAGCTCCAAGCATTGAATTATCGCCGTTGAAGGAACTTGTCCTAATGTTTGCGTAGCAGCCGGAATATATACACATAATCATCATCATCATCGTCCTACCCGCGCCCACTGGAAGACTCATCCATCCACCGAATTACTGGGCTTCCGCTTTTTCGAGAACAATCTGTTGGTATCCACTCTGTTAACCTTATATCACCGGTTGCCATTTCGTCTCACTACATAGGCCAGCGCAAGTCCATTTTTTTCTTTATTTGAACTGTGATATCGTCTACATTAGTTTAGTCCTCTTTTTGTAAAATAATGGCCTTTTATATTACGCTTTTGGTACAGTGGCCCATACCAAAATTCTTTAGCGAAGATTTAGTGACTGAGGGTGTAGGAACTTTCTAATCGCCATCGCGGCATCGTTGCCAATATCATCATCGGTGCCGCAATGATGATTAGAAGGTTCCTACACCCTTAAACTTCGATTCTTCATCTGCATCTAGTCGCAATCTTATAAAATAGAACACCACAGCATCACCTGGACGTCTCGACCCTTGGTATCTCCTCTTATTTTATATCGTGCCGGTAAACCCGGGCAGAAGGCCCTGTGTGACTCGGAGTCCTCCGAAATTTGGCCTATTAGCAGAAGGACCCCTCGATACCCACGACTTACCATTGTGATGGAAGGAACAACGGTCGTGCTAACGAAAGCGGAACGACAGGATGGGACGACAATTGAGGATGCACGCTCACCGCCGACTATTGCCCAATGTGTCGAGGCATAGATTCCAGAAAGGATGAATGGAATGTCGTAGAGCATCGCAAAACGAAAGACAGTGCTGCATTTTCCGCACGAACAGTGTACCATTCGGTACATGATGCATCTTAATGAACGGAAGACCAGAAGACAACAAGGACAGTCGCTCAAAGACTGTATACGCATGCAGGAGCAACATTTGTCTTGCCCCTGACGGGCAGTGAAGTCAGCGATGTGCTGAAAAGCTTTCTGCATGAGCTACGAAAAACTGAAGTTAGATTGAGATTGCTCAAGCGAAGAAATAGAACCATTTATCGACATTAAGCACATAGACCAGGCATTCGCTACCAACATCGAATACAAATACGAAATTATTCACGTTCTGGGCCGAATATATCACCAATGGAAAGGCAGAAAATGTGACGCCCTTAGGGAAAGCCAGATCTTCGATTCATTAAATTTATCAACCAACTTCGGAGAGCTTTTAACAATGACGGAACGATTGTATGAACAACATGATTTGAAGAACTCCCAGGAAGCCTCTATCATAAAAAAACCGCATGCTTCACAGCGCCTACCGCAAGCAATGCGTGAGAATGCGACAACTTTGTTGGCTTCAGGCTCAAGACGCCTTGCTCTCGTATGCCTTCCAAGAGTCAGCCGACGTGGCCATGAGCACGTCAGACATCTCATCGACTCCCTTGACGTCGGCACAAGCTATGTATTGGGAGAGCTTCCAAACTGAGACCACGGACGTACTGCCTAGAGAACTAAGACGGCATAATGAGCGAAAAGGGTTAATAACTGAAAGAGAATCGATGGACGACGCTGAAGAGCGCGGTACTGACCATCAAGATAGACATCCCAAGAGGATTGTCGTTGCGCGCATCCTACAACGCAGACGAAAGGTTTGCGGCTAGCACCCTTTTAAGAAACGGAATGCATTACAAAATGATATCAAGCAGAAAAGTGCAAAACTCTAAAAAGAAGCATCAAGGACCTAAGAAGGTGTTTTCAGGTCGAGATGTATGTAAACTGGTTGCATACACATCCGAGTTAAGAGGCGTCGAAGATCTGCTTCGAATTTCCGCATGGCTGCGTCGTCTGCACCGACTCTACTTGCTTGTGCTCCGAAGACAGCCCTTGCTGCAGCTTCACCTACCGATTGCCTTAGAGTATCCGACAAGAACGAACGAATTGAAGGCACCTAATGTACGCGGACTGACCACAGCTTCTTTGTGGGCGGGGAAAATGGGGCCGGGGAAGATGTAGGAAGTTTCTAATCGCGAACCGATGCGAATATCATCACCGATTCCCGAAATCTCTCGTGATCCACTCTCGTTCGAGCTGCTTCATTTACATCTTCTCACCATCTTGTAAAATAGAACCACCATAGCACTTTGCGGACGTCTCGGCCCATGGTTTCTCCTGTTATTTTACAGAGGGAATTACATTACGGTTATTGCAGGCCTAGTGGTATAGGATGGCCGATTCTCTAAATGACACTTATATTTCTGAGAGGTCAGGGTTCAGCTTAGCTATATGTGTATTCAACGAATGTTTCTCCTGAAACGCAACGCCAAAAACTTCGTTTCTTCGGCCAAGTTAGACTGCAATTAATTAAATACAATCCCGTTTTCTTTCTCTTCCTTTTATTGTGGTGCACAAATGTCAAGTACATTATTTCTGAGGCTTTAGTTTGTAATTGATTATCTAATAGCAATTTTTCCGGTTCTTCGACATCAACACATGCAATACATTGGTTGTATTGTTAGATTTTACAGATGGGAAGTATCCAAGGTCCAACTGAAACGAAATAATCGTGTTGGCCTGGGTATGCAATGTGGACACAGATAAAATATGAACAACCAGTTTAAAGTTCGGCTACCGTGAGCCAGGACAAGAAGTTACAGAAGGCCAATAGTGCGATCACACAAAATATTTTTGGGGTGGGTGAGAGAGGCATTGGGACAGCACAGGATAGGAGCAGTTGCGACTGCATTGGATTCTTTATTCTGCAGTGCAAATGGCCAATATCTATGTTGTGTGCGTAATGGTGTGTCCATGCCTGTTTGCCCGTGCGTGCGAATAAGTCGTGTAATGGTGTATAAGCAAATATTGAAAAAGCATGTATCTCTGTTTTGTTCGCACTGATACGAATATCGCCACTCTTCTGTTCCGCTGCAGTGCCCCTATCGGCGTGGAAGCAGCGTTTAATAGAGGAGCGCTGGAAACACTCAAGATGCGGGGTCACGCTGTGGACAAGATCTTTCCAGATGGTGACTGCTTCAGCGCTGGCCACGCCCTTATGCTATGCAAAGGTCGCCACCTAAGCCTGCTGCAGGAGGACGAAAAAAGAGCATCCAAAAGTCGCACCCCCCTCTGGTGCGGCATCGATCCTCGTTGCAGCGGAATCGCCCTGGGATACTGAGTCTCTCTCTAAAAGACGGACTATTTCGGGGGCCGTAAACAATACTGTAGGAGTGGCCGGTTTCTCAGGAACCATTGTCTGTTCTGTTTCCGTTATTCCATTATCCCGTATATAAATTTAAACGAAGGTAATATTAATGTAGCTATAGTACACGTAAATGTTCGGTGGAGTTACCTCGGGTGTCTGACACCAAGAAAACTGAAATCCTTGCCGAAGGTCTCTTCGTTCGGAAAGTAGACGTGGCATAATGGAATGCCTTCGACTAAATGAGGCACACATTAAAGGGGTCTAGCGCCAAAAAAGCTATTGTGTATGATCGCTGAACCAATAAATAAGTATAATAATGCTTTGAAGGAATGTGGACAACGTACAAATGTGTACTTGATTGGCTCCTTTATGGGGAAAAATACCTAATACTAAGCCTTAAAAGAAAATATTCCGCTTTACAGAAGATAATTCAGAGAAATTAGGTCTGCTTACATGCATTCAAGGCAGAAGCCTGGCCATACTAAATAAGAACTACTTTTTCACTCTATCTTATTTGCTGTTCTTTGCTTTTATTCCTTCGTCTTAAGGCGCAAATGACGTATCAACAAGAACGGACGACGCCACAGTTCAACTATAAATAGTGTTTTGAGCTGGTGTGCACATGATGTAGTGACGCGCATTACCGCGAGCTGTCACGCTGTATGCAGTAATTAACAACTTCTGTCTCCAATTGGCGCTTTGTTATGTTTGTGAAGCGGGCTCTTCCTACTAAAAGAAACATATTCCGGGAGAATGAATGCCGTATGACCGTTTGAGCTAAGAATAATAGCAGGAACAACGAACAGATTTTGTGTTCTACCGTGGCAACGTTCCGTAATACCACAGTTAACAGAAAAACCGGCTGCTCCTTTGCACAACTGTTTGGAATTCCATAAGATAAAACATGCGTTTTTATTTACTCGCCATAACGGCTGCTATTTTTTTCCTTTTTACCGGACAACAGCCACAGAGCTTTTTTGAAGAATGCAGCACCTAAAGAATTGCCCCGCACGGGGCACCTTGATCAACTGTTGTGAGGGTATTGGCGACACCGCGGACCCCGAGCCCTCATAACCACGCGGTATCCTTCCGTGGCTAGGCGTTTTAAGGTGAAGTTGGAGGGCAGGCCGCCGCCACGTTGGTCATCTCTACGTTCGGAAGCACTGTGAACACCGCAACGTACACATTTGAATGTCACGTACGTCAGAGAGACTCGCGTAGGGCCTTTCGTTCTCAGCTTGCGCACTGGTCACCTGCGCAAGTTCTACGTACCTGGAGCGTCTAGTTACGTGAAACTAAACCTGTCCATTAACCGCTCGGGAGGGTTCACCGCTGTTCTGCTTCGCTTCTATTTCCTCTTTTGTTCGCTGATGGTGGAGTTGCAAACGCTTGGAAAATACGATCTTGTTTACAATGCAGACGTTTACACTTCCGTGAACCCTACAACGGGAACGCTGGTGTGAGGGCTCCGTGTGGCTGCTGTAACATGTTTAATACACACATGCCATCACGTTGAGGTGTATTTATTTCAACGTTTTAGAAATTTATCAACGTTTTAATTTGGGAGCTTTTTGTTTATTTTGTCTATGAGGCACATTTCCCGTCTAACATTTTCATCTCCGGCCTGTCAACCAAGTGTTTATGTGCCATGAAGAAACAACAAATTCAGCGCTAAGTTAACTGGCACGTTTCTGCGACAAAAAGCGTTCCTATAGTTATAGAGACCGGAAGATTAGGCAGGAAAAATCCAGGTTTTAGCCGCCTATCATAGGCACTGAAAAATATTCATTTAGGCATATATAGGCACTAAATACTCTCGTTTAGGCATATATATTCTCAGTTCGTATTTACTTCAGGGATGCTGTTTCAGAAGGCCCGAGATTGAGCGAAACTCGGGAAACACGACCTCTATCTACGCCCACGTAACGTAATGATAATATTTGGAGGCGCAGTTCAAGCGCAGTAAAAATGCAGTTCATGCTATTTGCTAATTATTGGGGTCACGTAACTGGTAGAGAGCAGCGCGTTCAGACGAGGCACAAATAGGGCGTGGCGCGTTTTTCACTGCTGTCTCTCGTTCCACTGCTGCACCGGTGGCTACTGGGGGCAAGAAAATCCAACTACATTACTTTATTTTAATAATGCGTATTTGACTACAAAGTTCGTTCATTTTTTATTTTAGGCGTTCTTATGAGCTTTTTGTTTGAAATTCTTTAGCAGCAGTGTCTGCCCATGTCTGCCGTCTGTGGCAGACATTGCAATCACGTGAATAAAGCCTAGTGGCAAAAAAAGAAAGCGGGTGATAAAAGCGCACCAAATTCAAAGTAATTGCTGCTCGGTGATATCGAAACCCTCCGTCCGCTTTCAGATACAAAATTTCCTAGAACCACTTCAGTCTGCTTACGTGATTTGAAGGTGAAAGCTTGGCGATTCTTAATAACAACTGATACATTGTACTTGGGATACTTAGTAGCAACTGATAATTGTACTTGCAGTATTTCTTAATTGATAAATTGCACTTGCGTATTTTTCCACGCTTTTATTTCGTTTTCTTTTGGCAAAACTTTTGACATTCGAAGGGCTTCTTTTCTTCTATACCGCGTTTGCGTCAGTTTCTTCTCTTTCACTTCGTAATGAACTCCTCAGAAAGAAGACTGGCACCCAGCACAGCCTCCCTATAATCGTGGTTCTGCGAAGCTGGTGTGCACCTGTCATTCTCATGTGCCATCACGTTCACGTGGCACGCAATATTCTCATACTTTTATTTTCAAATTCGCATATTTGTGAATTTTAAAACCGAGCCCATTCGCTCCTCAAAGCTCTCAATTGCGGGAAAGTCACCCAACTCGCCATGTGCTACGAAGAAAGGAATAGCAAAAACCACAGCTATTCAAATTTGTTTCGTTTATGTCACTTTGCTCCTCACAGCTCTTGTTCGACGAAGCTCTCCACAGTCGTTGGTTTTTTTATGGACTCTATACCTTCTCTTCTTGCGTCACGCTGTTTCTTTCGGTCTGAATCTTCCCTTCACAAGGTTTTCATGATCCGCTTCCAGCCAGTTGACAAAGACGCTTGACAAAACTCGTTGAAATGCATAAAGATCGCCTTAAATAATAGACACACGCCGTTGATTATACTACCCTGCGAGTAACGTTTTCGCAAGGATGGTGTGACACGAAACGCCTCAAGAAAACCGTCTGCCGCACTGCCGATAAATGAATCGCACGGTCATGCAACGCAACATACGAAAGTTTGGTAGCAGACGATAACTGAAGTACGGTCAATCAATGGAAACCTTCTTTTCATCGAGCGGTCACGACTGAAGCGTACGCTCTGGCTGCAGACGGAAAAACGCATGTTAGAACCTGCGGAAGCCATGTCCGGCTAACCACCTAAAAAAAGGCTAAAAACCTGTCTGCGATAATCCTATAGCGCACACACCCGCGGACCGTCAGACTGAGGGCGGTCGCTGGTGTGGTCACTACCAACGCTTCCGTGGAAGGTGCCCGTCACGTAAACCCGCAGCGCACGCAACACATGCTCCTCGGAAGTCGCCTCAAAGTCGTCGCAAAGGGGGTCGGGTGTCAGATGGCTGCACCTCCTCATGACATTACTTCGAG
>CM023453.1:168723852-168931014 GCA_013339765.2 Haemaphysalis longicornis | reverse complement strand
GCTGAAGTGATACAGCTGAAAACAAACGATATGGAAGCACACGTGGACAATTCTGGAACATAGGTTCAAGGCTTCATAGGTGGGAGTGTAGACACAGTGTTTGAAAAATGAATGTGCTTGCTTTTGCATGCTTCCGCTGGCTCCCCTCGATGAAATACCTTGGCGGGTTTTTTTTGCGAGGCAAAGTTTCTCCCCGCGTTAATTTCGCGGTTTTATTTTTTCATTCTGGATTCAAGGAAAAGTCACTCATCGCCTTACAATCATGGTCACGTTGCAGTCGAGTGAATACGGTAATTGTCAGTGTTGTATGTTTCTTTGACTTCCCGGTTTGCTCGCGATTTTACATTTGCGGTCATCAACGAACTGGGCCAAAGCTGTGCCCAGCTGAAGCTAAAAATATTGGAAATACGAGCGAGAGCAGCATCAACAAACATTACATAAAAGCAACGGTAACACACTCACGGATTACAACTCAAGAAAGATAGCACAACCTACAAAATGATACTTATAAAAAACACTAAAGAGCAACGCTATTGCATGAAGGAGCATGATGATGGTTTGATTTTACTGGCGCAAGGCCGACATGGGCAAAGAGCGCCAAACAAAAGTGATTTGATGAGGGAGGAGAACCGAAATAAAATCAGTTAAAAACTATGAGCACGGCTGGTGTAAAGGGCCAGGGTGAAGAACAAGAGTGGTTAAAAGATAAATAAGGTGGCTGAGGTATAGGACGAGGGGTAAAGCTATGGGTGGTATGAGATGAGTTGTAAAAAGTGAACTTCTGATAGGAACTTAAAGGTGCGCTGAACAGAAAACATGGCATCATCTCCTAAGAAGTATGATGGGTGTGGTGGAATATGTCGTGTGTGTAGTTGAGGGAAGTGTTTGCGTCGTGTAATGTCGAGTGCCTTACATTGTATGAGGATGTGGATCACGGATAGGGCCTCTCCGCACCTGCTGCACAGGGGGTCTTGGAGATCCAGTGAGAAGGTGCGAGTGTGTTGCATGAGTGTGCCCTATCCGTATCTAGCCAAGGCGACTTCAGTGTATCTATTGCGTGGGGGTCGGGGGTGTGCTGGTCCCAAATGTGGTTTTATTACGTGTAACTTGTTGTCTGTTTTGTTCGCTCCAGTGTGTTTGCCCTGTTTTGCGAAGTTGTCTGATGTGTGGTTTCACGTCGGTGTAGGGTAATGTTGTTATGTCTAGTGTATTCAAGAGTGTAGCAGCAGCAGCCATTCGATCCGCTGCTTTGTTCCCGGCTATACCACAGTGGCCAGGGACCCAGCAAAGGACTAGTTCAAATTTGTGGGGCATACACAGGCATATTACCCTTGACTATTTGATTTACAACGTGATTTCTTGAAGACTTTGTTGCCGACAACGCCCCCCACGACACTGAGGGAGTCTGTATATATAATGGATTCTGGAATGTGACTTTGAAGGATATGATTAAAAAACAAGAAGTTACACCATAAGCCTCTCCCGTTAAGATACTGGTATTACTATTAAGAGTTTTAGTGACATTAAGGCCGGCTCCCTGCGCCGCGCAGGACACAGAGGTGGCCAGTTTTAGAGGCGTCCGTATAAAAATTCAGAAAATTGATACTTTTGCTGTAAATACAAGAAGTGCTGCAGGAATTGACATGTGGGAGCTCGGTTTTTTATCTAAAATGTGTAAAAGATGTGTCGCATAAGACAGGGCGGAGATGCCATGGTGCTCTAAAATCTGTTTGAGAACTTTGTATGGTGTCTAAAAAAATCGCGCCAATCCACCCCGTGAATGTGTTGGAAAGCAAAGTTTAAAAACCCCCCAAACGATTACCCATACGACTCATTTAAATTCACTACAGCTCTACAAATAGCAAAACCAGCGAGAATGTAAATGCACTTAACCACCCCATTTATTACTTCAAATAGATATTTTTGGAAAAGTTAAATCATGGCATGATGCATGAACGGTGTTGGTTGAGTTGTTTTGGGGTGTAGCACAAAAGTGGAAACTTTTTTTAAAAAATTTAATTTTAAAAAAGCTCCACCCGGTGTTAGACGATCTGATTTCTCCGTCTTTTCGCGGGACGGAGGCGACGAGATTTGCGGCAGAGAAGGGGGGAAGGAGGAAGAAATACTTCTGTTCAGATTTCTGAACGGCCCAGAGTGCAGCCCTGGGGAGTGATTCCTTCTTTTGGGGGGCCATATGCAGTCCCGCGCGGCCTGTTTCTGTCCCCCCGCTGAAGCTGGGTAGGTAAGAGGGCCTGTACAGCGGGGCATCTCCCATTGCTTTTGTTGGGTTTGACGGAAAGAGAGGAGGGTGCTCAGGGCTAAAGTCGCACACCCCGAATGGGGGCGGATGTTCCTACTTCTGAGAAAAATTTACTTTCAGCGTCGTGCGATTCGGATACATTAAGTGAAGACCGTGGGCTGGGAAAGGAGCCTGGATTTTATGAGCCGTAGGGTAGTTTGTTTTCTCTGGAAAGGTCAGGGTAAGCAAAGGGACGGTTGTGTCAGAAGGGGGGTTTTGGGGGTGGGTTATCGTGAACTAAAAACGGGTGTGTTCGTGAGCCCCATAGCACGGAGGTTTAAAGCGAGGCTTGGGGTTGGGGCGTATTTGTTGCTGTCCTTTAAAGCGGTGAGGGGGCCCCAGGGAAATTGGGGCCTGAAATGGACTGTTTGGGGAGTGGTTTTTTAGCACGGCGTGCATTTCAGGACACCAACCCACTGGTTTTAATTTCAGTAGGCTTGCGGGGGAAAATCGGTAACTACCCTCCGGAAATCCTGGTTGAGCGAGAGCCAAGGTGATGGCTCCCCCTCTTTTTGCTCCGCATTTTTGGGGTTTAAAGCGGTACCGGGGAAGGGGTTTTCGGAGGTACCACGTGATGGCGTATTCTGCCCTCGATTTTTGGGGCGTCTGGTAGATAACGGATGATCCCCACCGGGGGGGTTTTTAGGTTGAGCCCGTTTTTCGGTAACCCTCGTCAAGGGGGTTTTAATTTTTGCAAAAGGGGGCATCTTTAGTTTTAGTGCCCAAAAGTTAAACGCAACGGAGTCATTCTCTCCCCGCCAAACTGGGGACGGTTCCCCCCCCCTTTGATTTGGACCCTTTTGGTTGAAAGATGGGCTTCTATCAGCTCTTTCCCCCGTGTTGTGGAGCCCCGTATAAGCAGCCTCTGTTTGGACCCCTCATGAGAAGACCAATGGCCTGCTCGACCGCCTTTCTAAGCATTGTGTAAAGCATCTTAATGTCTTCCTTGTCGAAAGAAGACAGGGGTTTCGTAAGTGACTCTCGAGAGGACAAAAACTTCAATTAATAAAATACGGATTCCTTTTGGGCCCCGCTTCTTGGTGGCAACTCGCCTGATCATGTGTATGATTGGATTAATGCGGTTTTTTTAGGCGCTGCAAGGATACGTCACTCTTGGTGTTGGCCTGGAAATGTAGACCCAGGATCTTGATGCAGGGCTTGGAGTGATGGGCCCGGCCATCAAGGATATTTGAATGTATTTTTGGTTTTGGTGTGAGGGCGGACGACAAGGAGCTGTGATTGTTTACGTGAACACTGCAGGCCACAGGCTTTAGCCCTTGCGTACTAGAAGTGAGATGCCATTTATTGGGTGAGCTTCCTTTAATTTTTGTAGCTCAGCACATGAGCAAGGTGCGCACAGGGCCGCTAGATGGGCGTGGGTGGTCGCGTGACGCTTTCACGTGGCATTCAGCGATAACGCAGGGGGTAAACCCCGGGTGAGTACACCACCTGTCTTCCCCGTCTTCGCGTGGGCTCGTAGCTAAATCGGTAAGACAACGGGCTCTCGCTTTGTTTTCTATTAGTTCAGGGTTTGATTCCCGGTGGTGCCAGTGAATTCTTTTATTTGTTCGCTGGAGTTTTTTGGTGACACCAACGGTCGCGAAAGAACCCTTGGGGGGTAGAGGTAAAAAGCTTTGCTTTAAAAGGAGACACAAAGCTCTGACGCTTCCTCTCTAAATCTGTAAGAGAAGGGCGCAGAGAACGATGGTCGGTTTAGGAGTAGTGCAGTCTGAGACGTATCATAAAAAGCTGATTTAAAAGGATGGTGTGGCATAGATGAAAATTTAAAAGCAAAAAGGAGATCTGTGTATGCTCTCTGACGTTGTAGGTTCCACTTATTACACTCCACATAGAGGCTTTCGACCGGGCTAGTCCGGAAGGCGCCACATGCCAACCGGAGCCCCAGATGAAGCACTGGGTCCAGCATTTTGAGGGATGTCTTACTTTACCCATAAACAACACTTCCATTGTCTAATCGTGAACCTATCAGGCTAGTAAAAACACGTAAAAGAAGTTGTTTGTCAGCCCCATATGAAGAGTGGAGAGAACCTTGAGTATAATCATGGCCTTTAAGCATTTATGTTTAAGTTGTTTTATATGTGGAATGAACGATAGCTTTTCGTCAAGGACTACACCTAAAAATTTGTGTTCATTTCTGACTGGAATTAGACACCATTGAGTTTGATGTCTGGATCCGGCGAAATGCCACGCCTTTTCGAAAACAAAACACAAGTACACTTCATTGGATTAAATTTAAAGCCGTTGCTATCTGCCCAGCCAGCTAGCTTGTTAACAGCAAGCTGGACTTGGCGCTCGCACATAGACAGGTTACAAGACTTAAAGGATAATTGCACGTCGTCTACATAGATTGAGCAGGAAATGGTTGGTGGCAGAGCCTTCCGAAGAGAGTTCATTTTTTACAATAAACAAAGTGCAACTCAAAACTCCACCTGCGGAAACACCGTTTTCCTGTACATGAACTCTAGAGAGGTGCAGTTCCAACTCGCAGCGAAACGTTCTTTCAGAGAGGTAACTGGCAAGCGTGTTCATCATGTTACCCGACATGCCAAAGGACTTCAAATCGCTGAGGATGCCGTACCGCCAAGCAGTGTCGTACGCCTTTTCAAGATCAAAGAAGACTGTCATGTATATGGAGCATACCGTTATCAACCTATTAAATATTATTGTGCGGACGGCTACAGCCTCAAGGACGGTGTTCAAGGTGACAGGGCGGCATGCTAAGGATTTGCGGGCAATTATGGCCACACCGCCAGAAGAGTGTGTGCAGCCATCCCTGTCTTTCCTGTATACCAGGTAACTATTCAAGAAATTTGTGTGTTTGGAATTAAGATGTGTTTCCTGGACACACATTAAACTTGGCTGGTTGGCATGCAAAATCTCATGCACGTCGTCAAGATTATTTAGAAGGCCTCTGCAGTTCCATTGAACTATGTTTTCTCTTCCCATTATGATGTGTTAGAGCTACTGGAGTGTGATTATTTATGTAGGGTCTTTCGGGGCTTGCACTCTTGGGAGGGGCTTTTTTGCCTTCTCTAGTGACCTGGACGTCGCAGCCCGTTCCTTCCGTTGCGATGGAAGCCGGAAGGGCTCGACGTCCATGTCGTCATCTGAAGGCAAGGGGGTGCCCAGCGGACTGGGCCCCCTTGACGTGCTACCCTTTCGGGTGTTCTTTGCCTGCGCTGCC
Source organism: Haemaphysalis longicornis (assembly GCA_013339765.2). Classification (NCBI taxonomy): domain Eukaryota; kingdom Metazoa; phylum Arthropoda; class Arachnida; order Ixodida; family Ixodidae; genus Haemaphysalis; species Haemaphysalis longicornis. The sequence goes on along the minus strand of CM023453.1, from coordinate 168,925,510 downwards.
AGTGCCGAAGGCGTGGGGAGCACCACAGGTGGCACAGGCAGTGAGGCGAGGGAGGGGGTTGCTGCGACTGCCTCCGTCTCCATCTCCGTGCCCTTGCGTGTGCTTTGGGCCGGTGGAGAGGAAGCAGTGGATGCAGCGGCATCCCCAACAGACGTTGTTGCCACCACAGCCGCTGCTGGGTGAGCGAGCGGTGCGGAGGCGGGTTGGGCTGCCATAGGCACCCCAGGGGGGGGGGCGGGGACGGGACCAAGTCTGACTCGCGGTACTGGGTCCCCGCCTAAACCAAACGCCGCTCCGCCCCCCGGCGTGCTGCGTCGGCGTACCTGCCTAGAGGGAAGGAGGCGAACCTCTTTCGTGCCTCTGGGAAGGTGATGTTTTCGGTTATCTTAAGGTTAATGATTTTTTTTAAGATGAAACTTTTCACAAGCGCGAGAGTATGCTGCGAGTGGACCCTGGCAATTCGGGCATGTGAAGTTAGTTGCAGTGCAGTTGTCGGAGAGATGATCGTGCTGGGCGCATTTGGCACATGTTGTTCTGCCTCGACAGGAGTTGGTACCATGCCCGAACCTCTGGCACTTGAAACAGCGCCGCGGGTTCGGGATGTACGGCCGGACAGAACAACGGATGAAACCTGCGTTGACATGCTCGGGCAGTGTGCAGCGGTCGAAAGTCAGGATCAGATGTTTGGTGGCTATTTCTTTGTTGTCTCTCCTGATGACGATGCGCCTTACTGCTGTCACGCCTTGGTCTTTTAGGCCTTCGAGCAGATCAGTCTCTGTCTCAGTTAGGAGATCTGCCTCAGAGATCACACATTGACAATTGTTGAGGCTGCGGTGGGGTGTGACCCTGATCTCCAGATCTGCCATGCGGGTTTGTTTCAGGAGGATTGTGGATTGCTGCTGAGTTTTAACTTCAACTAGCACTTCACCAGTTCTGAGCTTTTTGGCGTCATATGTTTTGCCGATGATACCTTCAAGGTATTTAGAAACAAGAAATACAGATTGAGAGGAAACCGGCTTCGATTTGTCCACAGATTCAATGATCAAAAAACGAGGGTAGTTATCTGGCTTTGGGGGCGAGATAGAAGGCAAAGAAGGAAAAGATACATCGGTGCGGCCCCTTTTAGGGGGCCGATCACGTCTGGGGGGGGTTTGATTTATCCATATGGCATAGGAAAAAGCAGGGAGACGGGGGTACTTTCTTCTTTGACCTTACCCTGGTAGTCAAAGAGGTCCCGGAGCTCCCTGCCTGGTGAACAGAGAGGAAGCCCATTCGCCGGAGCTTGACCTTGGCTCCGACGGCCACCGTTCGTGGTTTCTAACCCTCCACCTATAAACACATCGCCACGGTTGGATCCAGCTTATGTTTGGGGGCTCGGGGTCCGCGGTATCGCCAGTACCGTCACCAAGATTGCTCAAGGTGCCCCGTGCGGGGTGCATGAAGGAGCAAATGAGGCACCCGCGTCTTGGAGCGGAGTGGGGCCGACGTCCAAGAAATAGTTCCCAGTTAGCTTTGTGTTGTGTCAAAGAAACCGGCGACTCAAGGCCACAAAGCAAATGAAAGTCCTAACCTACAAGGCTGGTTAATGACACTCGATCGCGTCCAACGAAACCAACTAGGCTTCGCGATATTTCCAGAATGTCAACAGACTCGCCACGACGCAGCGTATATTTACCCATCTTAAAACGAGAAAGAAAACATGAAACAAACCTCTTTGCTGCAGTCGGACTATCTACATTTCCGTCCGCACTGTAGGATGTTCTGTGCTACACCTGTGCACTGTAGAAAGTAGCCACTATTCTCCAAAACACTGCGGAGTCTGCGGCACCATTAAGTAGAAGTGTTTTTTCCCCAGCTGAGCTGTTTATGCTTAAGCTTGTTCTCTTGGCATTTGCAAAAAAAAAAATACCAGGAAATGAAATTCCTCCGGGGCCCACCACCAGCATGACCTTCGGCCAGCCGCGTAAACAGAGCCAAGCGTCGGTCGTATAGCTATGGCGTCCTCGGGGCCTCCGCCACCACGCGCACACAAAAAAAGATCACTGGCGTGGGCCACCCAGCCAGACTTCCGCCAAGCCGCGTAAGCGAAGCCTAGCCTCGGTCGCCTAGACAAACGCCAAGTCACGAAGCCGGTTTCCCTTTATTTTAGGGCGTGCTAAGGAGGTCCACTGTGAGAGAGATGTGAAAGCCCGCGGAAAAAACAATCCCGACCTTCCAGTCATAAAGAACTTGAAGTGGCAAGTTTGGAAATTCTTGTGAGGTACAACAGGCGGGTATACGACAAAGGGAAAGGGCTTGACAGCTGTGTCGTTTTTTGCAGCCTTGCATCACTGGTGCGAGGTGCGCCAATTATTTCACTTTGATGTCACCCTCCGTGATTGAGAAACAAGCAGTCGGCAATTCAATTTAGATGAAAGCTCGGCTTGCCTGTTGTTGTGTGCGTTCGTTCGGTCACGTTCGCGGACGAAGGTTGAGAGAACGACGCCCCGACATTGTTCTGGAGATCTCTCGCTGCACAGAAAGAAAGCGTCCATTTAATCAAAAATCTGTATGGGCTACCTTGCCACGTACTGTTTGGATTGATTTTGGTAGGAAAGATAAAGGTCAAATGAAACACCAAAGGGGAGTCGATTTAGTTGCAGGCCGATTATTTGCTTAAAGGGGCAGCAATTATTAGGAGGCAATACTGGCTTACTTTGTGCCTGGAGAAGGAGAATTAGGCAATATTTACTTGCCAACTGTGGTTCATAGGCTACCAATAGCAATCAATCAAAATCGCCATTGCAGTGCACTGACATCGATGTGGATACCTGGTTCTGTAGCCGTGAGTGTGTTAAGCAACCATTGCGTTTTTGTGCGTTTGTTTTAAACACACATATATTGACTGCATTGGGTATTGTTTGCGGAGTGTGTCGCTTTGCCACGTTTAAGCCGCCGGTTGTGCATGCTATTTTGTTTACTGAATTTGTAATTAGCGTGCTTGCTTCCTGACTCAGGTGATTGGTTTTTCGTTTCCGTAATAGCTGCGCCGGTGCGTCAATTTCCGCCTCTCGTGCCATCCATCGCTTATTCTTGACTGTGCGAACACCCATTTATTTTACAAATGTTGCAGCTTCTCCTGAACATGATTTATTTCGGGATGGACCCTCAGGAATCCGTAGCCAAACCCAGGTTCCGGCTGGGGGATTTCTTCTCCGCCAGTGCAGAGTAAGCAGTTACTTTTATAGGTCTCTATTAAACAGGTCTTACAATTGGCAGAAAAAATGTTTTCCTGTGTGTCGCCAGACAATGGTTATTGCTCTTCCCTTCACGTGCTCAATTGCAATAAAGATGTGGAGAGCGTGCCATGTCAAAATAGGAAATTTTACATGCGCATTCGTTTTGCGACGTTACACTGGATATTATCTGATGCTACGTTGTAAACGAACATGCAGCACTAGTGTTCAACTCCAGACCGCTTAAGAAAGGCCAGCTTTTGAGAGACAGAAGCGAGTATACATTGGAAATACAAAAGAATAGGCATAGACGTTGGCACAAAAAGTAGCCAACGGAAGATGCGGGGGAAGCGAAAAGGACACAAAAGTATGACGACAGTTAGAAGAAGAAAAATTAACGGCGTTCTACTGAACGTGAAAGCTGTCGAAAGTGCATAGCAGTGATTCCGCATAACAGCTGTAACGTGATTATCGGCTGACTGCTACCACCCGTCACGCTCCTTGCCGCCCAGTCTCACTGCTGTCTTGATGAATGGAACGCAGATTTGTCCAATGTAACTGAAATTTGCCGCCTTCGCAGTATTCTCGCGCCCCCTGCCTGAAACAGCGCCACCTGAAGTCCTGTTCTTTTTGTGCTTTCTTTTCCTCCAGCCCATGCCGGCGCCGCCGGCGCCTGACTGCGCTTTGGGACGCACCACTTTTTTCTTGCACTGCCACTTTTTAGGGGCGAAGCTCCTTAGGGCGTGGGTCTGTCCATCCTCGACATATGTATGTAGCCACCTCTAGTTTAGTTCTTGGATTGTTTACTAGATGGCGTGGCTACCTCTAGTTTAGTTCTTGGATTGTTTACTAGATGGCAGGGAGCGTTGTAATTAAATCCCTTCGCTGTTGGCGCGCGCTCGGAGTCGCCCGATGGATAAGGCTGCAGATGTGCGAGCCCGCGAGGCAGAAGCGCTCCGTGAAGCTGCGTGACGCCGCCGCCAAGATCCTGCCGTACGAGAGCGGGAGGCCGAAGCGTGTCGTCTGGCTGCGCGACGACGCCGCCAAGATCCCCGCGTTCGAGAACGAGAGGCCCAAGCGTCACGGCAACGGCGCGAGGACCCTGCCGTACGCGAAGCGGCACGGCTGTGGCGCGAAGAGGATCTCCAAAACGTCAGAGAACGGAAGCGGCGAGAAAGCGCGCGTATCGGCAGGCAGACCCCGATGCAGTGAGAGCTCGTGAGGCGTCTGCAAAACGCATCAGGCGAGCTCAGCCCCAAGGTGCCGACGCGCGGTTTAAGCGAGACTTTCTAGACGTTACGTTCGGACACAGATGTAGTGGGCGAACGTTCACTGAAGAGTCACGGTTTTACCGATGATTCCCCTCAGGAGCTTCGCCCACTCATCATCATTCACCCCGTGGATATGCTGTGAATTTTTTTTTGCTTACTATCATAAAAACATACCCAACTAGCGTTCCTTACTAAATGAACGACGGTGCTGCTGGTTAATGATATATATTTTTGCCTGAAATGTACCTGCAGGTTTCTTTGCGCGAAGCAACAGTGAGATGTATGACAAGCGCCAGCGGTTCACGGGTTTCGAACGGTTATGACTATTTAAACCATTTGGTTTTCGAAGCATCGGTGGGACGCCGCTACTACGATATGACGGGCACGACTTTGCCCGTTATCTGGCTGCACAGCCTGATTCTTAGAGCGCTATGCGTTACGCCTTACAACGAGCTAAGACGACAAGGCGGGCCCATAAAGCGCTCTGCGCATAAAATAAAAACTTTTTAAAGACAGTTTTTATTTTATGTATCAAGAACAGTGATCTCCCCTCGCAATGCCTTCTTGAGTCGATCCAGCATCATCTCTTCGGCCACCCAAGCTCCTACCCCCCTCCTCCGGTCAGCCACTATACCGGTAGTCCCAATGAAGACCTCGATGCCCCTTTTACCTTAACCGAACTCATCGCAGTGCTTGCCCGCCTCACACGCAATACCACGCCCGGAAAAGATAACATCACATACCGCGTACTCCGTAACTTGGATGAGGAGACCCTGCAGGAACTCCTCACTCTCTTCAATGCTCACTGGCAAGCAGGAACCCTTCCGGCAGATTGGCGACATTCAGACATCACCCTCATCCCGAAGCCGAACAAACCCCTCACCCCCAACACTCTCCGCCCAATCTCTCTGACCTCTTGCCTCGTAAAGCTTCTTGAACCCCTGATACATCAACGCCTATCCGATCACTTAGAAAAGCAGAACCTCTACCCTCTTACTATGTTTGGTTTTCGCCAACACCTTTCCACGCAAGATGTGCTCATCCAGATCAAGGAAGAGGTGTTTTACCACCTCAGCCGCACCACCCCGAAGACCAATCTTACATTAGACGTCAAAGGTGCCATTGACAATGTTACACATCAGGCCATACTAGATAACTTAAACACCACGGGATGTGGACTGCGAACTTTTCAATTCGTCAGTGCCTTCTTGCGAGACAGAACAGCAACTCTCCACCTGGGCCCCCTCACCTCAACTTGTTTCCACACCCCGGCCAAAGGTACACCCAGGGTTCGGTTATTTCACCTTTACTCTTTAACATCGCCATGCTCCACCTCCCGGCCAAGCTGCAAGAAATCCCTGGAATTCACCACGCGTTCTATGCTGATGATCTCATCATTTGGACAACCCGGGGCTCTAGCGGTGAGGAGCCAGACAGCCTACAGCAAGCTATTGACACAACAATGGAATATCTCCAACCTAGAGGACTAACATGCGAACCTACTAAATCTGGCCTTCTCGTTCTTCGTGCTCGTACTAGGGGAAGAAAAGCTAACACAACTCCCGATCCCCAGGTCAGCATATCCGGCGCTTCCATCCCACAAGTTCCACGCTTCGCATCTTGGGAGTTCCATTCCATCAAGACGGATCCGGGTCAGCTCTCCTACCACAGCTACACAAGACAGTCTGCCAGCTGACACATCTCATTGGCCGTATCCGGGGCTCCTCATATGGACTGCGAGAGTCAGACACATGTCGCCTCGTACAAGCCTTGCTCACCAGCCGTATCACTTACGGGACCCGCTTCGTCAATCTGAAACCCCAAGAGACTAACAAGTTGGACGCCCTCATAAGAAAGACGTACAAATCAGCCCTCAGCCTGCCTACTTACACCGCGAACGAACGTCTCATGAAAATTGGCCTCCACAACACCCTGAATGAACTCATCGAAGCCCAGCGCGTGTCTCAGCTGCAAAGACTTGCCCTCACCCCCACAGGCCGTCAGGTTCTTCATAATATAAGCCGAACCCCGCCCCCTGCTCGTCTTAACCTACAGCTCATCCCCCTTTCCATTCGGCAACAACTCAGAACAGCGCCCATACCCAGGCACATGCACCCCATTTACAACCGGGCGCGAAGAGAAGCTCGAGTACGCCACCTCGAGAAGCGTTACGGCAATGACCGGCAGACCCGTTACACGGATGTTGCGCATCCCTCCCCCAATTCTCCGGCTACGCTTGTCACCCTGGACACTTCTGGCAAAACCCTTACTGCGGCAACTTTCCGAAATATGCCTACACCCGAAGCCGAAGCCCTGGCCATCGCCCATGCCATTACTACACATCGAAATCAGCCTTATCTCACCAGCATTAGTGATTCACAGCAAGCCTGCCGCCTTTACCAGGCCGGTCTCGCCCCACAGCAAGCCTTACCCATGCTACGCTGCCTGCCTCCGGACCTAGAAGTGACCATTCTATGGACTCCTGGCCATGCCGGCCTGGTTTGAAATGAAGCGGCTTATGCCGGAGCCCGCGATCTGCACTACCGGGCACTCCTAACTTCAAGGACCGACACTGGGTGCTACCCTCCCACCACTGAAGACACGCTCCCTGCCCTTGGTTCCACCTTATGTTCCATACTGTCCCACTACAGGCACACACGAAGAATATACCCCCCGCCCCACCCCTCCCTCCCAATACACCACGCCACCCTTTACCGCCGCCTGCAAACTGAAACCTTCTATAATCACCCTATACTACCCCACATCTCACCGTCCCTTTTCCCCTACAACTGCCCGCACTGTCATATACCTCTCACGACTTACCACCTTGTTTTCTCTTGTCCTCACCACACTAACCCCATCCCATCCCCCAACCATGAGCACTGGGAGTCCGAGCTGACCAGCTCAGCACCAGAGCGACAGCAAGCCCTGGTGCAACGAGCTCTGGACGCAGCTCGGATTCGCGGCCTCCTGGACTTGGGAGGCTGAGCACACCGTGGTGCGCACAATAAAAGTTTATTCCTCCTTTTAAAGACGATAGTCTTTCTTGGGGTACTTAAACCCAGAAATTTTGGTCTGTATGTATGTCTGTATGTCTTTATGTCCGCCTGTCTGTCTGTGACTCGATTCAGCCACCCGGCCAAAGTAAAACAAGGCCTGCGCAATAGTCTTATATAGTCACAGCTAAATGTGCCCGTCTAAGTCCAGTGTAATGTTCATACTTGTCAATATTGTTGAAGAACAACAAGACATTACGCATATATAAGACAACAAATTAATACAGAAGTGATATTTGCAGCGTTACTTTATAAAAAAATGGTACATGTTTGTTTTTGGCGAGAATAAATACTTCATCAACTGAAGAAAAAAATATCACTCCGCCGTCGCCTGCTGTCGCCCGCGCCATATAGCTTCTGGCGGCATTTGAAGAAATCAAGTGGCAAGAGTTACGAAAGGCTCCATTAGATAGGTTCCACGTTCTGCTTGGAACGCACGTGGAGTATGGAAACGCGGTTCTATAAACGTTGAAGTAGGGCGCCTCGACTAACGCGCGTCTTCGCCGTACGGCAGCGTTCGCATCGAGACACCCGGTTTGTAGCAGTTGAACGCGGTAATTTTAAAGTGATTTAAGCAAACCTTTGGCGTCTTTACCTTGGGAGGAGAGCGACGCAAGAGCAACAACATGAGAGGTGAGCAGGAAAGCGAAGGGAGGCATTTACTTCGCAAAAGCCGATAAAAACTATATCTTTTGACGGCATTGCAACAAAAAGAGCAGATACGCGGCCAATTTTTTCAGTGTGTGTAGTGATGCGGCAGCCAACGACATTCGTGGCAGCGTTGCGTTGGTGCCGCCCGGGCCCATACATCACCGCGCATGCAAAATGCTTTAAACTAGCGAGAGCCCTCAAGAGGAGAACACGGGAGCTTGCGACGCTGCGATGACAGCGGGGTGCTGGGGAAACTAACTGTGGCTCGTGCACACCGGGAACGCGGGACAGATGCCTAGACTGCGTTTCTGCGTTTCGGGTAGGCGGCAAAGTTCGCCAGTCCAGGTGCCAACTGTAATTTTGTCCGTTTTGAGGGCCCGCCTTGCCTAGACGCTGGCGTCCCTATTAGTCGCCTTGACCTCTGGAGCGACTTGGAGGAACGACACTTCGGAACGCGGCTCATGCGGCAACCGCTCTCCCTTTGTCGCGCTCTTGTTCTACACTACCTTGGCTCTTGGTGTTGAGCGCATTCCCTAATGGGAATTTTTCTATGTTTCTTTTTTTACAGTATATTTTGTATTGTTTGCTAGGGGACGATCACTTGCCGGTCTGGTTGTTACTCTCACGCCCGTGTATTCTTTTGGGGTGATCGTCAAAGATTTGCTTTTTTTGTAAAAATTCGGGAAGCTAAGACTAAGTGCCCGAACACAATCTAAACACCACACCCACAATATACATCCTGCGTATTATGAAACAATGCTATAAAAATACAAAAAATAGACTGTGCAGAAAAAACTTTGACTCCAAGCGATAACACAACATCTGAAATATTTCTTCTCCTTTTCTCAAAAGGGGGCTCATGGTGTCGAAGTTTCGCAATTGACGGATGCGTAAACGATTGTTTACCGTGGCTATTTTTCTTGCAGCATGTCGGATTGTATATGAAATGGTACGTTGAGAAATATTGTTCTCCGCTTTATAGTTCATCTTCAGTTCATACACGGGGTGAAGAACGGTCATGTACAAGGCATGGTGAGCTCCAAGCATTGAATTATCCCCGTTTTAGTAACCTGTCCTCAAAAGTCCATAGCAGCCAGAATATAGACATCATTGTCATCATCATCATCAATCATCATCGTCGTGTTCCTACCGCGTCCACTGCAGGACTCATACATCCACCGAATTACTGGGCTTCCGCTTTTTTGAGAACAATCTGTTGGTATCCGCTCTGTTACCCTAATTATCAGCGGTTGTCGTTTCGTCCTACTACATGGCCAGCGCAAGCCTATTTTTTGCTTTATTTGAACTGTGATATCTTCTACATTAGTTTGCCTATTTGTTTGTAAAGTAATGGCCTGTTAGCTTTCGGTACAGTGGCCCTCATGAAAAGTCTTTAGCGAAGTTTTTAGTAACTGAGGGTTTAGAAACTTTCCAATCATCATCGCGGCACCGATGCGAATACCATAATCGGTACCGCGATGATGATTACAAAGTTCCTACACCCTAAGTTACTAAAAACTTCGCTTCTTTATCTACATCTAGTCGCCATCTTGTAAAAAAACACCACAGCATCACCGGGACGTCTCGGCCCTTGGTCTCTGTTATTTTATATGGTGCCGATAAACCCGGGAAGAATGATTGTCCAATGCGTCCAGGCAGAGATTCCAGAAAGGGTGAATGGAATGTCGCACAGCATCGCAAAACGAAAGACATGCTACATTTTCCGCACGAACGGAGTACCATTCGGTTCATGATGCATCCTAATGAACTGAAGACAGAAAGACAACAAGAAATGGCAGTAGTTCAAAAACTGTACACGCATGCAGGAGCAACATTATTCTGGCCCCTGACGGGCAGCGTAGTCAGCGATGTGCTGCAAGCCTTTCTGCATGAGCTACGAAAAACTGAAGTCAGGTTGAGATTGCTCAACGAAGAAATCGAACCGTTTATCGAAATTGAGTATATAGACCAGAAATTCGCTACCAACATCGAATACGAATACGAAATTATATACGTTATGTGCCGAAGATATTACCAATGGAAAGACAAAATATGACGCCCTCAGGCAAAGCCAAAACTTCGAGTCATTAAATTTATCAACCAACTTCGGAGAGCTTTTGGCAATGACAAAACGATTGTATGACCAACATGATTTGAAGCACTCCCAGGAAGCTTCTATCACAGAAACACCGCATGTGTCACAGCGCCTACCGCAAGCAGTGCGTGAGAATGCGACAACTTTGTTGGCTGCACGTGATCTTCAGGCTGAAGAAGCCTTGCTATCGTATGCCTTCCAAGAGTCAGCCGACGTGGCCATGAGCAAGTCAGACATCTCATCGACTCCCTCGACGTCGGCACAAGCTATGTATCGGAAGAACGTTTAAACTGAGATCACGAACGTACCAGCTAGAGAACTAAGACGGCATAATGAGCGACAAGGGTTGGTAACTAAAAGAAAATCGATGGACGACGCTGAAGAGCGGGGTACTGGCCATCAAGAGAGACATCCCAAGGGGATTGTCGTTGCACGCATCCTACAACACAGCCGAAAGGTTTGCGGCAAGCACCCTTTTAAGAAACGGAATGCATTACACAATGATAGTTAAAGCCGAAAAGTGCAAACCTCCAAAAAAAAGCATCAAGGAGCTAAGAACGTGTTTTCAGGCCGAGATGTATATAAATTGGTTGAATACACATCCGAGTTAAGAGGCGTCGAAGGTCTTCGAATTTCCGCATGGCTGCATCGTGTGCACCGACTCTACCGGCCTGTGTTCCAAAGACAGCCCCTGCTCTAGCTTCGCCTACCGATTGCCTTAGAGTATGCGACAAGAGCGAACGAACTGAAGGTTCCTAATGGACGCGGACTGACCACGGCTTCTCTGTTGGTGGGGAAAACTGGGCTGGCGAAGATGCAGAAAGTTTCTAATCATCATCGCGGTACCGATGCGAATAACATCATCGGGGCCCGAAATCTCTCGTGAGCGGCTCTCGTTCGAGTTACTTCATCTACATCTTCTCGCCATCTTGTAAAGTAGAACCACCATCGTATCGTGCGGCCGTCTAGACCCATCGTCTCTCCTCTTATTTTACAGAGGGAATTACATTAAGGTTACTGCAGGCGTAGTGGTATAGGATGGCCTATTCTCTAAATGACAACTATAATTCTGAGAGGTCAGGGTTAAGCTTAGCTATATGTGTGTTCAACGAATGTTTCTCCTGAAATGCAACGCCTAAAAACTCCGGTTCTTCTTCGACGTTTGACTGCAATTATTTAAATACAATCCGGTTTTCTTTCTCTTCCTTTTATTCTGGGGCATAAATGTCACGTACGTTATTTCCGAGGCTTTAGTTTTTAATTGATTATCTAATAGCGAATATTCCTGTTGCTCGACGTCAACACTTGCAATACATTGGTTGTATTGTTAGGTTTTAGAGGTGGGAAGTGTCCAAGGTCCAACTGAAACGAAATAATCGTGTTGGCCTGGATATGCAATGTGGACACCGCTAAAATTTCTCATTTTAGCTAAAGATGGGCTACCGTGAAACAGGGCCAGAAGTTAGAGAAAGCCAATACTTAGTGCGATCACACAAAACATTTTTGGGCTTAGAGAGGCATTGGGACAGCACAGGTTAGGAGCAGTTGTGACGGCATTGAGATATTTACTCTGCAGTGCAAAAGGCCGATATTTATGTAGTGTGCGTAAGTGTGTGTCCGTGCCTGTGTCCGCGTGCGTGCGAATAAGTTGTGTAACGGTGTGTAAGCAAACATTTAAAAAGCATGCATTTATGTTTTGTTCGTACTGATACGAATGTCGCCACTCTTCTGTTCCGCTGCAGTGCCCCTATCGGCGTGGAAGCAGCGTTTGATAGAAGAGCGCTGGACACACTCAAGATGCGCGGTCAGCTGTGGACAAGATCTTTCCAGATGGTGACTGCTTCAGCGCTGGCCACGCCCTTATGCTATGCAGAGGTCGCCACCTAAGCCTGCGGCAGGAGGACGAAAAAGGAGAATCCAAAAGTCGGACCTCCCTCTGGTGCGGCATCGATCCTCGCTGCAGCGGAGTCGCTCTGGGATACTGAGTCTCTCTCTAAAAGACGGACTATTTCGGGGGTCGTAAACAGTACTGTGGGAGTGGCCGGTTTCTCAAGGAACCGTTGTCTGTTCTGTTTCCGTTATTCCATTATGCCGTGTATAAATGTAAACAGAGGTAATAATAATGTTGCTACACTACACATAAATATTCGGTGGAGTTGCCTCGGGTGTTTGACACCAACAAAACTGAAATCTTGCCGGAGGTCTCTTCGTTCGGAAATAGACGTGGCATAGTGGAATGCCCTCCACTAAATGAGGCAAACATTAAAGGGGTGTAGCGCCAAAAAGCTGTTGTGTAGGATCGCTGAACCAATAAAAAACTTTATTATTGCGTTGAAGGAATGTGGACAATGTACAAATCTGTACTTCATTGGCTCCTTTATGGGGGAAAATTACTAATACTAAGCCTTAAAAGAAAATATTTCTATTTTACAGAAGATAATTCAGAGAAATCAGGTCTGCTTACTAGCATTCAAGGCAGAAGCCTGGCCATACTAAATAAGAACTATTTTTTCACTCTATCTTATTTGCAGCTCTTCACTTTCATTACTTCGTCTTAAGGCGCAAATTACGTCATCAACAAGAACGGAACACCCCAGTTCAGCTATAAATAGTGTTTTGAGCGGGTGTGCATATGATGTAGTGACGTCCCTTTACCGTGAGCTGTCACGCTGTATGCAGTAATTAAAAACTTCTATGTCTCCAAGTGACCGCCTTTTCAAGTTTGTGAAGCGGGCTCTTCCTACTCAAAGAAACCGATACCGGGAGAAATGAATGCCGTATGACCGTTTGAGCTAAGAATAAAGGAAGAACAACAAACACATTTTGTGTTCTACCGTGGCAACGTTCCATATTACCACAGTTAACAGAACCCCGGCTGCTACTTTGCACACCTGTTTGAAATTCCATAGGATAAAACATGCATTTTTTTATTTATTCTTCATAATGGCTGCTATTTTTCTTTTGACCGGACAACAGCCACGGAGCTTTTTGGAAGAATGCAGCACCTAAAGCATTGCCCCGCACGGGGCACCTTGATCAATTGTTGTGAGGGTATTCCCGACACCACGGGCCCCGAGCCCTCATATACACGCGGTATCCTACCGTGGCTAGGTGTTTTAAGGTGAAGTAGGAGGGCAGGCCGCCGCCACTTTGGTCAACTTTACGTACGGAAGCACCGTGAACACCGGAACGTACAAATTCGAATCTCACGTACGTCAGAGAGACTCACGTAGGGGCTTTGCATTCTCAGCTTGCGCACTGGTCACCTGTGCAAGTTCTACGTACCTGGAGCGTCTACGTACGTGAAACTAAAACTGTCCATTAACCGCTCGGGAGGGTTCAGCGCTGTTCTGCTGCGCTTCAATATCTCGTTTTAATTCGCTGATGCTGGTGTTGCAAACGCCTGGGAAATACGATCTTGTTTACAATGGAGACGTTTAACATAAGAGTACAAAGAACGGGAGTATGGGGCCATACGATGGTTTTATGAAGCGGCTCAGACTCTTCAATTTTCAAAACTATTCAGAAACAAATGCTGTCACGTTTGACTGGGCCACATCACCTTGGTATCTTTATTTCAGACGGTGTCCCGAATAAATACTGGACTCAGTTTATATACAGATATCCCAAAAATGCGCTCCTGTTTTATCCCAGCAGCCTCACCAATAACACGGGGCACTGGTGTGTATTTATGTAATTTTAAAGAGGAAGCCTGACGACACATAAAAACAACTTGTTTACCCCTGGATGTGATTTGCGGCTTCCGTCAGGTTCCTTTCTTCATCTTACTGCGCAAATTACGTCGACGAACAGAGTGGCGTAATTAGAATTCTGTTACACTTCCTTGAACCCTACAACGGTGACACTGGTATGAGGGCTCCGTGTGGCTTGTGTAACATCTGTAATACTGACGTGCCATCACTTTGACGTGTATAAAATTCAACGTTTTGACATTTTTCAACGTTTTATTTTGGCAACTTTTGTTTATTTTGTGTATGAAGCGCATTGCCTGTCTAACATTTTCATCCGCGGGCTATCAACCAAGTGTTTATGTACCATGAAGAAATAACGAATTCAGCATACTGTGGCAACGTGCATAGATATCACCGCTGGTGGAGCGCTAAATTAACTTGCAAGTTTCTGCTACGAAAAGCGTACCTATAGTTATAAATAGAGACCGCAGGTTTAGGCACGAAAACTACAGGTTTTAGGCGCGTATTATAGGCACTGGAAAATTGCCATTTAGGCATATATGGGTACTAAATTCTCTCGTTTAGGCATATATAATCTCAGTTCGTATTTACTTCAGGGCTGCTATTTCAGAAGGCCCGAGATTGAGCGAAACTCGGGAGACACGAGCTCTAGCTACGCCCACGTAACGTAATGATAATATTTTGAGGCGGAGTTCAAGCGGTTTAAAAAGGCAATTCATGCTATTTGCTGATTATTGGGGTGACGTAACCGGTAGAGAGCAGCGCGTTCCAAGGAGGCGCGACTAGGGCGTGGCGCGTTTTTCACTGCTGTCTCTCGTTCCACTGCTGCACCGGTGGCTACTGGGGGCAAGCAAACCATTAATTTATCGTGGTTTTTTTAATAATCTGTATTTCGCTACAAAGTTTATTGATGTTTTTATTTTAGGCGTTCTTACAAGCTTTTTGTTTGGAATTCCTAAGCAGCAGTTTCTGCCCATTTCTGCCATCGGTGGCAGACAATGCAATCACGTGGCGAAGGCCGACTGGCAAAAAAAGAAAGCGAGTGATGGAAACGCGCCACATTCAAAGTACTTGCGGCTCGGTGCTATCGAAATCCTCCGTCCGCTTTCAGATACAAAATTTCCTAGAACCACTTCAGTCTGCTTACGTGATTTGAAGGCGAAAGCTTGGCGATTCCTAATAACAATTGATACATTGTACTTGCGATACTTATTAGCAACTGATAATTATACTTGCCGTAATTCTTAAGTAATATACCTGCTGCTTTTTTCTGCCTTTTATTTTTTATCTTTCAGCATTAGTTTTCGCCTTCGACGGGCTTCTTTTCTGCTGTAACACGTTTGCGTCAGTTTCTTCTCTTTCATTTCGTAGTGAACTCACCAGCCAGACGACTGGCACACAGCACAGCCTGTTTATCAACGTGGTTCTGCGACGCTTGTGTGCACCTGTCATTCTCATGTGCCATCACGTTCACGTGTCACGAATTATTCAACAACTTTTATTTTCCAATTCACAGTTTTGTGAATTTTTAAAACAGAGCCTATTCGCTCCTCAAAGATCTCGATTGCGGGTAAGTCACCCAATTGGCCATGTGCTACGAAGAAAGGAAAAGCAACAACCACAGCTTTTCAAATTTGTTTCCCTTATTTCTCTTTGCTCATCACAGCTCTTATTCGGCGAAGCTCTCCACAGTCGTTGGTTTTTTATGAACCTTCACTTTTCTTCTGGCGTCACGTTGTTTCTTTCGGTCTGAATCTTTCCTTCACAAGGTTTTCTTGATCCGCTTCCAGCCAGATGACAAAAAACTGAACAAAACCCGTTGAAATGCATAAAGATCGCCTCTGCAACTAAACACACGCCGTTGATTATGTACTATCCTGCGAGTGAAATTTTCGCAAGAATGGTGTGTACGAAACGCCTCAAGAGAACCGTCTGCCGCCCTGCCGATAAATGAAGCGCAAGGTCATGCAATGCCACATACGAATATTTTGCTAACAGACGATAACTCAAGTGCGGTCAATCAATGGAAACCTTCATTCCATCGGGCGGTCGCGACTGAACCGTACGATCTGGCTGCAGACGGAAAAACGCACGTTAGAACCTGCGGAAGCCATGTCCAGCTAACTACCTAAAAAAAGGCTAAAAACTTGTCTGCAATACTCCTATAGCGCAAACACCCGCGGACCGTCAGACTGAGGGCGGTCGCTGGTGCGGTCGCTAACAATGCTTCCGTGGAAGGTGTCCGTCACGTAAAACCGCAGCGCACGCAAACCTGCTCCTCGGTAGTTTTGAAACGAAAAACGCCTCAAAGTCGTCGCAAAGGGGGTCGGGTGTCACATGGCTGCACAGCCAATCCACAGTACTTTGGAGAGACGAAAAAGGGCTTGAAATTTGTCCTCCGCTAAAGAAAAAACTCAGTCGGCATAGATGTTAGCCTGTTACGGTGACTGTTAACCATATATATATATATATATATATATATATATATATATATATATATATATATATATATATATATATTATATATATATATATATATATATATATATATATTATAATAAGGGCTTTTTTCACCACTTTCTGACTGAAACGAATTCTTCATCTGTTTCTGTGACCTACCGCGTTCGCCCCTTTGCTTTCCGTGGTTTTCGTGACTGCCAATCCTTATTCTGTCTTAATTCACCGAGCCTTTCATTTCCCATTTTTCTGATTCGCTACATACATAGCGCGGGCCTCTGTTCTGGCAGTTTTGGTGCCAAAGGTAGCTTAAGAGGGTTCAACGCTGCTCGACCACTCTCGACGTGACTTAGACACTCGAGTCACGGCCGGGGGGTTAAAAAGAACGTCCCCTTCACCCCGAGTAGTCCGAGTGGCGCTGGCTAGCACTCCCAAGTTGGGGAAACAAAACATACCTTAACATAAATATCCGACAAAGTGGTGGGAAAATAGCCCCGCCGATAGCGTAGAGGTCATTCCACCAAACAGGTATTCTGGAGGTCTTGGGTTCGGATCCCACCCGGCGGGCATTTTTTCACCACTTTATTTCTGACTGAAAAAAATTCTTCGTCTGTTTCCATGACCTACCGCTTCCGTCCTTTGATTTCCGAGGTTTTCTTGGCTGCCTACCCTTATTCTGTCTGAATTCACCGAGCCCCTCAATTCCCATTTTTCCGATTCGCTATATCGCTACACACACACACACCACACACACACACACACACACACACACACACACACACACACACACACACACACACACACACACACACACACACACACAAATATATATATATATATTATATATTATATATATATGTGGGTTTATACAGGGCGTTATAGCGACGTTAGAGCGTTATAGCGTCTTACTGCCGTGAAGTCCAAACGGGTCAGAGCGAGCTATCGGCGGGTCTCAGAAGCAGTCTCGCGCACAGCACTCTCGGTGGGGCTGCCAGTCCCAGATCCAGGCACATACCCGCTTGTGGCGGATTGTCCCATATTCGAGGACATACCCGCTTTGGGGAATTGTCCCGATACTACGCACATACCCATTTAAGGAAGTGCCCTTCTGCTCGTAGTATCGTCATTACAATCACCCCCCGGCAAAGAGAGACGCCATCCTGGCGGCTCAAGGCGATGCGACAACGACGGGGTCATAGTACGGCTTCATGCGCTGTACGTGAACTGTTTCGCGCCCACGGCGACGAAGATCGGTCGTGGCAGTGATTGGCTCAACGACGTAATTCACGGGGGACGTTTTCTCGATAACTCGGTAGGGTCATTGTATTTAGCTTGGAGTTTTGTTGAAAGACCGAGTGTCTTGGACGGAATCCACAGCCACACGAGGGATCCGGTTGCATAGGTAGCTGCGGTGGCTGAAACGTCACGACGAGATTTTTGGCGCCCTTGTTCCGCAGCGGTGAAGGATCGAGCCAGTTGACGGCACTTTTCGGCATGCCTAGCTATCTCGGAAACCGGCCTGCCCTCGGAGGCATCGGGACGGTAGGGCAGGATGGTGTCCAGGGAGCCAGAAGGCTCACGCCCATAGAGTAGAAAGAATTGCGAGAAGCCCGTCGTAGTCTGCGTCGCCGTATTATACGCAAACGTGACAAATGGCAGAACCAAGTCCCAGTTTGAATGGTCCGAAGAGACATACATCGAAAGCACGTCGCCAAGCCTGCGGTTAAATCTTTCGGTTAACCCATTGGTTTGTGGGTGATACGCTGTAGTTTTTCTATGAACGACTTGGGCTTGTACAACGTCGGATAAAAAGACGCGTCCTCTGTCGCTCAAGAGCTCCTTGGGCTTGCCGTGGCGCAAAATAAACCTTTGCAGGAGGAATTCTGACACATCACGCGCAGTGGCAGTGGGGAGTGCGGCTGTTTCCGCATATGGGGTAAGATGATCCACTGCAACGATGATCCAACGGTTTCCTGCGGTTGTGGTCGGGAGGGGCCCGTAGATGTCGATCCCAACGCGGACGAAAGGGCGCGCCGGGCATGGTAGTGGCTGTAGAGGTCCGGTAGGGTGTTGCGGCGGAGACTTGCGGCGCTGGCATTCGAGACAGAAGCGGGTGTACTTTGTAACAAACATGTACATTCCAGGCCAGTAGTAGCGTATGCGCAGCCGCTCATATGTCTTGAGGACGCCAGCGAGGCGCATTGCGCGTCAGCGTGGTAGGATGAGCAGATAGCGGAACGCAAATGACGCGGAATAACTAGCAACCATTTGCGGCCAGTCTGCGAAATAGTTGCGCCGATATAGGAGGTCATCACGAACGGCGCAGTGTGAAGCCTGGCGACGGAGTGCACGGGACGCCGAAACTGTGGACGGACTCGACAGG
This sequence comes from Haemaphysalis longicornis, assembly GCA_013339765.2. Lineage (NCBI taxonomy): Eukaryota > Metazoa > Arthropoda > Arachnida > Ixodida > Ixodidae > Haemaphysalis > Haemaphysalis longicornis. The sequence continues at coordinate 168,906,669 of CM023453.1, read as the reverse complement.
TATTGCAGTATGGACGCAATCCAGGGGTCTTTCCGCTGCTCTGCAGCCATGTCGCGGATTTCAAGTGACGCCAGGGCGCAGTCGAGCGAGGATATGCAGGCATTTTCTGACTCCAGGAGACATCTAGAAAGGGCATCGGCGTCCGTATGCTTGCGGCCGGACCGATACACAACGCGAATGTCGTACTCCTGGAGGCGGAGAGCCCAACGGCCAAGTCGACCGCACGGGTCTTTAGTGACGACAGCCAACACAACGCGTGATGGTCCGTGACAACGTTAAACGGGCGTCCATACAGGTAAGGACGGAACTTGTGAATCGCCCAAACGATCGCCAAACATTCTTTTTCGGTGACCGAGTAATTTCGCTCCGCCTTTGTGAGAGTACGGCTGGCATAGGCAACTACATACTCCTGTACGCCGTCTTTTCGTTGAGCCAGTACAGCGCCAAGACCGACACCACTGGCATCAGTGTGTACCTCAGTTGGTAGGAGGGGGTCGAAATGGCGTAGTATTGGGGGCGATGTAAGCAAGCGCCGTAAAGACACAAAAGCTTCCTCGCAGTCAGGCGACCAGGCGACAGCTTCTCTACTGGGTCCATTGAGAAGCTTCGTCAAAGGTTCGATGATGGTGGCGAAGTTCCGGACAAAGCGGCGAAAATAGGAACATAATCCGACGAAACTTTGTAGGTCTTTAATCGTGGCGGGTTTCGGAAATTGGGCGACGGCGCGAAGCTTCTCCGAGTCGGGAAGGATGCCATCTTTTGAGACGACATGACCCAAAATGGTCAGTTTGCGAGGAGCAAAGCGGCATTTCTTCAAGTTCAGCTGTAATCCAGAAGACGTGAGGCACGTCAAGACCTGTTCTAAGCGCTCAAGGTGAGTGGTAAAATCGGGCGAAAACACGACAATGTCGTCTAAGTAACAAAGGCACGTTTTCCACTTGAGGCCCCGTAGAACACTGTCCATCATTCTCTCAAATGTTGCGGACGCATTGCAAAGCCCGAAAGGCATGACGTTAAATTCGTAAAGTCCATCAGGTGTCACGAAGGCAGTTTTTGAGCGATCAGGTTCGGCCATGGAACTTGCCAGTAGCCTGAACGTAGATCGAGAGACGAGAAGAATTCAGCGCCTTGCAAGCAATCAAGTGCGTCATCGATACGAGGTAGCAGGTAGACGTCTTTGCGGGTGATTTTGTTCAGACGCCTATAATCGACGCAGAACCGGATGGACCCATCTTTCTTCGTGACAAGCACGACGGGCGATGCCCAGGGGCTTGAAGAGGGTCGAATGACGTTGCGCGTGAGCATGTCAGCGACGTGTTCGTCAATCACACGCCGTTCCGCAGGTGAAACACGATAAGGTCGCTGCCGCAGTGGGGCGTGGTATGCGGTATCAATTTCGTGGGCAACTGTCGACGTGCGGCCCAAGGCGGTCTGATGACAGTCAAACGATTGACGGAAGCGATGGAGAATGGCGAGGATTTTGTCCCGTTGTGCTGGGGTGAGATCGCCATCGAGGGATCGTTGAAAAACATCGGGGTCTTCCTTGGGATGAGGGCTGAGGACATTAACCGAAAACGAGGATGTTTCCTCCGGGACGGCCATGATCAGAATGGGGTCGAGAGCTTCCACGTATCCGAAACATTCCCCACAATATAATGTTGATGGGCAAGACGATGGATTGCTGACAAGCATAACACTGGACCCAGATTGGACGTCGAGGACAGCAGCGGGCAAAGGAAAGCATTTCCGAGACGAAAATACACTCGATGGTGTGAAAACAACAGGGGAATCAGGGGTGACGTCACAAGAAACAGGCACAAGCACGGAGGAATGGGGCGGGAGAGACGTGTCGTCCATCACGATTAAACTCACGGACACGTCAGTCGATGGTGGTTCGCATGACGGAAATAGTGCGACCTCTGCACGAGCACAATCAATGATGGCGTGATGACGTGATAAGAAGTCCCACCCGAGGATGATGTCGTGCGAACATGAAGGAAGGACAATGAACTCGATGACGTATGTGATGTCTTGTATCGCTACACGAGCGGTGCACATGGCTAGCGGTTTAACCTCTTGCGCGCTTGCGGTTCGCAGAGTAAGGTCGGAGAGTGGCGTTGTCACTTTTCGCAATGAGCGGCAGAGTCGTTGACTTAAGACGGACACAGCAGCGCCAGTATCGACAAGCCCTAATGCGGCTACACCTTCAACAGTCAGTTCAACAACATTGGCGGGTAAGAAACGAGGACTTCGGCATTTAGACGTCAGTGCAGTTCTTGCCTAGGGAACTGCAGCCGTCAGTTTCCCTCGGTGGGTGGATTCTGGCGAGGGCGCATGGAGAAAGGGAACGGGAACGCGGGGACGAGGAGCAGCGGCGCAGAAAGGGCTGCTGGTCCACAGGGTACGAACTCGGTGTCGGGCACGTGTCAACACGAGCGAAGTACTGCTGCGGTCCATGGGCGGGCGCTTGATACGGGGCGTCGTTAGAAAACGATGGCCGCCGGCGGAACAACCGGGCCACATGTCCTGGAGTACAACACGCGTAGCAGATCGGGTGGTTGTCGGGAGTGCGCCAGGGATTCGGTTTTTGGGCTGGCGGCCGGTTATACGCCATCGTTCGCAGATCTGGCGTACGGTAGTAAGGCTGGAAAGCGCCTGGTTGCCGCTGTCGGACGACTGCAGCGTAACTCAGCGGTAGCGTTTGAGGAGAGGCGAGAGGTGTGGCCACCGGTGGCGCAAGGGGAACTGACAGTTGTGGTTCCAGAGGTGCCGCTACGGGTTGCGCGAAGGGCACCGTCGAAGGAGAAGCAAACGGTGCAGTTACAGCGGAAGTTATGGGAGCGGGCAGAGGCGGCGGTTGGTCGATTGAAGGAAGCGTCTCGGCAACCTGTTGTCGAACTAGGCGCCGCACAGTCAGAGGCAGTGGACCCGCAGGCACAGGAGCACTGGGGAGCAGGGAAATCTGCCGCGTAACTTCTTCCCGCACGAACTGCTGGATGTGGGGCAAGAGGCACGAAAGGTCAGGAGGCAAGGTAATGGATGATAGCGATCCTCGGGAGAAGTCGTCCTTCGGCGACGGACGCTGGCGTGTGAAAACGCGCTGCTTTCGCAGCTCGTCGTAGCTCAGGCACAAATTTGTGACTTCGCTCACAGTCTGCGGGTTCTTTCCCAGCAGCATCTGGAATGCACAGTCTTCAATGCCCTTTAGAATGTGTTTGAATGGAAATCCGTCCAAGTGCGCGTATCAGTTGTATTGTTACGGAACCATAACTTTGCGACTTTGTCCAGATACAAATCGACGTTGTTCAGCTTCATGGTGTCATCCCATTTATTATGAATGCTCACCCTTTCGTAGGAGGTCAGCCAGTCCTCTGCGTCGGTATCGTCCTGGCCGGTGAAGTGGGCGGGTTCTCGTTGGAGCACAACACCGGAGCACATGATGGGTGCGGGCTGCGGCGACACCATTTCCTCCTGGTCGATTCCTCCGGGTACGGGCCTAAGCACTCGCTTGCTGCGTAATTCCATAGTTGGGGACCTTGTAAAGTGTAGGACCTCCACCAAAAGATAGTGGGGTTTATTGACAGGGCGTTATAGCGAGGTCTTACTGCCGTGAAGTCCAAACGGGTCAGAGCGAGCTCTCCGCAGGGTCTCAGAAGCAGTCTCGCGCACAGCACTCTCGGTGGGGCTGCAGTCCCAGATCCAGGCACATACCCGCTTGTGGCGGATTGTCCCATATTCGAGGACATACCCGCTTTGGGGAATTGTCCCGATACTGCGCACATACCCATTTAAGGAAGTACCCTTGCTACTCGTAGTATCTTCATTACAATATATATATATATATATATATATAGTAAAAAATGGGTATAGCTTCTAACAAAACTGTTTATTGGTCGACGTTTCGATCGGATGCCGATCTTCTCAAGACAACATTTCGTATTTCCGTGCACCTATTTATAAGCTTCGTCGTCCAACGACGCCGAAAAAAGAGAGAGGGGGGATTTTGGGGAGAAAAGCAGTAACAAACGCACACTCCCGGAGAGGTGAGGTGAAGGTTTGCAAAAAAGAGAGAGAGAGAGCAGAAAAAAAAGCAAACGAAAGAAAACACAAAACGAAAACAAACCTAAACATGCAGAAAAGAGAGAGGAGTACACAACTGTTTCAAAACGCTGTCCTCCATCGTTCGTCAGCTTGTAGAAAGACTGACAGGTAGCGCCCACCTAAGAGGGGGCCGCTCTGCTCAAGAAGCGAAAGCGCAAAGCAGTAACAGGGACGCTCTCACATCATCACTGGGGGCACAGAATTCCAATGGTCACTGACATTACGGGAAGAGTTGACAGGAAGCGGTCGCAGCCGCACACATGTTTCAGTGACACCAACGCTACAAACAGATAGGACGGCTCGTTAAGAGTGTAGGTACGATCTCCGCACTGTGGCTCAAAGCATGCACGATTCCGCCTACCGGCAGGACGGGCGAGCGCCATTCATCATTCTTAGCTCTATTCTTCTGCCCTGCCCGGGCAGCCTATATATATATATATATATATATATATATACTATTATATATATATATATATATATATACATAGAGTTAATACTACTGACTCTAGAGGAAAAGCTGACCGGCCAGCCCGTGCATTGAAACCGTGCTACACCCGGGCGCTGACATGATGCCACCCTCACAGCGTTGCCCGCTGCCTTTTTGCCTACTAGAGTTGGCGGCAGTAGCCGGTATTCACCTAGTAACCAACGCATTCCATCATGGCAGCCACCGTTCCTGTGAGTGCGCCGTGAAAACTTTGCTGTGCAGAAACGTTGTGTGAAGTTTTTCCTGTGGTAGGTAGCGAACTTTTGTGCCATGCTGCCGCGTTAGATGCAGTTTTGCATTCTCCGCAACTGAGAAGGGTAGCGCGTAGATTAGCGGGTACTTCGTACGCTCGGAGAGGTAGCTTTTGCGGGTGCGTCAGGGGAGTTCGGTCGTCGCTTCGGAGTTGAGCGGACGTGTTTTTTCGTGCTCCTGTGCTTCGGAGGGGCTTCATTTCGGCGGCCCGTTGCAAGCGCGGGCCGTTGGACGTCGCCCGGCTTTCGCTCTGCTGGTGTGGGCGGTCGAGTGCTGCTCCCGCCCCCCCCCCCCCCCAGTACCCGTCTCCAAAGCGGTCGGGACCGCCGCAGACTTCGCTCTTCGTCGCACCATGCTCACCTCCGCGATTCACTGTTCCCTTCGAGGTTTCTCGTCTCCCGGACGCAGCATTACGCCAGCCAACAGTGTTCGTGGTGTGTTGTGTGCGACGGAATCGACTGCAGTGGAACTACTCTTCTCTACTCTTTCCTCACCTTTCTAATCTTTACTTTTCTTTCTCCTATCCTATTTCCCCAACTATTCCCGCTTCCGGACTGTGTTAAATGCAGGTGAGCTCCCATGAGAGCTTAATAATATCCCCAGTCTATTTATTTTCCTGCTTCCTTTAAAAAGAAATCACTTCCCCCGGATTGCTTTTTTCCCCTGATTGTTTCCTGGTGGCTTCCCCTGTATTCGCGCATGCGCTGTTTCTGTATATATCATTTTGTGTATGCTAAAAGAGTTCAGTTGTTATGCAGCGCTAGTCCTGTGTAGTCTTTTCTTTGTTGTCCCGTCTGTACAGCGCTATTTTAACATGTTTCACACGCCTCCCCCCCCCACACTGTATGCGTCAGCTGAATGTTTTCGCAATCTATTGAAGTGCTCTTTACAACTACTTGCTGTTCTAGCGAATGGAAGTTCAAACTGGACAACGCTTCCAAGAAATGCATGTAAATGGAAGTCGTATTTGTGACTGCACTTATGCTAAACAAACATGCTTTCTGTGCCTGTTCCTGTGCCTGTCTACGAGGCCCCTGCAGCACGAGTGTCAACTTTTTTCTCCAGTTGAAATGCTTTTAGGTAGTGGCCCTTGCATTAGCTTAGGTTCAATAACCGTGAAATACCCAAGCCTAATATTACTAAGTTATGTGCATCAAGAAACTCTCTCAAGAGATTTTCCGTTTTTCTAGGTACGCTTAGAAGATTTGTCATTGATTGTATGCTTGGGCACGTCACACAAGGTACATGATTAATGTTGTCAGGTTACATTAGGTCGCAATAATTCTATTTAATAGCAGCTTAAACAAAATCTCGACAAAAGGAAACCAGAGACTAGAAGATATCATGTCGAACGCGCATTTTCATTCTGGGTTTGTGGAACTATAGCCTTCAGTACTTCCAACTAAAAAGAAAGTAGTGCAAGTGTTCATTATTCGCTGCAGGGCTCTTTACCTTTTAAAATTTCATGCCCCCTCTCCCAGAATAAAGAAAGAGGAAAATTGTGTGAGGAAGTAACTATTTCCAGGAAAGCTATGGCAGGTTTAAAGCCAATAAACAGACAGGGTTAAAAGTAAAAAAACCCTTTGATGAAAAAACAATTTCATGATAAAAAACCTAAGCACCTGAGAAGAGAAGAACGAAATAAACAAATACAAGCAGAGGCAGTAAAAAAGAGCAAAAAATGACAAAGCAAATGCAATTCTACGAGGCAGTTAGTCATGAAAGCTTCCACGAAAAAGCAGACACTTCAGGAGAAATTTAAAAAAAATTAGAGATTATGTACCCTATTTACATTATGTACACAGAAAATCAGACATATTTCAGTGCTTTTAGACAAGATGGAGCTGAAGTAGCCAAATCAGTTCTTGCCTTGAAGAAGCAGATTGCAATTGAGAGAAAAACAGTCACAGGTGCTGAAGGGGTGTTACCAGCATGCAGCATCCTTCGTTTGCACATTTTGTCACTTTGTCTGCTTCTTTTATGCCCATCTTTTTTTCGCCCATGGTGCTGTCTTTGTACTGGCCATTTCCATGCCATGTTTTGTTTTTCTCCCGAATTTTTTTATCCTTTATTTTATGCCAGTCCTTCCCTTTCCTTTCAGGTTTCCTGTTCCCATTTCCACATGTAGCACAGCCAGCTGCGACAGTTCTTCTTCTTTCCTTGGTTAACCTCCCTAGCTTTCTTCTACGGTTTCTTCCTTTCTTTGAAGTCGCACATTAGGTCATCTTAGCCTTGCTCTTACCATCACAAACTTCCCTAGGTGCTTTTGTTTTATTGTTCCACAAACTTTTCACTACATGTGAACTATTTAGTTTCGTAAATTTGCTGTGTTTTTATAAACACCATTCAATCATTTCTTTGTTTTCACATTTTTCTTGCGTTGTTTTTCACTCAATTAATTTAATGTGCGCTATTTGAAGTTGCATAACTATCTTGTGCTTGTACCCTGGGTTTACATGTTTGCTTTTCTTCCTATTTTTTGTCAACTTTTCCGCTGTGTGTGACTTATTTATAGTCATGAATATTTGTACTATTCTTGTAATTGTACAATGTGTACCCTGTGGGCCAGGGCAGATAGGAATGAAAATTAAAGTGGTTGTGTTTCGAAAGCATATTACATAAATACAAGCATATTACATAATGCCGACGTTGCCGCGTCGTTGGCGACCTCCCGGCTCGCAGTGGCAGAGTCTCTGTTCTGGCAGAGGCCGTATTTGGCATCAGCTGCGTACACCCAAAATCTACACCAACAAATTCACAGACACGAACGGCCCAGTGAACGAAAAGTCTCGCGGTTCAGAGATAAGCGGTGCTTGATAATTAAGCATCTGCTCCGAAGTCGGCTACCGCCCCATTGGGGGATCCGAAGAAAACTAGCGAGGCACGTGAAATGAACGGGAACAACTAAGCGCAGTATTTTTATTGGCTGAGAAAAAAAATTGTGCATCAACCCAACCGTTAGAGCGTCGCTTAAGGAGGGCCGGTAGATTGTGAAAGTAACACTTGGCGGCAATCCAACCACAAACTTGGCAGGACACATTAGAATCACCTGCTATGCCTACAAAGTATGTGTCCCTTTGTGCGAAAGTTATTTATGATTTTATGCGCCTACGCTGGTCAACTTACCTCTAGAAAAGCCGCCAGCGGCTTGTTGACGCAGGTCTCGCCAAGATTGGGAACTTTGTCTCCGTTTAGAAAGTAACCTCCCCCAGGAATGCGAACAAGCGACTCGTAACGCTTTCCCCACGCTGTTTGCTTGACGTTGTCCATGGCATAGCCATTATTGGCCAATGTTATAGCTGGGCCAAATAGTTCATGTAGGCCGAGCTGAAATGATAAAAGAAAACTATAGAACGTTTTATAATTTATTGCTCTGATTGATTGCCTCTACGCCTTTCTTCACCCTGGTTTTAAAATTATCACAGGTTTTGGCTTCCCAGTCACAGAATATCGCGCATAAATTCCTGGCGATAATGCGTTGTTCAATACCCGACGGTTGGTACGTTATTTGCTTGGAGTGCAAATACGCTCTGCGAAGTCGATCAGCTCTGAGCACTTTGTATACAAGCAGGATAGTTTGTCACAAATTTCACTTCTTTTCCGAGAATTTTACTACTGCCTCATGAAAACAAAGCGGTATTGATGTTGAGAAAGTTGCGGCACACACCACCTGACACCGTCCAGTTACTCTACCCAGAAGTGGTGCGTTGTCCGCTGAAACGAGGGTCGAAATACTCTTCGGGGGAGATAAGTACTCCCTTCAACACGGAGTACCTGATCCCTGTATGAGAGTTGCAATGCCACCTTCAAGGTAGAATTCCGTCACTCTTATTAGGAGCGAATAAGTTTTAATGCCTCCGCCGTTGCGGGATACTGCGTGGGAATACTACTAAACTCTCTTCAAAAGCGTTGCGGTACGCCCCAAATGCGTTCTGCTATTCACCGCGAGGCAGCGTGTTTCAACGAATGATACCACCTTTACCTTCCCCATGAAGGTTCTCTAGACAGTTAGAAGCAAACAGGAAAGCACAAGTAATTTTAACACGTGACAAGGAAGGCTGAACGAACTGAGACTTTATTTTGCAAGAATTAGCACATAAATACCGTTCGTTCTGCACTTTCACACAAAAAGGAATTGATTTCGAATTAAAATGTATATCACAGCATAAAAACAGTTCCTGCTGCACTTCCATAAACAACGGAGATCTAGCATCTAGTTGAGACACACCGAAAAAATTCATACATAAAAATTCAGCAAAAAATTGCAACTGAGACAATTTAAGATAGAAACATTACATTAGGACATTAAATATGGAATTTAGCACACACAGAAATAATAAGTGACAGACATCGTAAACAATAATAGTAAACAATACTAAATTAAAACAAAATGCCTTCCGTACATTAGTGAGTCCTTCACACAGACCGGAAAGTCAGCTCTAATTTAGGACACATTCACAAAACATTTACACATAAAATGCAGGAAAACAACAGCTGAGAAAAAAAAAACAGTTCGGCTTTGAGTACTATTACGCATTAGAAGACGGTATTAGCACAAAGAAGGTATAAAGACATTTACAGAAAAACACTGCAATATTTATGAGTTGGAGGTACAACTTTAAAAAGCACTGTGATTTCAGTAGTAGTGGTTTTAAAGTACAGGTTGCGGTGGTAAGACTAACAGAGGCATAACTGAGTAATAAAACCAACAAGCTCGACCTGGCTGCTCCGTAATGTAGGTGACAGCCTACAGAACTGTAGGTATTAGAGCACTCAGCTTCTGTCGAAGTAACATCTGCAGAAACAAGCAGGTACGCTTGTCCTCTGGCGCGTATCCCACATTTAATACACAAAACAATGACAGCAACAATGCTAACCCAACCACGATGTGCACGGCTGTGAGGTGAAGTGCTTTGAATGCAATGGCCACTCCTGCTGATGCATCGGGGCTTTCCACAGAGAGAACAACTCTTCGGGCAAGGAGCGTCTTCTGTTTCCTACACGTGCGGAAAGAGTGGCGCAGTAAACATAAGTTCTAGAATAAAAAAAAATAATTTTGTGTTGTTGAATGACGTTATATGAAGTTTCTCGAGCGACAGCTCAGTTTTTCTGTGAAAATCCCGCAGTAAATGCCCATAGACAATGCTCCTCCGTGACGTCATCTGTCTAGATGCGAAGGCACAGTAACTTTGGACGGAGCCAGCACCTCCGTTGGTTCTCAAGGCACCAGTAGTTACACTCGACATACAGACTTTGGACCTGGCTAGTGCGAAAAGCACCAGATGCACGACGAAGTCCCAAGTGTAACACTGGGTGAAGCATTCGCAATGCTGTTTTAGTAGCCAAACCATACACCAGAGTGCCATAGTCCAAACGAGACCCGACCAAAGCAGTATACAAGCGCAGCAGTTCTTTCTCAGCGCAATAGGCTTGGTGGAGGAGAATCTTAGGATATTCATTGTTTCCAGACACTTATGCTTAAGTTTCTCGATGTGGGAAAGGAATGTGTTTGTGGATAAACACAACACCTAAAACTTGTGCTCGTTGTTTACACGAATAGACACACCATTAGGACCAATGTCTGGGTAAGCATGGACTTCACGCTTCCTGGAGAAAACCATGAAAGAGCGAGCTTTTTCCGTGGTTACGTCTAAAACCATTCTTGTCTGCCCAGTCGGCAAGTTTCTTGGCGCCCAGCTGGACTTGACGTTCACAGATTGACATATTACATGTTATGTGCACGTTACAAGTTATGTGCATATTACATGTTATGTGCAGATTACATATTACAAGATATGTGCACGTCATCTACATGCATAGAACAAGAAATTGTAGGCGGCAATACATTATCAAGAGAGTTCACCTCGACTATAGAAAGAGTGCAGCTCCACACGCCACCTTATTGCGCACCACTATTCTTACTCTATAAAGTATAACATTGGGCTAGTTGGGTATACATGACAACTTGAAAAACATCGGAAAAAAACTCGGACGGAGAGAGAGCAAGGGCTTGTGTCTGCTTGCCCTCTCTCCGTCCGAGTTTTTTCGGGCTCTTTCTCAAGGTACCATTTTCTTGCACGTGAACCTTTTAGAGTGCACAGCCAACTCTCACTCGAAACATTCTCTCTGACAAGTATCTAACAAGGGTATTTAGCATGTTACCCGAAACACCGAATACTGGGGTCACTGAGGATCCCGGAACAACAAGCGATTTCGTACGCCTTCTGGAAGTCGAAAAACAGTTACGCCATACTGTTTATGCACGAAGGCACCATTGATTTACGATGGAAGTGCAACCAGTTCATAGTTTTTCGATCGCCCCACGATGCTTTCCAGGTAGCTCTCGAGAAGGCCATTGTACTCAAGGAAGTACAGGAGCCTGCGATTTATCATCTTCTCAAGAACCCTGCAGAGCCAGCGCTTCAGGGCTATGAGACGGTAACTTGAGGGGGACGACGGGTCCTTTCCCTTCTTCAAGAAAGCCACTGCTATGGCCTCACTCCAAGAGTGTGCAATGTGCCCCGAAGGTGATACTTATTATATTGATGTAGAAGTGTTTGAAGGGTGTCTGCGTGTAGGTGCTGTGTTATCGTATATGTGATGATGTCTGGGCCTGTAGCTGAGGTTTTACACGTGCCCTCAGCAGCCCTCAGCTCATGCAGTGAAAACTCTGAGTTATTAGAAGATGTGGACCTATCATTGTCCAATAAAGGCTTCTTTTCGGCCGAATGTTTGTGTTTTCTGAAAGTGTTTGTGTAGTGTGCTGAAGTGGACACGTGTTGGAAATGTTGTGGGATTGTGTAAGACTGTTCATCGAGTGTGTCCGCTGTTGTGCTGAGCAGAGGCATGCTGTGTGTTTGTTTTCCTTTGAGTTTGCGTATTTTTTTCCACACTTTTTGTGTGTCGGTGTAGGTGTTTATTGATGTTATCAATGAATGTCAACTATCTTGTTTTGCCTCCCGGAGCACACGTTTTCCTAACGCATTTGCCCTTTTGAGCAAAAGGAGGTTTCCCGACGTGGGGTACCGACGAAGGTTACCTGACGCCTTGTTCTGGGCCTCTCGCGCCCGTCTACAATCTTCATTCCACCGGGGCCTCATCTGGTTGCGCAGGGCACCAGACGCGTGGAGAGTGCACTTTTCGGCGGCGTCGAGGATGTGCGGCGTTAGTAGTTGGGTTGCCTACTTACCGTTTAGGTGTCTTATGGACGTGTAGTGTAGTTTGGATGCCTCTGTAAATGAATTCCAGTGTGCTCTTGTTTTATTGAACCTGTTCTGGGAAGATGGGCTGCTTGGGCCTTTGCCTATATATGTTAATTTGTTTGGGAAGTGGTCCCTACCATATCGGTTAGTGCCAACATCCCACTCAAGAGATGTAAAGAGTACAGCAGAGGCAATAGCCAAGTCGAGGTGTGAATAGGTGTTGTGGCCTATACTAGGGTATGTAGGCTTGTTTTTTTATTAGACATGCTCCCGAAGATGTTAGATGTTTTTCGATAAGGCGACCTCGGGAATCCATACGAGCGGAGCCCCAAAGATAGTTATGTGCGTTCAGGTCACCTCAAAGAATGAAAGGTGCGGGTAGCCGATCTATAAGGCCCTCAAAATCCACGCTCGGGGCTGGAGATCAGGAGGATGTATACACAGCATAGTGTTAGGTGCCTATTGAAAATAATGATACGAATGGCGACCGCTTCAAGGACGTTCTGTAATTTGATAGCGTGACACGCCAAGGATTTTCGGGCAATGATGGCGACACCCCCTGATGATGTACCACCACAATTCCTGTCCTTCCTAAATACCCGGTTATTAAAAAAAATGGTATGTTGGAATTGAAATGGGTTTCTTGTAGACACAGGACGCTTGGCTGATTGGAGTGCAGCATCTGGTACACATCCTCAAGAGTTTCGAGAAGGCCTCTACAGTTTCATTGAATTATGTTTTCTGTTCCCATTATTTAGTGTTAGAGCTACTAGAGTGTGTATGTTTATCTGTCTTCTTTCGCGGCTGTGACTCTCGTCTTTTTGGGCTCGTCGGGAAGCTTTTGCATCGGAACACGTTCCTTGCGGTGCACTGAAGACAAGAAGGGTCCGACATCGATTTCGTCGTCCGAGGTCCTCGAAGTGCCTGCATGATCAGGCTCCTTAGACCGCGCACCATTTTAACGCATTTTGCCTTGCCCTAAACTGGCGAGCGCTTCAAGGACGCCTCGGATGGCGCCGGCGATGCGCCGAGTGTGGGAGCTGCCGCGCGTGCCTTTTTCTCCAGCTCCTCGGAACCCTCGCGTATAATTTTGGCCGGAGAAGAGGAAACTGTGGATCCAGCAGCAACCCCAACCGACGTGGTTGCCAGCCCAGCAGCGGCTGGCTAAGCGAGCGGTGCAGAGGTGGGTTGGGCTACCTGAGGCAACCCGGTGGGAGGCGAAGGCGGGACCAAGTCCGACTCGCTGTACTGGGTCCCCGCTGAAACCAGCCGCCACTTCACCCCCCGGTGACCTGCGTCGGCTACCTCTCCAGAGGGAAAGAAGCGAGCCTCTTCCGCGCCTCTGGGAAGGAGATGTTCTCGCTCACTTTAAAAAGGATGATCATCTTTCCCTGTTGGAAGTTTTCAGAGTTGTTGGACCATGCCGCGTTCCGTGGCCCATGGCACTTTGTAGAGGTGTAGGTTGTGGAGTCATAGTTTTCGGTGAGGTGGTCATGTGTGGCACATTTCGCGCATATCGTTTTGCCATGGAAATAAGTTGTGCTGTGCCCGAACCGGTGGAAGTTTAACCAGCGGCGCGGGTTAAATAATTACGGACGGACTCCACAACTCACAAAACCAGCATTGATGTGCTCAGGAAGTTTTGATCTGTTGAATGTTAAGATTATATGCTTTGTGGGTATTTCTACATTGTCACGACTAATGGTGACTCTCCTGAAGCTGTAACGCCCTGATTCTTCAGGCCTTCCAGAAGGGTCGGCCTCTGTTCACTTAGCAGATCTCGTTTAGATATCACACCCTGCGAGCTGTTGAGGCTGGGGTGGGGTTTGACACTGATGCCGAGATCTGCCATGCAGGTTTGGGTCAGGACATTTGTGGCTTGCTGCTGCATCGTCTTCCACCAACACTTCGCCTGTTCGTAGTTTTTTGCCAATGATTCCTTCAAAGAACTTGAAGACGAGCAATACAGACTGGAAGGAGACGGGTTTCCATTGATATACTGATTCAAGGACCAGAAAACGCAGATAGTTTTGAGGTTTCTGTATGTTGATGGTTGGTAGGGATGGGAAGAAAACATTGGTGTGGAACCTTTTCAGGGACCGATCACGCCTTGAGGTCGATTTTGATTTATCTATGCGGCATAGGAAAAAGCAGGGGACGGGGGACTTTCTTCTCTACCTCTCTCGGTATCAGGGTACTCGGGTTACCCTGATACCGAGAGAGGTCACAAGGCTCCCTGCCTGGTAAACAGACAGAGAGCCCATCAGCCGCAGCTTGAACTGGGCTCTGACGGCCTCCGTTCATGGTTTCTCACCCTCCAGATTTAAACACATTGCCACGGTTGGATACAGCTGATGTCTGGGGGCTCGGGGTCCGCGGTGTCGCCAATACCATCACCAAGATTTCTCGAGGTACCCCGTGCGGGGGACTGGATAATCTATGAACTAAAGAAATGTCATAACTAGGTCAAAAAAATGTATTGCAGAAATGTTAGTAGGGAAAATTCAGCAAAATGAGACAGGTTCTCAATTTATTCCCTAGCGACGCCCCTTTATTAAACTAAAAGCAACTCTACAAACTGAATATTAAAGGCAAAAAGTTTTGTGCGTCACACATATGTTCGAATATTTCAAGCCCTTTCGGCCAAAGCAGTCTTTTCTTTCATTCAGACGCTTTATCGACTTCGGTAGCACACAAATATTCCCACACCGCAGAGGTTCTTTTCTGCACATTTTTCACCTTATGTCACCTGTGCTTGCTCACAATCACACATAACCATAGGCACACTGTTGCAGAGGGCGCCGGATTAATTTCGAGAACCCAGAAATGTCTAGCCCTGAGATGTTTACCACACAGCATTGGGACTTTTTATGTCCGTCCAAAATATTTTGCAATTCGACATGCTAAAAAAATACAAAAATTAGACCGACAAAAAAAACGGTTGGATTGTGACCATTTACCGAAACAAATAACCTTTTCAGGAGTGCGCAGCTTGTGCAAATTCAATGTTATATATTGGCACAGATCAACTTTTTCTTGTACTTTTTTGTGCAACTTCAAATGCTTGTAGTCGCACCAAAGTTCCCGGCTGTAAATGTATAGGTTTTGCTGCAGTTTAAGTGCTCCCTATCTTCTTATTTCGTATTGCAACGTCCCGCACCCAGACAAATCCAGGTACTTACCGTCATCGGTGTTGGCCGGATGTTTTGTGTGTCAAGTTTTCCCTTCAGTGCAAAGCTGGGTATTCGGTCTCCGTGCATTGGTCCCTGTCCCGTGTCTTTCTGCTCCTTGTGTCATCCCCTGCATGATGTACCTTGATTCCAAACCAACTTGCCCAAATTTCCCTTTTGCTGCAGTGCATTGTATGTCAACAATCAGGTCTTCCCTGACGTTGACACCAGTGAGAATTCGGAACTCGTTACTGTACAAAAAACAGCATACCACCATAGACATTTAAAGAATTAGGGCAATACCTTGGCTGCAAGGCACAGCTTTGTGGTGCACATGAGTCTTGAAAAATGCAGGAAATGCAGTGCAAATGACCCTTGGCTTATTCTGGGTTTTCTGTTGATTATCCAGGAGAGGGAAATTCAGTGGCTGCTGGCAAAAGGCAGCATTTTCTAGAACGGCTGGAGAACTCACTGTACATTTACAAGGCGCCCATTGCAACTTTACGTCTGTACCACGTTATTCTTCATAATTCTACTGCCTGTACTCTTGGAAGTTCTACTTAGTTTCTAAACTATTTGAAATGACTCCCGTCATAATGCATGTCCCCTGCCGTGAACCTTTTTGTCCGTCCTAGCCACTTTACTCTAGTGATATTTCATTTCATAACGTTCTACTTCATATTAAAAAATTTACTCCGCCATCATCAGCAGCAGCCTACTCAGGCCCACTGCGGCTCGAAGGCCTCTCCCATTGACTTCCAACACCTCCTGTCCTGCGCGACTAGAGTCCAGTGTTGGCCATCGAATTTCCGTATTACATCAATTCATCTTGTTATTGCCCTTCCCCTTTTTCTAGACCAATCTCTTGGTAGCTACTTTGTTACCCTAATTGTCGACCGGTTCTCGGTTCGCCTCGGTATATGGCCTCCCAAAGGCAATTTGTTTTCTTTTACTTAAACTAAGATCATCTACTCGAGTTTGTTACCTGATCCAAAAAGCTTGTTTCCTGTCCCTAAGTGTTAGACATAATATTATCCCTTCCATGGCCCGTTGAGCCGATGTTTGATTTTCGGTTGTTTATTAGGGTCCGAAGTTTGAGTATCGTATGTCATCACTGGCAGTGTGCACTGGTTTTATATTGTTTTGAGAGATAGCGGTAGCTTACTTTCAATATCTCGTATTGCTTGCCGAGTGCTCCGCTGCCCATACCTATTCAGCCCGGGATTTCTTTCTCGAAGTTAGGGTTAGCGCTAACCATCTGCCTGAGGTAGTTGTAATATTTTACTTCTTGAGCTTCGTTCCTTAAGCAGAAGACGGCGCTTTCTTCGTACTTAAGCCTCATTGGTCTAGATTTATTCATATTTATTTTCAGCTTTACGGCTATGCTTTGTGATTGTGATGATGTCAGGGTTCGGTGTTAATGAACAACGAGACGACGCACACTTGATGGCCAGAGATAGAGAAGCAACACGTGGTTCATATTACGAAAGAACTACATTTATGAACAGACAGATGGAGGACAAAAACTACAGGAAAAAAAACTAAGGAGTAAGGTCCTACTCGCTCTGGTCCTACTATCAACCACAAATACCAAGCTAGGCAAATAAACCCACAAGCTCACAGTTTATGCTGCCTGGTAGAGCTCTCAGGGTCCGGCGAGCGTCGGCCATCTAGAAGGGGCGAGAGCCGAAGTCGATGTTGTCGCAGCCGTCGTGGACAGATGTGGCGCAATGGCGCCGAAGCCGTTGCCTTGATTTGCCGTAGCAACGGACGGCCAGGCACAGTTGAAGGCCCTGAAGACGTGCCGGCTTCACAGAGGTGGCACGAACCAGGTGGCACGAACCAAGTGGCACTAACCAAGGCTGCCTGGCGCACAGCACGGGTGCTTCGGTATGCGGGAGGGCAAGTGATCCACCCGACGGCGTGGCGGCCCCCGCAGGAGGGAACGAGGGTTAGATTACCCGGTGAAAAACTCGGGTGCCTGGAGATGGACGGGTGCCCGGCCCTACAGCGCGGGCCCCGCTGTGCCGGCAGGAGCTGTCGACGCACCCAAGTCACGGCGACCGTGCCGTAGAGCCGGGACGTCGACAGCTCCTGCCGGCACAGCGGGGCCCGCGCTGTAGGGCCGGGCACCCGTCCATCTCCAGGCACGCGAGTTTTTCACCGGGTAGTAACCCTCGTTCCGTCCTGAGGGGGCCGCGACGTCGTCGGGTGGATCACTTGCCCTCCCGCATACCGAAGCATCCGTGCTGTGCGCCAGGCAGCCTTGGTTAGTGCCACTTGGTTCGTGCCACCTGGTTCGTGCCACCTCTGTGGAGCCGCCACGTCTTCAGGGCCTTCCACTGTGCCTGGCCGTCCGTTGCTACGGCAAATCAAGGCAACGGCTTCGGCGCCATTGCGCCACATCTGTCCACGACGGCTGCGACAACATCGATTTCGGCTCTCGCCCCTTCTAGATGGCCGACGCTCGCCGGACCCTGAGAGCTCTACCAGGCAGCATAAACTGTGAGCTTGTGGGTTTATTTGCCTAGCTTGGTATTTGTGGCTGATAGTAGGACCGAGCGAGTAGGACCTTACTGCTTAGTTTTGTTCCTGTAGTTTTTGTCCTCCATCTGTCTGTTCATAAATGTAGTACTTTCGTAATATGGAACCACGTGTTGCTTCTCTATCTCTGGCCATCAAGTGTGCGTCGTCTCGTTGTTCATTAACACCGAACCCTGACATCATCACAGTGATCGTAGTTCATCAAGCATTTCTTGCGGTTTTTCTGCAGTCCAACTCAGCAATACTATGCCGTCTGCAAACCTCAAATGATTTAAGCATTCTTGTTTCTTCTTGATCCTGTCTTTTCTCTGTCGAACGTTCTCAATACGCCCTCCAGAGAGGCTCCGCCGCCTGTAAAACTGAAAGTGTTATTTGAAATATTGAAAGATTGTTCTGAGGCGAAAGCTAGCAGCATATTCACTTTCCTCAACTAAAGCACAACAGTAGTTGGAGATTCCAGGCTTACTACAGTTCTGACACCAAAGTAAACCTTCGCCTGGCTTTCTTTTTTCAGGGCTGGATCGAACTCAAGGAAGTGACAAAGTGATGGTCGGTTGTTTTATATGAAGGCCATTCGCTTTTGAAACTGTTGACAGATTCTTCTACTTTGTCTCGGCTGCTTCTATTTTGCTGAGTTCCTGCCTCATATTCTAAATGTGGACAGCCACAGTTTTCACATCTTTTATATCACCAAAGGTAGCATTCCGCACCGCTATAAAGGAGGCATTGAAGAATCATACTGGTAGGACATATTATCGAAAAGAAATATAGATAGCCGCTTTAATGAAATTTTTAATACGAAAAGATTTCAAATAGTGTTTACTTTTTCCTAACCATGACTATGCTTATAAAGGTTGTGCTCCGTGTATATATGTACGAAAAAAAAACATGCGATGTCTCCTTTTTGTGGTGGGGGTGGATTTTGTTTAGTGCACCTTCACCTGCTGCCAAACACAATCCAGTGGTTGTCGAAGGCCTAACCTTTGTATCAATGGAAGTTTTAAATGCATAATAGAAATTATAGTAGTCCTTATTTCCCAGTTGACGTGTATCCAACAACCATATTTCAGGTAACACTGAACAAAAAGCTGTACTCAAATGTAATTGCTGTTGCAAAGAACAAAACAGAAAAATGGTGTAGGACCTATATAGGTAAGCATATAGCATCATTCTGATTTGAATAAAAAACATTGTTTGCTGGTCTAAACATACTTACGTTAAAGCATAGCAATGACGCATTCGCAAAAGGCTGTTCTACAGTCTTTATTCTCGTTAGCTGTCGGTGCCTCATTCTGTAATTGGCGATTGCGGTATTCTCTTGCAATGTACCCGCGCAACACTAGAGGCACGTTGCATTATGTGCCTACGTGGATGCTTTTTAAAAAGCAGCCTTCATAAGATGTACTTATTAGGGTTCCTGATCTTTTGCAGCATGCAGATAGTCACAGAAAGAAAGCCAAATGTAAGATGTCACTTAGCGGCGCACCTGCGTTCATGTCGTCACAGAACATTTAAAATCGCCTAAAAAGC
Source organism: Haemaphysalis longicornis (assembly GCA_013339765.2). Lineage (NCBI taxonomy): Eukaryota > Metazoa > Arthropoda > Arachnida > Ixodida > Ixodidae > Haemaphysalis > Haemaphysalis longicornis. The sequence goes on along the minus strand of CM023453.1, from coordinate 168,887,383 downwards.
CATACCACTTTTTATTCGAGTAGAAGTTTGGGCCCGCCAGGCGCAAGCCTTTAAATACTGAGCTGCAAAGTTTATATTTGGCTTCCATTTTGGAATTGTTGTGCAAGGTTCCGAGTCGTTAATGAACGTTTGCGGTGCTGGAAGCAGCACACGATGCACCACCAACGCTGATCATACTTCTGTACTGGACGTACGACATGCGAGTATTTGTGGCATCCCAATACACTTCGGGCTGCGTATACGCGGTTATTCGCAGCATGTGATGATAGTACATAAGCTCGATACTGTACAATCCGAATGCTCGAACATTACCAGTACGTGCGTGCGCTCTGAGGAGGCCCGTTTTCGCCAACCTTGCCCTGTATAGAAACGTAAAAAACCCTTCTGAACAGCAGTTTAATTTGATGCTGTACGCACGGCAGTCACTGAAATTTTTGTAACCTGCAAAACAGCCACTTTGAACATTGACACCGAGCTAAGAGTACACGATAGGCCTGCTACTATTCGCCCGACCGCTAACAGTGGCAGGATACCTATTTACCGAACAAAGATTGAATTGGTCCAAGAATTAATACTGCTTGCCCAAGTAAATCTTGGTTATAAAAGTTGCCCGTCAAATCTCTAGCGCTATACAACGCACAGACTGACTAAGACATCTCTTTTAGTTCGTGTTCTCTGTAGCGTTATGAATTACCTACTACACTGAAACCTTACCCTCTTCCGTCAAATCAATGCAACGGTCAAAGTTAGTCACACAAACGTAAGGGCTAACGGCCTATGCGGACTGAAGTTAGAGAGGAACTCTGCTTCATGAAATAAATAATACAAGAACATGAGGTCGAGTGCCCACTTACCTAATTTTTGGGCTGCCTTTCTTTGTCCGGTAGGTAAATACAGGGGTCGTCATAGCGTCGAAAGAGCCAAAGCTTCATGCGCGAACTCCTTTAGACCAATAAAGCGCGCATCGCTAGAGTGCTAGTAGTACCGGTGTCGGTGGTCGCGCTGTCGCAGCTCCTATTTCCTTTCGAAAGAAACGCTACTTTAATGCCTGCACGCAGGCATGCTGGTATCGGCTTGCTCGCATATTTTAAATGACTCTCAATAGTGTCAACGGCGCGGACGCGGACCTGATAGAGGGGATGCAGGTTGCAACAAAATAGGTCAGATAACGTCCGGCGAACGCGCACGCACAACTCATTTCCTTTCGAAAATGACTCACATCCTCTTGTGGCATGGATAAAAATGCGCCACATTGATTTGCCCTGTGCGAGTGTTCCTTTGGGTTGATGTCATATAACAAACACGGCAGCCGCCTTGTGAGTTCTGGCAAGGATATCAGCTCGGACTATCAGGCCGGATGAATTAGTTATTAAGTATATAGATGAGCAATAACAAAAATTAACAAAAAGTAAATATTTACATACGTGTTCATTACTTCTGACCGTAAATTCCGCTTATCTCGCATGTGAAACACATCACATAATACCATTCCAGCTTTGCATTTATGTCACGTAACATCGTTTCACTGGTCTCGCAGAATCTGTTTGGGTGGGTTTCACTCATCTAAAAAAATCTGATTTGAAATAGTCTCAGGGTTTTTCTGATAAAATTGGCGTGGCGGCAGAGTGTAGCGTCAAGGTGAGGGCCAATACGGATTAATAATTATTTATTTGGGAAACGAGACCTCAATCGCAACAATCTAACAAAGGCGCTGTCGAACGGCAAGGCAGGACCTCGCCAATGACATTTTGATCTCCGATCCAGCAACCAGACCTATCCGCTGTTTCGATGTGGTGGGTTTGACCGCCATAGTTGAGCACGCGCTCATAGAATAGGTTTCAGCTGCTGCGTTGCACCCCTTCTCTTCAAAGGGAGCATCATCCCGATGCTAAGGCACATTCCGGAGCAGAGGCGGCAATATCCACATAGATATGACGGCGCCTGCTACTGAAAGGTGCTCTAAGTGACTGGCGGAAGAACTGGACGTTGAGCCCCTAATGACGTTTCGGAAGGGAGCGTTGGCAGATCACCCTCTGTCGCAGTAGGGATTCATTCTAACCATGTATACAAACCCAGTGAATGGCCTGCGTCGCAAGGAGGGCACCAGAATGTCCCGTGTGACTTTAAAATTGCCATTACTAAGGCGGTGAAACAATATTATACAGTCCGAAATAGCTGCGCAGCAGTTTTCTGAGCAAGCACGCTGGTGCATTGGAGCCCAGACCCACTTCCTTGTATCCGGAGTTACGCTTATTTAAGCTACTCGAGTCGGTGCATTGTTGGTCTTCGATCCGCTGTCGCGCCACCTGGCGTGCTTCTTCTGCCCTTTAGGCAAATCGTCTGCGCCAGTGGCATCTTACCTTCGCGAATAGGTAGCATGAAGTTTAGTGTATTGTTAGCAATTCGACCATAAACCACTTCTAAAGGAGTCATTTTTACTAGTGTCTCGAACTGACATGTTGTAGGCGAATGCTGCATATAATAGAATTTGGCCCCATCTTTTTCGCTCCATCCATGACGGAAATCAAACGCATGTCGGAGGAAGTGCTGTTTAGTTTATCTGTCACGCCGTTGGTATAGGGGTTGGTGCAAAGTGGTTTGACTGGGAGTGGCGTGAGTGTGTGCCATGAAGCACTGCATGACGTTTGACGAGGATGATGATGATGGCTCGTGTGTAAGGGCGCGATGCCAACTAGGGCAAAGAGCGCCAAAGACAAAGTTATATAAAATGCAGACGTAATTGCAAATACTAAATTATGCCAGTAAAAACAAAAATAAAACCAAATAAAAGGCAATGAAGATGTGTGGAGTAGAGAACCTCACATATGTCGTGTCATGACCAGTAAAAGTTTTACTTGTGCTAAAAACTGGAAAGTACGCTCAACAGAGAACACTGGGTTTTCGGACAAGTAGTATGACGGATGAGCGGGATGTGTTCTCTGCACAGTTCAGAAAAATGTTTGCGTCGTGTCGTTCCGAGTGCGTTGCGTCTAATAAGATGTGTGCGGGCCTCTCCGCACCGGCTACACAGGAGTCTTGAAGATCCCGCGAGCAGATGCGAGTATGTTGCATGTGTGTGCCCCATCCGTGGCCTATCCAAGGCGACTTCTGTGTATCTGGTAGTTGTATCAGAGTATCAGAGATGTATGGCCTCAAATGTTGTTTTATTGAAGGTAATTTGTTCTCTGTCTCTTCACCCCACGTCGTTTGCCATGTTTTACGAAGGTGTTGTTGTCTGATGTGTGGTTTTAGGTCAGTGTAAAGTACTGTAGTACTGTATACTGCATCGGCGAGTGTAGCCGCTCTGGCAGTTTGATCAGCGGTCTCATTTCCGGCCCTCCTAGAGTGGCCTGAAACCAAGCAGAAAGCTTTTTACAGGCTTGATGCATATGCACACACAATACCCTTAAAACAAGATTGATCAACATGTTTTTAGAAGGCCTTCCGGATGCAAGTGCCCGTGCAACGCTAAGAGAGTCCGTTTACACAATAAACTTTAAAATCTGAACATGGACATTGTGTTTAAAGACAAATAAAATAATGTACGCTTTGATTGCGAATATACTGTTACAAAAGGTAAATGTGTTGCTGACATGAAAGCTTGGCCCAATCAGCACAAGACACAGTAATGGCAGTCTTGGACACTCTCGCTCTAAAGCTCACCACTACGGTAATTATCCTGGAGAAAAAAGAAATGCTACACAATCATAATTGTTGGTGACCTGTTTTTGTCAACATGCATGAAATAAAGTTAACACGGCACAGCGCGATATGCCAAGGTGGAGTGGAATCAATGATGGCTGTCTTCTTAATGTGTAAAAACGGGACTTCTAGCTTAGAAGCTTCTTCGGAACTGGGACTGGAAGGAAACGGCATAGAAATAGATGGACAATTTGCTGTGAGAATCTATAAGTAATAGTCGTATAAAAGCGATAATTTGGCACAGACATAATTTTGAGGCATGCAACACCCTCTGGTGATGTAGGGAGAATTTATCGAACTCTACGTGCAGATTGAGGGCTAGTGCGCGAAGTGCAACATGCCAAGGCGAAGGCCCAAATGAGCAATGGGTAGGGCATTTCTGGTGCCGTATTTGTTGCCAACCATTACGCGACACCCCACAGTCCAAGCGAAATGCCGCCAGGGCTCTAAAACCACGCAGGAAGGAGTTGGTTGTCGGAAGCACAACATTGGTGTGAGACTACTTCAAGAGTATGCATTGTTTTTAGCCATTCTTGTTTAAGCTGTTTTTAGTGTGGGATAAAGGTCAGTCTGTTCTCAAGTACTATACTTAGGTATGAACGTGTGAACCTTTTTAACAGGAATTTACACGCTGTTTGTAGCAATGCCAGGGTTAAGATGATTCCTGCACTCATGGGTGAACACAACGCAAGTACTTTTTTCTGGATTTAATATGAAGCAATTGTTGTCACCCCATTCAGAAATTTTTTGACACCAAGTTGGACTTGACGTTTACAGGTTGACATATTACATTACTCAAAAGATGGCTCGACGTCGTCTGCCTGCAGAGAATATGGAACTGAAGGTGCAATGCCTTCCAAAGAGAGTTCATCTTTGCTATTTACAGGGTGCAGCTCAAAACACCACCTTTTGAGACTCCCTTTTCCTGCACGCAAGTCTGCGCCAGCGCACTTTTACTTTTACGCGAAATGTTCTTTCAGACATGTAACTAGCAAGGATTTTTAACGTATTCCACGAACCTCCGAATGGCTTTGGGCCACTGAGGATCCTGTAACGCCAAGAGGTGTCGTAAGCCTTCTTCAGGTCAAAAAAGACCGTTCCGCAGAACTGTTTATGAATAAAAGCGTCCTTTATGTACGCCTAAAGGGCCACAAGTTGGTCGTTTATGAAGAGACCAGCCTGAAGCCAGCCTGGCAGCCCTGGAGAAAGCTATTGAACTCCACAATATACATGTCTTCTCTTTGCTATCTCCTCTAAGAGCTTTTATAGGCAGATAGTCAGGAAAATAGGACGATAACTTGCGCGCAATGTTGGATTCTTTCCATCTTTGAGAAAAACTACTACTATCCCCTCCCTCCATGACGTCCGAAAGCGCCCTGTAAGCCATATTTTGTTGTATGCGTCTAGCAGTGGTACAAGTGTGTCTGCATGTAGCTTTGTAAAATCCTCTTTGTAATGCTGTCTGCGTCAGGAGCATCTGGCTTAAATGAGCTCAGTGCAGACCTCAACTCAAAAAGTGTAAATTGAGAGTTGTAAGGAGAGTTTGACTTCTTATTGTCTCGTAAGGGCTTCTTTTCTACAGACATTTTATGTTGCCTGAAAATTTGCGTACAATTTACAGAACTGGACACGTGTTCGAAGTGTCTTGCGAGGTGTTAGCGTGGTCTTCAAGTGTGTCGCCTGTTGTGCTGACAAGGGGCAGGCTGTGTGGCTATTGTCCTTCGTGTTTCCTTATTTGTGCCCAGATTTTGTGTGTATCCGTGTATAAGTTGGTAGACGTGAGGAAGGCGTGCCAACGACTCACGCGCACACGCTTGCCTCACTGTGCACACGCTTCCGAAGTGCTTTTGCGCGTTTCAAACATATGAGGTTCTGCGAAGCGCGGTACCGGCGAAGGACATTACACGCCTAGTTCCTGGCCTCTCGCGGTTGCGTATAGTCGTCGTTATACCAGGGTTTCTCCGAGAGCTGCTCAAGGACTCTTCGGCGGTATCTAGAATATGCGCCGTGAGGAGTTGTGTAGCCTCATCTACATGTTAGTGTGCTATGGGTGTATGGTGTAGTTTCGATGTCTCTGTGAATGTAATCCAATTCACTCTTGCTTTGCCGAACGTCTTGTGCGAAGGTGCACAATTTAAAGCGCTAGCTGGATATGTAAATGTAGTAAAGAAGTGTTCAATATTTTATCACTTTGTTCCCGCGTCCCACCCAAGAGGTGAGAAGAGAACGCCTTTGCCGATCGCTATATCGTTGGGGAAGTGGTTGTTGTGTGCTATAATATGGTGTGTATTCCGTTTTGTAGTAAATAGGCCTGCTCCCGATTATGTTAAACACCTCCCAATAAGGCGACGTCACGAATCAGTTCTGCAAGATCCCAAGAGTGAATTATGGGAACTAAAGTCGCGAACTAGGAGGAATTTATCACAGCTTCAAACTCGGAGCTTGTTAGTTGATGGTCTGATGGATTGTACAGAGAGCAAATCGTTGTTATTCTATTCATAATAATTGTTCTCATACCAACAACCTCAAGAACGGTCTGTAATGGGAAGATATGACACGCCATAGATTTGGGTTTCATGATAGGCACACGACCAAAAGAATATACGCAACCGTCCTTGTCTTTTCAAACACCAAGTAACTGCTAAGGAGATTTGTATGGTTGGTGTGTATGTGGCTTTCCTGTAAGCGCATTACCCTCGGGTGTTAGGAACGCAGTATCTCATACATATCGTCTGTTTGTAATAAGGCCGCTACAATTCCACTGGATTATACTTTCTTTTTTATATTTCGTTTTATAGGCGACTATGTCTATGTGTGTGTTTATGAAAGCGTAAGGAATAAAAGTAGATATTTTGATTTACCTAGGTCTACCTGTTATCGGTCCAGTGATTGTGGAAGATGTTTTCTGCATTTACTGTTTTTTGGCCCGCTCTCGCTGCTTTCACAGCACGCAAAAAGGCTGCGTCGTACATGTGCTTGTCAGAAGCTTGAACAATGCACTTGCGGTCACTGTGACGCCCACCCCGAGCCCTACCTGAAGTGGTCAGACTTGAGCACTGTAGCCCGCGATCGGCGAAGGTGTGTGTGGTACCAAGGCTTGCTGTGTCCATATCCTCTCCCACCTCAAACATATTTCGGGGCAGCGGATGTGGACCGAAAGGTGCCGCACCACACCATACTTGGACCGTCGTCAGTACATTCACCAGAGTCTCCAAAAAAAGTGGATGGTCTTGGTTCCGGGCTTCCTAAACCAGTTTTGTAGAAAACTTTCGTATCATGATCGCAGTTGCACCGATGACATTATCACCATCGGTGCCGATGATCACGCGAGTGGCTCGCTCGAGGTGCTTCATCCTTCTCTTAATCGCCAATAAAGCTAGCGATCTCCACGGTCGCCCCTCTCTGCATGGAGGTGATTGTCCCTCGGGCTTAGGTTCCCACATTTTGGTGCCGTGAAACCCGGGAATTGACGTCGGAGACGAAGAGCAGCAAGACCACGACCTTATTACGACGACTCCTGCTCCGGCGGACCAGACCCTTGGGACCCACGATGACCTCTATAGAAAAGAAGCTACGGCGACGAAACACGCTGCGGGAGAAGCTGGATGACATCGTTCGGAACGTCGAAGAGGGCCTCCGCAGTGGACACCTTACCACACAGATGGACATGACTATTTCTCTGGAGCGCATCGAATTCCGCTCTCGCCAGATCCAAAAGCTCGACGAGGATATATACCTCGACACCACTGACGACCTCGTTACATCGGAGACATCCGAAGAAGCAACCTTCAACGACAAACTTGTAAACATTATGGCGGAGCTTCGCTTTCTGTTCCGAGATCATCCAAGTGGTGAGTCTGGTATTACACCTTCTCAGACAAACTCACCCCACTCCGGGACCGTAGCCACGCGAGCGAAGCTTCCAACCCTGGAAATGACTAAGTTCGATGGCGATCGACGAAAATGGTTCCAATTCTGGAACCAGTTTGAGAGTACGGTTTATACAAACCCCCAACTTAAACCTACTGAGAAATTCCAGTACTTAATCAATCTTTTAACGGGAAAGCCTGCTTCCGTAGTATCAGGAATGCCCCCGACAGAGGAATGCTACAAGAACGCTGTAGCTTTGTTGAAACAACGGTTCGCAGACCAGGCACTCCTTGTACGAGGTCATATGCAAGCCCTGATCGAATTAAAACCGGTCGCTTCATCGTCAGACGTGGAGAGATTGCGGAGACTCTATGACGAGGTTCAAGTTCACTGCCGAAGTATAAAGCCATCGGAACGAGCGCTACAACGTACTGCTGCATGCTACGAGAAATTCTACTCCGGACGCTACCAAGAGATCTGGTACTTCGATTTCATCAGTGGTCGAAGATTCCTATGGCAAATACTCCGAATGATGATTCTACGATACCAACTACCATCCACGAGAGAAACTTCGAACAGCTTATGACATTTCAGGGGCAAGAACTTGAATGTTGGGAAGCGATTGTGCCAGCTGGGTTAGGACACGAGCTCAGCGATGCGAATTCGGAGCAGCAGCTTGTAATTCCCCAACTGCCTTCCGTAGCATCCCTTCACTGCGCTACAAGTGGGAGGAAGAAGTGCATCTTCTGTTCTTCCTCGCACGACGCAGCTTCTTGCTCCTCTCAGTCCATAACTTTAGATGAGAAGAAGGCGTGTCTTACTCGACAGGGACGCTTCTTTCGTTGCTTGATGCAAGGGCATATTGCTAGGCAATGCAGGAGAAAAATCACCTGCAGCGCTGCTTGCGGCGGCACGCTTCTTCGTTGTGTTACGAAGGACCAACGGAATGAAGTTTCCGAGAGTGTCACCAGAAACTCCAATCCAGCTGAATGTCCAGAGAAAGAAAATCCGTGGTACTCCTCCAAACGCTGACCGCCAACGTGTCAGGACCAACGAGGAAGGTAAATGGCAGAATTCTTCTGGGTGGAGGGAGACAACGCAGCTTTATAACGACTGATTTCTCAAAGAAGCTGGGTTGCGAGTCTACCGGAAAAGAAACCCTCACCGTAGGAGTATTTGGTGGAAAGGAAACCACAGAAACTTTCAATAGAGTGAGAATACACCTGAATAGCGTGACAACCAACTCTACCTTATTAACAATAGAAGCGCTTGTTAGTGAAACAAACCAGTTGATTCCGTTTCCAGACGAAAATTTTATTGGAGTTCTGAGAAAGAAGTTCATCGACACTGCAAGGCTCGAGCGTGAGCACGGGGATGAAAGCGACGTCACTATCCTAATTGGATCAGATATTTATTGGGATGTTGTTACAGGAAACATTCAAAGTTTAGGACGTAATCTCAAAGCCATCGAGACGAGGCTTGGATGGACCATACACGGACTAGTGAAGCAACCACCCTCAAGAGGAGAGCATTGCTCCAACATCGTAGCACTCCATACACTCATTGAGCAGTCCGAAGTGATACCATTGCTTGACCAAGGGTTGGAGATGAAAAGTATTGTGACCAAGGACAAAGCATCGACTCACCGAGATGACTCCGTTATGTCTACACTTGATGAACCCATCTCGAGCAAGTATTGCCGACGCAAGGTTACTGTTCCCTGGAAAACGGATGCAGACTTTCCGGACAACCTTCCAGTTTCCGAGGAAAGACTCGACCACCTCTGTGACCCCACAGGCGGATCGACATCTAAGAGATTGATAAAGTTGGGGAGAACGCGAAAAGGACCTTTGCAGGAAATTTGTTGGAGGCGGAGAAGGGTATACTTGCAAGAACTTCTCCCTGAAAGCGAGAACCTTCAAAAGGCATCCGACAAGCTAAAAACAGGATCGACTGTGCTCGACAACGGTGATATTGATCTGCGCGTGTTTTGGACTCCGGTTGGCAACGATAGGCCGCTAAAACAAATTTAGTTCCTAAGCACTTAGTTGGTTTGCGAATGTACCGATTTAAAGGTGAAAAGTGCAGCGCCTCAGACTACTGGAAGGGGACTGACCGGTTTTCTCAGTGGCCGATTGGAAGATGTAGAAACTTTCGTATCATCATCGCAGTTGCACCGATGACATCATCACCATCGGTGCCGATGATCGCGCGGGTGGCTCACTCGAGGTGCTTCATCCTTCTCTTAATCGCCATTAAAGCTAGCGATCTCTACGGTCGCCCCTCTCTGCATGACGGTCATTGTCCCTCGGGCTTAGGTTCCCACAAGTTTGGCTGGAAGCAGGTCAGCTTCCACAACTGTCACAGACGGAGGAGATTGCTGCTGAACGGGGTTTCGGGACACCAACACATCACCAGGGAGGCTGCACTGCGTCGCTGTGCTGACCAAACGTTGCCCCAACCAGCTACGGGCAGCGCTTGCACCAGATGTGGCCGAAAGCAGCCTGTTCTTTCGGCGCCACAGCAAAGGTGATAAATTCTGTTTGTTTCATCTGTAGAACTTTATTTTCGGCTTAGAATTATGGGTAAGTTCTCGAATAAGCAGTGTGTGAGCCAATTCAAGTCGCACATTTTCTCTTTACTGGTTCGACTGTCACGCACAGAATGATCAGTCTTCGCACAATTGGCACATGTCGGCTTTCCTTAGGACCATTGAGTTGCAAGGTTATATCTTTGGCACCTGAAGCACCGCCTGGGATTAGGGACATATAGTCATAAACGGCGCCTTAGAAAGCCCTCTTTGTATATTTCCGGTGGGTTCTGAAACAAAATGCTCGGACCAGATGCTTTGTCCAAATATGTTTATTTGCTCTGGAATTACAATTAGTTTAGCAGAGACCACTTCGTGAGGTTGAAGCGCCTCAAGAAGTTTCACCTGTGGTCTCACAGCTCTAAATCTTTTCCGAAATGACACCTTGAGAGGACTTGGTGGTCGTATGTGAAGTAACAGTAATAGCAATGTAAGCCCATTTGGTTTCCTTTAGTAGGTCCTCACTTTAATTTTTTCGTTTCACTTCAAGCGTTATTTCACCGGATGCAAGTTTATTCGCATGGAAGTCTCAACCAACAACACTCAGTGCATTTCGTAAAAAGAATGACAGATGTTTTGCAACCGGGGTATCCCCTGAGGAGTGTATTACGAGATACTTATAGAAATGTTCTATCTCCTCTTACGCTAATACTACGGAGCAGCCTCGTTTAGGAGGCCCATCATTGGAGGGGAAGATTTACAAATGCAACACGGTATTACACAAAATTCACCATCTTCCCGTAGGGAAACCCTGAGTAATATGCGAAGCAGCCATGGGGTCGACTCAAGTCGACTGTGTTCAGGTTGTCCGCAGACAAACTCACCTCGTCTATGATCACGCAATTCACGTTGCGGAAGGACACGCGGAGGTGTTCAACTCGCTGGCGCTGAGGCCTTCGTCCTTGTTGGGGCCGGTGGTCTTCCGACAGGGTTTAAAGCCGCGTGCACCGTGGTTCCTCCCACTGCCACAGCCGCCTTTCCGTGCTCGCGCAGATGACGAACGCGTTGTAGGCGGTGTTGTTGCCGTTGTTGCTGTACTGGTTGTAGAGGTCCATCGCAAGCCGGGGGACGAACGTCTTGTCGCAACCGGCCGGTCCGGTGAAGAAGACCCGTGACGGAGGTGCAGACGGCGTCGTCCTGCCATGAATGATCTCGTGCAGTAGCTCCAAGTTCTTCCGCGTTTGTCATCCTCATCCAGTTGTAGTAGTCGTCCTCGTCTATGATGTCCCGGAGCTTGCACAACGCCGCGCACAGAAATCGCGTGTTTGATCAGGCGCACCATGTCTTGGCTCGGGATGAGGCCGGCGTTTGGTGTTCCGGGTGTAGGATCACGGCAGAAGGAGGCGCTGACACTGGCATTAACGCTGGTGTTGCAAGTTGCGTTAGCGGCGGTGTTACCCGTGGCACTCATCGCGGCGTTGCGGGAGGAGGTTCTCCCTACGGGGCGATGACGACGGTGGTTTGAACGCGAAGCTATCTCGTGACGGATTCTTTGGTTGGCCAGCCCCCCGGGGCATCCTGCCACAACATCATCAACGGTGCCTGGTCTGGCATGCGCAGTTGGGGTGGTAAACGCCAACGGCGGAGGGAGGAACATAGGCCCGACCATGAGATGCTTCGCATCTAAAAAGCAGGGGACGGGGTTTTCTACTCCTGGAAACTTGCCCTGATAGTCAGAGAGGTCCCAGAGCTTCCTGATGGTAAACCGACAGGGAACCCTTAAGCCAGCTTTGACAACGGCTCCGACGGCCACCGGTCGAGGATCTTTACCTTTTAAACTTCTCGCAACGTTAGGCAACCGGCTTAAGTATGGGGTTTGCGGTACGCGGTTTTGCAACTCACCGCCACAAGATCAACCAAGGTGCCCCATGGGGAGTGTATGAGGTTGGCTGTGGAAGCACTTCCTTTGAAATATTACGAACTCTGGAGCCCCATTCCGCAAAACTTGTTGTATATAAGAGCTATGTACTTCAACTAACGTTGCCCTTAAGCCAAATACTGTCTCCGCGCAAAGCGTGATGTGGTCGGTCGCCACAAAATCTATGCCTTTGTGCGGATGTCGGAAATCAGCCTAGGAGATCCCTGACGCCGGAAAGACGTCTTTGTCGGTTTTATAGACGAATAAGACATTCGGGTTTAAAATTTCGAGTCTTACTATTATGCCGCTCACGGAAGGTCTTAACATAATGCTGCATTGATGTCAGCAGCTCCAGACAATGCTATATTCTGAAGAATCCTGGCAAGTGTACGGCTCCCACCGAAGTGTCCAACCGAGGATTCGTGGTGGCAAGCAGTTTAAATTTCTCATCTCTTCGCCGTATGCACGAGCAGTCAAAGTGCAGTTTTTGTGACCAAAGTCCGCTTGACACCAGGCCATCCCGGATACAAAATAAAAACGAATCCCGCATGAAGACGCGTGGCATCCGAACGTCGAGGCCGTACATGCGCTGGACAACAAAGAGTAGTTAGATGGCTTCTTATTCCAATCGGGCTATTTTGCAGGTCCTAGCAGCTCCGGTGAAGCGAAAGTTGTCACTTTCTGGGCCTGCGGAGTAGATGCGGGCTCTGGACAAGCAATCCGCATCACTGCCGTATTCTTGCAGCCGGAGGCCTCATCTCCCAAAGCGTCCGGACGAGTATTGCAGATTGGCCAACTACCTTAGGGAGTGGTGCCGCACATAACTCTAAATTGGCTGCCATAAATATATGACAGAAACTTGTTCATGGCTCAAAGACCACTACACACTCCTTTTAGTTTCTAGAGCAATTTGTGTAAGAGTTTCACAGACTCCCGCTGGCATAAGCTAGAACTCGTTCTGCTCCGTCCTGCCCCTGAACGAGGGCTGCACAAAGACCGACTTTTCGGGCGTCTCTGCGGATCATCGTGTGCGCCATTTCGTCAAAATTAGCGAGTATCAGCGCTCCTTTTATGCGGTTATGCGTATCACCGAACGCAGTTTTTTGGCCTCGTGAAATCAAGGGCCCGTCGTCTATGCTCACACCTTTTGTGGCTCGGAAATGTCAAAAACGCAGAACGCGCCCCACGCCCAACAGACGTTTTGTCGGCTGCGTTGGGGGAATCAGCGAAAAATCCGATTTTATCATAGACGGGTGAGTCTCCTGTGCTGATTACGTGTCCTACAAAACGGAGCTGTTCCTTGCAAAAGTCGCACTTTTCAAGGTTTGTACTTCACCAAGGCGATATCATAGGTTCTTGTACCAGCCGTAGCATGCGCAGTTGTTATTCAACGGTTGCTGAGAAGACCCGCCGTCCCGATAGAGGAGACATGTCGGCCATTTTAAACCGTTTAAGAAGGTGTTGATTATTCGCTGGAATGCTTTATTTTCTAAGAAAAGACCGAATGGACGCAATTTGAACTCCTGAATTTCACCAGATGTTACAAACGCATCTTCTTTCTGCTTTCTCATCAAGTCAATTCGCCGTTACTGACTTCGGAAATCTAATGACTACAAGTACTTCGAATTCCCGAGCCAGTCCAACGCGTCACTGATGTGTCGAAGCAGGTACACGTCTCGTTTCTTCCTGTAAGCGATTGCGGAGAGCTTTATCTTTCTTTTTGACAAGTACACCAAGGGATGTCCCAAAACTTGTTCAGGGCTTAATTATGTCGATATGTAAGATTTCTATAACTTGGTTCCGGTTGGCTTCGCGCTCTTTTTAGGATGAGGGGTACGGGATTGGCATAGTAGCTCGGTTGTTTTGTCCATGATGATTTGATGCTGCACAACAGGATTGTGTTGCCCCTTCAAAAGAGTAGAGAAGGGTTTGGGAAAAAGCTTGAGTAGGGCGGCCATCACCTGTTTCTGTCTGGCGAGATGTCTGGGTGGATACGGTTCTGTGCTTATACCAACCGACCATCTCGCAACTGAGTGCTTACTGGAGTAATTTGAGGATTATAAATACAAAGATTTCAAAGTACGCTTACGCTTATGTTTATCTATAGCGGCTATGGTGACTGATCAGACCCCTGGATTATGGAGCAGAATCACGAAATAAATGGAGGAGCATTGTAAAGACGAGCATTGTACCGTGGCAATGGGGCAAAATCGCACAACTGGACGAATTTCTCTATTTACATCTGCATTCACAATTTTTTACAGCTGAAGCTACACCACTCACAGCCGATACCCTGCAACCGTTCCGACGCGAATTTTACACAGGTGACATGTATCCCTCTCGTGATAAGCAGATTTGCACAATGAAGACGTCATAACTGCGAAAGCCGTACCATTAGAGAACGAAGATTTCATAGCTGAAACTTCACGTCTCGGTTGAATATTTTCTCGCGTAAGGAGCCGTAGGTGTCTTTAGGGATTCAATTGAATTTGTCACTTTTGTGCACCTTTTCGGACGGAGCAAATTTTCGCGGGGATCACCCTTGGTCCTTAAGCAACGGTGTTACACGTTCAGTCGCCGTAAATTGCCATTCTTTCCATTATAAAATTCTACATTCTACTTGCCCATGCACCACTGAAGCAAAAAATGGAACCGGGGAAACAATATTTCGACTTGTATAAAAACTGTGATTGAAATTTAAACAGTTTTTAGCTACTTTCTGACTACCCATTATAACTAGAAACATCACTAAAAAATGCCGGTAAACACCCTAGCTGCAAGTAAAACTAATGTGTTGTGATTTTTATAAAGATGAAAGTTAATCGGCTGGTTACGGGTAATGAATGTTACGGTAATTTGCTTTTTTTAATAAACGTGACGAAAACGGTACGATTCAATTTTAACACCTCTGCTCTTCTGATAGTTGAAATGCCACTTGTACCAGTTTCCAGAACGAAATAACTGTTTGGTTCAAAAAGAGCAGTTATTTTTGACGTTTCTTACAGTGCTTACGGCTTGTTTTTACAGCTGGGAAGTGTACGTCCATGCAATACAATCAGTGAGACATCTATCGGCTAAGACAAGGAGCAAAGGTTTCATACTGTCCTCGGGAAGCAGTCATTTTTCTCAAAACTCCTTTACGTGAACGAGGTAAGCAGTTTGCCTACTTCATAGGGAAAGTGAACCGCTGGCTTAATAATTCAATAAGCCCTTTCTCAACAGAAGGTGCACTCCCCCGACACCTCGACCAGCGACACCAAAATCTGTGCCGGCAGATGGCATTTCCAGTTGCATTAAAGGGGAAAGTGGCGCCTGGAGTTGCAGATGGAGGTCTTCTGCCGGGGAAATTCTCTGGGTGCTTCATAAGGGCCTGATCGGTGGTGATGGTCATTGATGTGACGTAGTACTGAGTAGGTAATTGCTTATGAAAGTAATGCAATTTCGTGAGAGTCGCTAGAGACCTATTAGTGTGGCATACCAGGTTACGTCGGTCAATTGTGGTGCAACTCTTTCTATCACCTTTATACTAGTGCATCATGGCTCACTTCTACTTCGGAGTCATAACTTTTGGGCGTCCTGTGAGGATGTGACTTCAATTCGAAATGTTGTTTGTGTTAGGCGTGGACTGTACTCAGGACAGTGGGCGCTAACGAGATTTACTCCGTTGTGATTAGAGGCAGTCGTTTCGATTGCGTCTCTGCCGGAACAGCTTGCTTTTCCCGATCCGTGGTGGGTAGCCATGTGGAACCATGCCTTCACTGTGCCTGGAACCGTGGCATACAAGCCATCAAGCCACTTCCTGTCCACGGCATCAGCTTGCTGCTTTGACATTGCCATCTCCAGAGTCAAGGCAGCTGGGCTTCGGCCACTACAGCAAATAGAGCCCATGCTGTATATTTTGATGTATCGATGGAGAAATATAAAATACCTGCGTTTTCTTAGTACCTTGTTCGCTAGATACAAATGCGGCAAATTTGCATTGAAAACTCTCTTTATGGGGGCCAGTAATCGCACTGAGAAAGTAGTTTTAATACCCCTGCTCTATTGGTGAGCCATGATTTTACAGATTATCTAGTCCCATGTGGAGCAAGTACAAATGCAAAATTTATTGTTCTAAAAATATTCAGTCAGGAGCCAGAACCAAAGTTGTCACTTGAATATACTCCTGTGCTTTCACTACGCAAGTACTAGTAATCTACTGGTGCCTATTTTGCCGTGCAATCTGTAAATCCTATTCTGCTACGACCTCCTTTATGAAATATAGTATTTTTGAGTTTATAGCAGATTTTCGCTCAGGTAGATGCACAGCAGAAGTAGGGGGATAAGCGGCCATGGGACCGCCTGACATTAGACGGAAAGTTATGTTCTGGGGGGAAAGGCTTAACTGGCTGCCATAACCTAGCGCGAAATGAGTACGACCTAGATAAAGATGTAACTTTGGCTACCTACCATTCAACTAAAGATAGGATGCCATGCGTAATATTGGCCTTCAGGAACAAGCTGAATAACACTGAATAGACTCAAGCGTAATGCCATGTAGTCTATTTTACAGGCTATCATTTGTTTATTCATCAAGGTCCTCGATTGCGAACTATTCGCGTACACACTAAACAGCAATACTTCGGATACAGAGCAAATAGATTGTCCTCAAGCCCACTCCGTTTTTGAAGTATTCTTTGCTTAGAGGGGTACTCATCCTGTCCACTACCCCGGTAGGGGGGAGAAGTTTTACCATTATTTATGGGGCTCTTTTGTGCAGTTCACTACTCCGTGGAGGAGGTGTTTGCAGGCATTTATTGAAGCATTTTATGCCATTCAGAACACCGCAGTACGAGTGCGTGTTTGTACGCTTCCGGTGCAGCATTTCATAACAGCCAAAGCTCCACCATGAAAAAATGTGTTTTCCAGCGTCTAATGGATTTTTTCCGTTCTTCCGAAACCCGCTGAGCGAGGACGTTGGAGACTTGCAAAGTAGCAAAAATGTACTTATCGCATTGCCCTAGTCATCGTACCTAAACTTCTACAGTATAAATATAAAATGCTGATTGATTTACAAATAGCAAGGCAGGCATATGATCGGGAAAAATAAAAAAATATTGGCTTTCTTGAATAAATATTCATATATGTGAACTTATCAGCAAGAAAAAATAAATACACCAAACGTCGCAGCCAAAAGTCGACAAATAAATCTCATCAACCTAACGCTGAATGGAACACTAATGAAATATCGTAGACATTTGTGCGGCTTCGACCATTGGGCTCATGGCGAGTTTATACTACTCAGTGAAAAGTCGGTGGTTTTGTCTAGGCTACGGCAGGCCTTTTTATAAAATAGGCGAACTGAGAAATGCTCATGCGTCGATATTTAGCCGCACGTCGAAAACCCCAGCTAGTGAGATTTATCTGGACCTATGCACCACGGTCCGTATCCCAGCCGGGGTTCATCTGAAGGCTCAAAAATAACACGGACAGGGTATACAAGGACGCGCGCTAACTTCCAAGTGAATTTTGTCGAAACAGATCAAACATATACTAGCAAAAACATGGTGTCACGGAAACCGAAGGGGAAAGGAGCTAAGCAGCCGTCGCCCGATTCCTTGGGCTGAACACGAGGCACCGCCACGAGCGCGAGGAACGAGCCATGCCCGTGCCCCCGTGTCCGTGCGAGCCGTCTCTTTATTATCATCAACACACTCCCGCCGCCGCGAAGATGCGATGGTCGAGCAGAAAGGAGCAGGTAGGAGGAGGTTCACACCCACAGTACATTTATGTAGTTTAGACAAGACGGGTGGTCCGGCGCAGCATACGACCTTCAGGGAGAGAGAACACGGCGATGACAGTGTAACAGTGATAGGGAAGAAAAGTAATGGTAGAGCAGGAACGCACGTGCACTTATCGTGCCGCACCCCGAGTTCGCCCACACAGTTGAGGATGTCCATGTACAGCAGCTGGGCAAGTCGTTTATCAGGATCCAGGGCATCTAGAAGGACGACACAGTCACCTTGTTCACCTTTCTGCGGCAACATTTCTTCGCGGCGGTGTGGATGCTGCTGTAGTCGCGCTGGCCGGTAGAAAATGCATCCTCGTCCAAGCCGGCGTGAGCGTTATTCCCGGTGGCTCGATCGCCGCCTTGGTCGCCTTGTGATCCGTCGTAACCACCGGGGTCATAGGGGA
The DNA here is from genome assembly GCA_013339765.2 of Haemaphysalis longicornis. Taxonomy (NCBI): domain Eukaryota; kingdom Metazoa; phylum Arthropoda; class Arachnida; order Ixodida; family Ixodidae; genus Haemaphysalis; species Haemaphysalis longicornis. The sequence goes on along the minus strand of CM023453.1, from coordinate 168,869,189 downwards.
ATTCGCCTTTCACTGGCAGCTCTCTCCGATTGACGTGCTCCGCCATGTGCCCCTGGCTAGCCCGCGTGTAGGCTGAGCAGAGCGCCATGGCTTGTAGCTGGTCACAGGTGACCACTCCTTGTCGTAAGTTGCAAGGATCGGGTGGGTGAGCTGCGCCACTGTGCCTGCGGAATGACGATTGTGGTAGCGGATGCGAGAGCTTCCATGATCCTTTCAGGGCGTCGCTAAGCGGGTTCTTTGAAGCTGCCCGGTCACCATTCACGAGTTCTCCAGCAGAGGCTTGGTTTAGCGATCCACGTGATCCGATTTTCCAGCTTGGTGAGTCGACCAGAGGCAGAGATTTAGGAAAGCATAGAGACCGGAACAGAAGCGAGCGCCACGAGCTGCACGGCCTCCATTGTGAAGGAGGGATCGGCGCCTGCTCGCGATGCCCAACGACAGGCTCTCTCAGTATGGAACCCCTCTGAGCAACAGCGACGTTCGAACCGCCGCAGAACCTCAAGCTGGGCGGGTCCGGGTCGGCCGCATCAGTGTATGTCGTGGACACGAGTTCCTTGGAGAGCCCGTAGACCAGGCCGTCCGCGAGGACGACGCAGTCGTCGCTAGGCGGGCTGATGGGTGTATCCAACCGTCCTTCAACAGAATCTGGCGCGAGCTCCTCCAGTTGTTCGGGGCAATGCGAGTCCTCGACGGCTGTGTGCCCGTGTATATCGCAGACGCGCGGCTAACACACAGCGTCCACATTCGCCACATTGTGAGCCTCCACGGTTTTCTTGCTGTCACCAGGGAGCGCAGCAGTCGTGCCGTGCCGGGTGATGGCAAAACCAGGGCTCAGCGCTCCGGCACTCGGAGCATTATCTTCAGAAGAAACCGCGGAGGGTCGGGCGAATAAAACGTGCGCGCGTATCAAGTGGACTTTTTCGGCGTATTCAAAGCTGGAGAAGTAGTTAGCTTCCAACTCATCGAAATCGATAATTTCCTGTACGCGCTTGTCAAGGACCTTCATCTCCTCGTACTTGGTGTTGACGGCGAGCAGGTGCGAGTGGATCTGCTCGGTCAGTGAGTCTGCAACTTCTAACAACGATTCAAATGCAGCTACGCACCTTGTGACGACTTGCCTCACGAAGTCACGGTTGCGGCGTAGCTCCTCCGTGGCAGACGGAAGCGAAGCCGGGCGACCGGGTGGCTCCGCCACGAGCACGAGCGGAGAGCAGCGTTAGAGGACAAGGTGTCTCAATCAGCTGGATCCAAAGGAATCCCTAGCCTAGCGTACCTCAACGTCTGCGCCACGTCAAGTCGAGGCTGCTCGTTGATCGATCTCCTGGTTTGACGGCACCAGAATGTCGCAGAAAGCGATGGAGAAAGGAGCCAAGAAGCCGATCGCCCGATTCCTCGGGCTGAACAAGAGCCACCGCCACGAGCGCGAGGAACGAGCCATGCCCGTGCCCCCGTGCCTGTGCGAGCCACATCTTTATTATCATCAACACACGGCTTACAAGAGCTGACATCTCATTTTTTTTCTTATCGTAATTTATTTATTTCTTAGAGGTTCCTGAGAAGCTTCCTGGGCTAAAAGCTGTTTTACACAGCTTGACGGGGCCCGGTCCTTATATATATAAATATAGCACCGGTCCTTGTCGTATTTGTGCGTGTCATATTTATGTGCTCAAGATGAACTTTAAATACTTCTAACCAGACCTAAACTCAAATCCTTGTACAGCTAAGAGTGTGAACGACATAACGACAAATTCTGTGCGTCAACGTTTAGTATTCGTCCTACACCCTTTCCCTATTTGTTTGGTGCGTGAGGAAGCTCGGTGAACAATAATACGTACCGACACGACTTGTGGAAAGCGATATCTAAGGTTCCACGACAAACATTTTCTCAACAGGAGAGGCTGCCAAGCAGAAGACAAGTGCTTGAAGCAATGTCGCCTTGACCAAGGTGCTTGAAGCGACACCTCTTCGACCACAAAGTGCTAAAACGCAGCACCTTTTGGGTGCATTTAGAGAGCGAGACCTAGAGAGAGAGAGAGACTTCCCTTCATTTCGAAAGCAAGTTTGCCTAGAAGAGAATGGTGGCTGCTAGCCGAAGCCTCCAGGCAACTGTGGCAGCACGGTCGACTATAAGTAGTTGAATCTCTGCTTGCAAACTGCTCACCGTGTCCTCCCACTAATGGATGCTCGAGGTAGGGGGACGGGTTCACTGGAAGACCCACGTGACGTGCGCGAGAAAGTCCAGGGGGTCACGTAGGATACGACAGTTGGTGCAAGGAAACGGAGTGGGATATACCTTGTAAAGGAGACAACTGGCGGTGACTTGGAATGCAGGACTCGCCATAAGAATTCCTGAACCTTGAAAGCAAATGTCGCCCACTCTGACACAGCCATTAGTTTCGCAGCAATACACCGGGCAGGAGGAGTACACCGGGCACAATGCTCACCAACCCATTTTTCTTTATGGCACCGGTTTTTGCTGCCATCCTTCAAGCACTCCAAGTTCAACCGATATCGACTGGTCGCGCTCTAACTAGATTACCGACGAGCCATTTGGTGAACTCAAGCTTCACGCTATCAACTCAAGGGTACTGTTGGCGGGCGAACGGCAGGACCAACGTGGCATTCCTGGAACATCGGACGATTGCGCCTCGTTCGGCGACTTCGCTGCGTCTCCGGCAGCCAGTGGGTTCGGCAGCAGTACACCGGGCACAATGCTCACAAACCCATTTTGCTTCATGGTGCAGGTTTTTGCTGATGTTCTTCAAACAGTTCGAGTTCAGCCGATATAGACGGGACGCGCTCTTAGTGGACTACCGACGAGCCATGTCGTGAACTCAAGGTTCACGCTATCAACTCAAGGCGACTGTTGGCGGGCGAATGACAGGAGCAACGTGGCATTCCTGGAACATGGGACGATTGCGGCTCGTTTGGCGACGTCACACCGCGTGAGATTTTCGGATGCTACCAAAGGCATCGCTTCATCTCCGGTAGCCAGTGGGTTAGTCTGCAGTACATCGGGCACAATGCTCACCAACCCATTTTGCTGCATGGTGCAGGTTAATAATTACATGCCTCTAAAATGTTATAGAAGCGATAACCGATTTTTAGTACTGCTGCCTTGCCCACTGAAGCTTAGGAATGTCTTTACCGATACTCTTTCCTTTGGAATGAGGGTGCTGACGTGTGGTGATGTAGAACCATACCGACGGCCAACTGAAAAAAAATGCTACCTAAACTTCTGGAGGGCCAAGATCACTTGTCCGCATCCGTTAAAACTATCCTAACGAAGCAGGGTGAGATAAAAAATAATGTTCTCTTCATAACAAAAAGCCTTAAAGGTTTGCCAGTAAAAAATGCGCTAAAGACGCAAGTCAATAACGAAAACTGTCGGGTAACGGATCGATAAGAATACGTCCTTTCTACTGAACAAGGTCGATGAATTAGAAAACAGAAGTAGGAGGAGAAACAATACTGTCTATGGCCTCGACGAACAAAGCGACGAAACAAGCGAGAACCTAAACAATAAAATAGAAAAACAGCTGTTTCAAGAAAAACTGGGAAGTACAATTAGTAGCATGGAGCAGTGCCACAGAGTAGTTAAGGCCGGAGACATCAGCCGCCCTGTTAGCATAAAGTGGCAGGACTACTGTGAGAAGGACTTCAGTTTTAGTGCGTGCAAAAAAATTGAAGGCAACGGGTTTGGCGATAACGCAAAACTTATCAGTGAATGAACGAGGGATAAAAAAAATATGGCAAAGCTCGGCTGACGAAAGAGAAGGGGGTGGCGCAAAAGGTCAAACTCATTTTCGAGTGAGCTTTCTTTCGACAGAACAAAATTTGCGGCGGATGTCGTGAAGAACAGACGCTATGGGGCAACCAAGCCGGGAAAATGACTTCAAAATGAATGTAGGCTTAATTTCGTATAATTGAACATTACTGCAGTTGCATCGTAAATAAAGCTGCTCTGTTGGGGCGTTTGTTTATTGAACACGACCCAGACATAGCTGTACTTACCGAAACATAGTTAAATAGCGACATTTACGACAGTGAATTTCTACCAAAGAATCATCATGTGCTTCGCAAAGACCATGGCAGAAGAAGGGCCGAGTAGCGATCGTTTTTTGGGATTCACTTCAAGTATAAAAAGGCCAGATGTTTCCGGTGGCAGAAAGTTTAGTTGTGTAAACTATGGGTTCGAAAATCTTTGATTTGTTTGGGAGCTGTATACGGTCCACCCAGCTCGCCTGCCACTTTTTGGAAGGATTAAAAGAATATCTACAGCATAGCCGTGTTAAAGCAGAAGACAAACTAATTATAGCTTGTGATTTCAACTTCTCTATAATTGACTCGTTCAATTTTTGTTCTCAATGATAGTTACCACTTAACAAAACAATTCTTGACATTGCCTTCACGTTCGATTTACTCCAAGTCGTAGACGATTACACTAGGATCCACAATGTCCTCTCGGGGCATTTCTTGATTTAGTTTTGTAAGCGGAAGTATAAAAACAAAGTCTCATATAAGGTTACAGCTGGCACGTCGCATCACCTGGCTATAGTATTAACTTTATTGAACATTCCTGCTACCTGTTCACACAGGGTACAATTTAACCCAAATTTTTGAAGGGCCGATGACGAAGCTATTATTGATGCCTTGGACCTTCACTACGATACATTTCATAACAGCACGTGTGATATCAGTAATTTGTGCTTCATGTTTAAAGATATTCTCTTCGATTGTATACAACGTTTTTTCCCTAAAATAGCCAACAAATCGCACAAATACAACTACTGGATTACTCGGGAGGCGTTACAATTGTAGCGTGAGCTTAAGCGCCTTGAGAAAAAATCGAAAAATTCAAGCACTCTTGAAATCAAAGTATAAATATAATGAAGCGTCTAGTCAAGTAAAACTAAAAATTGCTGCAGAAAAAGCCAACTATTACGGTACAACCCATCCAAGTTGAATCACGGCGTCAGGCCAGCGGGTTTGGCGGTTGGTAACAGCCACCTCCAGCTCAAACACCACATTTCTGATAGACAACAAATGCATTAGTTACAACTGTTTGATTTGTTCTGAGTTCAGCGAATATTTGAAGTCTGTATTCACGAAGGATGACGGCACTTTGCCTGTTATTTGCTGCGACTTGTCCGAATATTCCCGACGTAGTTCTTTCCGAACACGGTATTCTAAATTTTGCGCTTGAAGCTCGAAATCAAGAAGTCGTCTGGCCCAGACGATATCCCCAATACGTTTTTAAAGCGTTATGCAGAATGGTGCGCTGAGTACTTATTTGTTTTATTCTCTAGATCTTTGAGTGAATTTACGTTACCGGATTACTGGAGAAGAGCCAGAATCAAGCCCATACACAAAAAAGGAGACAAGTCGCGTATTCCAAATTATTCGCCAATTTCAAATTTATCCACTTCATTCCAAATTTTAGAACATATACTACATATTCACATTTCTAATTTTCTCGAACACAATAATCTCCTCACAAAATTTCACCATGCCTTTCGGCGCAGTCATTCTACTTGGACGCCGTTAGTTAAGACAGTTCAAAGCTTTGCTAGTGCAATTAATGATAGAATTTGAACGGACGTCATTTTTATAGATATTAAAAAACCTTTGATACAGTTTCTCACGATACACTTTTTCACAAATTAAACACCGTAATTAAAACAAGAACTAGCCGCATGACTTGCAGTATTCCTATTTTACGGCCAACAACTTCTTTGTTTAAATCGTACATCATTCAGATATGTTCGTTTTGATTCTGGAGTTCCGCAGGGATCGGTGCTTGGGCCCTTATTGTTCTTGATTTTCAAAGGAAACATTGTTATCGCACAGTCAGTTGGTGTCAAACTGTACGCCAATGATTGTGTATTGTACAACGAAATTGAGTGTGCTGCTGATCAAACTAGGTTCATCGTGACTTTGAAAAAGATGCGTATTGGTGTAGGCTGTGGCAAACGAGCATTAATATTGACAAAACGGTTGTCACGAAAATAACGCATAAAAAGCCCCTCTTTCACACATCTACAGTGCTGGCGACATTAGTTTGACAGAAGTTATGGAACATAAGTACCTGTGCTTGTGGATTTATAACGATCTTAACTGGAATAAGCATATGGATACTGTCACGGCTAATGTTCTTCAAAAACTCTTCTTTTTAGGATTTCCTTTAAAATTCTCAACTCCCTGTGTACGCCTCCTAGCTTACAACACAATTACTTCGTTCCATGCGGTAATTATTTTGGATCCATACACTCAAACCAATATTTAAAAACTAGAAAGCCATTCAAAGGAAGGCGGTAAGGTTCATACACAATTCTTACAGGCACACATCGATAACTGCGCTTCTCCATAAGAGCAACCTGCACACAGTATCGAAAGCAATCGAATACCACGTCTTAAATTTTTCTAATAAATAGTTACGGGGCAGCAGTTGACACCTTCAACATCTTTCACTTTTTCACTGGTTACGTTACAAGATGCCGACATATACTAACAGTCACACTGCTCAATATACGCAATAACTGCTTCAAATGCTATGCTGCAAATAACTGCTTCAAACTGCTTCAAAGACTTCACCAGAACCGTTGTCGATTAGAACAACTTCTCTAACAATGCGGTAACCGAAAAATTATTATCTGATTTCGAGTCGCATCTGCGCGCATTATACATCTTCTTCTGTTTTCTCTATATTTCTGTGTGTTTGTGTGTGCGTTTTGCCCTGAACGTTCGTCATGTAAACTATGTTTCTCCCACCCTGCTAAGACCTTGAAAAGAGATGACAGTATAAAAAATAAATAAAATAAATAAAATGTCAGCTGCCTTGCATACTACGTCTTTGCCGCAACTGGTGCATAAGTTTTTGAGTTTTGTAGTTCATGCTGTTTCTTAGATCTACCCTATATGATGCCCTCTAACGCGGAACTCTTTTTTGCATTTATCAGCTGGAGGCGTCATCCGCGCCTAATCTAAATGAACTTGATGAAACACTGTTTGAGGCATTAAAATCAGAGAAAGCGTGGATAGAACCGGAGCAGCATCTGTACACGCTGATCTGGCTGTTCTAGTCTCGAGCGTAGAAATGTTGAATTGGACCGTAGACCAAACAAAGTCGGAATACGCCAGTCTTGTTGCAGGTAACAATGTGCAGCATGCAAGAAAGTAGAGCTTGGGCAAACGTGTCTTCGACTTCAGCATTATTCTCGACTGAATAACGTTGAGCTAAAGGTTACTCCTTGTACTCAGGATGAACAGTGCGACTAGATCGTCAAGAGAAAGGGATCAACGATCGGCTGCTCAGTTGGTGACAGCGACATTGACATAGCTCAACGCGTTACTACAAAGTCTCCGCAAAACGAAAACATCATCGTTTGTGTCTTCTGCTCTAGGCAAAGATTTTATTGCAAAAGCGCCTTATCCATCCACACAGACCTCAACATTTCCCAGTGGTGTCCTATAAGGAGAATAGACCTCAATACTAACTATTGTAAATCCATGCGTGGTTCCCGTACTCACTTAGAGTGCGCAGGCTGTTACCGTCACACCAATTGCCTCGAATCAGCCATTTGTACCGTTACCTGGGCGTCCCTATTACTAACCACTTTTAATAGAAAACACATGTAGAATACTTATCCGCCAAGACTAATCGCACTTTAGGTTAGCTGAAAAAAGTGTCTTTACTTGGCTCCGTCACCATTAAAATTACGTCTGTACACCAAGTACGTTTGCCCACAATTAGAGACCAAGTATGCAATTTGGCATCACGGCCATGATGAATTAATAAACGCAGTCGAAACCATTCAAAATCGCTCATCTCGTTTAATTTTTGGTAGCTATCATCCTACAGCCAGCGTAACTGTCACGGAAGCGATTTAACACCCTTCATTGCTTGCAATTCGCCGGGGGAGCCTTGAATTCTTCTTTTCTACTAAATATTCTATCACAATCCTCTATTGCGCTCGTTCTTGCTTGTACCTGCCCGATTTATACTATCTCGTCGCGATAATTTATAAAAGGTCAACGTGGCTCGCTGTAACGCATCAGGGTACCTTCAGTCCTTCGCTTCCCGATCCAGAAATGTCTACCAGCCACACTAACAAGCATAGCCGACCTCCCACTATTCAAAAATTCATTGTCAAACCGGGTTTAGTTGTTTCGTGTGTCATGCGCTTCTATTCTTTTTTTTTTCTCTTGATGTTGATTTTAAAATTTTGCAGCTGTTTCTTGTGTGCCTTTTGGTTATCTTTGAGGTATATTGCACCTCCTTTCTAATATAACCTGACGGTATTTTCAATAAACAAATAAATGAAAGTATAAGCTCCATAAAAAGGATTTCTGGTTCACTGGAGGACAGAAGTATCAAAAGACTAGACTGTTTGGAAAGCCCTGCTCTGAAAAAAGAAAAAGAATGGAAATTCCTTTTGAACAGCAACTCGCATGTTAGGGCTAGACAGTCTGATGGCGCCAAGGCCTTCTGCATGGCCAGTAACCGAGACCTAGACGCTTTTGGAAAGACTGGGCATGCATTGTGATGTCGTTTCGAGTTTACACCCAAAACGACTGCGTACTTGTCAACTGATTAGCAAGACGCCTTCTTCACAGATATATGTTCATCGGGCATACATTATATGCGCGCCCCCTCAACAAACATCAACCGTTTATACTTTAACTGCTATAAATGATAAACCATCATAAGCCCATCATCTGCATTTCTGAGACTTTGCTACCAAATGATGACCAGGAATTTGTTCGGCATTCCGTCTTATGCATTTGATTACTGTAAAAGAGATACAAGTGCCCTTGGCGGCACCGGAATGTTCGTATATAGGCCCGTTATGTAGAAGCGTCGAATGGATCTAAATGTTGCCGTAGCAAATTGTGAATCTGTATGGATCCAAATCGATGAGAAATTCACTTCACCTCGGGGCAGTGCCACCAACCTAGGCTTTGCCTATCAGTCGCCATCATCTTTATTATCAGAATTCTGCATTAAACTTAAAGAACTACTAGCCACAGTATCGATTGGAAGTAAAAAGGCGGTCATAATAGGTGATATAAACATCAACCATTTAGACAAGTCATCCACTACATCCACTATCGGATACACCAATTGCTTTCTTGGTTATGGTTTTGAACCCTTAAATTCTTCTGGTGTTAAGTTCTGATCAGGCTACACAAGCACATTCTTTGGCCCTATATAATTTAAGTCAGTTTAGGCCCGAGGAAGTGACATCCTCAAGAGCGACATAACTAATCATTATCTAATTTTCCTTCGTCTCCTAATAATTCCGGTTCGTTTTATAGAGCTGTAATAAACAAACACAAGTTTATTCAACTCGAAGGCTATGCTGACTGGTCGCGTTATGCGCTAAGGACCAACGCAGACGCCGCATATAGTAAATTAATTTCTAATATACTGTAATGTCTAAACATTTCATGACCGCAAGTAAATGCCCCGAGAATTTCACAGCTCTGCACAATCCCTAACGCACGGTCGAGTATGAGTAGACGAGACAACTTATACAAAAAGGAAAAGAGGTGCTTTCAACATTTGAGGCTCTTTAAATGAGCCGGATCCACATAGCGCGAATTTGTAACACAAAAGAAAGTTTGCCACCGGACATAAATGCAGCGCGGTGAAAGCTATTATATAATATATTTTGCATGCCAGCTAGGGGAAGTTCATGGCCACAATTCAAAATTATGCCATGAATTTGTGCAGTAATGGGGTGAAGAGTTTGAATTTGGCTGATATTGAATTGAAAAACTCAAGTTGAAGTGGCATTCTAATAAAAACGTTTTTGAAATTGACTGGTGCGATTGCGTTTTGGTGGAAAAGGCAGTAAAACATGCAACCAAGATTCATGAACCTTAGAACGACAAGAACTATAGCAGGAGAGCAGTTCAGTTTTCTTGGCGCGATTAGCAGCTCTTTTGGAGTTCTTCCCTAGAATAAGTTTCTTTACCAAGTCGGAAGGCATTCATGAAGCAAGCAAGCTGTATATTGCTTTTCCACAAATTTCAAAATTGCTTCTCAAGAAAGACCGCCCATGTCCTCTTTTTCACCTTAATAAAGGGTTACTTCTGTCAGAGGGAGTAGGGAATTCCCCAGTGCTTCCAAGCGGCTGCTATTTAGTTAAGTAATAAAACGGTAAATATGGGAGTAAAAAATAAATATAACTAGGGCTATTTTGTAGGCACGGGTGAGACGAAATGGAGTCATCGTTGACAACTTTTAGTTTGATATCATTCACCTTTTTCCACCATTCACTTCGGCATTGATATATTGGGTCAGATATTCGGCCGATCGCCTTACTGCCGTCTGAATTCGTAATAAGCCAGCTCCAAAAACCACATAAAAAGCTTCCGGAAACACCCATAAAAGAGTATAAACAGTCAAGCCAAAAGCAAACTCCCATTGGGCAAATGAATTTGGCTCATTTTGATGCGTGAAAACACAGCATCTGGCTCATTTTCGATACGAGCTGCGTACACGTTTTCAGTGCGTTATCCAACTATTTTCTTGTCACCTCTATTTTTAGGGGAAAGTCACGCGAGTTTTTCGTGTCAGTGGAGATTTATCCGACTCAGTTTCGGTTTGTGGATCTGGCTTATTTCGAAAAAAAAACGGCCCATCTGTCACCATACCCATACTGCTCAAATGTAGCGCATTCAATACCAAGCGATACGAATAATGACGCATAGTGGCTACAATAGCAACGCTGCTCAGCTACTCAAGACTAATTAATTACTGACAACACGCGATCTGTTCAAATAAAGCTTTCGTATTCTTCTGCAGCAATAAGTTAATAAACTGATACCTACGATCATACTTCACCTCGAAACAGTAAATAATAACAATTCTACCGGTTTCGCCTCCAAATTTCCCTTTTTTTCTGCAAAATTGGATAATAAATAAGGCAAACACAGCTTATTTTGCAGCAAGTTCAAACCGGAATAGGCTCCTTAGTGAAATTGAAACGCGAAAATTTTTAAGGCGTTCAGAACTGCGCTTTCTTCATACCTTTATGACGCCTACCATTGTGTAAACACTTTTGACAACTGCTATAATTTGTAACTTTTCTTTCTATGTTCGTCTTTACACTGTTCTACTTTCATTTTTTTTGTCAAACTAGATCTCTGACCTTTTTGTGATTTTTGTATGTACTTGCATACAGGAGGTCCCCTTACAGCCGTGTGCTAGGGAACGTCCTTCTGCATACTCACCTATGAACGCCGTTTATGAACACACGATAAACATTATTCTTAGTCTTTTTCTTGGTGCGGTATGAGTGGCTAAGGCGATAGCGGCGTCGGGAGTGGCGGTGATGCTCCGTTACTTCTTGGTACGAGAGAGGTCGATCGCGGGCCGAGCGAGCACTGCGATGAGGGTCGGGAGCGCGCCAAGAACGACTAGCAAGTTCTTATGCTGCTTTGTTGGCCGTTTCGTTGCCTGCCACCGCAGTGTGGGATGACCAGTGTGGGCCAGGGTAAAGACTGGGTAAAGACGGGATTGTGGAGGAGACTTTTGAGCGCTGTAGCCAAACGCTACGGTGAATGAGGCTGTCAAACCGAACGGAACCGAACCGAAAACGAACGAACCGGTATTTTTGCAGAAACTAAACCGAAGCGGAACCGTTATTTTTTGAGCATGCTAAACCCGAGCAGGAACTGAACCGAAAAAAAGATAAGGGCTCCCGTCCACATAAAACATATCTCCCATCCGTTGTCAATTGTGCGCAGTCAATGCTATTCAGTGCCTCCTTTTCGTTACGTGCCAGCAGCTTCGTACCAGCTCACGCACTTTCCCCTCTATGCCACTTAACCACTATAACTCTCGTTGTACCAACAGGGGAAAGGATTGATTGATTGATTGATGATTGATTGATGATTGATGATTGATTGATGATTGATTGATTGATTGATTGATTGATTGATTTGATTGATTGATTGATTGATTGATTGATTGTAGGGTTTAATGCGCCGACGCAACGCAGACGATGAGGCGCGCCGTAGTGGAGGGCTCCAGATTAATTTTGACCACCTGGGGATCTTTATTGTGCGCCGAAATCTCGTACACACGGGCTTTTGCTTTTCGCCTCCATCAGAAAAGCGGCCACCGTGGCCGGGAATCGAACCCGCGACCTCGTGCAACAGGGGAAAGGAATGAGCCCTAATGCAGAAATGATGTGTCGCTGCTCGTAGAGTGAGTAGAGTACGAGGTTGACGAAACCAGACCAAACGAGATGTTATTCTGGCCAGCTTGCAGGTGATATTGACGACTTTTCCCTTCCCTCGCTGCAATATATTGGAGCAATGAGGCTACAAGAGTGCTTCAATGCGCAACGATGAAAGCCCCCACCGGATCTGTGTGAACGTTTTGCATGTCATAATGTGTCTAGAAGTCCCCAAACTGGCAAGGTGCCAATACTTAACAAGTATGACCACAACAGTTGCTCAGTGGCTAAGCCGTTTGCCGCTGACCACAAGTGGGTTCGATAACCCTCCTGCGTGACTGTTTTTGTGAAGTACATGGAAAACGAGAACATCCTTGTGTCGTGATTACGACCGGATTTAAGTATCACCAGGCCTGTTAAATTATCCTGCCGAACTGCAACACACGCCGCTCCTCGGAACAGAGGTGTAGCACGGGGCATCCAACGCGCCAATGTTTAAAAAATTGTCTTTACACAGACAAGCAACGAAATAGAAAGGGCGCAAAATGTTGGTCCTAAAATATTATCAAAAAGTACGTAAACCCTAATAAAAACACCAGAAGGTAGATATTCGGGCTATACTTTTTTTGTCCGGTTTTTCACAACCAAACGTGTCAATAATGCAAAGGAAGCGAGTGACGTTGCCAGTTTTTCAGGACGGTAGAGCGGAGAAGTTCCTTTTTTTTTTACAGATACAAATGTAATAGATATATCTTTGAAGCCCTTTAGCGTTAGGCGTTTTATTATTCTCTTTGCAAGAAGCTGCATACCTCGACCTTGTCTTGGAAGCAAAAACAGCATCAAAGAAGATGACAGGCGTGGAGAGCCATGCCGGTACAACACACTTCCATTCACCTAGCGCTCTTCTTTTCTGCTTGTTCTTCAGTTTTCTCTCTTTCAGCTCTAATTTGTTTTCGAAGATGCACTTCAAGTGACTGCCCAAGTCGCTACAATTACTTCTACTGCTTCTCATTACCGGTGGGGAAGTACTGCTCTCGACGAATGCACCTCGCAAAAAAGTTCCTTCTCGTGGTTCGCGCGTCAAAATGTTTTGAAACTTTGTAATGACATAATCTGTTATAAGATTCCGCAACGTAGCAGACGAAACGATGGGCGTGGTCCGGTACAATGGGCGTGGGTCCGGCACGCACACAACCGGTATAGTTATCGCAAAATGAATTTTAGTTGTCAGAGCAATTTTCCAATAATAGAGCCTCAACAAAATTGTGGCTTACACCTTCATAAGGTTGCAGCCAACAAATTATTCTGGCTGACAAAATATTATATTCTTTGGGTGTATGTACGTGGCTGTTGTTTGATTCTTCTGTTTTGCGACAACAGATAAGAAATAGGCGCCATTGGTATCATTCGCTAGTATTTAAACACGTCAGTACCAGGACCAATTTTAGGTTTCAACTTTAGCGTGATGAGCGGTTCCACAGCGACGATTGGGAGTTCAATGAACTAGAAAAGTGCACATATATGCCCAGTCATATGCCTCGGTTGTCGTTTTACGAATAGTCGCTAGGACAATATGATGTCGGCGACAGAATGTAGATGTTCACAATATCCTAAACAACACAATATCCAATTCAAAGCAAACGCTTAAAAAGCACCACACGTGAAAAAAGCACCATACCACCCCGAACCACCACACGTTGTCTACCGGCGTAATAGGAACTTAGGCGACTTTCTTACTAACTCTTGTATCAGCCGACCGGAAACTACTGGCTCCATGCCCTGTAATAAACCCTGATGTAAAGTATGCCCACACATGACCACTACACAGCGTACCACCAGCATGACTTCAGACTACTACGTAATTGTAAAGGGTAACTTTAACTGTGACTCCGCTAATGTCGTATACCTTCTAGAGTGCACTGTTGGTAGGCAGCAATATATCGGCCAAACTGAAACGCCCTTCCGAAAACGGTTCAATAACACCGCTCTCATGCAAAAGGTTGCCCTTATTTACCCCTGTCAAGACATGTGAACGGCTCCGGTCGTGCGATTGAACATCTTAAAACAACAATTTTAGAAACCGCTTTCAAAACCCACGACGACCGCGAGAATCTGGAATTCTGTGTCATTTATAATTTTAAGTGAGCGACGCTTGGTATTAATGAAAGTTCCGGAAAACTAACGTGCTTATCTCTCGATTAAAATTGGCGACCTCATAATTTTTATCACATTCTTTATTATTCCTACCCTTGAGTTTTCCATCAGAATTCGCAGAGACTCCCAAATACAGCAGCTTTATTAGCCTATTGCGGCTTAACAATGCGATTTGTCCTTAGGAAGGAGGCCGCGTTCCCCCCACAACTTAGAAACGCGTATCCCTTTGTGATCTATGTACCCTATCTATTTCCTGTGGAGCTGCTAGCTCTTGTGCAATGCACTTTTATGTACTGTATCAATTCGGTCTATCCGCGTGGGTCACACCCAAAACACATTCTTCGTTCATGCCTGTATGGATGCGTCCAAACCAGTCTCCCAACCCACTGAATAACTTATTGTATACTTTCCCTTCCTTTTGAAGCCACGATTGTCTAGTCTTCCGCACTGTCTGAACTTGCAGCCCACGCCAGGTACTTTGCCTCGTCGTGGAGTGACATCGACCGCCCACTTGTTAAAACGAGCGCTTTCTCTCTCCCTCCCTCTCTCCTTTCTCTTTGTTTCTTGCTGTTGTTTTAACATAGACATAGCATGACTGCATGCATACTCCGTTTTCAATACATCTTCCGATTGCTCTCGCAGTTTGCTGCAAATCTATATCTAAATGTGTTCCGAATGTTGGCGACAGCAAACTCATGTACCTGTACCCTGAAGGAGGCAAGTCCCGTTGCCGCTACGTAAGTGAACCTTCTTTGTTATTCGCTGTGTATCCGACTGTTTACTTCTACCATTTATTCGCGCTTTGTGAGTTTTATCTGTATATATATAACGTCTTTTTTTTCCCGCGGTGGTAGAGGGGCGGCGCTAGTTGACCGTCCTCAGAGCACTCGTAAATATAAACCCTCGCTCTAAAGTCGAGAGAGAAGCCGCTGCGGGGTAGCATAATTGGTCAGTGCACCGCACGCGTTATGCGGAGATGTGGGTTCGACTCCCGCTCCCGCAAAAACGGCGGATTTTTTCTCGAATTATTTTTTCCCGCTTATTATCACTGTATCAAAGAAACCTGACAAACACACGTCATTCGGCACTATTAAATTTTCGGAAACAGCCGAAAAGCACTGGCAATAACGACTGCAACCTTGATATGTGTCTTACCGAGTCCATCGTCCCGTATCTTTCTGTTCTGCTACATGCATTACGAGGGCTCTGGCTCAGCAGTTCGGATATGCCAATTGCTAACCCGACCTCCGACCACGTCTTACGTGGCGGCCGCTGGGAAAAAGACGTTCTACGTCTCCCGCGGTGGTCGAGGGGCGGCGCTAGTTGACCGTCCTCAGAGCACTCGTAAATATAAACCTCGCCCTAAAGTTGAGAGAGAAGCCGCTGCGGGTAGCATAATTGGTCAGTGCACCGCACGCGTTATGCGGAGATGTGGGTTCGACTCCCACTCCCGCAGAAAACGGCGGATTTTTTCTCGATTATATTTTCGCTTATTTATCACTGTATCAAAGAAACATGACAAACACATGTCATTAGGCACTTATAAAATTTGGAAACAGCCGAATAGCACTGGCTACAATGACTGCAACCTTGATATGTGTCCTACCGAGCCCTTCCAAATCCCGCGGTATTTTCTTATTTTAAATATATATATATTATATATTTAAATATAAAAATAATATATTAAAAAATAGTATAAAAGAACATCCCAAAAAGAAACATTAAATACAAATAAAATTTATTGAGAAAAAGTCATCCCTAAACACAGTAATTTTATTTTTATTGAGTCCCTTCTACTCTAGTACTCTTATTATTATATATTATATATATAGAATATTATATATTTGATATATATTTACTTATATATATATATATAAATATTATATAATAGATAGAAAATGAAAGAAAAGATGTGTATTTAGCAAAGAAGAAATATTCTTTTTTTATTGATAATATAATATAATATTAAGATAATAGGTTCTATAATATTTTTTAATATATCTATATATATAATTGAGAAAAAAATCAGCTTCAAGAACTTCGGGCATCGTTTTCCAGGCTATTCCTTTTCGAATTATACCGAATGACGGTGCTTGACTTCTTAAATTGATAAATAACCGAATATAAGTAGAAAATCCGCCGTTTTTGGAGCGGGACGATTTTATTTCGTATTGATCAATGAATCAAAAAACTAAGAAACCGCACGCCTATTATATTCGAAATAAGACGATGATTATACGACTGAATATATATTTTTACCGAGCCGAATAATGGTTTAAGATTACAAAAACGGCTCCACAGTCGGATATCCAATTGCAAACCGTCCGACCAATAGTAGGCGGCCCAAAAGGGACGTTCTACGTCTAGGGTACGAGGACGGAGTTGCCGCGCCACATCGGAAAAAAACCCGTTTAGATGATAGACCCGCTGTGGAAGCGTAAGCGAACGAGCAATACAAAAATGTTTTATCCCGTGGAAAAAACGGAGATTGTTTCTACTAATATTTCGCAATAAAATAGATAACGTGACAAGCAATCATTTTATTAAATATTTTTATAAAAACCATAGCATCCAATAATCTATATATATTATTATATACTATATATATATATATATATAAAATATATACTTGTTGCATTAATATTAAGTACCAAAGTACCAGAGAAGTTGCGCATGAAGCCTGTCAGAGCTTTTTTAAGGGTGTGTTGCATGCGAAGTTCAAAGCAGACTACACATGTCTATTCCTGGGCAGTTTACTTTGCATTTAAATTCCGAAAGCTCAAATAATCTGCACAGATTTGCTGTAACCAGAGCAGAAATTTAAACCACATCGTTCTGCTGGGTAGTTTCTGTTTCCATACAATATGCGGAATTCTTCTGTGTCTATCGTGCAACAGAAAGATGTTAGATGGCAGTCGTTCTCACCTTCCATCGACGCAACCTACTTTCTTGGATAGGGCGTCGTAGTAAATTACGAAGCAATCCCCGCCAACACCGGCTGTGTACGGCTGCACAACTTGCATACAGGCAGCCATTGCAAGGACGGCGTCCGTGGAATTTCCACCTCGGTGTAACATCTCTGAATCAATGAAGAGCAGTGAACGTAAAGGTTGAAGAGCAACAACTAAAAATTATGCTGTTACTGTTCGCACCCTATTGACAGACTGTTGCAAAGTATGTTACAGTAACCTTGGTGTACGTCCCCAAGTGCGGCTCCAGAATAATTAATCCCGCTCCACGCCCCATATATATAAATATTAGAAGCGGCGTGTAACATATGTTTTCAACTAGAACAGTTGAAATGTTTCAGGCCGGGATTCAAGTTGAAGCAGTGGCAGCCCGCGAAAAGGTTCAAAGCACGGACATGCAAAAACAATACTAAACAAGTAGTAGGGGACCCACCTAATCCGGCCTGGCTCGCAACTACTTCCTCGCTAATCACAGCTGCGTGTGGCATAATTACGGGTAGTTTCATTGAAAAGCGCCGTGATTTCTGCCAAATACCTGATACTAATAAATAACGGACAGCGCCATTCCTAATGAAACTGCGCATGGTGAAGTGCTCAGCAATGAAACTCATGTGCGAATTTCCGTTTGGCAAGCATGAAAATTGCCTAAAAACAGCGCAGCTGCCATGAATTGAAAATGCGGATGTGGATCGGAAGTGGGAACAAAACTACAGAGTATACAAGCCACGGTTGCTGCACGCACGGGAACACACGAGGCCAGCAGCCCGTTAGGAAGGCCATATGGATATAAACAACATCTGCGCTTTGAGGTAGTCGTGCACTGTGCGTATCAGGAACTCATAGAACGTACTACCCATGGTAGATGGCTTGTAAATGCTTCCACCGGGGAAGCGCAGCAATTTTCAAGTTGAAGGCGACCAAAAATTACCCAAAGAGATCAGCAATGATGTAGACTTCCAGCGGTCAACGGATCCTAGAAATTGTTCCCACACATAAAATTGGTTCAGCCCCCTTCCGCTCGGTTCATTCCGCTGGGTATCGAAACATGCGGCACTCCTATTGCGCCTCCAGAACTTCACCATCATACGAGGAAACATCCGTCAAAGATATCGGAAAATCGCAACTTGTTCTGCGCTGTTAATTTACGGGACATGCCTATGCTAGCCTGGTTGCCACAAAATGTGCTGTACTACTAAATTACGGAACACGTTCTGTAGCACCAGGTGACGGGAAGTGTTGCGTGGTTCTAAGTTATGGAACAAATTCCGTACTAACCGGATACAGGAAATGTTCCGTACAAATGGGCAGCAGTAAATGCCCCGTGTAGCTTGTCTACAGAACACGTTCAATATGCATAGTGAAAAAGTGATGTTCTATAAAGCTTAACTACCGGAAATGTCCCGCATAGGTGGGTTACTGAACAAACTCTGTATTAGCTCAGTGCGGAACATGTTCCGTGAACGAGACTGCAGGAACTCTACCGACAACCTAATTACAGTACAATTCTTATTCTTTATAACTACTAGAATGGTGCTGTAATGTCCTTTTATGTTACATGCTGTATTAATGAAGTCAACATGCAAAATTACCGTAGTTTGTTAAAATGTTAAATGTATTCTGTGCTATATTACAGGTTTCGTAAGGATACACTCGCAGTATACGCTCAGCCAGAGAATACGCTGCAATGCAATGCATTTTTATTCACTCGGAATTGTTCCATTTACGAACCTTAAAAATGTTGCAAGCTCAAGAAGATTTTTCGTGCATTTGTAGCAAAAAAAGAAACAGCCTTGAGGTGGCAACCTTTCTTTAAAGCGTTGCGAACACAACAGTTCAGATTGAATTGTTGTATGCATTGCATTCCAGCATATTCTCTTGTTCCGCATATATTGCGATGCGTGTTACATAAGGAAACGTTTATTGTAGCAACAACTACATTTATCACTTTGATGGTTCATGGAAAATCAACTTCATGCAATTTGCCTAGATCGACATGGTAAAAAACGCACTAGATGGGGCATGGAAGGAGTGCTAGACATCAACTGGGGCTTTACTGCCAGAAAATGCAACACAAATATACATGCGCAGAAACTCTAAGAAAGATACGGAAGGCCAGCTTTCACAGAGAATGTGATTGAAGCTGTAGATGGGGTTGTTGTTTTGTGTTTAAAGCCAGAGAGGGCGTGCTCACGCATTCATCATTTTCCTTGATATTGCATGCAGAACCCCAGTAGAACTATTTTTGCACTTTGTCATAAAGATTCCAGGACGCCTGTTCCCTGAAAGTCAGGCGTGCAAGAGAACCCCGGCAGTGATCTGCCAAATGTCCTCCCCCGCCAATGAATTTATGGCTGCGCGATCCTCTCTCAATCTTTCATTAATGCAGCGTCCGTCCGTTCGACGCAGCATCTTCCACAATATAGCGGAATCCTGTAGACCACACCTTCTTTACAATCCACGAAGCGTGTAGAGTGCTTAGTTGTGAGCCAGCCTTTCCAGCTTCATGGTTGCGATTTTTGACATACGTGCGAGCTTGCCTGGCGATGAAAAAACAACCTGGGTACCACACCTTCCCGCCACTCTTTTGAACCGGTGGCACAGGTTGTGTACAAATCGCACGAAGACAGGCCGCGCCTTCTGGCCTTCAGGTTTTTTCAGGCTTGCCTGGCTCCCTGAATTTGTATCTTTGATCAGGCTTCCATCTGTGAAAGCCTGCAATTCTGCAGGAAAACCGGCATTTCGCAAGTGTCAAGCTTTCTGCTGAAGGCTACATACAGTTTGGTGGGCGCAGGACTTTTTGAGAGCAGCCCTCATTCAGTTTTTGACGGTACCCTTTTTTACGATCTTAGAACGGGCCGAGTAATTGTTAGGCACTGGCTTTTTGGACCGTGGATGATAACTCCAGCATACCTGACCCTCATAAAAAGATACTTATATCGAGGAACTGAAGGCATCCTTCTTTAGGGAACTGAAAGATGAATATAAGCCCTTTGCAAAATGAATTAAAACGCCTTGAACTTGGTTCACGAGTTTAGCCGAATGCTCAGCCCGCCCATTCTTCAAATGAACGAGGTAGTCATCTACGGATCGAAAGACTTTCAGAATCTTGGCACCGCAGACTGTGTTAAAGCTTGTGTGAATACGCTTGTCCCGAAAGGATAAAAACACAGAACTTAATTTTCCCTTAAACAAATCACTTAACTCACAAACAGTTCCTTTTTGACAAGCGTATTCACACGGACCTTGACAGAGTCTGCGGTGCTAAGATTCTAAAAGTCTTTGTACGTTGGTGATTTCCTGGTTGTTTTGAAGAATGTGCGGGCTCCGGATTCTAATGAGCTCGTAAAGGAAGTTCTGGGCGTTTTTAATTGATGTGGAAAAGGGCTCAAATTCACCTTTCAGTTACCTGAAGAAGGATGCCTTCAGTTCTTCGATATAAGTATCTTTTTTATAGGGGGCAGGTGTGCTGGAGTTACCATCCACGGTCCAAAAAATTAGTCCTTAACTACAATTCGGCCTATTATAAGATCGTAAAAAGGGTATCGCCAAAAACGGCCTGCCCGCTGCTCTCAAAAAGTTCTGTGACCACCAAGTTGCATGAAACCCTATTCGGCCCTTTTATTTGGGGGAAAAAAATAGACTGCAAGACGGAACCCTGGAAATTTTACCGAGCGGAATAATTTTACATGCATTACAGGACGGCTCCAGCAGTCGGATAGCCAATTGCTAACCCGCCCCGACCGATACATAGCGGTAAAAGACGTTCTACGTCTACCGGTAGTCGAGGGCGGAGTTGACCGGCGTCACTTGTAAATATAAACCCCGTTCAGTGAAGGTAAGCGCTGTGGATAGCGTATCGCAACGCACCGAACACATTTAGATATGTGGTTTCGAGCCGCTCCGGAAAAATCGGAGATTTTTTCTGACTATATTATCGCTTATTTATAATAATAATAAACGTGACAAGCAACTATTCGGCTATTAAATATATATAAAAAGCCGAATAGCATGAATGACGACTGCAATTATATATATATATATATATATATATATATATATATATATATATATATATATACTCTGTTGCATTAAGTATTAAGTACCAAAGTACCAGAGAAGTTGCGCATGAAGCCTGTCAGAGCTTTTTTAAGGGTGTGTTGCATGCGAAGTTCAAAGCAGACTACACATGTCTATTCCTGGGCAGTTTACTTTGCATTTAAATTCCGAAAGCTCAAATAATCTGCACAGATTTGCTGTAACCAGAGCAGAAATTTAAACCACATCGTTCTGCTGGGTAGTTTCTGTTTCCATACAATATGCGGAATTCTTCTGTGTCTATCGTGCAACAGAAAGATGTTAGATGGCAGTCGTTCTCACCTTCCATCGACGCAACCTACTTTCTTGGATAGGGCGTCGTAGTAAATTACGATGCAATCCCCGCCAACACCGGCTGTGTACGGCTGCACAACTTGCATACAGGCAGCCATTGCAAGGACGGCGTCCGTGGAATTTCCACCTCGGTGTAACATCTCTGAATCAATGAAGAGCAGTGAACGTAAAGGTTGAAGAGCAACAACTAAAAATTATGCTGTTACTGTTCGCACCCTATTGACAGACTGTTGCAAAGTATGTTACAGTAACCTTGGTGTACGTCCCCAAGTGCGGCTCCAGAATAATTAATCCCGCTCCACGCCCCATATATATAAATATTAGAAGCGGCGTGTAACATATGTTTTCAACTAGAACAGTTGAAATGTTTCAGGCCGGGATTCAAGTTGAAGCAGTGGCAGCCCGCGAAAAGGTTCAAAGCACGGACATGCAAAAACAATACTAAACAAGTAGTAGGGGACCCACCTAATCCGGCCTGGCTCGCAACTACTTCCTCGCTAATCACAGCTGCGTGTGGCATAATTACGGGTAGTTTCATTGAAAAGCGCCGTGATTTCTGCCAAATACCTGATACTAATAAATAACGGACAGCGCCATTCCTAATGAAACTGCGCATGGTGAAGTGCTCAGCAATGAAACTGATGTGCGAATTTCCGTTTGGCAAGCATGAAAATTGCCTAAAAACAGCGCAGCTGCCATGAATTGAAAATGCGGATGTGGATCGGAAGTGGGAACAAAACTACAGAGTATACAAGCCACGGTTGCTGCACGCACGGGAACACACGTGGCCACCAGCCCGTTAGGAAGGCCATATAGATATAAACAACATCTGCGCTTTGAGGTAGTCGTGCACTGTGTGTATCCGGAACTCATAGAACGTACTACCCATGGTAGCGGGCTTGTAAATGCTTCCACCGGGGAAGCGCAGCAATTTTCAAGTTGAAGGCGACCAATATTATCAATGAGATCAGCAATGATGTAGACTTCCAGCGGTCAGCGGATCCTAGAAATTGTTCCCACACATAAAATCGGTTCAGCCCCCTTCCGCTCGGTTCATTCCGCTGGGTATCGAAACATGCGGCACTCCTATTGCGCCTCCAGATACTTCACCATCATACGTAGAATCATCCGTCAAAGATACCGAAAATCGCAACCTGTTCTGCGGTGTTAATTTACGGGACATGCCTATGCTAGCCTGGTTGCCACAAAATGTGCTGTGCTACTAAATTACGGCACACGTTCTGTAGCACCAGGTGACGGGAAGTGTTGCGTGGTTCTAAGTTATGGAACAAATTCCGTACTAACCGGATACAGGAAATGTTCCGTACAAATGGGCAGCAGTAAATACCCCGTGTAGCTTGTCTACAGAACACGTTCAATATGCATAGTGAAAAAGTGATGTTCTAAAAAGCTTAACTACCGGAAATGTCCCGCATAGGTGGGTTACTGAACAAACTCTGTATTAGCTCAGTGCGGAACATGTTCCGTGAACGAGACTGCAGGAACTCTACCGTACAACCTAATTACAGTACAATTCTTATTCTTTATAACTACTAGAATGGTGCAGTAATGTCCTTTTATGTTACATGCTGTAATAATGAAGTCAACATGCAAAATTACCGTAGTTTGTTAAAATGTTAAATGTATTCTGTGCTATATTACAGGTTTCGTAAGGATACACTCGCAGTATACGCTCAGCCTTAGAATACGCTGCAATGCAATGCATTTTTATTCACTCGGAATTGTTCCAATTTACGAACCTTAAAAATGTTGCAAGCTCAAGAAGATGTTTCGTGCATTTGTAGCAAAAAAAGAAACAGCCTTGAGGTGGCAACCTTTCTTTAAAGCGTTGCGAAAACAACAGTTCAGATTGAATTGTTGTATGCATTGCATTCCAGCATATTCTCTTGTTCCGCATATATTGCGGATGCGTGTTACACAAGGAAACGTTTATTGTAGCAACAACTACATTTATCACTTTGATGGTTCATGGAAAATCAACTTCATGCAATGTGCCTAGATCGACATGGTAAAAAACGCACTAGATGGGGCATGGAAGGAGTGCTAGACATCAACTGGGGCTTTACTGCCAGAAAATGCAACACAAATATACATGCGCAGTAACTCTAAGAAAGATACGGAAGGCTCAGCTTTCACAGAGAATGTGATTGAAGCTGTAGATGGGCTTGTTTTTTTGTGTTTAAAGCCAGAGAGGGCGTGCTCACGCATTCATCATTTTTCTTGATATTGCATGCAGAACTCCCAGTAGAACTATTTTTGCACTTTTGTCATAAAGATTCCAGGACGCCTGTTCCCTGAAAGTCAGGCGTGCAAGAGAACCACCAGCAGTGATCTGCCAAATGTCCTCCCCCACCAATGAATTTACGGCTGCGCGATCCTCTCTCAATCTTTCATCAATGCAGCGTCCGTCCGTTCGACGCAGCATCTTCCACAATATAGCGGAATCCTGTAGACCACACCTTCTTTACAATCCACGAAGCGTGTAGAGTGCTTAGTTGTGAGCCAGCCTTTCCAGCTTCATGGTTGCGATTTTTGACATACGTGCGAGCTTGCCTGGCGATGAAAAAACAACCTGGGTACCACACGTTCCCGCCACTCTTATGAACCGGTGGCACAGGTTGTGTACAAATCGCACGAAGACAGGCTGCGCTTTATGGCCTTCAGAGTTATTCAGGCTTGCCTGGCTCCCAGAATTCGTATCTTTGATCAGGCTTCCATCTATGCAAGCCAGCAATTCTGCAGGAAAACCGGCATTTCGCAAGTGTCAAGCTTTCTGCTGAAGGCTACATGCAGTTTGGTGGGCGCAGGACTTTTTGAGAGCAGCCCTCATTCAGTTTTTGACGGTACCCTTTTTTACGATCTTAGAACGGGCCGAGTAATTGTTAGGCACTGGCTTTTTGGACCGTGGATGATAACTCCAGCATACCTGACCCTCATAAAAAGATACTTATATCGAGGAACTGAAGGCATCCTTCTTTAGGGAACTGAAAGATGAATATAAGCCCTTTGCAAAATGAATTAAAACGCCTTGAACTTGGTTCACGAGTTTAGCCGAATGCTCAGCCCGCCCATTCTTCAAATGAACGAGGTAGTCATCTACGGATCGAAAGACTTTCAGAATCTTGGCACCGCAGACTGTGTTAAAGCTTGTGTGAATACGCTTGTCCAGAAAGGATAAAAACACAGAACTTAATTTTCCCTTAAACAAATCACTTAACTCACAAACAGTTCCTTTTTCGACAAGCGTATTCACACGGACCTTGACAGAGTCTGCGGTGCTAAGATTCTAAAAGTCTCTAGCTACGTTGGTGATTACCTGGTTGTTTTGAAGAATGTGCGGGCTCCGGATTCTAATGAGCTCGTAAAGGAAGTTCTGGGCGTTTTTAATTGATGTGGAAAAGGGCTCAAATTCACCTTTCAGTTACCTGAAGAAGGATGCCTTCAGTTCTTCGATATAAGTATCTTTTTTGATAGGGGTCAGGTGTGCTGGAGTTACCATCCACGGTCCAAAAAATTAGTCCTTAACTACAATTCGGCCTATTATAAGATCGTAAAAAGGGTATCGCCAAAAACGGCCTGCCCGCTGCTCTCAAAAAGTTCTGTGACCACCAAGTTGCATGTAGCCTTCAGCACCAAGCTCGACACCTGCGCAATACCGGTTTTCCTGCGGAATCGTTGACTTGAATATATGGAAGCTGATCAAAGATACAAATTCAGGGAGCCAGGCAAGCAAAGCTGAACGCCACCAGGCGCGGCCTGTCATTGTGCCGTGTGTACACAACCTATGCCAACCGCTCAAAAGAGCGGCGGGAAGGTGCGGCACCGAGGTTGTTTTTTTCATCGCCAGGCAAGCTCGCACGTATGTGCAAAACCCTTAACAAGGAAGCTGGAAAGGCTGGCGGCACAAACTAAGCACTCCGTAAGCTTAGTAGATTGTAAAGCAGGTGTGGTCTACAGGATTCCACTATATTGTGGAAGATGCTAGGTCTAACGGGCAGACGCTGCATCAATGAAAGTCTGAGTGACCATCGCCCAGCTATAAATTCATTGTCCGGGGGAGGACATTTGGCATATCACTGCAGGTGGTGCTCTTGCGTGCCTAACTTTCTGGGAACGGAGTCCTCCGCTTCTTTAGGATAAAGGTGCAAAAAGAGATTACTAGGCGTTCTGCAATAACAAGGAAAATGATGAATGCGCGAGCACACTATTTTTGGTTGTGCACACAAAACAGAAAGCCTATACAGTTTCATTCACATTCTCTGTGAAAGCTGCGCTATCCGTATGTTTCCTAGAGTTTTTGCGCGTGTATATTTGCGTAGCATTTCCTGTCAGTAAAGCCTTAGTTGATGTCTAGAGCTCTTCCCGTGTCACTTTCTCTACTACTGTACCTTTCTAGTGCGCTTTTTACCATGTCCAATTTGTATCACCAACTAGCCCATATTTTTTAGTTCAATAGTCTCCTTTCTAGTACAATAGACCGTGTTATTCCAAAGTATATGTGCCGGAACCATTCAGTAACTTCAGCGTCTTTGGTCAACCTGGTCGCCATAACTCTGTGTCGTGCTCGTGGAGTAACCTTGTTCATCAACCACCAGCTTATCGCGCATGAGGTGCTGAAACTTCTGGCGCCTTGTGAGCCAGCGTTGTGCCGTACGGAAAGAATATTGCCCCTGTGGTGCTCAGAGCTGCGGTCCCAGGACCGTTACTACAAATTCTGTCTTAGTATTATTTCGGCATCTCTTGTCAACGTCAATCAAGTGCGTGAATCCATGTTTGAGACGTTTTCACGGGAAGCACAAAAAGTGACTGCGTTTTTGTGGGCAACAACTCTGCCGTCCCTGCTTGACTGGACCAGAAAGCGTGAGCAGGAATGCCGTTCTGAAAAGCCGACGCTCCTTTTCCTGAAAGTGTACAAACTGTGTTGAACAGAAAAACAAAGTTTGCACCGACCGACGTTCATGAAAATCCTGTAGGAATGCTTTCTGTAGTAAGAAATGTCGCAATTGGAGTTTTGCCAGATGATGAAAACCTGTTTTTTTTCAGACGTTGCTGCCTGCCTTAGGTCTAGAAGACCGAGCTGCAATGGTACTGTGCAATTTCGGGACGCAATGAACCTTTTGGAGAAAATAACTTATCATTCCGGGTGTCTGATGAAGAGGTTGAATTTGTAGTGTTTCCTAAGGGTGACTTTTTTGAAAAAGCACAGCAAAGCCGTATCGAATAATGTTATTCCAGTTAAGTGCACAAAAAAGAATTTAGGGAAGAAGGCATTCGCCTTTTGTGGTCAGAATAACTTGCAAAGCCATAAGAAAGCCATCGGTGGTGGTGTGAGAAAAGACCATTTAAATGTTTTTTCTGTAAAAACGCCCAATGGAGGAATGCCATTCAGGGCGATTGTGACGGAGAAAGATTCATGGCAAGGAACCCGTCTCAAAATTTTGCAAAGCATCATAAATTACTTAAGGTAAATGACCCTTACCTTGTGCCTAAATCGGAAAGTGTTTTGAGCTTCATTACTGTACCAATTTCCTCAGAAGCGGCTGCAGGCCTTTTCTATCGACCTTGTAGACCTGTTCTACTCGATTCCGCAAACTGAACTCTTTTGGGCTGTCCGAGAAAGCATCGACGACTTTGGCCCTGTTTCTTTTGAGAATACTATTGGTATTATATCAAACATTTTCTGGAATTATTAGATCTTACCTGTCCTCTACAACAGTCGCTTTTAATGAAACACCTTTTTTTCAAAAGGACGGGATTTTTATTGGATCATGTATTGCCGCACCCTTAAAGGGATTTGTTTTTATCATTTTGTGACAAGCGTGTTCACACGTTCATTGACGCAGTCTGCGGTGCTCATTTTCTAAAGTATTTTGTTATGTAAGTAACTACCCGGTTCTTATGAAGAATGTGCGGGCTGAGGATCCGACTAAGCTTGTAAACCAAGTACTAGGTGCTTGTAATTCATGAGGAAAATGGCTCAAATTCACCTTTGAGTAACCTGAACAAGGTCGCCTTCAGTTCGTACATATAAGTATCTTTTCCCATGAGGGTCAGGTGCACTGGATTTACTATCCTCGTCCAAAAAACAAGCCCTAACTACTATTCGGCCCTATTCTAAGATTTCAAAAATGATATAGTCAAAAACTGCATGCGTGCTGCTCTCAAAACGGCCTGTGACTACCAAATTTCATATAGCCTTTAGCACCAAGCTCCACGCATTCGCAATGCTGGTTTTCCTGCGGAATTGTTGGTTCTATAGCGGGAAGCGTAATCAAAGATACAAATTCAGGGAGCCAGGCAAGCTTGAATGAACCTAAACGCCAGAAGGCGCGGCCTGTCGTAGTGCCATGTGTACATAACCTGTCCGACCAGATAAAAAAGTGGCGGGAAGGCGCGGCACCGAGGTCGTTTGTTCAGCGTGAGGCAAGCGCGCAGGTGCGAAAATCTGTAATAAAGAAGTTTTAAAGGCTGGCTGCACAACTAAGCAATCCACAAGGTTCTTGAATTTCAAAGTAGGTGTGGTATACAGGACTCCACTAGATTGTGGAAGATGCTACGTAGGACAGACCGGTTGCTGCAATAATGAAAAATTGAGAGAGCATCGCGCAGCCGTATATTTATTGGCTTTGGGAGGACATTTCGCACATCACTTCCGGCGGTGCTCTGGCAAGCCTGACTTTCAGGAAACAGGCGTGCTATGCAGCGTTAGGACACAGCTGGGAAGAGAGATTATCGATTCGTTCTGTATTATCAAGGAAAATGATCAATGCGTGAGCAAACTATACCTGGATTTGCACACAAAAGAGAAAGCCTATCTACAGCTTCCCCACACGGGGCATCTTGATCAATCTTGGTGACGGTGTTGGCGACACCGCGAACCCCTAGCCCCCATACTCACGCTGTAACCGACCGTGCTAATGAGTTTTGAGGTGAAGGGTAGAAACCTCTAACGGTGGTCGTCAGAGCCTTAGTCAAGCTCCGCCGATTGGGCTCACTGCCTGTCTACCAGGCAGGGAGCTCCGGGACCTCTTTGACTACCAGGGCTAACGTCAAAGGAGAAAGTACCCCCGTCTCTCTGCTTTTATACATGCTGTATGGTATTTTCGCACCGAATGATCAGCCTCTCAAAAGAGGCGCACCGAATTACTTGCTAAAGAGAAGGCAGAACATTTCTATAAAAATCTTGTAGTTCATTCCCCAGGGGACACCCCTGTTGGCAAGAAGTCAGTCATTCTTTTGGACAAAAGCATTAAGTCTGTTGTCGGCTGAGACTATGATACTCAGAAGCTTTCATTCGGTGACCTACTTGTTCAAGTAAAAAGAAAAAAAAAATAAAGCGAAAAACTCCTGAATCAGACCACGTTGACTGACCTGTCTGCTACTGTGACTCCACATAGTACTCTCAACTCCTTTCAAGGTGTAATCTTAGAAAAGTAATTACAGTCTGAGACAAAGGTGGAACTTCTTCAGGCGCTTCAACCTCAAGGCGTAACTTCTGTCAAACGGATTGTAATCCGTAGAGCAAATGAAGAAATCCCAACAAAGCATCTTGTCCTAACATTTCATTTCATAACCCCACCCGAAAAGGTCAAAGTGTGCTTCATAAGCTGCAATGTACCACCATATGTTCCTAATACCAGGTGATGCTTTAAATGCCAACGATACGGCCATGGAACTCTATCATATCGAGGAAAGCTGACTTGTCCTAAATGTTCAGAGTCTGACCATTCGTCGGATGACTGTCAAAACAGCACAGTGAAATGCCCGAATTGCAGTGGCCCACACTCTGCTTATTCGGGAACCTGCCCTCAATTTAAAGCAGAAAAAAACATTCTACAAATGAAAGTAACAGAAAAGCTCAAGCTGCTTTCGGCCACACCTTATGCAGACGGTGCCCGCCGGGGGCTGGGGCGGCGTTTTTCTTCAGCACAGCGACACAGTGCAGCCTTGCTCCTGATGTGTTGCTGTACCAGCCCCCAACTGTGCAGCCATCTGCTGCCTCTACAACACCTGTAGAGGCTCCGGGGGCCCTATCACTTGCCGGACTGCCTTCGGTAGTCCAGCGCTGTCAGGAAGCACCCAGTGTGGCGACTCCAGCGAATGTGCCGATTGTGATCACCGCTGAGAGCTCTGCCACTCTCACTATTTCCTCTCCACCGGCCCTAGGGACACCTGAGGGCACAGATATGGATCGGGAGGGACCACAGCAGCGCCCATCCAAGCTCCACCGCGTGCCCCGCACGCGGCGTAGGCAAAGAACACCGGAAAGGGTACCAAGTCAACGGGGCCCAGTCCGCTGTGGACCCCCTTGCCTTCAGGTGACGACGTGGACGTCGAGCCCTTCCGGCTTTCATCGCAGCGGAAGGAAAGGGCTGCGACGTCCAGGGCAGTAGAGAAGGCCAGAAAACCCCTTCCAAGAGTCCAAGCCCCGAAAGACCCTACATAAATAGTCACACTGCAGTAGCTCCGAACACATCATAATGGGAAGAGAAAACATAATACAATGGAACTGCAGAGGCCTTTTGAATAATCTTGACGATGTATACGAAATACTGCATGCTTATCAGCCAAGTGTAAGGTGTGTTCAGGAAACACATTTGAATTTTAAACACGCAAATTTCTTGAACAGTTACTTGGTATACAGATAAGACAGGGATGGCTGCACGCACTCTTCGGGGGGTGTGGCCATAATCACACGGAAATCCTTGGCATGCCACCCTGTCACTCTGAACACTGTCCTTTAGGCTGTGGCAATTCGAGCAATATTATTTAAGAGGTTGATAACGGTATGCTTCATATACATTCCTCCTGATGTTACACTTTTGAGCTCTGACTTCGAGGCGCTGGTTGACGAGCTGCCCGAACCATACATTCCATCAGGCGACCTCAATGTTCACAACTCTCTTTGGGGCTCTTCTCGCATGATTGCCCGAGGTCTCCTGATAGAGAAATTTCCTTACGCCTTCAGGAGCATGCCTTTCCAGAATAAACAGCCTACATGCCATAACATAAGACACAACACATACTCATATCTTGACTTGGCGATTGGCTCCACAGTTATCTTTCCTCTTCTCGAGTGGGGTGTGGGCACTGACCCATATGGCAGTGACCACTTCGGCACCTCACCAACCTATATAGGTAAAGGCACATGCAGTCCATCTTCCCAAAACCGGTTCAATGAAGCAAGAACTAACTGGAATACATTTACAGAGACATCCAAACTACACCACAAATCTATTGAACACCTACATTTTGAAGAAGCTACCTAACTCCTCACGGCGCACATCCTCGACGCTGCTGAAATGTCTGTTCCCACCGCCTCTAGTGCCCTGCGCAACCAGAGGAGGCCGTAGTGGAATGAGGCATGTAGGCGAGCGTGACAGCCCCAGAACAAGGCGTGGGGTATCCTGCGTCGGCACCCACGTCGGGTAACCTCATTTTGTTCAAACGGGCCAAGGCGTTCGGGAAACGTGTGCACCGTGAGGCAAAACGAGAGAGTTGGTGTACATTCATAACTTCAATTAACTCCTACTCAGACACACGAAGAGTATGAACACGTATACGCAAACTCAAAGGACAACAGACACACAGCCTGCCCCTGGTCTGTACAACAGGGGACACACTGGAAGACCAGGCTAACACACTCGCACAACACTTGCAACACGTGTCCAGCTCAGCACACTACACAAACACTTTCATGACACACAAAACATCTGTAGAAAAGAAGGCCCTGTGTGATAACAACAAGTTGCACACTTCTTACAATTCTCCTTTTTCAATTCGTGAGCTGAAGGCAGCCCTGACCACATGTAAGCCTTCAGCGCCAGGTGCAGACAAATTCACATACACCATGATGCAACACCTACACTCATACACCCTTGAAACACTTCTACATCTATACAATAACATATGGCTTTCCGGGCACATTCCTAGCTCTTGGAGGGTGGCCATAGTAGGGGCTTTCCTGAAAGAAGGGAAGGACCGTTCCTCTCCTGCCAGTTACAAGCTGCCTGTACAAGCTCCTCGAGAAGATGATAAACCGTAGGCTCGTGTACTTTCTTGAGTACAATGGTCTTCTCGAGAGCTGCCAGGCAGGCGTCCGCGCAGGGCGATCCACAAACGATCAATTAGTTGCACTGGAATCCTACATTAAGGATGCCTTTATACACAAACAGTACTGCATGACCGTATTTTTTGATATCGAGAAAGCTTATGATACGGCATGGCGTTATGGCATTCTTGCAGACCTAAAATTCCTATGGTATAACAGGTAACATGCTGAATACTCTTTCCAGTTACCTGTGTGAACGAACATTTCGTGTGAGAGTCGGTTCGGCACTTTCAAACGTTCACGTACAGGACAATGGCGTGCCTCAAGGTGCCGTATTGAGCTGCACCTTGTTTATAGTTAAGATGAACTCTCTCCGAAAGGCACTGCCGCCAACCCTATCCTGCTTGATGTATGCAGATGACGTTCACATATCTTTCAAATCATGTAACATATCCATCTGTGAACGCCAGGTCCAGCTTGGGGTAAACCAACCTTTCCGCTGGGCAGATGAAAATGGATTTAAACTTAATCCTTCTAAAAGTACCGGCTTTGTATTCTCAAAAAGGCGGGGCATCCTGCCCGATCCCGACGTAAAACTCTTTGGCGACTCAATTCCAATAACAAGAGAACACAAGTTTTTGGGTGTGGTGTTTGACGAGAAGCTCACATTCATCCCTCACATAAAACGACTCAAACAAAAATGCTTCAAGAAAATGAATATTCAAAAACTCTTATGTCACCAATCATTCGGTGCAAACAAACAACTTTTGCTTCGACTTTATGCCGCGTTGGTGGGGTCACGGTTGGACGACGGAAGTGTTGTGTATGGGTCAGCCACAAAAACAGCACTTAAAATGCTGGACCCAGTGCTTCACTTGGGGCTTCGCCTGTCTTGTGGGACATTCCGTACCAGTCCTGTCGCCAGTGTTTATACTGAGTGCGACAAATGGTGCTTAGCGTACCAGCGAATTTATGTTGATCTTCTATATGCTTCCAAAATCTCATCAATGAATAGCCATCCCTTTAAACCGGTTTTTAATAATACGACCACAACTAAACTCTTTCTAAACCGCCCATCAATTTCTGTTTCCTTCTCGCTGAGAGTGAGGGACGAGGTGAATATTCATGAGGTCTCCTCCTTAGACACATTCAAATTATCTCACACTGATCTTGTAGCACCATGGCATCTCCGTCCTGTGTCATGTGATCTGTCTTTCGTACGATACAATAAGAACAAGATACCAAGAAGTGGGATTTCGCAGCATTTCATGTATCCGCAGGATAAATACAGGGCTGCAGAATCTTTCAGCGACGCATCTAAAACGTTCACTGCGGTGTCCTGTGCTGCGCATGAACCCAATTTTGAAGCATATAGAACCATGAATGTTAATACAAGTATTTCTACAGCAGAAGCATATGACATTTTTCTGGTTTTAAGTCAGATAGTTGAACATCATATTCCGAAATCCGTTATCTATACAGATTCACTAAGCGTCGTCCATGCATTCTCACCCGGAAAGTCATCGAAAAACAATGTAGTTAACCTTGTCTTGAAATCACTTATGGTGGCGTATTCTTCAAACCTTCAGGTGACTGTGTGTTGGGTAGCAGCCCACTCTGGCATCGGCGGAAATGAACTGGCGGATGAAATGGCCGCCATGCTGCACTCGGAAACACAGTAAACATAACAACACTACCTTACACAGACCTCAAGCCACACATAAGACAGCAACTCCGTAAAACTTGGCAAGCAGACTGGAGCGAACAGACAGACAACAAACTACACGTAATAAAACCATACTTGGGACAATATACTACTGACTCACACAACAGGCACATTGAAGTTACCTTAGCTAGATTACGGATAGGCCATACACATGTAACGCACTTGCACCTTCTCACGGGATCTCCAAGACCTCTGTGTAGCAGGTGTGGGGAGGGCCTATCCGTGGTCCACATACTCATACAATGCAAGGCACTTGACACAACAGGACACAAACATTTTAGAGAACTCTACAGACAAGAGATTCCCTACACCCATCGTTGTTTCTGCGTGACGATGCCATGGTTTCGTGTGAAACGCGTGTTTAAGTATTTGTCAGACGTTACGTTTTTAAACCTCATTTCCTATTATGCATAATCAAATCTGGCCCTATACACCAGCCATCACCATTATCTTTATCGATCTTACTATGTCCGGTTTACACGTTTCATACCTTTCTTTATGAGGTAATCACTTCTTTTGGTTTAATAACATCTCTGGCGCTCTCTGCCTTTGTTGGCCTTGCGCCATTAAACCCCGATCATCATCATCATCATCTATCTACAGCTTCAGTCACAATGTCTGTGAAGGCTGCGCCTTCTGTATCTTTTTAGAGTTTCTGCGCTTGTATATATGTGTTGCATTTTCGGTCAGTAAAGCCTCAGTTATGTCTAGCGCTTGTCCCGTGTCACTGTCTCTACTTCTGTCCCCGTCTAGTGCACTTTTTACGATGTCGAACTCGTATCGCCAACTAGCCCAAATTTATGCGTTGGATAATGTGCTGAGAGCCGTACTTTCGTGGTCCCCTTGAATATCTGCTGAAGTTTAGTAATGCTGTCTATATTGTATTATGTCTGCCCTTGTTAACCATCTTGACTCATACTAAAAGACAGAATGTTTCCGTTACACCTCAAGTAACAACAAAAACTTCCAGTAGCCAACAATACACTTACACTAGCAGGAAATAAAAACTCCCAAAAGTTGCGAAAAACTGTGTCCTCACAGCGCTATGCGGCAACTGTAGCCTCGCCATGAGAGAATTAAACGACTTGTTATGTCAGGCTGAAACATTTATTTCCTCTACGGCAGAAATCTACTAAAACAGAACGTGCTTTTATATGCAAAGTAATGAATAATATCCAATGCAAACAAATTTTCAAACTTCAGCCATTCAAACGTTCAGCGTTTCAAAATTGTGTAGCACAATCTAGCTACTTCCTCCGGACCCCCTCCACATTTTGGAAAGTGCTGGGGACTTCAGGCTGCATGTTTGTTACTTTTCTCAATGAGTGGCGGGACCATCTTCTGGCCTCATGCCCACACGTTGCCTGGAATATAAGGCACACAATAGGTTTCTTCGGACCCTCAGGTTTGCGTGCCCAGCACCATAGGCGCCGATTCACCAACTGCTATAATGCAGACTAATTTGTTTTCAGCATTTTATACCGCCAAATTTACATTAAACAGATGCCAGAACCACCTCATTTTTTTCACAAGGCTATTGCTGTACATGGCAACTGTTTTTTTTTTGCTTGAAATAAAGCCACATAAAAAAAGCATCCCAAAGTTGACTAGATCAACAGATGTGATTTAGGCCCGCTTTTCAAAAAACGACTGTTTAAATGATTGATTGATTGATTGATTGATTGATTGATTGATTGATTGATCAATTGATTGATTGATTGATTGATTGATTGATTGATTGATTGATTGATTGATTGATTGATTGATTGATTGATTGATTGATTGATTGATTGATTGATTGATTGATTGATTGATTGATTGATTGTGTGGTTTGACGTGCCGATGCTCCTCTGGTGACGAGGCACTCTGTACAGGAGGTCTCTGGGTTTTATTGACCTCCTGGGGATATGTTAACGTGCGCCGAAATCTCCAACACGTACAAGTTTGCTTTTTGCGTACTTCAGACAAGCGGCCGCCGCGGCCGAGAATAGAACCCGTGTCCTTAGGCTGTTGGTATTAACCGTGAACTTTGAGTACTGGGGCGAAATACGGGAAGCATATTCTCAGAAATCAATAGCAACCATACTACCGCTGTAAAACCTGTTTCCCACTTAAACATAGGTACATTTTCTGGACAGCCAACTTTGCCGGGCAAATGCAGCGCTAAGCACTCTAGTATGACTCTGAGGTGGCTGAGCCACGCTGATTGCCTTGAGCACCAGCGTGCAATCCTTCACCAAGGCGTAAGGCAGAATATTATTTAATGTATTTTCTAAATACTACAATAATTTCTAACACAAAACGGGTGATTAAGGCAGGCTGTTACCCTACCTGCTGAGTCGTACGCCAACAGAAATCGTTGCCCTCAAAGCTGCATGTTCTCCCCACCGATTCCTATTTTTTTCTATATACAAAGATGTGTTCGCTGCATTTTGAACAGCAGAGTGAGCCAGTAAAATATAGGTAGTTGTAAAATGCCAGCAGGCTGTCCAGCCTGTGTACCACAAGCGCAATTATTAAGGGGAAATCCCAATGGTTCCTTTTTCTGCATCATCAAATATTTCAGGCACATTTTTTCTGTATTTAACAAACTAAACGTGATAGGCTCTTGAGACGTTGAAGTTGCTAAATGTTTTGTGATATATGTAACAGCATAAAACTATTTTGTATTGGAAAGCACACACGAGAGATTATTGTCTCACCCGCTGAAGCGTTATGAAAAATAAATAGCATTTGCCTCAACAAAAATTTCAGATTTCCGAGCTGCCACTAAAATTTTTCCGCTAACACATTTGCTGCTAATTGGGTGGATGAGGCTAAATCCGCTGATATTACTTACAAAGATTCCAACTCACAGCTTAAGTTGTAACAAAATGCAAATGCCGTATAGCTCCCACATATTCTTTGAATTTTCTGCTAGCCCAACCCCCCAATTAAAGTTCATCGAAAAATGTTGTTACGAGCGCATTCTTCACCGCGCTGGTTTTTACGTCTTGTATGCTGGAATGCACGTGAACACCATTACAGTTAAATGACGGAGGGGCAGCTTTAGTCCCGAAGGTGGCAGTTCGTCCCTATCCCGAGGATTAATAGGGGGAATTTTGTATACCTCCTTGTAGCCCTGTATGAGAGAAATACCAGTTCTGAAGAGAAGATAACAGAATGCGTCTTGAAGTATTGTGACATTGTGAAGATATGAATTCAAAATAGTGATTCAGTGTACAGACCTCCAGGCTTTGTACTCGTTCTATTTACTGAAGTGAGCTCTTTCGCTTTACACAAACAAACATAAAGTTCGTTGCTACTATTACCATTTATGGAGAATCAGATTGTGATTATATTAAAAAATGACCCAGTTAGTAGTTCTAGAGTATACATGTTTATATAAGTGTATTCACGTAGAACGTCCTGCGGGGAACTATCAGGCAATCTGGCGCCATATTTGCAAACAAAGCAGCCTCTTTAGGGTGTTACAAAGGATCACTAGCTGTCATACCAAACAGAGTACCTCCTTAGTAAGTTTTCGCGTAAGCGTTATGACACACGAGATGCTCTAGCTGCATTTATCATTGTGGGCATCATGCAAAGTTGCCTTGACATGACTTCTCATACCCGAGTTGAAACAAGTAAATCTGCCTTCGTTTACCAGCATAGTGTTGCAGTGTTATTGAAGAATATTACAATTTATTTTATTAACTTAATAGTGGCCACAAAGATTCTTTACAGGGTGCTACGATAAAGAAGCTCATTGAAGTCCTGAGCGCGCTGGCATTGCCACTATGCCAGTGTTTTTTATATATGCGGAAAATTGAGCTGGGTGCTGCAGCTTCGTCTCGTGTCATTGTCCGGTGCCTACAGGGAGCAACTACAGCCACGCCTGGCTTGAACTACTGCCTTGCATCATTGTGCCATGTGGGGTTGCTATGTTAATACATAGCCACAAAAGTTGGTACGGGATTCAGGCTGTAGGCTTCATAGGTAGCATAGAGTTCCTCACAAAAGTGTACTAAAGGGAAACCAGTGTTGGAATCACAGGCAAGCCTAAAATTACAGAAAAAAGCACATTTTTATAACGTTCATGCTTTGCTTGAACAATTTAGCGGAAAAGGGCAATCGATGCCTTACCCTTGTTAAATGCATTGTTCTTTTCTGTATGTTTTTTTTGGTTTGTTTTTATCTTTATACCTTGTATTGTTCCTTGCAATTGTGACTCAAGTATTCTTGTATTTTGTAGTTTCTTGTCCACTCCTGCTTGGGCTGTCAAGCCTGCAGTATTGAATAAATAAAATAAATAAAATAAATTTTAATATCAATATAGAAAAAACAGAAGAACCAATCACCCAAGTATAGCTGGACAGCCATAAAAACTTGCAGTAAGACATGAAATTTGCTGAGCTTATGGTTTGAGAAACAACGCCTTCGCTATTATGTTTGTTTTATCCCGTTGTACGCCTCCAGCGTTTGGCGCCAGTTTATTTCAGCGCTGCCCATGGTTTTCCACCTATTGATTTCACCACTGTCCGCTGCTCAGCTTCACCACCAACCCCCTTTGGTAGGCCAATCACTGCTCCAGCTGAGCTAACTGAAATGAACTCCTGAGGAACTAAAAACTGCTACCATGCGGTAGCAATGACAGCAGCGGTGGGCCGCCCCTATCGCAATCTGGTTATGTGAAAAGGAGTTTGAATGGGTAGCTTGGAAGCCTAAGATTATCATCATCATCATCATCATCACCAGCCTATCTACGCCCACTGCAGGGCAAACGCCGGTCCCATTATTCTCCAATTACCTCGGTCCTGTGCCAACTGTGGCCAATTTATCCCAGCAAACTTCTTGATCTCATCCACCCATCTAACTTTCTTCCGCCCCCTGCAACGCTTGCCTTCTCTAGGGATCCACTCTGTTACCCTGAATGACCAGCGGTTATCTTGCCTTCGCATTGCATGCCCTGCCCACGTCCATTTCTTCTTCTTAATCTCTACTAATACGTCCTTAACACGTGTTTGCTCCCTGACCCACTCCGCTCTCTTATTGTCCATTAATGTTACACCTATCATTTTCCGCTCCATTGCCCGCTGAGTCATTCTCAATTTAAGTTGAACCCTCGTAGTGAGCCTCCAAGTTTCTGCCCCGTAGGTGAGTACCGGTAAGATGCAGCTGTCATACACTTTCTTCTTCAGCGACAATGGTAGGCTGCTATTCATTATCTGAGAATGTCTGCCATATGCACCCCACCCCATTCTGATCCTTCTAATTATCTCTGCCTCATGGTTGGGATCTGGGGTCACAACATGGCCTAAGTAGATATATTCGCGTACCAAAGATTGTCAGCTGCAGGCTAATGCTTGTGTCAATGCTTGCGCTTTTCCCTTTCTGATTCTGTTCAAGACCTTTCTCTTTTCACAATGGTGGCAGCCCCACAATGACCGGTATCTGCCCACATTTTGTTCAATTTTTGTCAAAAAAATTTTAAATAACTAAACCTACTTATCCCCCTACAACCATTGTTCCCAAAATATCCAAATCTCAAAGATACGTAGGGAAACCCCCGCTACAGTGTCTATCAAGTAGCACATTTTGTGCATACAAGGTTAACATAGCATGACAACGTGAATACTTTTCGTGCAGAATTCTGCTGCAACAAACACGCTACACTAAAAAGTCAGGAAAACACCCTGTAGTTTTTACATTTTAAGAGAACAAATTATCAGAACATGGTGTGAAAGTTGTACATGTATGCGTGAGGAAACATCTCCAGTTCGTTGTCAGCCTAAGTTACCAACACACATTAAGATCGCTGCACCTATTCAGTATCAGGCGAACTGCCTTATGTGAGCGCAACCTATTGCACGTTCATCTTAAATGCCACTGCAATGAAATCGAGCTAGGCTAAGCAGGTTTTGTGCTCTCACCAAAAATACGTTATTCACAACCAAATGCATACCTTTAAATGA
This sequence comes from Haemaphysalis longicornis, assembly GCA_013339765.2. Lineage (NCBI taxonomy): Eukaryota > Metazoa > Arthropoda > Arachnida > Ixodida > Ixodidae > Haemaphysalis > Haemaphysalis longicornis. The sequence goes on along the minus strand of CM023453.1, from coordinate 168,829,734 downwards.
ATGCAAGCACTGCAGCCACCACGCTGCACTACTTCATCTTCAGGCAATAGTAGGCGTCATGCCAGAATGAAACGTAAAGTCTTTCAAAAAGTTTTCACCGTCAAGAATTACTATCCATGAGCAATCAAAGATGTTTCCACCTGAAAAACATCAGAAACGGAATTTAAAAAGTTGTTGAAACAAATGCGCACTCCTCAATTGTCAGGCATAGTACGTGATAAAAATGAAAAGTTCTTGAACATTCCTACATCAAAACACAAGATAAGTTTTTTTGGACCATGATTCCTGAGAAACGCAAGCTGTTCTGATTTCCAAATCATCATCATCATCATCATCACCAGCCTATCTATGCCCACTGCACGGCAAAGGCCTCTCCCATTATTCTCCAATTACCTCGGTCCTGTGCCAGCTGTGACCAATTTATCCCAGCAAACTTCTTGATCTCATCTGCCCATCTAACTTTCTGCCGCCCCCTGCAACGCTTGTTTCTCTAGGGATCCACTCTGTTACCCTTAATGACCAGCGGTTATCTTGGCTTCGTATTACATGCCCTGCCCACGTCCATTTCTTCTTCTTAATTTCTACTAATATGTATTTAACACCAGTTTTCTCCCTGACCCACTCCGCTCTCTTCTTTTCCCTTAATGTTACACCTATCATTTTCCGCTCCATCGCCCGCTGAGTCGTTCTCAATTTAAGTTGAACCTTCTTTGTGAGCCTCAAAGTTTCTGCCCCGTATGTGAGTACCGGTAAGATGCAGCTGTCATACACTTTCTTCTTCAGCGACAATGGTAGGCTGCTATTCTATATCTGACAATGTCTGCCATATGCACTCCACCGCAATATCATCCTTCTAATTATTTCTGCCTCATGGTTGGGATCTGGGGTCACAACTTGACCTAAGTAGATATATTCGCTTACCACTTCCACTGCCTCGCCACCTATCTGAAATCACTGTGCTGTCCCGAGGTTATTGATCATTACTTTAGTTCTCTTCATATTATTTTCAGGCCCAGCGTTCTACTCTGTTCCCCCAGTGTGGAAAGCATGCTTTGCAATTCGTCCCCCGAGTTACTTAGCAAGGCAACGTCATCAGAAAATCTGAGGTTACTGAGGTATTCTCCAGTTACCCTTGCTCCCACCTGTTCCCAATCCAATGTTCTGAATATTTCTTGTAAGCATGCTGTGAATAACATTGGAGAGATTGTGTCTCCTTGTCGGACACCCTTCGTTATAGGTATTTTAGTGCTCTCCGTATGGAGGATGATTGTAGCTGTAGACCCATTGTAGATGTCCTCTAGTATTCTTACATAATGCTCGTCTACCCCCTGGTTCCGTAATGCCTGAATGACTGCTAGGGTTTCGACCGAGTCAAATGCTTTCTCATAATCTAGGAAGGCTATATATAGGGGTTCAGTATACTCAGCGAACTTCTCTATCACCTGATTGATCGTGTGAATATGGTCCATTGTTGAATAACCTTTACGGAACCCTGCTTGTTCTTTAGGTTGACTGAAATCTAAGAATGCGGAAATTTGGTTAGCGATTACATTGGTAAGTACCTTGTAGACGACTGACAGTAAGCAGATCGGCCTGTAATTTTTCAGGTTCTTCATGTCACTTTTCTTATGGATTAGGATGATGTTCCCGTTCTTCCAAGATTCCGGTGCCATTGCGGTCATTAGGCATTGCGTCTACAGGTTTGCCATTTTTTCAAGTACAATTTATCCGCAATGCTTCAAGAGGTCTGCTGTTATGTGATCCTCACCAGGTGCTTTGCTCCCTTTCATCTCTTTCAAAGCCTTCCTTACTTCTTCGGTCGTTACTGGTGGGATGTCTATCTCCTCTGAACTGTCTCGATGGGCATTATCCTGATGTCCCGGCTACTGTACAGTTCCCTATAGAGCTCCTCGGCCACTGTGACTTTTTTATGCCTATTTGTGATGACATTGCCTTGCTTATCCTTAAGTGCATACATCTGATTTTTCCCCACGCCAAGACGTCTCTTCACTGCTTTCAGGCTACCTCCAATCTTTACAGCGTATTCGATCCTCTCGATATTACACTTCCGTATGTCACCTGTCTTACGCTTATTGATTAACTTCGAGAGCTCCTTTAGTTCTATTCTGTCAGCTGCGGTAGAGATTTCAAGGTTAGCCATTTCCTGGTTAGATCTTTCGCCTCCTGTGAAAGTTTACCAGTATCCTGTCTAGCCATAGTGTCCCCGACTTCTACTGCACACTCGTTGTTAATGCGTGTAAGGTTGTTGCTGGCTTCCTGTGTCGTAAGCTCGGCCTCCTCGTTAAGAGCGGAATATCGGTTCTGCAGCGCAATCCTGAATTCTTCTACTTTACGTCTTACTGTTAGCTCATTTATCGGCTTCTTTCGTACTAGCTTGTTGCGGTCCCTCCTGAAATCTAGCCTATTTCGAGATCTTACCATACGGTGGTCACTAGACCTTACCCTTTCGAGCACTTCCACATCCTGCACGATGCCAGGGTTATCGCATAATATGAAGTCTATTTCATTTTTATGCTCCCCATTCGGGCTCCTCCAGGTCTACTTCCGACTCTCCCGTTTACAGAAGAAGGTATTCATTATGCGTAGGTTATTCCGTTCTGCAAACTCAACTAGTAGGTCCCCCTGCTATTTCTACAGCCCACACCATTGTTCCCACCTGCCTTGTCTCCAGCCTGATTCTTGCCTACTTTAGCATTGAAGTCCCCCATAACTACAGTATACTGTGTTTTTATTTTAGCCATCGCCGATTCCAGATCTTCGTAGAAGCGTTTAACTAGGTCGTCGTCGTGGCTGGATGTGTGCGCGTAGCCCTGTACCACCTTGGGTTTGTATTTCTTATTGAGCCTAATTACCAGACCTGCTGCCCTTATGGTATAGCTATAGTATTCTTTTAGGCTTATTGTGTCTACTTTCTTGAGTTTTGCCGTAGACAGAAGAGTGTACGGCATGGAGTACACGATCCGGACTATGATGAATGCTTAGATTAGTCGAAGCGTGTCCGACTGCCCCATACATCTGTGTCACAGGTCTGACCGCCGCCGTGGTCAGTTGCTTCGCAGCCACTGGGGACTGAGAGCCGTGGGTTAATTGGCGTATTCAGCCGAGGTTGTGGCCGTAGCTACACCAGGGTGGCCAATCCTGCTCGGTGAGGGAGTGCATTACCGGCAATGGTCGCCGGGGTCAGGACGCACCCCAAGCCCTTGTGTGCCATTCCATCAATACAATGATTTTTTTAATCAGGTGGGAATTGTCCGGCACCGGGATTCGAACCACGGTCCTTCTGCATGCGAGGCGGGTGTTCTACCTCTACGCCATCGCTGCATAAAAAAGAATAAATCTATCTATCTGAAATAAAAGAAACTAAATTGAATTTAGATCACTGGACAAGCACAGTTTTTGCCAATAACAGTACCAACAAAGCAAAAACTTTTGGAAGACCGTAAAACTAATAACAGCAGTAGTAAATTAGTATCCCGCCGTAAGCAAGCCCTTATTATTCGCTCAGAATTCTAATGCTGACCACCATACTGTGCTTGAACCAGTATCCTGAGCAATTTTGAGCAGCGTGAAACATTGGTAGCTGAAAACTGACGCCGTCTTTATATATAAACGTCAATACGCGAGATGGGTGAACGACCTAGCGCATTATATTTGACCTCACCTCAAACTCACATCTTACTGAGCAGTCACCTCTATTAGTGGACTTGACTGCCAGTTCGCCTGTATGTCAGATGAGTACACCGGGGTTTGCCACACCTGAGCGGCAACTCACCCTCTACCTCACTTCAATGTCGGCCCCATGTCAACCTCAAGCTTATACGCCAAGCCTTTTTTTAAATCTCAAGTATTCAAAAACATGCTTCGAAGACGTAGCAGCACCTGAAATGGACGTAGCAGGCACCTGAAATGGACACTTTATATACAAGGCATCAGTGCTAGCATTTACAAGTATCAATTAGTATGAGGCAAATTCTAAGCCAAAACTTTTCATATCTTGCAGAACATTGTGAAGGTTCATTAGTATTGTGTAATTGAAACAAAAAGTTTGCCACGTGACATCAGCGAGCAATAGAGCTTAAGAAAAATATGTTGTTTTGCAACTGATTAATCGTGAATGAGTTAGATGATATTGCATGTTTAAAGATGACACTATGAATAAGCATTTTTCCTGGGTCACTTTTATAGCCTCGTGTTATAATCCTATCACAATTTTATATAAAACACAATTATGGATAAGACACAATTTTAGATGCGAGGCAGCTTATGGTGAGCCTGTTCCCTCCGCCGTTGTGTGGGCGCCGTTTTGCGGTGTCCACACCCCCCCTGTGCATGCCTGGCCAGGCACCACTGATGTTGATTGTGGCAGAAGGCCCCTAGGGTTGCCAACCAACGAATCCATCACGAAATAGCTTCCCGTTCAACCACAGCCGTCATCTTCCCGTAGGGGAACCTCCTTCCACAACGCCGCGATGAGTGCCACCGGCAACGCCGCCGGTAACGCCACCTGCAACGCCAGCGTCAACGCCAGTGTCAGCGGCGCGGACAGCGCCGCGGAGAAGAGGACTCGACCCGCTTTCACGAAACAGCAGCGGCGACAGGCCAATCCCGAACTTCGGGCTCGCGAAGCCGAAAGGAAACGTCAACGCCGCCAAGAAGCTGCTACTAATGCAAATAGGGCTCGCACAGCTGAAGCCACACGTCAACGCCGGTAAGCAGATCTTAAACTTCGGGCTCGGGAAGCTGAAGCGGAACGCCAACATCGCAAGAACGACCCTGAGCTCCGGGCTCGGGAAGCTGAAGGGCGCTGTAAACACCGTCAAGAAGCTCGGGCTCGCGAAGCTGAAAGGAAACATCAACGCCGCCAAGAAACAGCAACGGATGCAACCAGGGCTCCTGCAGCTGAAGCCGCACATCTACGCCGGCAAGCAGATAGTGAACGTCGGGCTCGGGAAGCTGAAGCAGCACGTGAACGTCGCACAGACGATCCTGAGCTCTGGGCTCGGGAAGGTGAAGAGCGCCGTAAACACCGTCAAGAAGCTACGGATGCAACAAAGTCTCGCGAAGCCGAATCGACACGTCAACGCCCAGCAGCGGATCCTGAAGCGGCGCGGGAACGCGAGTCGGCGGCGAATTCAGCCAGCCGCCAAAGCAACTACTGCGACTTAGATACACCGGAGCCGACGCGTGGAGCCGACGCGCGGCTCAAGCGCGATTTCCTCGACCGGAGCTTCGGGCATAGATGCAGTATGTGTGACTGGATTTGGTTCGATAACAACTTGACCAAAGTCGGAAGCATCCAGAACAAACAGTACCAGAACGCGGCCATGGGTGTGCTGCAACAAGAGTTCGATAACATCACTGAAGCGGATGGCGCCAACAGCAGCAACTACGCCGAGTACACGGTGTACCGCTTACAAGGACGCGGTAATGTCGGGCAGGCTGCCCTTGATGAGCGAGAGCTGCGAACCCCAACTTAACAGGAAACGACGAACTGAAAACTATTAGGAACTTGAGTCGACCACGTGGTTCCGCTACGGGAAGATGGGTAAATATTTTTTAATCAGCTTAAGAAGGTATTTTGTTTGAAAGTATAAGTACGTTGAATTTCAAGAGCACAAAAAAATTGCTAGTACACAGCAGAGTGCCCGCACACAAAAGCATGCACACTGGTGTTTATATTCATTAAAACCTAAGCTAAACTCTACCTCTTATTCAACCCGGGCAAGTTATTCAAAGGAGTGGGAATAGGCCGAATAGCACAAAAACAAATACCCCCCTTCTTACCGCACTAAACAAATTTCTCACATTTTCAATGGCCATATGCTGCGCAGTTGGCTTACCACTTCCTGGCCACTTCGCCAGCTGCCAACCAAAGAAGTGATCCAGTGCTTAAAATACATTTCATTCAGCATGTGATGTGCACGAAGAGCAACAGCATAGCTTCGATTGTGCCTCTATCTTCAATTTCTCCTTCGAAGAGTCATTACCAAAACAAGGCCAAATTTACCACTCATAGAGGTGGCAACTTGCACAAAAATTATGGGGGATGCTCACAACCCTCTACGAATCTGAAGGCAAAAGTCTAGTTCGACCTTCTGTAGATCTGCTATCGAACTGTTATGTTGCTAACATCACCCCGCTGCCGCAGGTGCACCAGTCGCCACCTTCCTCATGACGGCAGCTATAACAAGCAGCGTTTCGAGCTGCCCAAGCACCTTTCATTGTGGTGTATTTCCCGGTCTTCCCAGCACGGAGCCAGGGCCTGGTGCGTAGTCACCCATGGCAAAGTGAAATGAAGCTCTGAGTGCATGCACCAACGTATACTATGTGTTTCTAGAACGTTCTAGGGTCCCTCCCCGCCCTATCCGATAACCGACCTCAAGCAATGATGATGATGTTTGAATGCTAATGGCGGAATGCCAAGTAGGGCAAAGAATGCCAAGAAAGTGTTTTGATGAATAGCTGATTACAAAAATTGGTTAGAGTGAGCACAAATAACATAAATAAAAGACGATGAGGATGGCTGGAGTACAGGGCCAGGATGAAGACCAAGTGCGGTTAAATGATAAATTAGGTGGCTGGTGTATAGGACCAGGTGTAAAACTATGCGTGCTATGAGACCAGCTGTAAGAAGTAAACCTCTGACAGAAACTTAAAGGTGCGCTTAACAGAACACATGGCATCATCTCCGAAAAAGTGCGATGGGTGTAATGGAACATGCTGTCTGTAGAGTTCTCTGAATTGTTTGCATCGTGTGATGACAAGTGCCTTGCCTTGAATGATGACGTGTATCATGAATAGGCCCTCCCCACAGCTGCTACACATGGGTCCTGGTGAATCAGTGACCAGGTGCCAGTGTGTTATATGGGTGTGGCCCATTCGTTACCTAGCTAAGGTAACTTCAATGTGCCTGTTGTGTGATTCAGTAGTATATTGTCCCAAATGTGGTTTTATTATGTGTAGTTTGTTGTATGTCTGTTAGCTCCACTCTGTTTGCCCTGTTTTACGGAGTTGTTGCTTGATGTGTGGCTTGAGGTTTGTGTAAGCGAGTGTTGTTATGTTGACCGGGTTTTAGAGTGCAACGCTGGCGGCTATTTTATGTGCGAAATCATTTACACCGATGCCAGAGTGGCCTGGCACCCAACGCAGAGTCACATCAGTGTTTGTAAGAATAGGCTTAAATTATTGATTTGAAAACGAGATAACGATGTTGTTTTTTGATGATTTTCTGGATGACAATGTACGGACGACGCTCAGCGAATCTGTAAAAATGATGGACTTCTGAATGTCATGTTCAGTTATGTGGCTTACAGCAAGAAAAATGCTGTATGCTTCTCTTGTAAAAATACTTGTCTTTGCATTAATGGACCCCTCTGCTTTAAAATTGGGCCCGTGCTGTTTCTCCAGAAGTGCTGTTTCTCCTTCCCGAAGCACGTTTAAAGCTGTCACTTATATTTTCTCTACTACCAATTTTGTGTGCTTCACAATGTATTTCAATTAAACAGGTTCCAGACATGAATTCTAGATACCTTCTTTTGCCAAGGCATGGAGAGCTCAACCAAACAAGTGTTCAGGTTAGTGGTAATGTCAAGATGGTGCAGTTGTGCCAGTGCATGGATTGGATCGTTTGCTATATAAATAAGGGTTCCAGGCACTACCATGATAAAATAATATGTACCATCTTACCAAGTGCAAGTACCACGGGCATTAAAGGGGCTTTAAATAAACAAATATGTTAAATCAACATATGTTAAATAAACCACGGGCATTAAATAAACATATGTGGATGCCTGCAGTAACGAATAAGTAAATGTATGAATACAGGGTAACACAATGGATATTTTAGCCGGCTAGCTCAAATCTTTTATTGGAACAGGACAAATTTGTGCATCACTAACACGAAAAAACTGTTCAAAATTACACAATTTCAGCAAAACAACACCGGGTTTACCAGACCAACAGCACTCGGAAAAGGACAAGGGGTGCTCAGGGACGAAAATAAACGAGAAACCCCCAAGAAACCTTAATGTCTTAGGTTAGTAATACGGTAAGAAGACAATCTCAGAATTTAGAAGTCACGCAGATAAATTGTGCCTGCCAGCAGGGCGCATGCCACATTGCATGTCCGGAAATACATCTTCCGCGAAATCCCAGGTATACGTGTTAGCAGACATTGGCTTTCATGCAGAAAAGTAAATCCAAGTGAGAATATTTCTCTAAAATGTAAACATCAGCGAAGGGAGCAGACCTTCTTTACTTTGCTGCAAGCCGCACGATTTTAGTTTTAGGTTATAAATACCACATGCTGAACATCTGAACTATATTGGTCACGATAGCACTAAACTCCATGACAGAGATCTGGCCTACAAAGTACTGTTGTGGGCATGGAAGCGGGGCTACCTAACCTGAGTGAACTTATGTAGTGTAGCTCACCTAACGAATACAATCACTGAAACCTCCAACCTAAAGGACCCTAGTGCTAAGTATATTGGCAGCATGCGACAAAATACATTAAAAAAGTAGCTGAAGTCAAACTTTCTCCCTGTATAGCTCAAAGGAGCTATATGCCATCGAAGCTGCCACGCTGGATTCGGGTATGCCCGACATAAATTTAGACATCTATGCTTTTTCAGTGTAACTCAAATCCAGCAAAACAAAAATAATGCATCCCCAATTTAGTTAATTGGTGACTTGACTTCGTGACGCATCGCCTTTTCGAGACGTACCAGAAAATATACTCGTAACACGAGTTTGGCGAGGGCTCAGGGATCTACAGCGTGCTGCGCTTCGAGGTTTTGCCATGACGAATTCATTCGAACGGTACTTTTTTTTAACTTAAAACAGATACACGAGAGACGCTGCTCTGTCATACTGCCTGCGATGCCGATAGCCACCGGAGAAACAACAGTATTGATTTCGGCATTGTGCTACATCAGGAGTATCGTTGCAAAGACCGATCTCGTATCAATAGCGGAGCACCTCGCCTCTCTCGAAAAATTCCCAGCGGCACGCCGCGTTTACTATGCAGCACTTACTATGCACCATCGCACTTCCGCGCTAATAGCAAAGGCCCAAGAAACGAGCCGATGGTTACATTTTCCTCATCAGTAGCAGGCGCCTACTTACTTGAATGGTTCTCAATTGGGAAGCATTACATATTTAGGCGTAGTTTACCCTTGCCGATGAGCTTGAAGAAAGCGTGTATACTTCACGAAGGGCAAAAAAAAACATTTAATAAGATTGCGATGTACGCTTGGTCCTCAAATACCGATTGCCCGTCGCACCAGTGGGCTCCTCGCTGCCTGCGAACGCCGGAGGATCGGTCTTCATTTGCGAGCTGACTGCGCGGGGAGCATTCTTCAGATCGCTTCCGGTGAATAACCTGATTCAGGAGCAGGGGACCGTATATTTCTAGCACTATCGGTGAGGCATTGCAACTGCTTCCCCAGCATAGCTTTTTTTTTCAATCCCGGAAGAAATAAAAAAGAGCACCTTGCGAAACGTTGACCTGCATTACAGACTTTTAAACCACGTGCAACAATGTAATTAAGTTAAGTGGAGTTAGTTCTTCCGCACGACGGGAAAGTTTTGCGTGAAAGCTGGTAGACTCCTCACCTACCGCGACATGCACACACAAGCCAGAAATTACAATGACAGTGACACAAGTATTATCAACTTCATGCTTGGCGTCCTAGGTCTCATAGTTCTCCGGTATCATAGTCCTAGGTCTTATTGTTCATAAGAAGCAGCTGTCTACTGTAACCCAGAATCGCAGCCGTAGGGAAAGCATTTACCGCCTTCAGGTAAGCGTTCGCTCGCCCGGCGCGACGCCATCAATCGAATGATATCAGGAGCACTAATTATCTACCAACAAACGCCAAGGCAGTAGATTCACTTCCACATTTCACGTCACTCTCGTTAATACACTCCACTTAAAGGCTACCGTCGAGCCTGCAGTGTAAATACGCTTTATCCGCTCTTCCAAATTGAAACCACGTTAGACTTAAGATAATCGTGCACCGCATCTGGGATGCACAAGAAGCGGATTGCGCGTAACGAAGGTGAAACTCAGTTGTGAACAAATATATGGAAGCTGCCTTTCAACACGATCCTGTGAAGCATAAAATCCATTCCACGACGGGGTTGCAGAAACAGTCTTTTTTACTCGAAAACACGGACGGAGCGTAGGTCACACGGACGACACTCGGATTCGAAGCGGCGAGAATCGAAGTTTCCGGACGATGAGCGAGCCTGCGCGGCGCTGTGAAGTGCCCTATTCCGGGCTGCGTGCGCGGGTCACTGGGCGATCTGCCTCCGCGGACTGAGGGTGGAAACCGATATAAAATACAAGAAGTTATTGAAACCTCTGATCAGCCGCAATGTGTGTGACATCTGCGTTTTGAAACTCTAGGGTCTTCTGCGTATCCACCACCTTTCTCCGCCGGTATCTGATGTTGTTACGTAAATAGAACAGTTTTGGTGCTACGGTACACTTCCTGTTTCTTCGATGCAACTGCAGATTGGGTGTCATATCGACGAACATTGCCTTTTTCATTGCTGTTTCCACGTAGACTAATACAATGTTAAAACAGTGTGAAACATCGGGCGTTTATTCTAACAAATTATGGCTATTCAAATCTTTTCAAAGGCAGATTGGACGCGAACTCAAAATACTCGCAAGTAGGAGTGGTTCGCAAAGGTCTGCAGGAACAACTACCCTTCGACCGCGTTTAGAAAAATAGTCAGAGACACTAGAACCCACAGGAGCTATTTACCCAAATGAACAACAAGCGGCTGGAGGAGCCACCAAATAGGTAACCACGCGGTGGGTGCAACGATGCGCGTCCCCGGGCCGCTGCAGCACTATGGGTGGGGTGGTGTTGTTGACAATAGAGTTGATTGCGGTAGTCTTTCTTGCCACGCTACGCCAAACGACTGTACTAAGCTGGGAAGCCTTCCTGTAGTAAGCGGGCCTAACCTGGGCTTCTTGATAAATTTTCCGGGCGTTTTGGGTGCACACAGCACTTGCGTTTTATGTGAAGCAGTGAAATCGCAAGTAAGATGGCTGTTTAATTTACCGTATCTCGGAAAATACTTGTGCTCCTCAGTAAAAAAGAAGAAAAAAACCGAAAAGCAGCAGTCAATCATGTTACATGTACAGTCGCACAACCATGGAGTCTGCACTGCATTGGTAGAGGGGATCGTAACAGGTATAGACAGCACGCGAGCGGCGGCCAAACTTGTCAAGAAAGCATGCAAGCGCGATCTACGAGTGGGTGCCCTGCAGATAGCGAGTGTTCGCGAACGCATCCGGCTAGGCCGCCTCGATGTACAGTTGCCAGCAAAAGTTTGCGAGATGCGCAGCGCGTGGCCTAGCGGCGCAAAACTGCATCGCTTCGCCATTTGCAGTTAGCGAGCACCGGGTCGAGGCTCACGTAACTGGTGTACTGCACGCGCTTTGCGCATGCCTGTCTTTTATTTGTTACAAGACACATCTGATCACACGCTTGGCCTTGATATGCATTTGATATTCGTGGCAGCCGCTGTGGCGTCGCGTGACCACGGCCGTCGTCCTGCTACCACTGGGGCTACAAAACACGTAGCCCGCGGCCGCCGTTTGCGCGGCATTGAGCGCTGAGCATGAAACTGTGAGGTAACTGTACTAGTCGATGCCGCAGAGAATAGCCGAAGGGATCTCTGCAGAAGGCAACTTCACCGGTTATTTATTTTCGTAAGGTTTTCAGCCTAAGAAATGTGTTTGAGCAAGGTAAATATATCTTTTTCTTTATCAAACGTTGTTTGCCTCTTGTTTACATGTGCTAATGCCTTGGTAATGCTTCACCTACAAAATCAATCTTGGGCGCGTAATCTCACTTTTGGCGCCGCCATGGACTCCCGATGGCGTGTAGATTCTTCATTCAAAAGGTAAGCACGATGACACAATATATTACAGTGGTGGCGGTCGCATTTTTCTGATGGCGGAACGTGAAAAGGAATCATGTTCCGTTCGGTGAGAGCAATTGGCAATAAATTACAGACCCAGATGTGGGAGAAGAACTTATATGCGCCTTAAAAGAAAAACCAAACCAAGAACTGTTGATTGCAGAGCAAATACTCCGGTTCGTACGCAACGTTGTTTCTCTGAGGACCAGGGGGTGCACCTCTTTAAAGAGGCAGGACACACACGTATGTTCGATTGAAAAGAAATAGAAAAAAAATCAGACCCCTTCCAGTATGTGATGAAGAATGACAAGCCGAGCTTGGCGGAATCCAAGAAGGTCACCGGAAGAAACAGGTTGTGTGTAGGAGTTGCACTTATAACTTCCGAGTTGTTCAGCTGAATGGAATACGTACTAATGTTTTATTCTATAGGACAAAAACGGGGCTGAAACTTGCTCGCCAAACGTTGCAATCGTCTTAGCGGCTAAATATCAGACAATTTCTTTTGGGGGAGATCCGGCAAAAAGAAAAGTTACAGCCGTTTTCTGTAACCTTGCCTCCTGCATAGGCTGTCATGTATTGACAGCAGACCGTAATTCCGTATCGTTCACAGCATTTCCTATAAACTAACTATGATTCGGCGTAATGCTAACCTCGTCTTCGTGCAGCCAATTTCACTATGATACTTTTAAATGATACCTACATTAGACTGAGAGCTAGATCATTCACCGGAACGTTTGCTTTCACGCAAGAATTAATTTGGCGACATGAATGTTTTCTATGCACCCCATCGACGGACGCAGTTTCCGAAAGGTAGCCCAACTCCTCCTGTAAATTAAATTAAGTCGTCGACCATTGCATCACTTGAAAGATATCATTTATTAAATGTTGCCCGCCACGCAAACGGCGGCCGCGGGCTGCGTATTTTGTAGCCCCACTTATAGCAGAAAGACGGCGGTGGTCACGCAGCGCCGCAGCGGCTGCCGCGAATATCTAAAGTATCACGGGCAAGCGAGTGATCAGATATGCCCCATAACAAATAAAGGACAGGCATGCGCAAAGCGCGCCTAGCACGCCAGTTACTTGAGCATCAACGCGGCGCTTCCTGGCTGCAGATGGCGCAGCAATGCAGTTTTGCGCCGCTCGTCCAGGCGCTGCACATCCTGCAAACTTTTGCTGGCAACACTACAAACGCTCATCCTCTCGTTGGCTGTAGAGAAATCGATTTGATAGCATCTCTAATCGTTAGGCGTGTTTTAGTTGCCGTTTTGCAAGAGTTTGCTTGCCGTCTTCGTAAAGAAGTTTTAGTTTTCGGCGGTTGCGCGTTATTTATCGCCAGTAATGCCACCCCTTTCAATCTGCGGGATTTGCGTCTATCACAATTCGCTTGGCTGCAACTTCAGGCACCATGCTGTTTAGACACTAGTGAATAAATTTTGCAAATGACGGCAAGATTATGCTTGAATAACTGCAACGAGAAAGAAGAAAAAAAAAGAACTGCATGCGGGTATTTACTGCATTGCGTTGGCAGTGCAAACTGATTTCAACGGAATTCATCAAATGAGACGATCGAAGTCCAGCTAGTTCTGCAGCAGTTTATCTTATAAGATAAGATAAACAAACAAATCATTTGAGTAGATGATTTGCTGGCGCCTCAAAATAACAGTGCCCAATCATACTCGTAGGAAAAGCGACACTCGTAGGAAAAGCCTTGCTGTAAGAACGCGCCACGTGGTCGTTAGAGTGCAAGGCGTACTCTTTCGGCTCTCTCACTCCTGCGGCCTGACGTCAGGGTGGTGAGATGCTAGGCCAACCCCAGCTCAGCTATTTCTCAGCTGTGCACCATAAGTACAAGAGGCGAAGCACATTAGTACCTCTCTCTGTCCGCGGCTGGGCGTCCGTGTACACAGTGTTGCGCAAGCGCGAGGAGCATTGGATTAGATTTTATTGAAATGAATTGGACTGAATAGAGGTGGATTGAAATGAATTGTATTGGATTGGAATAAATTGAATTGTTAATCGACCAGAGTCAGGGGAAATCCCAAAATTGGAGTAAGTTTCTGCGAACGAAAGTTTGACATCCACAAGAATGCAGCCATACTGCTACAAAGGAAAGCTATACCACTTCCCCAAACACTTCGCAGTTGAAGAAAAGTTCGTTCTGGTCCAGGATTAGAACCCGGGACCACCGCTTAACCTGAGCAGTTGCTGTACCGACTAAGCTAACCAGGAGACTAGTCATTTGAAGCGCGATTGCGAATTGATGAACTCGGAGTAAAGGCCAGGTGTTAAACGACCAGATTTAGGGGAAATCCCCAAGGTGGATTAGGTTTTTGCGAAAGAAAGTTTGACATCCACCCGAATGCAGCCACACGGCTACATAGAAAAGCTATACAGCTTCTCAGACACTTCGTAGTTGAAGAAAAATTTGTCCTGGTCCACGATTCGAACCAGGGACCACCACTTAACCAGAGCTGTCGGTTCTGCTCTGCTCTGGTTCAGCGGAGGTCCCGGGTTCGAATCCTGGACTTTCTTCAACTACGAAGTGTATGAGGAAGCTATACAGCTTTCCTTTGTAGCCTTAGGTCTGCATTTGGGTGGAAGTCAAACTTTCATTCACATAACTTGAATTGTATCAGACTGGATTGCATTGGAATACTGTACACACGCGTTGTCACTCATTTATATGCGCGAGTGGGCAATGCCACGGAAGATTTACGGTAAGAACGATCCCAAGTGCTTTGCTGTCTCGTCATGATTCCCTTCGTGGAGATGCGTGATTTTTTTAAAGCGTAACGAGAATGGTGTCCGTCGCTTGAATATAAAACATGGAAGGGGTACAACACCTTTGAAAATCGCTGTGAACCTCAGCGTCAGAAGTCGTCGACACGTGATTTCGCCGAAATCTCGAACACCATGGCGTTCTAGCTTTCCGCCTCCCTCAGAAAAGCGGCCGCCGCGGACGGGATTGAATCTTGCATCCTTGGGCTAAGCAGCCTCATCCTCTCGGGCTCATCCGATGCACTGCATCCTGTGAGTTCGTACCTCAGGTTCGTGGGAGCATTTAGTAATTCAGGCAGGCTACCGGTGGGGCTGGAGCGGCATCGCCGAAATTGCGGCACGAGATTTTCCCGCGGAGTTGCGCTGGCAGCCTCGCTTCCTGGAAGTAGAACTGCTGACTCAGCGAGGAAAGAGTTGGACCGTATGAGCAACAGCGAGCACCTCTAAGAGCTGCGAGCCGATTTTGACTTCTGACGTTTTATCGCTCGAACGCGCCGCCGTAAACTTCCACACCCACCGAACAGGTGTAGGGCTGCGTTGTGTTTGCCAGGTTTGCTCTGACAATTGCGTTGGAATTCTGCGGGGTGTCATCATGACACCTTCACTTCCCGTCGTGGTAGTGTAACGAGGATCCCATTAGCTCAGAGATGTCTGAAAGCCTGAAAAGCTGCGGTTTCGCTCACGTGCGGGTTTTGCATACCTTCACCTACTGGTGCTCCGACCTGCTGGGAGGTTGTATGTGCCACAGTCGTGATGAGTTTATGGGTGCGTTCTTGTCTCCTTCAGTGAACTGGAAAGCAAAATGTGCAGAGCCTCTCATTTTGGGGGCGGGCGCGAAACGAACGTATAAATCTTGGTACTCACTTCGCAGGTAACACGCTGGAGTTTAAGGCTTTTCGGTAGACAATTGATTTGATTGATTGTGGGGTTTAACGCGCCGACGCTAACGCAGGCAATGAGGCGTGCCATAGTGGAGTGCTGCGGATTAATTTTGACCACCTGGGGATCTTTACGTGCGCCGAAATCTCGTACACACGGGCGTTTTTGCTTTTCGCCTCCATCAAAAGCGGCCGCCGCGGCCGGGAATTGAAACCCGTCCTCGTGATCAGCCGCACAACGCCTTAACCACTGAACCACCACGACGGGTTTTTAGGCAGAGAAAGCTTCGTATCAGGCCGTTTCGACACGGTGTTTCCGGTACATGGATCTTTTAGGAGAGGAGAATTTCGGGGCATGGACATTCCGGGACACGGGTGTTTTAGGAAGCATGCGTTTAAACACAGGACGTTTTGGTACAGGACGGTTCGTTCATGGGGGTTTGATACAAAAACGAATGCAGGCGCGGGTTTTAGGCAGTAACAACCACTCGCGTAGTTGACGTGGGTGTTTCAAGAACACACATAGCACATGCTTATTACGAATGTCTTGCTCGTAATTCTGCGTTATATTAGGCTAGTGAAAGGTTATCTGTAATCGCCAAATAACATCTATTTGTTATCTGTAATCACTAAATAACATCTATCTATTTGGGTAATAATAGCCGGTATATGTAGCTTTCAGATATAGTTATTGTTCTATATTTCTTGTTTTTTCTGGAGACGTCTACCCGGGGACAAAATAAGCCGTGGTGCGCGAGCGCCTGTTCCATGCGACGTTGCAGTTCTAGTGTCGAGACACCGATGTAGCGCGTACGCGCCGAACCCCCTATACTACCCTGTCTTTTCCTTCGCTTCCAGCAGCAAAGCAGATAGCATTGGGCGCTTGGCTCTAGGGGTAACTTTTTATGCACAAACCATCTCGCTGGCACACGCTTTCGGCGGAGGATGGCGAGGGTGAATGGTGCTTTGCTCTATCTACCTGGCTCTGCCAAAGGCGGCATTGCAACGAGAGTTTTACATCTTGGTTTTAAGAGTGATAGCTTTTGTTTGATTGTCTGAAAGGGAAATGTTGGTCTTGTGTGTCTTGTGTGAATCAAGTCAACGCACTTTGCAACCTGTTACTAATTTTTTTTTGTCACACCAACAAAAACGCCTGTGTCTGCTCGCGTTTCCCAGCGAATACCTGGTTTAGTACGTGATAAAGGTGACCTCACATCGCACTTGATCTGAACAAACTATTTCTCGCCTAAATTCCTTCCTGCTTTATTGTGATCAATTCTAGTTACCAACTGCATGTTTTACGCAAAACATACACAGACGGTATGTAATATATGTGCACAAGTTTGTCACAAAGACGGGCAAGATATATATCTCTCGGATAGGGGCAGAGCGAGCAAACCATTCTCCACCTTGTCCGTTCACCGCCGAAGCGTGTGCAGGGGCTCTATGGCCATTTTACGAATGAGTCACAACAAAAAGTACATGACACGCTGCGGTCGTGCCTACATGGCACGACCGCAGCGTGCAAGGCACGACCTGTGGCGGCCACATGACACTGAAAAATAGCATGCTCTAGAGAATTTGTACGTCCCCATGGCGGGCACCGGCCAAAGCTTGTGAAAATAGATTTCATTCTAACCCACATAGCAAAGCGAACCACACACTCAACTCAGCCGCCTCGCCAAAGTGAACAGATTCCGCACAATGTTTTGCATACCCACCGCCAAGGCTAAGCGTCTATATATGGTCGGCAATGTTCATACTTATCAGTATTCTTGAACAAGAACAAAACGTTATGCCAATAATTACGTAAAATAAAATACATTAGTAATATTTGCAGCGTTCTTTTACTAAAAAATCATAGATGCTCGATTCTTGCACTACATGCACTGGAGAAAAAAAGTCATTCTTTCACCTGCTGTTGCCCGCGTCACTATAGGCCCTGGCGATATTTTAAAAAATGACACGGCAAAAGTCCCAAAAATTTCCACAAGATAAGTTTCACGTTCATTTTGGAACGTAGGTGTAGCCCCACAACGTAGTTCTATGAACGTTGTAGTAGGGGACCTCAATTCCGCGCGTCTCCACCGTACGGCAGCGCTGGCATCCGGGTACGCGGCCTGGAACAGTGGAACGCGGTAAATATAAATTGACTTGAGCAAACCTACAGCATTTTTACTTTGGGAGGCGCGATACGGGAGAGGAACAGCGTAAGAGGTGACCGGGAAATTAAAGGGAGGCATTTTCGTGGCAGTGGTGCCCGACGACTACCGTCTTTCGATGACATTTGCAACAAAAGGAGGATAAACGCGGACTACCTTTTTTACCCCTATCATAACCCTTCAATGCCCTCGGTTGCGAAGTACAACAACTCCACAAATATTTTTTCTTCCACTTTGTGGCTTTTTTCGAAATTTAACACTAAAGGTTCCTGGACCTTCAAAAATTAAAAAAAGAGAAAAGATAGGGCAGCACGCAATTCTGTGGGCAACAAAAAGTATTGTTTACACGTGTCAACTCTGATTCTGATTGTAGTCTTTAACACGCCGACGCAACGCAGGCGACAAGGCACGCCGTAGTGGAGGGCTACGGATTAATTCTGACAACCTGTGGATCTTTAACGTGCGCCGAAATCTCGTACAGAGGGGCGTTTTTGCTTGTAGCCTCCATTAGGAAAGCGGCCTCCGCGGCCTGGAATTGAACCCACGACCTCGTGCTCAGCGGCGCAACGCCTTCGGAACGGAGCCACCGCGGCGGGTCGCGTGTCAACTCTAATCAGAGCCCCGGGCTCGTGACAGGCAAGCGAACTTGTGCATTTTTGTTGTTACAAATGATAGCAAAACAACATTTATGTTATAGTCTTCCCTTGAACCATACATTATACTGATTAAGCTAGCTCTCTTGTTGAAGTGATATACGGGTAGACAGTGCCCAGTGTTTCCCAGTGCCCAGTGTGTCCTAGTGTCTTTCCTAATGAACCCAATTTTTTTCTGACTTCATAACTGTGATTTTGGAAGTTCTTTTAGATCATAAAAAAGTTTTCACATGCCTAAGCGACATAATAAAGTTTTGGGCATCAAAGGACTAATGCCCCCATCCTTGTTCGGACCGTGTAACGCCCTGCACACAGACAGAGAGACAATAAACTGTATTGCAACGCCCGGCATTTCTACAAAAATGCAGATATCGCAGACGTTCCACCTATAATAGCTATATTAGGGTAAACGCAGATAACTGGTCGGTCGAAATTTCCACCTGTACTCATCACCGTAGCGTAAGTGGTGATAATTGGTCGAACAAAATTTTGAAAATTAAAAATAAGAAAATATTGTCACGAAGAGAAGGACGATGCAGTTGTCTTGAATGAGAAACACGTTTATTGGAGCGAACTTGTGCTCCCTAACAACTCAAAAGAATACAGAGGCGGCGAAGCAGCGGTCAACAAAGTGACATTGCACAGCCGAGTGTCGTCGAATCGAATGCCCGGGCGTCCGCACTGCAGGCTTTTTATCTTTGGGCGAGCGTGGTTCTCGAAACGTCGATTCGCATCGAGAACATAGTAGATCCAAGAAGATTATTCTGGGCTCTTCACGTTAGATGGGAATGCTCTCCCTATCACAACAGATAACACCTGCGGCACAGAAAGAAAGAATGGAACACGCGCTTCCCTTGGCGCAGAGATAACACTGACAGGCGCAGCCGGGCGGTAAAAGCAAAACACAAATAAAAAAACCAAATGTATGGTTGCGGCATTACCCCCCCTCTAAGAGTGCATCGACCCGATGCTAACATAAGCGACAGTCCGAACAAATGAAAATAAAAGTTCGTCATCGTCCGTAGAAATGTTTTAGCGAACCATGTGGACGACGTCAGGCGCTGTGCGTTGTCGTGATGTGCCGGAGTCACTATCGGGGATCACTTCGTAGGTGAGTTGGCCAACACGTCGTAGAATCTTGTAGGGTCCGAAATACCGTCGCAGGCGCTCTCACTGAGTCCGCGTCGTCGATGGGAGACCAAACCCACACACAGTCCCCTGGGCGGTACTCGGCGTCTCGGCGTCGGAGGTTGTAGCGGCCCGCATCCACCAGCTGCTAGTCCGTTATACGAACTCGAGCGAGCTGGCGGGCCTCCTCCGCACGTTGAAGATATCCGTGGACGTCGGCGTTTGAGGTCGTCGTCTTCTACGTGCGGAAGGATGGCGTCGAGCATCGTAGTCGGCCTTACTACCGTAGACAAGCTCGAACGGCGTCAGCTGTGTCGTCCCCCTGGATAGCCGTGTTGTACGCAAACGTGACATAGGGGAGCACTTCGTCCCAAGTCTTATGTTCAAACGTCAACGTACATTGACAGCATATCTGCGATTGTCTTGTTCAGACGTTCTGTTAGTCCGTTCGGTTTAAGGGTGGTACGCCGTCGTCTCGTTCTTCGGTGATTCGTGTTGCTGTAGCGTAATACTCCTTGCATCACCTCCGCAGTAAATGCCGTTCCGCGGTCTGCGATTAGGATAAAGAACTTCGCCACTTCTTGTGCAGTCCCCCTCGGAAGAGCGGCGGTCTCTGCGTAGCGCGTCATGTAGTCTGTCGCTGCGACAATCCACTTGTTCTGTGATCGTGATGTAGGAAACGGGCCTAAAAGGTCCATTCCAATCTGTTGAAATGGTCTCGATGGGACGGCGATCGGTTGCAGAAGTCCGGCGGGTCTTGTCGGCGGCGTTTTTCGTCGTTGGCAGTCACGGCAGCTCCGGACGTAGTGGGTGACGTCAGAGGTAAGGCCGGGCCAGTAGTACCTCGCCTTGATTTTTCCAATAGTGCGGGCTGTGCCCAGATGTCCGGAAGACGGGTCGTCGTGGCACGCTTCCAAACTTTTGTCACGAAGGTCCGCGGGGATGACGAGAAGGTAATTCGCTCTTGTTGTGGGGCTGAAATTCTTCTTCACAAGGCCGGAGTTTATCAGGCTGAATGCTGGTAAGCTACGTTTGAAGGTCCTAGGAACGACAACGTTGCATCCCTCGAGGTACTCGATTATGACGCGTAAGTCGGGGTCGGCACGCTGCTGGGCGGCTAGGTCGCTCTCCGTCACGATCCCGAAGAACGCGCTGTCTTCATCAGAGTCTTGTGGTGGTGGGTCGACGGGGGCGCGGGACAGGCAGTCGGCGTCGGAGTGTTTCCTGCCGGATTTATAAACGACTGTAACGTCGAACTCCTGCAGGCACAAGCTCCACCGCCCAAGACGGCCAGAGGGGTCCTTCAAATTGGCGAGCCAACACAGCGCATGGTGGTCTGTTACAACCTTGAATGGCCTTCCATACACGTATGGGCGAAATTTCGAAATCGCCCATATAATAGCCAGGCACTCTTTCTCAGAGGCAGAATAGTTTTTCTCCTCCTTGGACAGACCACGGCTGGCATAGGCGATTACCGTTTCGCAGCCGCTTTGCTTTTGGACAAGGACGGCACCCATACCTATATCACTGGAGTCCGTGTGCATTTCCGTTTCGGCATTTTCGTCGAAATGAGCGAGCACGGGCGGGCTTTGCAGGCGTTTTCGCAGGTCGCAGAATGCTTTTTTTGGTCGTTTTCCCAGCTGAAAGGGGTGCTATCTATTCATCAAGCGCGTGAGTGGCTCTGCAATGTGTGCGAAGTTTGCGACGAAGCACCGGTAGTATGCGCACAGCCCGAGAAATCTTCGCACGCCCTTCTTGTCTTTCGGCCTTGGGAAGTTCGCAATGGCTGAAGTTTTTGCCGGGTCAGGTAGGACTCCCGCGGCGTTGACGACGTGGCCCAAAAACGTGCGTTCCCCGTATGCGAAACGGCACTTTTCAGGCTTCAGCGTCAACCACGACGTACGAATGGCCTCGAGTACAGACTCCAACCTTTCTAAGTGTTCGTCGAAAGTCCGGGCGAATACCTCTACGTCGTCGAGGTATACGAGGCAGGTGTGCCACTTAAGGCCAGCTAGCACAGTGTCCATGACTCTTTGAAACGTCGCTGGTGCTGTGCACAGCCCAAACGGCATCACCTTGAACTGGTATAGGCCGTCTGGGGTTATAAATGCAGTCTTCTCTCGGTCTCTCTCGTCCACTTCAATTTGCCAGTAGCCGGTCTTCAGGTCCATCGATGAGAAGTACTTCGCGTGGCAGAGGTGGTCGAGGGCGTCGTCGATTCGGGGGAGGGGGTACACGTCCTTTTTTGTGATTTTGTTCAGTCGCCGGTAGTCAACGCAAAACCTTAATGTGCCGTCTTTTTTCTTTACGAGTACGACGGGCGCAGCCCAGGGCCTTTTCGATGGCTGTATAATGTCATCGCTGAGCATGTCGTCGACTTGAGTCCGGATGGCTTCCCGTTCGTGTGAAGAGCCGCGGTACGGTGACTGTTGGGTAGGTCGGGCTCCATCTTCGGTTATTATTTGGTGCTTCGCTAGAGGGGTCTGACGTAGGTTTGCGCTCGACGAAAAACATTCGCTATAGCGACGCAGCAAAGCCAATAATTTTTTCCGTTGTTCTTGCGGTAGCGCCGGATTGACGTCGAATGCCTGCGGGAGCTTGATGGTTTCTACGGGTGTGCGTTCAAAGTCGGCGACCACGATCACGTCACTTGCTTCTTGCGTTTCTTCGAGGAATGCAATGTCCGCGCATTTAAAAATGCTGGTACTCCTCGGTGAAATTAGTAACCAAAATGTGGGATTGGTGTTCCTTCAAGCGCGCAATGTCTCTTGCGACAGACACACCACGGTCGAGAAGCACCCTTTGATTAGTGTCTACGATATCGTCGACGTCAGGAGAAGCATCTTCACAGTAGACTGCGACCATCAAGCTTGCGCGGGGTGGTAGGGTGACATGATCATCGGCAATCCTTACAGCAGCACGTCGTTCGGGGTTCGGTTCCGGCGTCATGGACTGATGGGGGGAAAAATCCTTGACTTAGTCTGCAAATCGATTATTGCACCGTTGTCCATCAAAAAGTCCATTCCAAGAATTACGTCGCGGAAGCAGTTAGGCAGAACGACGAATGCCGCAGGGTACGTTGTGCCGTCTATGGTGACGCGCGATGTGCACGTTCCACTTGGCGTCACGAGGTGGCCTCCTGCTGTGCATATGTGCGGACCGTCCCATCTGGTCATAACTTTCTTCAGTTTAGACGCAAATGGTCCGCTCAATACTGCATAGTCAGCTCCCGTGTCTACGAGGGCGACTATGTCAAAGCCGTCGATGGACACCTTGACGTCAGATGCAGTCTTTCTTGAGTTCCGGGTTCGTCGGGGCGTCGTATCTCTGCTTGTACGTATTGGTCGTCGGGCACTGTGCATCGTCGTTGTCGTCGTGATCTTAATGGACGTCTCGGTCAGGTCGGGTTCGGGAGTCTCGTCAGGGTTAGGTCGGGTTGTCGGGGTGAGGGCATGTCGTGAATCACTGTCTTGAGCGCGTCCTTGCGTCGTTGGAGGGTTTCCAGTTTTTCGCCGTAGAGCAACTTCACCTCCAGAAGTTGCCGCCTCTAGTTTCCCCCGCGTGGGCTGGGAGACCTTCCACGTGCGAAGTCAGCACTGCTACGGCGGGCCGGCGACTGGTACGGGTAGGGCGACGGCGAACGGTTGAAACGGGCTGGTCCACGGTTCGTGTTCGGCAGGTATTCTTCAATCTCAGATGGGTGCTGGCCGGGTCGGGGGCGTGGTGCGTCGATGGAGAAACCGCGTAGTCCGAGTCTCTTGTATGGGCAGCGACGGTAGATGTGGTCGGCCTCTCCGCAGTGGTAGCACAGAGGACGATTATCCGGTGTTAGCCATACGTCAGTCTTCCTCGGCGTCTGGGTTTGTGCTACCGGGGGTCGGGCGGGCGACAGTGGGCGGCATTAGGGCAGGGCCTCTTGACGACGTGCCTCTTGACGACGTGTTGGATCAGGGCGGGGTCGGTGAACAGCCGCGGAGTACGTCATAGCTTAGGGCTCGCAGTGTACTTCGGATGCCACAGAAGTTCCCAAAGCGTTTTGAACTTCTTCCCGGATCACGTCAGTTAGGCAAGCGACTTGGGGTTCCGGCGTCGTCGGGAAAAGTTTCCGCAGCTCCTCTCTTACTATTGCGCGGATGGTCTCGCTTAGGCTATCAGCCGGAATCCGCATGTTGTCGACGTAGTTCGCACTGGCCGCGCCAACAAAGTTCCGGTCATACTGCTTAGCACGCATTTCGAGAGCCTTCTCAATCGTGGTGGCTTCGGTCACGAATTCAGCGATGGTTTTGGGCGGGTTGCGGACAAGTCCAGCAAACAGCTCCTCCTTCACACCGCTCATCAAGAAGCGCAACTTCTTTTGCTCCGTCATTTCAAAGTCCGCGCGGCGAAATAGTCGATTCATCTCCTCAACGAAGTTCACGACCCCTTCGTTGGGGTGTTGTGTCCGAGTTTCAAGCATAAGCGCAGCTCGCTCTTTTCTCACAACGGTAGTGAATGTCTTAAGGAACTCCCGTTAGAAGTGAGTCCAGTAGGTCAAAGAACTCTCATGGTTCCCGAACCAAGTTCGAGTAGCATCTTCTAAGTAGAAGAAGACATGCCGGAAAGTTTCTTCGTCATCCCACCTGTTGAAGATGCGAACGCGCTCTAGCTTCTCCAACCATTCTTCGGGGTCTTCAGCGGGGGCTCCCCGGAACGATGGCGGTTCCCGGGGCTGCTGCAGGACGATTGGCGACGTTGTTTTTTGCACCATGGTGTTGGTTGCAGCTTTCCTTTTCTTGGGCCCTTCTGGCATCAAACTGAACTCGGGGGGTAAATCTTGAGGGCGGAGGCTGGCTCTTGTTGGACTGGCTTGGCGGCTTCCCGAGGTTGTAGTGGGCATGAAGGGTGCTACCCCGCACCTCCACCAGATGTCACGAAGAGAAGGACGATGCAGTTGTCTTGAATGAGAAACACGTTTATTGGAGCGAACTTGTGCTCCCCTAACAACTCAAAAAAATACAGAGGCGGCGAAGCAGCGGTCAACAAAGTGACTTGCACAGGCGAGTGTCGTCGAATCGAATGCCCCGGCGTCCGCAATGCAGGCTTTTTATCTTTTGGCGCGCGTGGTTCCCGAAACATCGATTCGCATCCAGAACATAGTAGATCCAAGAAGATTATTCTTGGCTGTTCACGTTAGATGGGAATGCTCTCCCTATCACAACAGATAACACATGCGCCACAGAAAGAAAAAATGGAACACGCGCTTCCCTTGGCGCAGAGATAACACAGACCGCCGCAGCCGGGCGGTAAAAGCAAAACACAAATAAACAAACCCAATGTATGGTTCGCGGCAATATAATAAACAATTACGGAATAAATAGAACCATGCAACGCCGTGCATTTCCAGAATAATGCAGATTTTTCAAAAGTTACAAATGTAACAGTTATAATATCGTAAATGAAACTTAATGGACGGACGAAATTTTGAAGAACCTAAAAAAAAGGGTAGAGATAAAGAACGTCTATTTATCTTAAAGAGAAAGGAGTAATAGCGAAAGCGGTCAACCTCCCAAGTCCAGGAGGACGCGAGCCCGCGCTGATTCCAGGGCTCGGTTGCCGAGAGCTTCTTGTTGCTCCGGAGCCGAGCTGGTCAGCGCAGACTCCCACTTATCAGGTGATGGGTTTGGGACGGGTTTAGGGCTGTCTGGGCACGAGTGCACAAAGTGGTAGGTAGTGAGAATGAGGTTGCAAGTGCGGCAGTCGTGTTGGATGTGTGATGAAGAAGTGTGGGAGAGAACCGTGTGGTTAAAGTAAGTACCAGTCTGTAGCCAGCACCAGATATAAGACTGTTGGTTGCTGAGAGTAGGGTGGGGCGGGGGATAGATCCTTCTGGAGTGCAGGTAGTGGGATAGGATGGTATTGAATGTTGTATCGAGGGGTGCTAGGGAGAGGATTGCGGACCCCGCGCTGCTCGTGGCATCTTGCCTTAAGGCTGGGAATGCCCGGAAGTGCAGATCGCGGGCGGCAGCGTGAGCTGCCTCGTTCCCGGCAAGGCCTGAATGGCCTGGGGTTCATACGTAAAAAAAATAAGATTACGGACAATTCCAAAACGTATAACGCATCGTATTTCCGCAATACTACCGATACAGGCCTCTTGTAATTTCCTGAATAATAGTTTCTGGTTTCCATTAAAGGACTGAACTTTGACTGTGAAGTACTACCTTGCCGTCTTTTCCATATTTTGGTGTATTTTGAGGTATTTGCTGTGCTTCCTATCTTGTCTGTGACCATGCTAATATGCTTTTCTATAGTCTCGTTTTACCGTTTGGTGCAAAGCCTGCCCCCTGCAGCCTGCCGGCAGGCTGCAGTATCCACAAATATATAAACATTCTCTAGGTTTTCAACCAAAGCTTCTATTGGTTGACTCGTGATGCCGTCGGTGTTTCTTCGGCACTCATAGTCGCAGTCTTACTTTTTGATTTTAGTTAACTATATAAGGTTTATCTGCAAAGGCCAACTGCCGATTTGTTCGCAGTGCATCATTATTAGGCGTCATTTATTTTTTCATTATAATTACCCGGCCCATTTTACGGCTTTTCTTTCAATGTACACAATGAGCCGATAGACAGTCTTAGGTACCACAACCACTGGTATGTGTTCTTTGGTTTTGTACAGTCTGTATATTTTACGTTTTTTGAACTCCATAGGCAAAAATCGTTTTCGGGGGATCGGATAATGGGAAATGTAAACGGAAGACTTCTGCTCCTATGGCTACTAGGACTCATTCATGCGATACATAGAAAAACATTTCGCGAGGGGTTAGAGACCAACACCTATTTGCTGCGTCCCGTATTTAGTATTTATTATATGTACTTGTATTCAAAAGTCGAAAGCGTACTTCGGTTTAAATATGGGTAAAACAAGGAGGAGGAGGAGGAAAAACTTTATTGTGAGCCTGGTGATGTGGGAGTGGCTCCTCAGTCCAGGAGACCATGGGACGACCTTGCTGTCTCAGCCCTGGACACCAGGAGTTGCTGTGCATCCAAGCCGGCGCTGGTCGTCAGGCTCTCCCACAGCTCAGGGAGGGGAAGGGAAGTGGGTAAAGGTGGGAGGGCTGGGTTGTGTGCGCACCCCAAGATCATGTGTATGAGGGTACATGGGTTAGGGCAGAATTTACATGTAGCAGGGTATTGGGTGGGGTACAGAAGCCTGGCATACAAAACGCCAGTGAGAAATTATGCGGGCTGGTCGTTCTAGAATGTTCATACGTTCATTAAAATCTTTCCCTTTTAAAGAAAACTTTAATGGCTTGTTTGTTCAAATTAGAAACTCGCCAATTTGTTTGGAACAAAAGTAGCAACTGATAATGCAAGCTTCGTAATATTTATTGTTTTTTCCGCTCGGTAACTCACCTGAGACTAAAAACGGCTTCTGTTTCCTAATTAGAGCAGCAACGGCCAGTACTTACTTGCGAAGCGTTTTACCCCCGCAGCTTCATCTTCAACAAAAAAAAATATTCGTCGAAATATAGATATCTGCACTGCTGACAACACTGTCTGTGAGAGGAGGTGAACAGTACAGTATTCTGGGAGAGAAAGAGAGCGAGAAAGAGAGAAAAGGCTTCATTGGGCCCGAGAGAGAGAGAGAGAGAGAGAGAGAGAGAGAACGCAGTTTAATGGTACTGACGAGGTCTGTCGAGCAAATAGCCTAACATGCTACGTCAGGTGAATAATGAAAAAAATGAAAAAAAAAACAAAAAAACGACAAGCGGTCTGTAGACAGAGTTCAGTAGGTCAAAGTAAAAATAAAAGAAGTGTTAAAACACACTAGAGAAATGTTCTAACGCACTGGGGAAATGTTCGCCTTCAATTTTAGCAGAGTTATTGGGCCCGCATGATTACACTGGTCTTAAGCCTTTTTTTCTTCCAAAGCCTAGCCCGAGTCCACCCACGTCTACAACGGTATCCCTTGTCGGGTGCTTTAAACATCTCTAGAAGCCGCTCTTGTAACATACATTTCAGTAACCGTAATCGCGCCATTCGCAACCATACCCTCAAAATGGCTGCCTAAGTTTCAACCTAGCAAAGTATGGGAGGCCTAATAGAAACCGGGATATGGAGCACTAGAACATAAGGGTGTGTGGTGGCGTACGCAAACGAAAGATGCAGCGGGGTCCCTTTTGTGATAAAAAGTTTCAGGTATCGCTGGCTTCACCAGGAGTTCCGAGACGACGGCTTACCGGCACCTTGCGGCATGGTGGGCCTGCTTGCTCCTCGGCTTTGTAGCAAACGACGTGCGAAATTCATTTACCGTTGATGGATTGAAATGGTGCCATGTCCCGTTATTTACGTGTCTTATAAACGTGATGCAAAAAGATGAAAACGACCAAACAAATAAATGAACAAAAACTGTAACAGACGATATTTGTCCACCCGATCTGTCATTTCTGCGTCTGTTACGAACGTATCTGCATCGTCGTTTGGTCGCAAGGAAACCTCCAGCCCTTTACCGCAAGTATCATCGTTGAACATTCGACATAGTGCGTGAGGAAAGTTGCAGGAATTTCATTTGTGCCCGCAATGCCGAAGAGGCGTCAAAATAACAGGGGCAGGTCTTACACTGGGCCAGGTGTAATAGCGGTCTGCAATGATATAAGGAGAAAAGGCCATTTTTTTGAGCGCCTGTGGAGCCTCCAATCGTGGTCTAAAAATGTGAAAGGCGTTGTTAGGCGAACAGTCTCAGGCACCTTTGTCTGGGAGAGAAACTTTGAGCAGGAAATAATCAAGCGGAACATTTAAACAACAGTGCACGTTGAGCTCGAGAGGGTTTAAGGAAGCTAGTGGGGCTATTGTGTACCAAACATGCCGTTCCTACTGTTATTTCTGATTAAATGCGGCACACACCCACCGAGGTGGCTAAGTTGCTTCGGACTTGTGTTGCTGAGCCCGAAGACGTGAGTGCGATGCCCAAGCCCTGGGGTCGCATTTCTGATGGAGACGAAAAGCAAAAACACCCGTGTGTTCGAGATTTTCGCGCGCGTAAAGATCCCCAGGTGCCCAAAATTAATCCGCAGCCCTCTTCTGCGGTGCGCATTATCGCCTGTGTAGCGTCGGCGCTTTAAATCGTACAATCCATAAGCATTGCGGTACACGTCGAATAATATTCCAAGAAAAAGAAGGAAGCGGGACCTGCTCACAAACAGGTTCCTATAGCAAAACAGGAAACAAGTGGTTGTCTCAAAAAGACAAACCCTGCGGAATCAATTGAACACGTGTAAAGTACAGAAGCTTTGATCGCTGAATTTTCAAGTGTCCGTTACCAACCTCAAAATGCGCCAGTCCTGGTCCAGCACCTATCCCACCCAGCTGACCAAATCGGTCCTAGTAAGACGAATGTGAGTGCGATGCTTCTGGAGAGGACACCAGAATAGCTAAAATGTAGAAGTTGAACGCCTGATTCCATACATCATAAAGTAAGTTGCTACACCCATATGTGTCAAGCCACAACAATAAAAGGTCTCAACACCAGAACAAACGGAAGAACTCATCAACAATGGGAACAAAATATCCTTATCCCTCGGAAGAGGGCACAAATGGTTGCGAGCGAGTGCTCATCCTTAAATGGGAATTTTTATCTAAAGACCTGGTCTCTGTTAGTCCGGAATGGCTAGGAGATTTGCATCACTAGTAGGACCTCAGAATGACTTTTTCTTGATGTAAAATTCCTGAAGAAGACGCCAAAAAAAATATAAGAAAATAGAGTGGTCCTTTGACGGAAGCTAAAAAAGGAGAGAGAAACTGGAGAAAGCAAACATGAGCATAAGCCGGATAAAGGTGATTTGTGAAAAACTGCCGGAAAAAGTTCTCTCAGAAAAAAAAAAACCACAGACCTGCACTCTAAAAAAGAGGGCGCCATTTGTGCATACTTTGAAGCAGCCAGAAAAAACTCGACAGTAGGTATGTAGTCTCGAAAGACTGGCTTCTCGGCTGCATATAATGCACGTGCGAAGTCCGCAGCCGTACGAGCACCACCAGTGGCCCCGGATCTCGGTACTGTCTGCTCGTAGCTGCATAAGGAATGCAATGCAACGTTTCAAAAGTGGCTTCTTAATCAACCAAAGTACACTTGAGATTGCGCAACAACCAATATAGCAATTTCATCTGAATTTGGCTAATCCTACTGGTTCCGATAAAAATTTCTTAGAAAGTTAACTTAAATCATCAGGTAAGGTATCTTCATGTTATAACGCCAATTCCCTAAATAGAGTATTTTTTCTTTCTGTAGTACCGACAATCTATACTGCAATCCGTAGTGTTCGTTTGAGAGTTACATAACTAGTGCCGCAGGTTTTATCGAAGGATTCGTTGACCTGGAACGGCTGGGAGAAGAAGAAAGAACTCCGGAGGACAGCATGCCGACACCGTCTGGTGTTTGGGTTCTATGTTTCTGCAGGTATGGCACGCTGCCGACGCACCAGCCGGGATGCTGTGCGCTATATTAGTTTATCTAATTATTCTGTAAGTGATGGCATCTTTCTGTCGTTCAGGTAAATGCTAGCGTTTTGCGGTATTATTTTCAGTTTTACATAAAACTGGGGGGCTATTCCAGAAGGCCCGAGATTGAGCGAAACTCGGGAAACATGAGCTCTAGCGATGCTCACATAACGTTATGAGAATATTTCGAGGCGGAGTTGAAGAACTTTAAACAATGCAATTCACGCTATTTGGTGTTTATTGGGGTGGCCTAACCGCTCCACGGCAGCGCGTTCCAAGGAGGCGCGACTAGGGCCGTGGCGCGTTTTTCACTGCTGTCCCTCGTTCCACTTTTGCACTGGTGGATACTAGGGGCAAGCAAATCCAATGACATCACTTTAACGCGTTTTTATTTTATTATACTGTATTTCACTACACACTTTAACAACTTTTTTTTGTTTGAGGCGTTCTTATCAGCTTTTTGGTTTGAAATTCGCCGTCCTAAAAAGCACTTGCTGCCTATTTTTGCCGTAAGGTGGCAGACAATGCAATCACGTGACTAAGACCGACTGGCCAAAAAGAATGCGCGTCATGGAAACGCACCACTTTCAAAGTAATTGCTGCTCGGTGTTATCGAAACGCTCCGTACACTTTAAGATACACAATTTCCTAGAAGCACTTCAGTCTGCTTACGTGATTTATAGGTGTAAGCTCGCGACTCTTAATAACGACTGATACATTGTACTTGCGATACTTATTAACAACTCATAATTGTACTAGCGGAAATTTTTATCTGATATATTTCACTTGCGCATTTTTCCTCGCTTTTATTGCTTTTATTTCTTTGTGTTTCGGCATGAATTTTCGCATTACTTCGACCGGCTTCCTCTCTGCTATACTGTGTTTCCATCAGTTTCTTCTCTTTCATTTCGCAGTGAACTCGTCAGCAACAAGGCAGCCCAGCCTCCATATAATCGGGGGTCTTCGAGGCTGATGTGCACCTGTCCTTAGCATGTGTCATCATGTTCACGTGGCACGCATTATTCTACAACTTTTACTTTCCCAATTCCCAGTTTTGTGAATTTTAGAAACCTAGCCTATTATCTCTTCAAAGCTCTCAATTGCGGCCAAGTAACCAAATTGGGCATGTGCTACGAAGAAAGGAATAACAATAACTGCTTCTCAAATTTGCTTTCTTTAATTCCCTTTGCTCTTCACAGCTCTTGCTCGACGAGGCTCTCTACAGTCGTGGTTTTTTAATGGACTTTATACCTTCACCCTCCTGCTGGCGTGGCGATATTTATTACGGTTTAAATCTTCCCTTCATAAAAGTTCCATGATCCGCTTCCTGCCTGATGGCAAAGACGCAGGACAAAACCCGTTGAAATGCGTAAAGATTGCCCCCGGTAATAGACACACGCCCTTGATTATACGCTATCCTGCGAATTAAGTTTTCTCAAGAATGGTACGACACGAAACACCTGAACAGAAACCGTGGGCCGCGCTGACAACAAATGTAGCGCCCTGTCATGCAACGCCACATTGGAAAGTTTTGCTAGCACACGATAACTGAAGCACGGCCACGGGATGAAAGCCTTTCTTCCATCGAGCTGTCGCGACTGAAGCGTACGCTCTGACTGCAGACGGATAAAAGCATGGTATAATCTGCTCAAGCCATGTCAGGACGGCTAATCATCTAAAAAAGGCGAAAAACTTGTCTGCAGACTGAGGGCGGTCCCTTCTGCAGTCGCTACCAACGCTTCCGTGGAAGGTGTCCGTCGCGCAAAACGGCGGTGCACGCAACACTCGCTCCTCGGCAGCCATGAAGCGAAAGCCCCCTCAAAGTCGTCGCAAAGGGAGTCGCGCCTCAGATGGCTGCACAGCCAATGCAGAGTACTTTCGAGAGACAAAAAAGGACTTGAAATTTCTCCTCCGCTAAAGACAAAACTCTGTCGGGATAGATTTATGCCTACTGCTGTGACTGTGAACAGTGAACCACGCCGCAGCAGCCGCCAACACGAACGTCACGAGTTTATCTAGGCTGTGCAATGTCTCTCCCGAATTTAGTCCGAGTTCTCGTGTTCATCACACACACCAAGCCCATTCGTGGGCATGGTGTAGCTACCGAAGCCCCACCCAACTATGGCTGAAATGGCGTCCTAATCGCCGGCGGGGTAGCGTCGCATCCACGGAGTCACTTGCATTTGTTGCTCCGGTAGCAAAGCTTAGCGGAAAACAGTGAACGAATGATATCCTCAGGCCACCGTCAGTCAAATGCTGCCCCAGTCGCAGGGTGGGGGAAGGGGGGGGGTCGGTCAGAACGAAGTGCTCGCTCCAGTCTAGACGATAGCAGCGGCCACGACGACAAGATTTTCCCACGGCAGCAGTATTCATACACAGCAAAAACACAATCGACGAAAAATGACACACCTTAAACGTCTAAAACGCACTCGTAAGATGTTGAAACAAGCTCATGACACGCTAAAGTCGGGCAATGTCTGATACTACGCCTGCCATCCGCATGTAAACAAAGCCGGTCACGTTTGACGGTCGGGAGAAGGGCGCGTTCTTTTCGCTACAGTAAAGTTCTTCGCTTACTTGGTTTGGGCTACGCGCTGAGCTGCACTGGATCCACCCTCATACTAAGTAGTAAACACATTTCAAAGGAAGAACGGAATACCGAGGAAATCGGAGCCGCCCCGTGCCGCTTTTAGAGGGCGGAGCTTTAAAAGAAGGCTGGGGCAAGGCCTGAGTTTTAAAAGGAATAGCTTGGTTATCAACTTTACATACCTGAGTGCATATTGCAACTCGATTCTAGACGGCGCTGCTCGCGGATGTTCGTACAAGCCGTGCTGTTTCAACATGAGCGGCCTCAACTGGGCGCGCTCATAATGCTAAGCGTGCTCCGCGCGATTGCGCAGGTGTCGCTTTGGGTTTATCGGATGCTGTACTATCACTACTTTGTTAACTCGAGCAGCTAGAAACTCGGGACCGAGTTATCTCGAGCCTTCTGGAATTGCGCCCCTGGGTTCGAATTTTGGATTATGTGCAGCAAGCGTCAACGCCAAGGGAGCTGCACCGTCAAAGATGATTGTTAGGTAGGGATTAGGGATTGGGCGCGTCCTTTTCTTGCTGACCTGATCTGCGATTTCGCGAGCGGGAGCCGCAACACTGGTGGTAATTTTGGCACATGAGGTACGTTGGAGAGCAATACATCTCGCGCTTACACATGTTTTGTGTAAAAAAAGCCAAGGTTGCTAACAGGGTGTGATGCCGCAAGTTCATATATCTACCCAGTGTGTTCTAACAGCCTGTATATTTTCACGGAAGCTGCCCAGTAAATCGTTGTTTTTTGTGTCCGCAGTTTAAAATATCAAGAACATGCCGAGCGCACGTGAGCGCCTGCCTCGCGGCAACCTCCCGCAAGAAAAAAAAATCTGGAAAATGCCGACCACTGTAAGTCTTGCGGGGACCGCCAAGTGTCCCCACACCAGGTTTGTCAAGCCAAGCACTTTCACTGAGAGCAATTTGGCAAAATTGCGGCGATCGCTCGTCAGTAGAAACAACACGAAAATATCGAGTGATCGTATGTGCGGACCTCCCGGCTACTTCCAGGCGCCCCCGGCGCACGTTCCTCAAGCCAAGCATATTCACAAGGGGAGATTGGCCAACATTCGTTAAAAAACTCCAGCGTTCGCCGTAATCGTGGCAACACTTGCTCGTAACGAAAAAGGCTCCCGCGTATGTCGCAATCGTAATAACACTTGTTTGGAATGAGAAAGAGACGTGATAGCGCACTCCCCTCTAAGATGAAGCCCAATGATTGCCCCTTCAAAAACACGAAGGAAGCTTACTCTTACAGGAACGACTGAAGGAGTCAAGGCCGTTGCGGCAGTGAAGAAGAAGCACATTGGCTGCAACCATCGACTACCTAATTTCTTTCGGTAAGGTGCCCATTTCCTGGCCAATCCCCCTGAGTGGGTACGCGCCATTGAACTGGAACCACCACCACCACCTAAACCGCCGTGATTGTCGTGAAGGTTGCGTACAGCTTCGCTACCTTCAAATCTTACGCCTTATCGTGAGCTTCCTTATTTTTTTCATTGTGGTTGTACAGCAAGCGTGAAGTACAATTCGGTACATCCAGCTGATGGTTGCGGAACTATTTTTCTCGTATTTCCAGCATGTAACAGCAGCGCAACGGCTGTCTCAACACCCACTTTAATTCAACAAAGAGCCACGTGCACACTGGCTTTATATAAGAAGCATAGAAAAATGAGAGCAACAGTGCCCCCATAGGTGTAATTCTTCAGGTGTACAGACTGCACTACAAACGAATGGCTTGGAAATGATGAGGTTAGGCCCAGCGCTCCGTCTATTCAGTGAAGAAGTGTTAAAAGGAACATTTTTACCTCGCCCAGGTAGACGAGGTCTGCGGATGTGCGCATAAGACGAAAGCATTTATTTCGAGCAAGTTTATGTTCATTGCAATCATGTGTTATTTTACGAAGAAGTATTTGAGGCCAGGATCTGTCAGTGCCACATACCTGATGGAGTATCTATATTTTTTAAACTAGTGGCAGGATTCTCCTCATGTCTCAAAAAGAAGTTCCTATGTGTGGACACAGCAGAGGGCCTCTCAATGACTCTGCAGTTTACACTAGATCTTATTTACTACGTGTGAGTAAAATGCAACTGGATGCGGTTGCTTATTTTCTAAGGCGTTGTGCTGCTGAGCATCATGTCGCGGTTCGATTCCCGGCCGCGGTGGCCGTTTTTCTGATGGAGGCGAAAAGCAAAAATGCACGTCTGTTCGAGATTTCGGCGCACGTTAATGACCCTCATGTGGTCAAAAATAATCTGGAGCCCCCCGCTATGGGGCGCCTCATCGCCTGCGTTGCGTCGGCGCGTTAAACACTAAAATCAATCAAGAATGCAAGTTTATGTACATCTTCAAATCAAAGCTAAGTCACGCCAAGCTAAGCCAGGGCACGCAGCAGTTCCGGGGCACTCACTATCTCCCAACAGTGTTTCGCGGCGTTGAGGGCCCTCGCCTTCAAATAATTGGCATGGCCGTGAAATGTAATATAATGAGACCCAAAAACAATAACATCGTTTCTGGGAAAGCCAAACGCCGCTCACTGTGAAACCCGCACTGATTCTTCGTTTAATCGGACAAATCACTGGACATGGCTAATTGCGGACCTTAGCACCGTAACGAATTCATCACCCAGAATATTCGTATATTTCGTGTTCACTACGTAGGTGACTACGTACCTGGTAGATGTCCCAGACAACAGGCTGCCGATCTTTCTATGAAATCTAGCCTATTCCCAGCTAATGTGCTGGCTTAGATGTGCGGAGCGAATTTGTTGAAGTGTTTCGCCGAGGCGGCCGTCCCTAGTCGATTGGCGAGCTCGTGTGTTTGTACCCACACTCAAAATCTCATTTTGAACAGTTTTAGCCACAACAAAGACACCGCAACAAGAATGGCTCGCCTTGCCACTTTCTTACACAGCGTACTTTTGCGGAATATTGGTCGTTGTGATTGACGAGCTTGAACTTACAATTGCTATAGAAACTTTTATAATCTTCTCGGTCTCCGTATTCCTGTCATGACTTTGAAACGGAGAAGAATATCTAAAAGTGAACAGCCGAAGCGCGTGAAGATGAGCAGGTTTAACTAGGCCGAAATCTCAAAACGAATGGTTTTCCCCATGATTATTCGTGTGGAAATTTTTCGTCCGTAAACTATTGCAGGCGAAGAAGAACACAGTATACATCGTCCCAGTGGCCTTATTTGAACCATGCCCTCGAGTGGCAATCCAGCTGTGCGACATTACCCTGGGGTTGGTAGTTTGTTTCTGTAGCTTTCTAGCTTTGAAAGAATTCATCAAACTGTGACGTAACACTGGTTGGTCAATCGATTTTGTTATCGCTTGGAAAGTTCTCTATTTACATGTTACATAACTGATACAAACTTTTTGAATGTTCAAAATATATGTTCTCAATATGTACGCGCGAGCGCACACGCGCGCACACACGCACAAACACACGCACACGCACACGACAACACACGCACGCACGCACGCACACACACACGCACACGCACAAAACGCACGCACGCACACGCACACGCGCACACGCACGCGCACATGCACGCGCACACGCACACGCACGCACACACACCCCACACCACCACGCCACACACGCACGCACGCCACACACGCACACACGCACACACGCCCGCACACACGCACACACAAGCACACGCACACACGCAAACACGCACGCCACGACGCGAGCAAAACACGCATACGGGAAACGCACGCACGCAACGCGCACCCCGAACGCACAGCACGCCACGCACACGCATGCACGCACGCAAGCACACGCCCGCACGCACGCATGCACACACACGCACAACACAGCAAAAGCACGCACGCCACAACCCCAAAGCACGCACCAAAGACACACGCACGCACGCACACCACACACACGCACACGGGCACGCACCCGCACCATGCACACACACCACGCAACACACCCAACAACACACACACGACGCACACACGCCGCACGCACCCCACGCACACACAGCAACGCACGCACGCAGCGCACGAACACGCACGCACGCACACCACGCGCACACGCACACGCACGCAAACCCGCACAAAATGCACACACACACCACACGCACGCACCACCACACACGTACAACACACACGCACAACACAAACGCACGCACGCACACACACAACGCACACGGCACGCACCCGCTCGCGCACACGCACACACCCACGCACGCAAGCACGCGCACACGCACACGCACGCACGCCACGCACGCACGCACACGGACACACGCACGCACGCACGCACGCACACACACACACGCATCACACAGCACCACACACACAAACGCACTCACGCACGCAGCACGCACGCACACACACACACACACACACGCACTCGGACACGCACACGCAACACACACCACACGCACGCACGTACGCGAGCACACGCACCGCACACGCACACCGCACACCACACCCACGCACGCACGGCGCACACACCACACGCACGCACGCACGACGCACGCACACGCCACGACACACCACGCACGCAACGCACGCGCACACCACCGCACGCCCGCAAACACACGACGTACGCACGCATGCCGCACGCACGCACACGCACGCAACACGCCGCAAACACACGACGCACGCACGCACCACACACGCACACACACACGCATACACGCACGCACGACACACACAAACGCACGCACGCAGACGCACACACGCACGCACGCACACACACGCAACGCACACGAGCACACAGCACACCGCACAGCACACGCACACACCCACGCACGCAAGCACACACGTACACGCATACAACCAGCAACGCACGCACGCACACGCAGCGCACGCACGCGCACGCACACGACGCACACGCACGAAACACACGCCCACCGCAGCACACGCACACGCACGCACACACGCCGACGCACGCACACACACGCACACACACACGACATCACGCACGCACGCACCACACACACAACGCACAGCACGCACGCCACACCACCACACACACGACACGCACGCACACACGCACACCACACCACCACGCAGCACCACGCTAACACACGCACCACCACGCCCCACGCACACGCACGCACGCAAGCACAGCGCACACGCACACGCACACGCACGCACCGCGCGACGACACGCACGCACACCACGCGCACACGCACACGCACGCACACGCGCGCACACACACATACACACACACACTCACGCACGCACGCACGCACACACACACGACACACGCACGCACACACACAAACGCACGCACGCACACACACACACACGACGCGCCCCGCTCGCGCACACGCACACACCCACGCACGCAAGCACGCGCACACGCACACGCACGCACGCGCGGAACGCACGCACGCACACGGACGCACGCACGCATGCGCACACACACACGCATACACGCACGCACGCACACACACAAACGCACGCACGCACACACACACACACGCACGCACAAGGACACGCACACGCACACGTACGCACGCACGCACGCGCGCACGCAAGCACGCACGCACACGCACGAACGCATGCACACTCCCATGCACACGCAAGCGCACACACGCGCGCAAGCACGCACACGCACACACACACACGCACTCGTACACGCACACGCAAACACAACCACACGCAGGCACGTACGCGAGCACACGCATGCGCACACACGCACACGCGCACACGCACACCCACGCACGCACACACACACACACACACACACACACGCGCACACACGCACGCACACGCACGTACACACCCACGCACGCAAGCACGCGCACACGCACCCGCACGCCCGCAAACACATGTACGTACGCACGCATGCACGCACGCACGCACACGCACGCAAGCACGCGCACACGCACCCGCATGCACCGCAAGCACACGTACGCACGCACGCACGCGCGCACGCACACACGCACACGCACCACTGCACGCACGCACGCGCACACGAACGCACACACACACACGCACACCCACGCACACGCAGCAACACGGGCACTCACACACACATAAACACACATACACAAACGCATGCACGTACGCACGCGCAAACACACACACGCACACACGCACGCACGCACACACACAAACGCACCCTCGCAGACGCACACACGCACGCACACACACACACACGCACACGCGCACGCACAAGCACACGCACACACGCAAACACGCACGCACGCACGCGAGCACACGCATACGAACGCACGCACGCGAGCACACGCATACGAACGCACGCACGCACCCACGCACACGCACGCACGCACGCAAGCACACGCCCGCATGCACGCATGCACACGCACACGCACATACACACGCATACACGCACGCACGCACACACACAAACGCACGCTCGCAGACGCAAACACGCACGCACACACACGCACGCACACGCACGCACGCACGCACGCACAGGCACTAACGCACGCACACTCACGCGCACATGCACACGTACGCACTCACGCGCACACGCAAGCACACGCGCGCACACACACATACACACACACGCACGCACGCGCGCACACACGCACTCACACAAGCACGCACACACACACACACGCACGCACGCACACGCACGCACGCATGCACGCTCACGCGCACATGCACACGCACATGCACGCACGCACGCAAGCACGCACACACACACGCACGCACGCTCGCACACACGCACGCACACGTATGCGCACACACGCATGCGCGCACGCACGCGCACATGCTGTATCACGCACGCACGCACGTACACGAACGCACGCACGCACACACGCACATGAACGCACGCACGCACATACACGCACGCACGCACACACACACGCACACACGCGCGCACGCTCACACGCACACACGCGCACGCGCGCACGGACGCACACGCACGCGCACCCAAGCACGCACGCGCGCGCGCACGCATCACACGCTCACGCGCAAGCACGCACACGCGCACGCACACGCACACGCACGCACGCACGCACGCAAGCACGCAAGCACGCACACACACACGCACACACGCAAGCACGCACACACACATACACACGCACGCACGCACTCTCGCACACTCACACGTACACGCACACGCATACGCAGACACGCACACACACGCACGCGCACATGCACTATAACGCACGCACGCACGCACATGCACGCACGCACGCGCGCGCACGCACTCACGCACGCAAGCACGCACACACGCACACGCACGCACGCTCACGCGCACACACGCACAAGCGCGCACGCACGCACACGCACGCGCACGCAAGCACGCACGCACACACACACACACGCAGACGGACACGCACACGCACACACGCGGGAACACACATGCGAACACACATGCACGCACGCACGTACCCACGTACACGCAACCGCACACGCTCGCGCACGCACATGCACGCACGCACTCACGCCCATACACACCCACAAGCACACACACACACGCACGCACACGCGCACACACACACATACACACCACGCACACACGCACGCACGCGCGCATGCCCAACACGTACGCACGCACGCACGCGCGCGAGCTCACGAACACGCAGGCGCACACACAAGAACGCACGCATGCACACGCATTTGCACACGCACGCGCACACACATGCACACAAACACACACTCACGCAGGCGCGCGTGCACGCGCACACGCATACACGAGTACACGCACGCACGCACACGCACGACGCACGCGAACGCGCACACACGCACGCGGGCACGCAAGCACGCGCACGCACGCGCTCCCGCACGCACGCAGACACACGCACACACGCACGCACACGGACATGCACACGCACACACGCAGGCATGTACGCGAGAACACGCATGGGCACACAAGCACGCGCGCACACACGCACGCACGCACACACACACACACGCCCACGCTCACACGCAGACACACACGCACGCACACGCACACACGCACGCGCGCACGCAAGCATGCGCAAACGCACACGCACGACAGCACGCACACACACCCACGCACACCCACGCACACGCACGCACACGCGCACGCACGCAAACGCGCACACACGTGCACGCGCACACGCACGCATGCACTCACGCACGCGCACACGCACACGCACGCACGCAAACACACACACACGCACACACGAACGTACGCACACACACATACACACACTACACGCACGCACGCACACATGCACGCACGCACACACGCGCGCACACGCACGCACGCACGCACGCACGCAAGAACACACACACGCACACGCACGCACGCTCACGCGCACACACGCACAAGCGCGCACGCACGCACACGCACGCGCACGCAAGCACACATGCACACACACACACGCAGACGGACACGCACACGCACACACGCGGGAACACACATGCGAACACACATGCGCACACACATGCACGCACGCACGTGCCCACGTACACGCACGCGCACGCGCTCGCGCACGCACATGCACGCACGCACTCACGACCATACACACCCACAAGCACACACACACACACACGCACACGCACGCACACGCGCGCTCACACACACATACACACCACACACACACACGCACGCGCGCATGCCCTCACGTACGCACGCATGCACTCACACGAACGCACGCGCGCGAGCTCACGAACACGCAGGCGCACACACACGAACGCACGCATGCACACGCATTTGCACACGCATGCGCACACACACATACACACAAACACACACTCGCGCAGGCGCGCGTGCACGTGCACACGCATACACGAGCACACGCACGCACGCACACGCACGACGCACGCAAGCGCGCACGCACGCACGAACGCGCACACACACACGCACGCACCGGCACACACGCACGCACGCGAACGCGCACACACACGCACGCGGGCACGCAAGCACGCGCACGCACGCGCTCCCGCACGCACGCAGACACACGCACACACGCACGCACGCGCACACGCACACGCACACGCACACGCACGCACACGGACACGCACACGCACTACACGCAGGCATGTACGCGAGGACACGCATGGGCACACAAGCACGCGCGCACACACGCACGCACGCACACGCACACACGCACGCACGCACGCAAGCTTGCGCACACGCACAAGCACGACAGCACGCTCACCCACGCACACGCACGCGCACGCACGCAAACGCGCACACACGCGCACGCGCACACGCACGCATGCACGCACGCACGCGCACACGCACACGCACGCACGCAAGCACACACGGACGCACACACGAACGCACGCACACACACACGCATACACGCACGCACGCACACATGCACGCACGCACACACGCCCAAACACTCACACGCACACGTACACGCACACGCACACGCACACACACGCACGCACGCACGCACGCGCATACGCACTCACACGCATGCGCGCACGCACGCACACGCACGCACAAACGCACACGCACGCACGCACGCACGCGCGCACGCACGCACGC
The DNA here is from genome assembly GCA_013339765.2 of Haemaphysalis longicornis. NCBI lineage: Eukaryota > Metazoa > Arthropoda > Arachnida > Ixodida > Ixodidae > Haemaphysalis > Haemaphysalis longicornis. Next base: position 168,787,705 of record CM023453.1, on the reverse strand, counting down.
ACGCAAGCACACACACATGCACACACACACGCGCACACACGCAAGCACGCGAGGACTCGCATGCCCATGCACACGCACGCGTGAACGCACGCACGCACAGTTCGCTTTGACGCAAGCCGTTTTTTTCAGGATGCAGAGCAAAAATGCACGGAACGGTTACCATGAACAGGTTCGACATAAATGAACGGAGGAGTGAACGCACATCCCCTCACCCAATCTTGCTTGTTTCGACCGAGGGACCCAGCACACCATGGAGTCTGGACCACCTGTGTCATAAACACGAACAAGGAGCCTACATCAGAGTTTGATATCCAATATATACGTACTATTGCTTGTAACGAGCGCTAGTCATCATGGGCAGCAGGTATACCTGTATTAAATCTGCAACGAAAATTGTTTCCGACCTCACAGGAGCTACGGCGTCATGTCGTGCCAAATGCAATAGATTGAGCTGACGAATTTGCACCTGTAATATTTTTACCACGCGTGAATTTGGCAACACTGAATGCTAGTGAAATCAGAGTCCATCTGAGCCACAGTAATTTCCTAGCACGCGAGAGTTGTGAGGCCATTCGCGTTCTGAAAACATGTTGAGTTCTCAGCACATTTCTAGTTCTGAGTTCGTTTTGTGTTTTGAGTACATTTTGAATTTTGAGTCCATTTTGAGTTCTGAGTACATTTTGCGTTTGAGTCCATTTTGAGTTCTGAGTACATTATGAGTTTAGTCCATTTTGAGTTCTGAGTACATTTTGAGTTTGAGTCCATTTTGAGTTCTGAGTACATTTTGAGTTTTGAGTCCGAGTAAGTTCTGAGTTTCGCGCTCAATGTAAGTTTGAGTTTGAGTGAGCGCAGATGTGCTGCTCAGCATTGAGTCTGAGTTTGAATGAGTGGTGATTCGAAAAAAAAATTGTGAGTGAGTTTAAGTGAGCCGCGCCAACTTTGCCGAGGTATGGTTAAAACGCAGTCAAAATTAACATGGTGGGCAAGTCGTTCGAGATAGTATATATCTCGTAAAACACAAGAAGGTTGGTGCAAGAAACACGGCGATGCACCAACTCTGCCCGACCATATCACGTAGAGCAAGCAGCACCCGATGAGCAGCGGCCACTGTGGCCACAGCAGCCGTTAGGCGCTCGGGTCACCGTACGGGCTCCTAAAAACAAGTTTTATTCCGAAAATAGGATAACCCTCACCCCCAGCCCCGATCTATCCCAGTCACACCAGAAACGGGTCACGGAAAAACCTCGCACTGAGCAATCACCCTCAAGCCTGTTCTAGCAAAACCGTTCGGCGCTCCCGCTCTTAAACAGCCAGACTGAATTGAACAAATCGAGAATGCTCTCAAAGAAACTGGGATTGCTTTCAGCGCACGAAATTGTAGTGCGTAAAGTATTGCCAGTGAGATTGCAACTTCCTTGGAATTAAAGTGGAACGGGGAAATCTTGTTTCTGGTACTACACGACACAGAAAGTGCTTCAGATAACCGGCCTTATCGCGGGGTTCGCCGTGCTGGAGACGAAGTAAAGATAGCGGGGTTTGCCCGCATTCAGCTCCATTTCCCTTGACTGTCAAAAGCCATGAAAAGTGAGTTACTCACAGACAAAGAGAAACGTGAAATAAATATGGCATAGGCTAGCCCCATTCATTCTTTGGTATGCCACTGGGTATCTTGGAAATTAAATGACGTAAAAAGAAATGATCAGCGGACCGTACAACTAATTATAGGTAAAATTCCAGAAGGGTATGCTGACGGACCAGTTGGTACATTGTTAGACTAAGAAAAACAGCGCAAACGACGGGACGAAGAAACGAAGTGCCTGTGGTGTATTCTTACCTTTCTTCGTCCCGTCGTTTGCGATGTTTTAAATGTGGAGCATTTCTTAGGCCCGCCTGGTCCTCCGTCGTTGATGGCGGCGCCATTCACACGCTCACTGCGCATGCGCAACTCTCCTCCTTACACCCACAGCTCCGCGATACTACACTATAAAAAAAAAGAAATAGCGGCGCCCGGTTTCGATCCCACGACTCTCTGGCCGCAACGGGAGGTGCGCGGTGCTCTTCCCACTACGCTACAATTAAAAAAAAAAAAAAACTACGCTACAAATCCGGGACAGAAGCAAGTGCTACGAACGGCCTTATGTCCTTGACTCATGCAAACTACGTCAAGAAGCTACTGATACTACGAAGGCACGCGAAGCTGAACGTCAACGGAAACGACCAACTGAAAATTTCAGAGGGGGATACTGAATTTCCCGTGGTAAAGCTGTGGCTGGAAGCGCCACGCGCCTTGCAGCTCAACCAGCCCCGTCCGCAGCGCCTCTGATGCTGATTGTGGCAGGATGCCCCTAGGGATTGGCCAACCAAAGAATCCATCACGAGATAGGTTCGCGTTCAACCACCGTCGTCATCTTCCCGTAGGGGAACCGCGAAGAAGAAGAAGAACGAGAAGGCAAAGCTTCAAAGAGGAGGACGTGTACATTGCTCTCAGCTGGTGCACCAATGTCAACAACCTTTACATCACCAAAGCTGACGGAGACTACCGCTTCTACCACAGAGACAAGATCGACAAGAACATGATGGACGAGTTTCGGCGCCTCGAGAACCACCGCCTACTGACCGTCACACAACAGCACTTGGGTGCTTTTGCCACCGGTGTGGACCCGGACGAGGAATTCCCTCTGGCGCTAATAAAAAACCAGATCACTCAAAATAACGGCAACACAATGGAACCACACGGAACCGCCACGATGCTTCGCATTCTCATCAGGGTTCCCCACGGGAAGATGGTGTAATTTTTTTCTTAGTCTATCGGTAAAAAATAGGCGCTATTACAGAGGCGTAAAAAATTGCAATAACCGAAAAGGAGACCTCGAATAATCCTTGTACAGGGAACAAACAAATTTCAATACAGTGAACAAACAAAGGACGGGCACAGTCTTTTTTTTCTTCGGGACATAGACTCTCTTTTGACTGGATATAGAAATTTTCATAAATTGAGTTTTTGTATGCGCTTCTGAATGCGCTTCTGCGCTTGTCTGAAAGCTCAAATGTAAACTCGGGAAAGCGTTTTCCTTGCTAGGCGCTTTGCTTTTTTTGCGAATCGTGTGGGAGCGTTCATAATCCCCGGTGAACAGTAACAAGGCCTTTGGTAGACTCCACTCCATCCTGTATGTAGCAGCTCCTAGCAAACGTAAGTATTGCTCGCTTCATTCTTGTATAACGTACGGGGAGAGAAATACGTGCGTTGAGACGTGTACGAGAGCACTCTTGCTGTCTGCGTCAGCGGTGGCCTGTGAGGGTGGTTGGGTCGTCAGGAAGGGAGGGTGGGATGGTGGGAGTGTTTGCTGTAGTTACGCAATACGTCCCTTGGCCCTTCGTCGGCATAGACAAACGCGGCAAGAGAGGTCCATAACAAAGTGAGCGTGGTGATGTCCCGCGTTAAACGTCGCACCCAGTCAAAGTATGTCGGGGGGCGCATGTCCTCGCGGAGCGTATGGAGCGTGCGAGCACGCAATAGAGCGTAATACCAGAGTCCTTGTAATACTGGCACTCCCAGACGAAATGTACGGCCCTTGCAGGCACGCGACACTGCAAACAGAGCCCTTCGGCGTGTTCATTGCCGTAGAATTTGCGGCGGAGCGCGTGGGAGATTGCGTGTTGGTGGCAAGGCGGCGAACAAATGTCTGTGTGACAAGCGACACACGTATAACGTGTGGCCGCTAATTATTTACCAGGCCAACACCTTTTTATATCAGAATTCATCCTCTTTTGCAGACTTCTTTTCTCAGCAAGACGTTTTGTGTTAGGTTGAAGTATTCATGCTTCACAGAAGCAGTGAACTCTCAATATCGCCCATAATGGTAGCTGAACTACGGAAAAGTGATCTGCATAGTGTGCGCGTAGCGTGCAAAGAACCCCGTGTTGCAAATTTAAATGGCCCTAGCATGGCATCCACATCACTCCAATCTCAAATTTCTCAAGGGGAGGGAAATGTGTTTAATTAGTTCTAATTGTCTACCGCTGAATGTTTTTACTATCTCTCAGTCCCAAGCTTCATTTTCTAATTTTGTTATTTTACTTGTTTTTCAGCAAAGCCGACCAAAATTTTTTACGCAATATACGCGCGCTTCTATTGTTTTCCTGTATCATTATTCTAGATATATTTATAGGCTTTTGGCCGGAGTAAACTTTTATCCTACTTGTCCACGGTACCAAACCCCTATACGCTTCTAGATTACGTACAGGCAGTGTTAAAACACTTTCGTTTAAGATACATATAAACAAAAAAGAAAATTTTCTTTGATTTTTATAGACAAACGAAGAAAGCTTTACATACAACACTAAATGCAAGTATCTTGCAGTAAATGGGCACTTCTGCGCTTGTGTGACGCAGTGGCGTAGCCGCGAGCTAGCACATCAAGGTTCCGCCGTCTCTGTCTCACTTTTGAAGAAAATGCCGCTAGGGGGCCCGAGCATGCGCTCGCATTCCACAACAGGCTCGCAGTACTTTTGGCCATAAAACTGGATTGTCAATTTCCCCGACATCGTGGGTTGCACCCAGCAAACCAGCAAGGCTTCCGCTTCATCTGGGTACCAGCTACAAGGCCGTTGGAGCGCCCAGCAGCCAAATAACAACGGCTGAAGACTTTGCTACGTCCGCCCAGTAGCTAGGCCTAACCAGGCCTGGCACTCCACCGACGCATTCGCCATTGCACGCCGACGGGCCAGCTGCGGATCGCCACAGCTTCTGCACAAGTACTATGGAAAATATCGTCGACGGTGAAGACAGCGACCCGGCGGACCTAACCCAGCCTTGCTGGATACAGTACACCGGAAACAACAAGCCCACCAGACTGCTGAGTGGAGTGCCATGCAGACAAGTGCACAGCAAGGCTCATCGCGCTCTCTGCGACATGGCAAGCAACGCCAGGCTCAGCGCAAGCCTCCGGCGGAACCTCTTCCAGCTACTGACATCAAAATAATCCTGCGTCCGCGTGGCGGCCTGGCACTTACATCGGTCGCTCTAGCTACGCTAGCGGACATAATTCAAACACAGGCAGGACTGGGCCCCAAAAACGAAGACCGAGTCCGCATACACCAGGTATCCCACTTTATAATCATAAGCACCCCAACCGAAGAACGAGCTATGAAATACGCAAGCATAACTTCTCTCACGCTTAAGGGGAAGCACTACGAGATTGCTGCGCACGTTGCTGCACCAGCGAACACAGTGATGGAAGTAGTATTCAATATACCGGATGACGACACCCCGGAGCAGGTCCTCAACAGCGTCTGCCAGTACAACCCCGGCCTGAAGATATTGGACGCTCGGTGACTCAATAGCTCCAACATCGCTTAGATACTATTCGATGGTACCAAGGTCCCCTACTGGCTGCTCTACCAGTGCAGCGACCTATCGCTGCAAGCCGTTCCGCAGAAAGTCTGAGGCATGCGCTGCGTGCTGGCAGCCAGAACACCGTCGCGATGAGTGCCCAAACACACAAGCGTCTCGGCGCTGCCCTGTATGTGGGACTGTAAACGTGACCGAAAATCATCCGTGTGTTCCAAAGTGCATCGTGTGCGCCGGACCGCACCCAACAGGGGCTGTGGACTGCCCTAAGCGATATCAACCGCGCCGTAAGCCAGTCACCTACGCGCAAGCTGCGTCCGAAGCTCAAGATCCCAACAAGGACCCCTTCCCAGCCCTTTGAAACACCGCACACCGCGACCCCAAGGGGCCTTCCGCAGGCAAACGAAACCATTCGAAGGAGTCCCAGCAACAAGGGCCTCCTCAGCAAGAAGACAGCCGGAAAACACAGGTGAGCTGCTCACGCGCACCTCCCAGCAGCTCACTACGATGTTCTTCGCTTTCCCCCCCATTGGTAACCCCTCAAACAGATATCCTAAAGGAGTTGCAATCGATTCGCTCCGAGATCAACTTATTGCGGCAATAAAATACTGCACTTAAACGTGAGAACCTCCTACTAAAACAACAGGCAACCTCCCCTCAGGTAGATGCATCTGATAACTCCACGCCACCGCCGCCAAAACGGAGGTCATCATCTGACGCTCCTGCCACCCCAAAAGAATCTTCTAACATGGAATAACGCCTTGCGTCCTTAGAAAGTACGTGTAGACAGGCTCTCTCCGAGCAGAAAGAGGAGTACAGTAACCTCCATCAAACATTCATGAGCACTCAGGTTGCCATGCAGGCTACAATCGAAGCTATGCGAACCGCAACGCAAAATTACTTTCAGGGAATGGCAATCACTTTCAACGCCCCAGTAGCTGCTAAGTAATCACGCAACCAATGTATGGTCAGGCGAATGGCCAAGCACAGTCACCCCTCAAAGTCTGGCATTGGAATGCCGCGGTTTCGGCAGGAAACGTTCCAAACTACAAATGCTACTAACGACAAAAGCGGAAGCTCCCTCGGTAATTGCACTCCAGGAGGCAGGCTCTAACGTTAAACTTCTGGGATATCAATCCTTTCAATCTTCAAAAAACTCATAAACGGCTACCATGGTCCAAAGAAAAATGCCGGCAGACAGGTTGCAGTTCGACAGCGTTGACATACCACATGATCTGGTGGTTCTTTACCCCCAAAAGCGCACTGCCTCTCGACTATACGTCCTCAGTGTTTATAGCAGACCCCGGGCTCACACCCACACCTTTAAGAATCTCTTTAGCTTGGCTGTACAAACAGCTCAACATTGCCCACTACTAATAGTAGGTGATTTTAATGCGCCCTACAATGCATGGGGCTATAGCAGGAACACCAGAAAAGGCCGTCTTCTCTGGAAACATGTGCCGTCCCTCCGGTTAACAGTTGAATCGGACCCCTCCATACCCACTCGAATTGGTAACAGCGTGCGGAAAGATACTGCACCAGACCTCACTCTCACTAGCAGGGTAGGAAAGGCACAGTGGAGCTGCACGGACCAGTCGTTAGGAAGCGACAACTACATCATTCAACTCAGTATCTCTCTTTCCTCAAACCTCGAACCGCGCTTGCGACAGCAGCATTTAACAAACTGGGATGAATTTAGGCAAACCCGCACTCAATGAGACCCTCCGGACATTAACGCCAATACATTACAGAGCTGGGTGGACCAATTAATAGAGGATAAGCGTAAGCACGACCAACCACTAGAACCCGAGCTACCCGCAGAAATAGTAGACACCCGCCTGCACTATATGTGGGATGCATACAAGAGTATACAACGCAGGTGGAAATGCAACAGACGTAACTGCCGCCTCCAGACGAAAAAGTAGCGGAACTTGAACAAGCAATCGAAACACACGCTGCAGAGCTTGCTCAAGCCCAATGGGGACAACTCTGTGACAAAATGAAAGGGAACCTGAGTATGCGCCGAACATGGTCCTTAATAAGACACTTGCTGGACCCTGTAAAATCCAAAACTGCGCAAAAAAATCGTCTGTCACAAATAATTCAGAGCTATCCGGGAATGAACCAACAGCTCCTAGAGCGAACCAAAACGCTTTACTTAGCGAATGGTAGCCGAGTCACTCTACCGCCTTATCAGGGAAAAGAAAACACAGAATTAGACAAAGATGTAACAGAAGCGGAGGTGCGAGCTGCCCTTCTTCACCTGCGCCCGTGGTCGGCAAACGGCATGGATGGCATAACTAAGAAAATTCTTCGCAATTAAAATGACCTATCGATTTACACCCTCACTGAGTATTTGAAATATTATTGGCCCAACGGTACCTTACGCGCATCGTGGAAGCCCGCGAAAATTTCTCTTATACCAAAACCGCGCAAGCCTCTTTCTCTCCACCGTCTCCGTCGAATTTCCCTTACCTCGTGTATGGGCAAAGTAATGGAGCATGTCATCCATGCACGATTGGTCAAGTACCTGGCCCAGACTGACGCCCTCCCCCATACCATGATAGGCTTCCGGACGGGATTGTCTACTCAAGATGTGCACCTGCAGTTATATTATGATAATATTACGCCACCCTCAAAGGTGGACGCGGCAGCCATTCTTACACTAGACCTTACACGCACACGCACGCACGCACGCACACACACATACACACACACACACACACACGCACGCACGCACACGCACACGCACACGCACACGCACACGCTTACTTGGTGAGCCAACAATCAGACTGGTAAGAATTGATGGAGAAGACAGCTTTATTCATGACCGTCCTGGTAGAGTTCGAGCTTGGGTATTGAGGTAATGGGCGAGATCGTGATGGCTTCCTTTTATCCAGCGAAGTGTTTTTGTTAATACTAAATCACATAAGAAAGTTACAATCTGCTTTTAAGGGTGATAGCAGTTTTCGGGCCACCTAAATGGAAAGAATTCTGCCTCTCTGTCACTTGAGTCAGACCCTAGTGTTACTGCTGCTCGTGCATAGTGCTGGGGTAGCGACCAATGAGGAATTGGTGAGCGAACGATTGGTAATGGGAAGAGGAATATATAGAGAGTAACGGGGAAACAAACAAAGCGGACGATGTGAGAATAGAAGATATGAAGAGTAGACACAAAAAGTCACAAGGAAAGGGCCAGTGGGAGGGGAGGAATACGAATGTGTGGTGAAGGGCAAATAGACGAATGCTATTTAAATTGTGTTTCTGGAATGGGAGCCAGAAAGCGGACAGAATGAGTGAATGCGCGGCGGTGTTACGATTAGATAGGGTGAGAAAAATAGTGAGTAACGAGGAGTGAACGAGAGTAAAGATAGTAGTATGCCGACACCAGGGAACACAGACAGAGGAGGGGGATGAAAAAACGTGTACCAGAAAGTTACGGCAATAGAGGTAAAGGGAGCGTTGACAATAATCGAACAATGTAACGGGGGAAAGAAAGGGAGGGAGCCACCTAGAATGTATTCATTCAGAGTGAAGGAGTGCGATAGGAGTGGGGTATTATGAGGAGAAGGGTGGACGGAGGTAAAATTTGTGAGGGTGGCAATGAGAGGAGATAGAGGGGAGGGAAAAGTTGGTAGTAAAAGCAGAAGAAATAAATGAAGTGTTCAGGTAAATGTAGATGGAAAACAATGCAAGGAAAGAGGTATTAAAATAACTGTGTGTAGTAATATACAGAAGAGGAGTGAACGGAATGGTGATATGAGGTTTCTACCGTCATCTACCGTCATCTAGCGTCATCTACCGACCTCCGTCTGGGTCCCTCCCAGAGTTTTTTGAATTCCTTGAGTCCTTGTTAGATTATCTGGCCTCCGTAAATAGTCATGTGGTGATTTTGGGTGACTTTATTATTGAACTTTTGCATCCGTGTGAATCTGGTAATGAGTTCTTTGATATTGTGACATATAACGGTTTCTCAAACCTAATGGCCGCACCTACTTGTATCACCGGCACGAGTGAAACACTTATTGACTTATGCCTAACAAATATAAATACAGATGAATTGAAGTCAGATGTTCTTACGAGTGATATTAGTTATCATCTATCCATTTTTTGTCTTATTCCAAAACTGAACTCGTACGCTTGTAATACAAATGAAACGCCTGTTACTTTTAGAGTGATTACGAACGACACAATTGAGACTTTCCGAGAAATGGTGTCCACGGTTGATTAGGGCGGGTTTTCCAAACTAGAAAATTGTAATTTACTATACGATTCCTTTTTGAGCAAATAAACGGAAATTTACGATTGCGCATTCCCAACGGCTACAATAAGAAATGCAAGAAGGCGAGAAAACCATGGATAACCCGCGAGCTTTTACAAAGAATAAAAGCTCGAAATGTGCTTTTTAACAAGTTTATTTTGAGCAGCGACCTGTGTATTTTAAAGGAATTTAAAAAGTTAGAAATACATTAAATGCTGATATTAAGAAATCACGAATCCGGTATTATACTGACCGATGTGGAGACGTATCCAACGATCCTCGGAGAAGTTGGCGTATTGCAAAAGATTTACTAAGGAAAACACACACCAATATCCCTGTTGAATGAAAGTAGGTGAACAAGTTGTCACTGGAAAGGCACTTTCTAATGAATTTTTACCGACACTTTTTCTCTTTTGGAGCAACTGACTCAGTTACTGCTAAACAGCCTAAGGATTATATCAACAGCAACCCCGTGTATTCTATGTTTCTTCACCCCGCAACACCAACGGAAATCGTTGGAATTATAAGTAAGCCTAAAAATAATTGTTCCTGTGGATTTGATGGTATTAAGGCTGCACCCATAAAAGCTGTAGCGAACTTTATAGCTGATGTAGTCTGTCATCTAACAAACGTTTTTTTATCCACTGGAATTTTCCCTGATAAAATGAAAGTGTCGAGAGTCTCTGTTTTATATAAGTCAGGTGCCGTTGATTGCATTAGCAATTATAGGCCGATACCTGTACTCCCTCTTTTTTCGAAAATAGTAGAAAAAGTTATTAATTCCCGTATTACAACTCACTTAAATAAATATAATCTAATATCAGCTAATCAGTATGGGTTTCAGAAAAACAAATCAACGGAGATGGCTCTGTTAAATATTAGAGAAAAACTTGTAGACAACATAGAGAAACAGTTGTATACTCTAGGTATTGTTTTAGACTTTAGTAAAGCGTTCGATTCGATTAAACATGAAATCCTATACGCTAAGTTACCATATTACGGCATAAGAGGTATAGCACTCGAGTTGATACGGAGTTATTTATCTTATCGGAAACAGTATGTATTACTTCATAACATGTCTTCAGATACTGAATATATAAAATTTGGCGTCCCACATGGGTGTTATTTATCCACAGGACCGATATTATTTATTCTACACATAAATGACATAGTTATTACCCCCCACACACCAGAAATTGTGCTTTACGCAGATGACACAAATGTCTTCTTTTCATCCCGGAACATAACATCTCTTGTTTCCTTAACAAATTCATGGCTCGAAAGCCTACCCCAATGGCTCCGTTCCAATCAGCTTCACCTGAACAATAATAAAACGAAGTATATAGTATGTTGTTCTATTAACAGAACTGTTACTCTTACTAATGTAATTACTGTTGAATTTAAGCCTTTGGAACCAGTCTCTGACCATAAGTTTCTAGGTGTAGTATTTCATGAACATCTTCGTTGGATATGTCATATAAGTTCTAAAGAACGTAACATTGCGCAACACATTGGCATGTTAAGTACATTTAGAGCCCTATTGCCTACGAGAATAAAAAAGCAACTTTATTTTGCCTATGTACACGCAAGGTTACATGATTGCTTACTTGTATGGGGAGTTGCGTCAAAATCACTCATGGTTCGCTTGCATCGCATGCAAAAGAAGGGTCTGCGGTTCATTCATAATCTCTCAAACTATACCAATACATACACTTACTTTCAACAAGATTGCATACTTGATGTTCAGTCATTGTATAATCAACGACTCGCTGAAACGATTTTTCTAGAGTTCAATACTAACCCAGAGCTTTTTCTTTTTAATTTCACTAACACTGAAGTGGCATATAATTTCCGGCATAAAAACTTTATAAAAGCACGAACTAGAACTAATTATGGCGCTTAAAAACTTAAATGGCAAATTCCTAATCTTTTGAACAATCACCCTGTACTATTTGACATGGATGAACACACTTTATCGGTATAAGCTTTTAAAAGGAAAAACCAAAATGTATTTTCTCCATGATGTGTAAGATTTTTCTTGTAGATCTGTTGACTTTGTGATTTTTTACGCTTATTACGTTTTCTGCGCAAAAACGAAGAGTGGGCACGATAATTTTATTTCTATTACATTTTGTTACGCAAGAAAAGCGCGTAATTCTCTTCAGTTATGTCTTCTTAGTATGCTTTATTTTGGCATATGTTGCTGTTGTCACGCCGGAAGTGTGCATGCTTGTTGTATGTATTTTGGCTTGTATAGCTGCTTCTGCTGTCGCTTGTGCTGTCAGGTGCTAGGGGCCTAGTCAGGCGAGTATTGCAGTCGTCTTTGGCGGCAGCTGCTGCACCTGGGGCGACTGCAATGCCTCAATCTCCTTTTGCCTCAGCACCTTGGCAATTTTATTTTCAGAAGTTCAATAAACAAACAACCTGTGTGTAGTAATATACATAAGAGGAGTGAACGGAATGGTCATATGAGGTTTCTGGATGGGAAAATGTGGCTTGGGAGAGTAGACAGGTGGAAAAGAGGATGGGTGATAAGGACGATGACTGCAGCTAGACAGTATAAGGGTTGTATATGGGTAAGAACGGAATGTAAGAGTGGGAGGAATAGGAAATGAGTTCGGAGGAGGGGGATGCGAAAGGGCCGAGAAGGCAAGAGTATCCAGACATAAGAGGGACGAAAGAGGAAGAATACAGAAGACCGATGTGGAGGAGAAAAGGCGGAGTAATTATGAGGCGAGTTAGTTTAAGGAAGGCAAGAAAAGAAAAATTAGCAGAATATCAGTAGGGGGGAAGAAAGAAACTTTAGTGCAATGGGGAGAGATTTCAAACCGAAATTGCAAGGAGGACTAGGAAATGCACAAAGCAGACGACAAGCAGAAGGGACGAAACGACTAGCATTAATGTAGGATCGGGTGAGGTGACGCAAAGGAAGGAGGCTAACGGTTATAGGGGACACCACTATGAAAGGCGATAATGAACGGAATGATTCACAAGACAAAGGATGTGGTATGTGGACTGAGTGGCCAAAAACAATAATCGTCTGTGAACGTCATTTGGATTTACGTTGGCGCGTATATTGCTATTTTCATTTTATTAGTCACTGCGAAAACTCTGTGTAGCGAAGAACAACACGACAGCCTGACGACGATATTGCCTATGAAAGTCAAAATGCAAAATACAATTTGCAAGGTAAAACTCTAAGAGCTGAATTGTGTTACAACCTCAATTAAATAGTAAGATGTATAAACGTTTTTTGATGTTTTCAGTTCAGGGCTCGCATTTTCTAATATTTCTGTCAACGCTGTTTGCTTGTCTTGCTTTATTAACGCATATGTCAAGTAGAAAACGTGTGGCTTCCACCACCATTGCCACTAAAATATGTATAAAGCCTCTCAATACATTTTATGTGCAGTATCGCAGAATAGGTTGAGATTTGAGTAAGCTATGGGTGAAATTATGGGGCAACTGGTGTCAACTTTTGTAGCATACGTGACCGCTCATGCGACGCAACACGGCCAACGAACAAAAGTATGCGAAACCATAAAACGGCGTCAATCTCTTTTTATTCATGCCAAGGAGCCGGAAAGGAACTTGATTCGTTGGATGGCTAAACCTAAAAAAGAGTGCTTTGTACAGCCCTAACCACGGTAAACCCGCTTCGTTTGAAACATTCTAGGCCAGGCTAGTCCGTTATTGCACAGGAGAACGTCGTGTAAACGTGTAAATATTGCCGCTAACCATGCGTTTTTGCTGCCCAACCGCACCCGGCTGTGTTTATCTGTGGCCCAAGTGAAGCGTGGGTTCCATTCTTTATTTCTATGCCGCACTGGTTATCTCATTCTGACAGGAGACCGTTTCGCTCTAACGTCACTTGCCCAGAGTAATCTTATTTGATCTACAATGTTCTGGATGTAAATCGACGTTTCCAGAAATACTCGCGCCGAAAGATAAAAGCCTTCAAAGCAGACGCCGCTGCATTCGAATCGTCGACGCTCGACTACGCACGTCACTTTGGTGACTGCTGCTTCGCCGCCTGTGTATTCTTTGAGTTGTTACGGGAGCACAAGTTCGGTAAAATAAACTTGTTTTTTCTTGAAAACAACTGCGTCGTCTTTGGCTTGGAGACATCTGGTAGAGGAGCTGGGTACGCACTCTCTATGCTCCCAACGACATCTGGAAGCCGCCAAGCCAGTCCAACTCGAGCCAGCCGCCGACTGCAAGATCTGCCGCCCGAGTTTGGTCGCCTGCCAGACTGACCCAAGAGAATGACCGCTGCAACCACAACCATGGTGCAAGAAACAACGTCGCCACTCAGGCTGAAGCAGCACCGGGAACTGCCATCATTCCGAGGAGCCCCCGCTGAAGGCCCGGAGGAATGGTTGGAGAAGCTGGAGCGTGTCCGGATCTTCAAAAGGTGGGACGATGAGAAAACCTCCCGGCATGTTTTCTTTTACTTGGAGGATGTCGCGCGCACTTGGTTCGAGAGCCACGAGAGCGCCTTGACCAACTGGACGAATTCAGTTTTTATTCAGTTTATTCAGTTTTCCCAGAAGCATCTGGACGACTTCCTGGCTAAAAGCTGCTCGAGCAGCTTGACAAAGGCGCAGGAAGCCGTTACAAGGCATGCAGGACGGACCACGTAACACAGATGTAATAATAAGTAACAAAAATACAAAAATAAAACACGATTTCAATTTAACAAATCAGTTCTACAAATTTCATCAAAGATAATCAAAATTAGATGAAGGAAACACAGATTAGAGAAACAGGCCACGAACAGAATGAATAGTTTACATTATCAATAGGAGATTCAAGCACACTGTAAATAAAAATTAAAAATAATAGGCTAGAAATATGTAGGAAGAAACATGATTCAGAAACACAGTGCATAATCGATTCCAAACACACAGTAAACATACAATAGGACAGAAATACAGAAGTAAAAGCAGTTAGGTTCAGTTGCAATAGGCCAGGAATACAGAAGTAAAAACAAGCTAGGTTCAGTTACGATTGCAGGATGTATGTTCGAAGTTGTTTTCTACTGTACCCAGAAGTATGTTGGTGTCTATTTAGTGTCATGGGAACATTATGAGATAATGACCGAAACTTGTAATTTGTACGAAAATGTGGCTGTAGCCCATATATCGGTGCAGCGTGTTTTAACAGTCGATGAGTAATGTTGTAATGATGCAAGAGAGGACAGGTAATTAACGACTTGAGGTGAGGAGCAATTAAAGATCTGTAATAACCGAAACTCATACATTTTATCGGCGCGAAGTACATTATTCTGAAGAAATGCCTCTTTTGTCGTGTCGGTGCGTTTAAGATTTGATATTTGTCGTATAATTCTTTTTTGTATATGACAATCCTATTCATATTTCTTTAATTGTGTTAGCCCAAACCAGGTTGCAGTAATTTATGTGTGAGTAAAATAAAGCATAGTAAATTTGAAGCTTTGCTTGCTGCGGAAGAATACTTCAGCAGCGCGACAGTACTCCTGTCACTGCAGATAACTTTTTACTAAGAGAATCAATGTGAGTGTCCCAATTCAAGTTTGAAGAAAAATATACCCCTAGAATTTTGTGGTCATTGACAATTTCCACAGGCTGATGTTCATAATTAAGGTGGTAAGACGATGAAACTTGTTTGTTTTTAGCACGGAATATAATGGCCTTGGTTTTATTGGGATTAATTTTGAGCTTATTTATTTTGGACCACAATGATATCTTATTGAGAAGTTCATTGTATTTTAGAATGATCCGATCTAAATTAGAACAAGAGACTGTAAAAGTAGTATCGTCGGCGTCGCTCATATATTTAACTTCGGGATCAATCAGGAAAAATGTCATTAATATAGGTATTGAATAACAGTGGACCCAGTATGCTACCCTGAGGTACACCGTGAGTAACAGGTAAAAGAGACGATTCGTGGTTGTTAATAAAAACACATTGCTGTCGGCCACGCAGGTAGGACTCTAGCAAGCCTAAAGGGCTCCCGCGAATCCCGTATTGTTTAAGCTTTATCGTGAGAATGTCATGGTCTATTAAGTTAAAGGCCTTACTAAAATAAAAAAAAGACCTAGTGTATATAAATTTTGTTCAATGTTTCCAAGGATGTTTTCTTTTAAAGTTAATAAAGCCAATTCTGTGGATTTTCCCGCTCGGAAACCAAATTGAGACTCAGTTAGCACATTTTTTGCGTCGAAGAAATTTGTTAATCGTGAACATATAATTTTTCTAACCCTTTAGAAAAAACAGGTAGAACAGAAATCGGTCTATAGTTCGATGGATTGTTCTTGTCTCCCCCTTTGTAAATCACTGATAACACTTGCTTTTTTCATGGCATCGGGAAAAATTCCATGCTCAATAGCCAAGTTAAAAATATGAGCAAGTGGGGAGGCGATGAAAGGCAAAACATACTTAACCGGTTCAATTTGAATGTTGTCAATATCCAGTGCCTTACTGTTTCGCAATAGCATAAAGGTATTGTTTTTTCAATTTCATCGGTTCTTTGAATAAAAATACTGTCGGTAGAATTGCTAAACTGAGTGCTGATATCGGTTTGGTTATTATCAGCCACTTTTACATTAACAAAGTGAGTATTAAAGTAGTCTGCAAGTTCTTCCCCTGTAAGTTCACGGTTGCCTACGGTTAACTTTTGCACACCAGATCTATTGGTGTTACGACCAAGAACATCATTTATCGTCTTCCAAGCAACATCAAGGCGTTGTCGAGTGATATGCCCAAAGATGTTTTGATAATAGTTTATTTTGGAACGTCGCAATTCTGTGTTCAGGTTATTTCTAAATCTTTTAAACTGCTTTAGCGTTGTTTCCGAGCGTGTCCGCAAAAACGAGTGATAGAGGAAATTTTTGTTTTATTTCAAATGCGAGTTTCGTAAGCCCTTCACGACCGTGGTGAGAAAAAACGAGCTGCGCTTTTGCTGGAAACTCGAACGCAACACCCCAACAAAGGAGTCGTGATCTTCGTTGAGGAATTGAAGCGACTATTTTTTCGCGCGGATCCAGAAATAACGGAAGAAAAGAAACTGAGGTTTCTGATGCGAGGAGTAAAACAAGCACTTTTTGCTTGTCTAGTCTGTAACACGCCGAAGACAGTGGCTGAATTCGCGGCTGAGGCAGCCACGATGGAGAAGACGCTAGAACGTGTGGAGAATGCCCGATAATCGCCCGCTGTGCTACCACTGCGCAGAGGCTTACCACATCTACCGTCGCTGTCCCTATAAGAGGATCGGTTTGCGAGGGTCCTCCGTCGACGCACCACGCCCCCGACCCGGCCAGCACCCTACTGAGATCGAAGAATACCTCTCGAACACCAACCCAGGACCATCCCGCTTCAGCCGTTCACCGTCGCCCTACCCGTACCAGTCGCCGAACCGCCGTAGCACTGCTGTATTCTCACGTGGCAGGCCCCCCATCCTACGCGAGTGAAACTAAACACAGCAACTTCTGGGGGTGAAAACTCGTGAAAACTCATGGTGAAAAACGGAAACTCTCCAACTGACGCATGGACGCACCGAACACCGTACCAGCAGACCGACGCCCTGATCTAGCCCGGACGTGACTCCCGAACACGAAGGCAACGACATCACGCGACGCGTCATGTCGTCGCAAACTTCGCCCGCATTGCAGAGCCACTCACACGCTTGACGAAAGATAGCACCTCTTTCAGCTGGGAAAACGCCCAAGAAAAGGCATTCTGCGAGCTGCAACAACGCCTGCAAAGCCCACCCGTGCTCGCTCATTTCGACGAAAACGCCGAAACGGAAATGCACACGGACGCCAGTAATATAAGCTTGGGTGCCGTCCTCGTCCAAAAGCAAAGGGGTTGCGAAAAGGCAATCGCCTATGGCAGTCGTGGTCCGTGAAGAGAAGAACTACTCTGTCTCCGAGAAAGAGCGCCTGGCTATCTTATGGGCCATTTCAAAATTTCGCCCATGCATGTGTAGGTAGACCGTTCAAGGTTGGGACCGGCCACCATGCGCTGGGTTGGCTCGCCAGTTTGAAGGACCCTCTGGCCGTCCTGGGCGGTGGAGCTTGCTCCTGCAAGCATTCGACGTTACAATTGTTTACAAATCCGGCAGGAAACACCGATTGCCTGTCCCGCGCCCCCATAAACCCACCACCTGAAGACTCCGATGAAGACGGTGCGTTCTTTGGAGTCGGGACGGAGAGCGACCTAGCAGCCCAGCAGCCTGCCGACCCCGATTTGCGCATTATGATCGACAACCTTGAAGGACGCAACGTTGTCGTGCCTAGGGCCTTCAAACGCACCCTACCAGCATTCAGCCTCTAAAACTCCGTCGTCGTGAAGAAAAAACGTCAACCCCGGAAGGAGAACGAATTATCTTTTAGTCACCCCTGCAGACCTTCGTGAAAACATTTCGCAAGCGTCGCACGACGACCCGTCGTTTGGACATCTCGACACTGCATGCACTATTGAAAAAATCGAGGCAAAGTAGTACTGGCCCCGCCTTGAAACCGATGTGTCCCAGTACGTCCGGAGCTGCCGTGACTGGCAGCGATGAAAAACGCCGCCGACAAAACCGCGGGACTTCTGCAGCCGATTGCCGTCCCATCGAGGCCCTTCGGACAGATTGGAATGTACCTACTGGGCCTGTTCCGTACGTCACGATCTGAAAACACGTGGATTGTCGTAGCAACAGACTACATGACGCGCTACGCAGAGACCGCCGCTCTTCCGAGGGGGACTGCACAGGAAGTCGCAAAGTTCTTCACGAGCCAAGTTGTTCCGCGACACGCAGTACCTGAAGTCCTAATCACGGACCGCGGAACGGCCTTCACTCGGAACTATTGCAAGGAATCTTGCCCTACAGGAACACGGATCACCGAAGAACGACGGCGTACCACCCCAAAACGAACGGGCTAACGGAATGTCTGAACAAGACGATCGCGGATATGCTGTCTATGTACGTCGGCGTTGAACAGAAGACTTCCGACGAAGTCCTTTCGTATGTCACGTTTGTGTACAACGTGGCTATCTAGGAAACTACGAGGATGACACCATTCGAGCTTGTCTATGGAAGACGACCGACTACGATGTCTGACGCCGTGCTTCGGCACGTAGAAGACGACGACCTCAACGCAGACGTCCAAGGATACCTTCAGAGAGTGGAAGAGGCCTGCAGATCTCTCGAGTTCACGCAATGAACCAGCAGCTGGTGGATTCCGGACGCTACAACCTCCGGCGCCGTGTCGCCGAGTACCACCCTGGGGATTGTGTGTGGGTTTGGACTCCCATCCGACGACGCGGACTGAGTGAGAAGCTTTTGCGACGGTATTTCGGACCATACCGGATTCTACAACGTTTTGGCCAACTTACCTACGAAGTGATCCGCGATGAAGATTCCGGCACGTCACGATGGCGCACGCGACTCTAAGTCGTCCGCGGGGTTCGCCTGAAACCTTATGTGGCAAGATGACGCGCTTTTAAATGCAGAGCATTTCAGTAACTCACGATGTCACCCGCGTTGACGTCCGTAGTCCGCACCGTCGTTGTCTCTACTATATAAAAAAAAATACTATCCGGCGCCCGGTTTCGATCCCTCGACCCTATGGGCGGAAGGCAATGCACATGGTGCTGTACCCACTGCGCCACAAAGCCGAGACAGAATGGGACACTACGAACGTGCCTTATATCGTTGACTCATTCAAATTACTGCTGACGAGCGCTCTCTCGTCAGCAGTTGCCACAAGTGCAACAACATTAACGTAACGCAAACAACTTAACGCCGTGCGCCCCCAGAAATGCTCTGCATTTAATCGTGCCCCTCGCGAGGGGGATGTTTCACTGTGTCTTCTCTCGGTCGCGGGACCCGTGGCGCCATCTGGCGGAGGCGCGGCACAACTCGTAGCACTTTGAAAAGATGCGGCGCCAGCCAGCTGTGTGTGTGCGTGCCGCACTTGTACAAATGGCGAGTGCATTGGCTGTCCACAGAGCAAAGCATTCGTGCAAGTAAGCCGTTGCAGTCAGTCAGTCAGTCAGTCAGTCAGTCAGTCAGTCAGTCAGTCAGTCAGCCAGTCAGTCAATTAGTTAGTTAGTTAGTTAGTTAGTTAGTTACTTAACCACTCCGCAAGCATTTGCATTTCTTGCTTTTTAGCTTTAAATATATCAACTTCTTTCATTTTGTGCAGGTGGTGAAGAGATTTTTGAAATTAGGAAAACTAACAATGCATGAGTACTTGTTCCCGGCGAAGTATCTGAATCTTTATTCCCGACAAATGCGACCAGACGGCGCATAAAAGAAGGCCTTAAGATCCATCAGAAACTAGCCACACCTCAATGTTTTACGTCGCGTAGTTGTACCTCATGTCAGTCAATATTTGTGTGCAAAAAAAGAACGCTCCTGACGTTTACGGGACGCACATGATTGTACTTCAAAATGCTTCTTGATATAATAACCTTTGTAATGTCCAAATGTTTGCCACGCAGAACCTTGGTTACTTTGTTTAGCACAAGAAGTACAGGAATTTCAAGTCAGAGACAGATTAATCTTCGTAATAGCTCTGATAAGCAACCGCTCTTTCGCGGATGGCGGCGGGACACCAGTCCAGGACCTTTAGATCAGCTGAGAACTCTACGTCACAGCGGCGCTTAAGTTCTTAGCTGCTAAATGCTTTCTACTAAGAGTGCGAAATAAGAATGCGAATGTGCGAAGTCCCGCTAACAGCAGCGCCGTGTAGAATAGCTGGGACTCTTGCTAACTGCAATCTATTAATAACAACGAGGTGTTTGTTTGAGTAGTTTTTCGCCATTCGTCTAGCTCCCCAACGAGGAACAACAGGGAACAACAGAAGAAGCAAAATCGGTAAGCGATCCTTGAATACACGAACACCCTTCGCAATGGGCTACTCGTGATTGCAGCTATTTAGGGGTTGAAGGAAGAGAACGGTGACCTGATCTCTTCAAAACACCGCTTAATCCCATTGGTAGAGCAATTGCGCAATAATTCCGAGATAAATTACTGAGTCATCCTTTCCATCGGAAGTGTAAGCCACGCGTACTGACTTCAGCGCAGCACCATTGAGTAGTATGCCCAATAGACACAATAAATAATCTTTAATCAGAAAACCCTTAAAGATAGGCTGCAAGTGGCCTTGAAAACTACCGGCACGGGCAGATGACGTCCTGCCGCGATAAGACTACTCGAAATGTGCCGAGACTGCTGCTTGTGTAAACTCAGTCCTCAATATTAAGTGCGGAGTACCTTAGGACCACTCAATGTCCGTCCGTGTCCGTGCGCATAGCATTTACAATCGCAAAAAATCACACAGGCACCGGCAGGATTCGAGCCTGTCTCTGGCACGCCGGACGGTGTCAGTGTCAGTAGTCTTACCCATTGGGCTACGACCGTTTTTTTCTTTTTGCCGGTTTCAGACATAATCCAGAAACAGCGGTACATATATTAAAAACCCTGACTTCACTTAAGCCAGCGTAACATGAATAAAAGCGGGGCATAGATAATACCTTTTCAAATTCATGCAACCATTAGGAGTACATTGTACACTCTTCCATATTTCTGCAATACATAGGGCTACGACCGTGAGTTCGCACCCGAGATTCAAACGGCTTGCTGCCTCACCAATGACGGTGCGGAGTACCTTAAGACCTCCCAATGTCCGTCCGCGTCATCCGCGCGCACAACCATCCAGCGAAAATCAAGCGAAATACAATTTGAGCCGTGAGTTCAGTTTTATTTAGGTAATAATCAAGGTGCAACTCATGGCTCAAATCGAATGAGGGCCGTGGCGCAAACTTTGATGTCATTTGGGGTTCCGGTACTTCGAACCCTTCGCCATCATCCACGTAGTGGAGATGCTCCCATTGTTTTCTTTGTGTTACACGTGCGGGGTCTTGCTCAGCGACGGCGTTCCCGTGATTGACGTGTGCCTGTGCACATTTTGGTGGCATCAACTTGAAACTTTTGTGTGTCATGTCATGGCTACCGGGAGGCGTCTATTTCCTTGAGCGCCACATGCGCAGCTTTGTTGCGTTGAATGTTTTCTTTGGTAGTTTTTTTATTAGGTGCGACACATCTCTTGCTCTGAGGCATATCCCTCCTGCGTCGTCGCGGCGTTGTCCGCACGCTCACTGCACATGTGCAACTCTCCCCCGTTATTCTCTGCGACAGCTATGCGTAACACTCTCACTCCGTCTCATTATCATAACAACAGTTGCGTGCGCGCGCTTCGCTCCGCTCCCGTCTGCTCCGGCGCGTTTCCGGCGCGCAAGTGCGCGCATGCGCGACTCTCCTCCGCTGTCTCTTCTCCTTCAGGAGCTGCGATATAAAGCGGGTAGCGCGCTGCGGCGGTTCAGTCAGCGCTCGCGATCCACTGACCGTGTACTTCAGTCACCACAAAGCCGTCGTGCTAAAAGTAAAGTGCAACCGCTGAAAATGGCAACCAGTCTCTTCTCACTCAGTAAAGAATGAAACTTACCCCCATCCTTCCCGCGTGTGAGAACACCCGCATGTGATAGACTGCATCCTACGCGTTAACAACATGTTTCACGCGATTTAGAGAATCAACCCAATGGAAACACCAATTGAACCACCCTGATGCGTCGCATCACATCAGGGTTCCCTTCGCGGGAAGATGGGAGTAATTTTCCGTTAGCAAATAATATGGCATGTCGGGTTTTGTTTTCGCCGTTGATGCCTGGGCACAGTACAACCTAATAACATTGAACGAAGAGCTGCCGCGGATAGCGGTGACGTCAAGCCTACTTGGCGGCAAGGTTGGTTGCGGTGTCGCACTGTACGGGCCTTTAGCGGCCTAGCGACTCTGGAAGACTCCACGAGGTTGCGGCGAATTGAACACGGTTGCCGCATCTCGGCGTGTTCGGCATGGTGCTATAATTCTACTCGCAATTGGCGAGTGACAAGCACAGTGTTGCAGGCTTCTGAAACGAAAGCGCTCCTACCAGAACATCGGCTTTAAAACACAAAAGAGAACATGTGAGTGGTATTGCTGGCTGGTCCATCGGAATTCGCTTCGCAGAAATAAGACAGGTGCTTTGGAACAGGCGCTTGAGAAGGGGACCAGAGGATTAAACTCGACAAGAACAGTAAAGTTTTGCAATGGCGGAAAAAACTAGAAACAAGTCGGAGTTCAGTCTACAAAACAGCTTAAACATGTCACGTGGTCAGGCACAGTCGATGAAGTCGATGCTGGTACAGTCGCCAGAAAACCTTTGCGCGATGTGCGGCTCGTGGCCGAGCGGCGCCAAACTGCATTGCTGCGCCATCTGCAGCCAGCGAGCGCCGGGCCTAAGCTCAAGGAATTGGCGGGCTAGCCGCGCTTTGCACATGCCTGTCCTTTATTTGTAACCGGGCATCTCTGATCACTCGCTTGCCCGTGACATGCTTTCGATATTCGCGGCAGCCGCGGTGGCGCCGCGTGACCACCGCTGTCGTTCTGCTATCACTGGTGCTACAAAATACGCAGCCCGCGGCCGCCGTTTGCCCGGCGCGCAGCAATTAATGAATCTTATCTTCCAAGTGATGTAATGGTCCACGAATAAATTTATTTTACAGGAGCTAATAACGGGTTACCTGTTGGAAACTGCGTACCTCGATGTCGAGCTTAGAAAGAATTTACACCATCTTCCCGCGAGGGGAACCATGGGGTTCCCCTCGCGGGAACCCCATGGGGTAGATGCAACGCATCGGGGGTCGCCGTTGCGTTTGCGTTATGTTAGCGATGTCAGCCTGTGGATTACTGTTGTTGTGTATCCTATTTACGCAGCATGGTCACACCCCATGCGTCGCATCTACCCCATGGTTCCCCTCGCGGGAAGACGGTGTAAATTTTTAACCGAGCGCAAGCTGCGAGCTAACGCACCGCTGGCACGGCGACGGGAGCGAGCGCCGCCGAGCGCAAGCTGCACGCTGACCGCGCTGACGCACACATCGCGCTGCGGTGAGAGCGGCGGAGGGCGCAGCTGCCGCGGCGAGGAGAATGGGGGAGGGATGCGGACTACGCCGCGACAACGACGCGGGTCAAGGAGGGTAAAGAGATGCGTTGCATCTGAAAAGTAGCGTCGCCAAATGTAATCTTGCGGCAAAGCAAACTTTCTGATTGATTGATTGTAGGGTTTAACACGCCGACGCAACGCAGGCAATGAGGCGCGCCGTAGTGGAGGGCTCCGGATTAATTTTGACCACCTGGGGATCTTTATCGTGCGCCTAAATCTCGTACACACGGGCGTTTTTGCTTTTCGCCTCCATCAGAAAAGCGGCCGCCGCGGCCGGGAATCGAACCCGCAACCTCGTGCTCAGCAGCGCAACGCCTTAGCCACTGAGCCACCGCGGCGGGTAAGCAAACTTTCTGGGGAAAGATCTAGCTCTCAATGTAATGTACGTCTCACGTCAACATCATACTGGAATTGGCCATGAGGACGACCGTTAGAATTACGCCGAATCATATTTACTTGCCATAATTAGTTTTTAGGGAAGCCGTAAATGATATGGCATTCAATACATGACAGGCTAAGGAGGAGGTACAGTTACAGAAAACGGCTGTAACTCTTGTTTTGTTGCGACTCCCCCATAAGAAATTGTGTGATAATTAGCCCCTGAGACGACTACAACGGCAATTGTGGGTCAGCTGATCGGTGCTTAGGTGTAAAATGAAATAAAAGTATTTCCTATTCAACCAGCACTGCCTCTTGAAAGATAAGGACGGGTTCAGACTGTTCGCAACTGTCGCAACTAACTTAAAAGAATGACGTCATGTCACGTATCAATCCACCGAACACCATGACACGCCGTTTTCTTACGTTCATGGATCACGATATGGCTTTTGCGTCGATATTCTGAACATAGCATAAGACTTATTCAAGGTTGCGCGCCGCGCAAACGGCGCCGCGGGCTGCGTATTTTGTAGCTACAGTGATAGCAGAAGGACGGCGATGGTCACGCGGCGCTACCGCGGCTGCCGCGAATATCGAAAGCATGTCCCGGGAAAGCGAGTGGTCAGAGATGCCCGGTAACAAATAAAAGACAGGCATGTGCAAAGCGCACCTAACACGCCAGTTCCTTGAGCCTCGATACGGCGCTTGCTGGCTGCAGATGGCGCAGCAATGCAGTTTTGCACCACTCCGCCACGCACTGCACATCCCGCAAACTTTTGCTGGCGACTGTACATTACCGGTTGTCGACAGCCTCTTGATTGTGGATACCGGGTACACAACGTGGCACAGTCGAAGCGGGTGATTTAATGCACGGTCAATGATGTGCTCGTGGGGGCTGCCACACACCCTGGCTGGGTCTCCGGACTTCCTGTCGACAGCCTCGGGCGACCACATCTAGGGCATCCTTGCAGGCAGCCTTCCGGACCACGGACCTGTCGAATCCATCCCTGCTTCATCACCAGTCAGCATTTCTTCTTCCTATTCTTCTCCAATCGCTCTTATCCTTCGGGTTATTCTGCCCATTCATTTGTGGCACATATACGTCAAGAGCGATTGTGCACGGTCTGTCGTCGCATCGTCTTAATCAACTTCGTTGTCGTTGACGTTTGGTCAGACTCGCACCCAGTTGCTGTTCCCTATCTCGTTATCTCTTTACAATATGTAACGTGAAACGACATTTCTGTGGAATTTATGGCACAAAAGGCTTTGTCAGGCGCAAAGAAGCTCTAGTAAGCCCGAGCCTTAAAAGAGGCACCTTTAGGCTTAATTAGTGATTGCTTAAAATGTTTATTTCTTCTCAGTTTATGCTTAAAGGGTAAGTAGGCTTGATACGGACTCAGGGAAAAAATAGGCATTTAGCCTAAAGCTCCGGTGTTTAGTTATAACGTGCGCTTTGTGCGCTGACGCGACCTATATCGTCTCTTGCTGGGGCGTCAACTACATCGCCGACACTTTCATCCATTTTTCTCTTTCCTCTGCACCAACTTTTCCAAGTCGGCAACACGAGAGACTGCTCCAGGAGGGTGAAAAAAACACAATTTTTCACCAACTGTGTTCATTTTAAACTAGGAACAGCGAGAAGACCAAATCAATTGCTTACTTATAAAGAACACTTGTGCTTTATTACGTTAATTTTGCCTGAGATACAATGGTTTTGAGGTATCAAAAAAACTCGAAACATCCACAGAAATTTAGTAGATCTCTCTGTTGACATGCGCGAACATGACATTCAAACATTAATTCGAAATTTGAATAAAAGTTACTGCCGTTCCACTCCAGTGAAGAAGGGTGACGTGGCAAACTGGAAGCAGTCAAAGGAGTGCAAGAAACAAAACACGTTTGTTTGTAATTTCAGATCGAGCATTCTTCCTATTGAATTGGCTGAATGAAAAATGGAAGGACCCGAACTTATTCTAGCGGGCAAATACGGAGGTGTCTGTTTCCCAGCCCCTTCGAGGCCTTTTACTGTTTGTATAACACACCAACCCAAGCCGGTCGGCCACTGAGGACACAGAACACGTCGCATTTGGCCGTTTGACGTACAGGTGTAAACCACACGCCCACACATCAGACAGGCCATCAGTAAGGGCAGGATGCCTATAGCTTGTAGCAATGGTAATGACAAAACCTTTCTGATTATACAGGGCGATCAAAATTAGGTCGATACGTTATTGAAAATTAGGCCGTTATATTTACGGAAAGACCACCTCTAGAGCGAGGTGGGGTGCATTGGGGACACAGAAATAGGTGGTAATTATTGATGTCGGTTGCTTAATTAACTAAAATTTATTAATTACATTTTAGTGGCTGTATTAAGCAGGCATCTTTGTATTAAAAAGGGGGACGCAGTGGTGTTGCTACGCAGTTTTACTTGGCGGAATTCTTCTATCGCATTCGTACTCCGAGATATTGAACTGGGAAGTTTAATTCCTTTTCGCAGGATTACGCATGGTAGACAGTGAATACCGGCGGAAAGCTCCCCGCTGACAACAAACAAAAGAGGAGGCGCTGTATTTATGATTTCTTATATAAAACTTGCATAATACAAGACTGCGTCTACTCCAAATTGCGGGGTTTTTCACACCGCCTAGGTTCCCTGAAATTTTTTCTCCAATTACGCTGGATGGCAGACGCCGTTTGCCAGCTTTTACGTAAAACGAGTTCACAGTTGTGGAAGGCGAAATTAAGAAAGTTTAACGTTTATGTTTTCGCCAGCTGTCTATAATTGGTCACGCCGTCTCAGCTAATCACCAAGAGGGCACGGCGTAAAAATAATTATTTTTAGTACCGAAAACATGCGTACGTGCCTCTTCGTTGACATTTTGGGTATGCTTGCAACGCTGGATAGGTGGAATTATGCACCTTCTGTAGCGAGAAAATAGGCAATCATTAAAATAAGAGCGCGAAAGGCCATGGAACGTCAAAATGACGATTGCAGGATCACCCTCCTTGCCAGCTGGAAGCACGTGTAAAAACTCAAAGCCGATTACACAAACCTTCAAGCGAATTCAGGTGTTCAAAAAGAATTCTCAAAAATAAGAAGACAGCCTTTAGATACATGCCGTCGATTTAGGGCGCGGGTGGCAGGCGTGTTTGTCAAGCATTTTGTGAGCGACAGAACAAACTTCACCGCGCAGGCACTGGCTTGCCGAAATCACGGATCATTTTTTTTGTTTCCGCCATTTTCATTATTTCCACACTGCAATTGCTTCTGCTCTCTTATTTTATATTCAGGCGTGCATTCGGAACGGGCTGGCGCAGTTGTAACTTCCGGTTGGCAGCGAGGACATGTTTACGGTGACGTAGAATGAGCACGGCTAATGGCAGAAATCTTGTACCGCTAAAAAAATAAAAAATACCCTAATAACGCTACCGCTATGAAATTATTGATTCCAGAATCGCATTAGCCAGCAGTAGTGTGTGTTTTCATACAATTTTCAAGGTTACAGCACTTGAGAACGTGCTAAACAAGCGGATAAGGAAACTACCCCTGCGGGTCACGGTGAATCTCAGCAAAGAGTTACCACGCATGGCCGTAAGACGACTTTTAAATTCGCTTTATTCTTCCTTTTTCTTCATTGGCATGGTTTGATCACTCGAGTGACGGCATTGAGCAGATGTATCGGTTACTCCTAGGTTTCATTTTATTAGCAGCAATAAACGCGTTTGATAGCTATTTTAAAGGGACACTGAAGTGATATGTAAACATTGCGGGATTACTAGCGCAAATTGTAGTCCGGAGTCCCCAGGCCATGTTTCGAGCACTCTAGGCGCGTTTACGCGATTTTATTTAGTAGAAAAACTAATTCGAAAATGCTGTCCTCCTCTTTTACGCTCGCCCATTTTCTGTGGCGTTTTCGTGTGACGTCAGGAGGGATGAGCTGGCAATTGGCTGCGCCACGGCTGCGCTACTGCACGGCTCCCCGGCCGACAGAGTCAATCGCCGCAAAAGCAATGCATAAAAGCGTTGAGGCTTACGTGCTGTGAGGAGCAATTTGCGCCTTGCGAGTCCCTGCTTGTTATAAGTGTGCTTTCCCTTTGCTTTTAATCCCGACTGGTGGAAACGACGGTTCGAATCCCCGCCTTTTTTTTTGTAAGTTTTTTTTGTTTTCCGCCGATTCTATATTGAGTTCACCTTTTTTTGGGCCGCAACGTTCAAGAACTAGTTCACAAAACGCGCGCAGGCTGCCTGGCACGCTGCGAGTTCTCGTTGGCGTGCTGTTGCCATAAGCACCGATTCTTGCAGGCAGTGGGCACAGGCCAGAATGAACAGACTCTTGGCTTTGCCATCTAGAAGCAAATCGTACGTATTGAACTACGAAAGTACGATCAACCGAGAAGCGCGGTGATGATTACAGATATTGAGAATGCATCCAACAACGATTGGTTATGTTTTAAGAACCGAAACCGAAACTTGTGTGACTACTTGCGCATCTCCAATCACGCCCCCTCCTCCCAACGTCACAGCCTGTGTGCGGCCGCCGCAAACCGCGCATGGTAGTTTTTCTTCTTTCGCGCTTTGTAAAATAATTACCGATTTGTACCGGATAAACGATGAAAAGTGTGCTAATTTGGCCAGTCTAATGCAAGCAAAAACGGGAGCTACAAATTTTTGTCCCTTTAAAGAAATCGCCGCAAAAGCAATGCATAAAAGGTTGAGGCTACGTGCTGTGAGGAGCAATTTGCGCCTTGCGAGTCCTTTGTTATAAGTGTGCTTTCCCTCTACCACTGTGGAAACGACGGTCCATTTATTCGAGTTTTCTAAGGCTCGGATTTCTATGGTGTCTCTTTGCTACAGAAGAATGGATTGAACAAAAGTACTAACCGAGTGCACAGAAAAGTACTACTTACTAGCCGTCTGTAAGAACGCTGATAATTAGTTTTTGTGAATGCCTTTTCCTCTAGACTGAAACAGGAAGGGACACTATTGACTTAGTAAGTTACTTAGTAAGTGCTGTGTAAAAATATGAAAATATTCGCTTTGGCAGAGGATTGCAGGAAAACTATTATAAAATCACTCTTTTTTTGCATGTAACCTAAATCCAGAACAGGCACCAAAAACCTTACTTGTCGATAAAGCAGTTGCCTTGTGGGCGACCGTTCTAATCTAGAGACTCAAACACTGGTGAAATATACTACCTGCGCTAATTTTGGGATCTGAAACCTTATTTTAACCCACAGTAGAACAAACGGACGTATTCCTGTCAAGGCAAAGACGTGGACACTATAACATAATGATCAAGTCCTACCAGTTTAAAATGAAAGCACACTTGCCACTAGTGTATTGTGCCCACCAAAACCAAGACTGCCAAAGCTAGGTTTCGAATTTCCTAGTAATCGTAATAAATTACGCTAGTAAAGTATTGTGTAGAACAGCATTCGACCTATAATTTTTTTTGATAAAGCATTGGAACTGCATAGTGTTTTTATATTTTTATGCATAAAGGTGGTGGGTTTATTGAGTTACAGGTGCGCCGTATAAAGGACGGTTTTAAACAATAGGTAAAGTATTGTACGCATACTTGTGGCCAAGGGCAAATGGTGTGTCGAACGAGCTTACAAGTACGTTTGAAGTTAGTTTTAGTAGCACCACATTGGGAACTACAAGCTTAGCTTGTATTCTTCAGGCTCACCCGCCAGACCTTTTCTTGCACTAGTCATGCAGCCTGATAGTCTGACGGCTTCTCCTTCCTTCCAGAAAACTGAAGATAAATTCCTGGACGCTCCCCAATCTGAATTACCTCACTACGTGTGCGAGCACGGTGATAAGGTACGTTATCTTGAGCATGTCGCCCGTCAAGGATGACAAGAAAGCAGACTTCCTCGTTGAGCGATAATTCTTCGGAAGTTACGATCTGATCTGCAATCCCCAGAGCACTGACGTTTGGCGCCTCAAAACAATTCTTAGTTTGTTTGAGTACCTTTGAATCGATTGATCCAATCTAGCAGTCTAAGGGCGACAATGGCGAAGGGTTTACCAAGGGGTAGAATGAGTGCGATAGCGTGCTGCACATTTTCGTCGTGACCCGGTTTCTGCTTTTCTAGATATTCTTTGCAAGTTGACATACCAGTAGCCATTTATTGAGCAGGGATCAGCAAGGCTTGATTGTATTTATAGACAGCAGGACTCGAACAGAGGCTCCTAGAGGGTTTTATATGCCTGGTATGTGATACGGTCTTGGGCGGAGGCGCAGCTTTTTCTCGGAATGGAGATAAGTTCCCCTCCCCCCCCCCCCCGCTCAGAGAGCGTTGTGTCGGCTCTTCAGATGTCTAATATGAAATAGAACCTTTAAATTTTCGGGGATCGAGTGTTAGGAAGCTGAGGGAATTTCGCTAGCTAGGTGGTGGCTGTCGATGTTCTGATTGGGAAGGCAAAAAAATTTTTTGCACAAGTTTGTCGAATTGACGAATACCAGCATTGAAAACTAACACTTGGTTGCAAAGAAGTCGAGACTCCGGAATATCAATAAACACGCAGATATTTTTTTAAAGAAGTAAAGCGGGTTTTTTAAATAAGAAACGCACTTCTTACTGCAAGATACTGTAGTTTTGCGTTTTATATAAAGCTTTCTTCGTTTTTCTGTACATATATAAATCAAAGTATAGTTTCTTTCTTCTTGAGTATATCTCGTATTCGAAGCATTTTTAACACGTCGCGTGCTAAATGTAGCAGTGTATAGGGTTTTGGTACCATTAGGCTAATAGTTTACTCCGGCCGGAAAGCCTATAAATATATCGAGAATAATAATGGTACAAGAACATATAGCAGCGCGCCTAGACAGCGTAAGAAATTTGGTGGGCTTTGCTGAGAAACAAGGAAAATGAAGCAATTCGGAAATGATATCTTGGGAATGAGAGATACTAACAAACATTCAGAGGTAGAATATTAGGACAGAGTAAGCACCCATTCCCTCCCCTTGACAAATGTAGGATTGAAACAATAAAGATGCCATGCTAGAGCATTGAAGTCTGCAACTCGGCCTTGTTTGCACGCTTCTCGCACACCATGCAAGTCACTTTTCCGTTGTTCTACTAATATTATGGGCGATATTAAGAGTTCACGGCCGCTTTGAAGCATGAACACTTCAACATAACAGAAAACGCGTTGCTGAGAAAAGATGTCTCCAAAATAGGATAAATTTTGATATCACTAGGTGTTTGCCTGGTAAGTTATTAGCGGTCCTACGTTATACAACAATGAAGAGAACAATACATAGGTTTGGTAGGAGCTGCTACATGTAAGATGGAGGGGAGTCTACCAAAGGGCTTGTTACTCTTGACCCGCGAATATGAACGCTTCTGCGTGGTTCCCAAAAGAGCAAAGCGCCGAGCAAAAAAAAGGGTATCCCGAGTTTACATTTGAGCTCTTCCCGACCAGCGCAGAAGCGCATTCACAAGCACATACACGGCGTCTGCTAAAGCCCATGAAATTTTAAGTGAAATTTCCTTATACAAATTTCAAAAACAGCCGATCAAAAAAGAAGAGTATACCCAGTCAAGGCTCGCCTGCTGCGGTGCGCCGCTCTTTTGCGTAAGACTTTCATTAAACAGTGCTCGTTTGCGTCGCCGTTAGCCTATGTCCCAAAGGAAATAGACTTTGTACGTCCTGTAACTGTTCCTTGTATTGGAAGCAACGGCCGAGTTTGACCACCGACTGGACGGCAAACCGGGGGAGGGGGGGGGGACGAGGGCTTCAAAGAGAAAAAAAATGGCTACTCCAAGTGTGAAGATGGGGGGGGGGGAATTCCTTTGTGTTCCCTACCTACATTTGCCCTCCATGCGTCCAGTCTATTTCGTATGTAAATATTCCCCCGCGCCGTGTAAAGGATGTTGTAGAAGTACAACAGACACCATACGGCCTTTGTGTGTCCCCCGTATGCCCTGAAGAAACAAATTTCCACTCGCAATACACCCCATTCGTCTCTTGTGTGTCCCAGGATATAGGATGAGCTGTTCAAATTTGGCCACCAAGAAGAAAAAACTATTTTCAACCTCCTCCAAGCATTCAAAAGAAAGCCGATTTATATTTCCGTGCTTTATGTGTGCGCAGAAGCGCATCACAAGCTACAAAAGCCGACCCTCCACGTCAAAAGAGAGCCTTTAAGTGCCCTTAGCCTGTATTGGAATTTGACTGTCGTGTCCTTTGTGTTTCCGCCCTCCAATAGCAGTGCCCTAGAGCCAGCTGCGTGTAGAACATAATCGGACACCTCTACACTCACTGGTTTATGCTGCAGTTGTTTTCGTAAGAGCAAGCTGACGAAAATCATATGAAACACATGACTCTTGCAAGCCTCCCGATTTTATTCAGATTGGATCCAGACGTGCTACTGCCACCTGCCACACCAGGCAGCTCCATCCCTCACCGATTGAAATGGAGACTGCCACACTCGAACCGGAAATGAGAAACGCATTGATCGCATGCGAAGTGGTGTATACAAGCATGTCTCTGGAACATTGCTGGGTGTGCTTATAAACATGAGCGAGTGTTCACATACGAAACTGAACCAAGTATCCTGAAAGACAAGGCACAACTTCTGGGTTGCATATTAGCCAGAAAACTTCGAGCAAACAAATTAAATTATGAGCTTAATATGACAGACAGCTTAGTATGTACTATACAGACTGTTACAGAGGGAACACAACATAGAACTGTATAGTGTTTTATTCATGGCCTTCTAATGGCATTTCATTCATGGCATTCATACAACATCGCAAGAACATTTGAGAGCTGAGATTGTTGCAGTGGTACAGTGGAAGCAAAATAATACAATGGGGAGGGTGAGAAAGTAACATGAATACGACGTACGTGCCAAGACAAGGCATTTATCAGCCTTCATCACGAGTAGTTCATTTTGTTTACGTGTTCGTTGGACACCTAGAAAGGCAGCAGTTTTATCGGCATGTCTGTCAGAAGGCAGCGCTTGCATCGTCTAATCTGTTATTCGTGCACATTGGGCACGCTTTGAAAGCAACATGTTCGGAGTTGAGAAAACGCACACCACCATGAACTGGCCAACCTATAGGTTTGCTCCTCAACTTATGTTTCCTTGTTACAGTGAAATGTGTCGACCAGAATATGAGTAAATAAGGCAAAAAGAAGTGTACCCGCCCCTTCACCCGTGTGAATTCCATAATTCTTGCTAGATGCAAATATACGTTCGTCCTTGGGGGGTTCAGAAGTGGCACATGGAAAGCTGACAGGCTCTGACTGGGTGTCGGGGGCTCCTCAATAATTAAGAAATACTGGCAGTATGTTGGCGGTTGTAGCGCGTTCACTGTCATGGTATTCTAGCCTTGACGCACCCCCAGTGTTGGCTGGGTTTCTGTAATATCAGGGAAGGACATACGATTATTATTTACCATGATAAGCGTCCGGAACGTAACGCGTCGAAATGAAAGAGCGTGGGTGAGAAATCGCCTTTCTTACAAATATATAAATTTCATTTCATTTCATTTCATTTCATTTATTTACTCTCAATGCCGGGAGGCGTACAGGGAGAGGGGGGGTACAATTTTAAACAACAAGGGAAAAGAAAACAGTAGCGTGGTTACAGAAAGTTATTGCTGACTGCGGATTTAAATTTCGGAACGTCGCTGATGGAGACGGTGGAGGCTGGAAGGTGGAGGAGGAGCAATAAACTTTATTGCACTATGCAATTTAGGGGCGGGTGGTGACAACTGGGTGCAGCCCAGCGGTGACTTCGGCAGCACGTTCCACCAAGGTTTTCTGGACCCCGGGGTCAGAGCCGCCCAACGCCGCCTCCCATTGATCACAGAGGGGATTAGGGGTAAGGGGTTTCGAGGCACGCCCACATAGCGTGGCAGATGGTGTCGACATCTCCTCCGTGGGGGCATAGGGGTGATAGGTAATGCTCGGGGTATACGCGATAAAGGCTGGCGCGGCACGGAAGGGTATTAGTTTGAAGGAGCCGTCACAAGCGTTCTTCCTTTGTAGAAAGTGGAGGAGTGCGCTGGGGGGTATTTCAGTCGGAGGAGGCGTTAGTGGCGCGGTGTATAACCGCGTAGTAATAAGGCTCTCTCGAGTGGATTGCGCTCAGTGGTTATGATAAACCGAAGGGCCTGCTCTGGACAGTAAGATCTCCAGCTGCTGTGTGGCCGCCTCGTTACCCCTAAGCCTGTGTGGGCGGGTGTCGACACGAGCTTCCACGTGCGTTTTGGGGGTTTTTACAAAAGAATTTTGAGAGCTTTGGCTGATATGAGCCCTCGGACAAACTTCCGTATAGCAGATACGGATGGATCCGCGGGTACGGTTGGTTAAAAAATATTCCGGCATTTCCCCGATGGGGAAGAATGTGAAAGTGCGAATGCAGGAGGTAGGAGTTGGAATTTGCGCGGTTCGGTAATGTTTCGCGAAAGAGAGATCACACACACACACAACTACAAAGAAAGAAAGATGCATTTATTAACTAGACACCTATTTGTGTGTCGTTGTACTTGATTGCTAGAGCGGATCTCAGCTTTTGAAAATTCGTGTCAGTACTCCTTTAAGCGGGCGCATTAGCCCTTCTCACGCCCGATTCCTGGCCAATCTTCCACGTGGGTATGTGCCATGCACAGACACCTATTTGTGTTGTCGTTGTACTTGATTGCTAGAGCGGATCTCAGCTTTGAAATTTCGTGTCAGTACTCCTTTAAGCGGGTGCATTAGCCCTTCTCACGCCCGATTCCTGGCCAATCCCCCACGTGGGTATGTGCCATGTCAGCGGCCAGGCAGCGCGCGCCCATCTCCCCCCGTTGCCAAGGAAGACGAGGAGATTCCTGGCCAATCCCCCACGTGGGTATGTGCCATGTCAGCGGCCAGGCAGCGCGCGCCCATCTCCCCCGTTGCCAAGGAAGACGAGGAGCGCGCGCACCCGCAGCGTTGCTATGTGGACGACGGCGGTCAACGGAATTCAGGGTCGCTTATAAAGTGCATTCGCACTTAAAACGAACGGATGTAATTATAGGTGCGGTGGCCTACTTTCAGTGCTTCAAGATTGCTCAGGATTGCCGCATGGGAGACTTGGTCGAAAGCTTTTTGAAGATAAAGAGCTAGAATGGTGGCCATGTCATTCTGGAAGGATGGGGCAATGATGTCATGAAGGGTTGTAGGTGACGTCTTGGACTGACAGCCGAGAGCGAAAGCCAAGCATTGTGTGGGGGGATAGCGTTGAAATCGTCCAGTATTGAGTAAGGCGTGTGGTGAATAAATGTTCAAGGACTTGCCTACACAGGAGTAAGAGATATAGGTCGGAGAATGTTCGAGTGAGAGCATGTTTACCAGGTTTAGGTATGAATGATATTTTAGTATGGTTCCATTCGGGAGGGGAGAGTGCCGGTAATCTAGAAGTGATATAGTATTTTGTGAGAGTGCTATAGAGGTATCATCATAAGTTTCGTAGAAGGTTATTGGTTATGCCGTCCGGCACGGGAGCTGTGTTGTGCGGATCTTGAGGAGCGCCGCGCGTACCTCAGCTTGTGTGATTTCTCCATTTAAAATCAGGGTGTGGGGGGTCCAGAGTAGTTGGGCGCGATAAAAGTGGGGCTCTGTGCAATGTACGTAGCTTTGAGATACATCGAAGAGTTTGGGTGTTGGTTCCGGAATATTTTGTGGACAAGCTGAGTGAGTCGTGATTGGGTGTGGGTTCGGGAGGAGCTAGGGTCAGTAGGTGTCGGAGAAGGTGCCAGATACGACGCATACCCAGATTCCCCGCATCTGGTCACAGAGTTGTACCCATTCCAGTCGGGCGAGTTCAAGGGCGTGGGCTTCAATAGTTTTTTGTAGTTCCGCTAATTTGGCCCGGAGTCGGCGGTGGTGTTTACCAGCTCGCCACCTTCGTTTAATGATTTCTATAAGCTTCCCAGAGATGCTGGAGGCGAGTATTCAACAACGTCGCTTTGAATTTCATGTTCGAGGGGTTTGTCTTGAGATCGTTTAGCTCTTAGAAGTCCGGGCGATCCAAGTGGTCAGAGAGCTGGCATCGATGCTTGTTGGTGGCGGGGTCTGCTCACTTTCTGTACGGAACTGGTGCCAGTCAGTAATATACTGCTGATGCGGTTTCGATGCAAGTGAGTGGATGGGTTGGAGGTCCAATGCAATGAAAATGATCGCTGCCGAGCGAATGCGGTGTGCTGTGCCAGCGTAAGCAATGGAAGTTGCGGGAGAAAGAGAGATCAGGCATGGTATCGCGTTGCACACTGTTTCCCATGCGCGTGGGGGTGGTCTGGTCAGATTCAGTCGTTAGACGTTTGGTTTGGACAAAGTCCCACAGACGGCGGCCTTTGCGTGTGGTGTGATGGTACCCGCAAGCGAGATGGGGCGCATTAAAGTCATCAAGGATTAGCAGGGGATGATGCTGTGCTGCTCGGATGGCATGAGTAAAGAGAGAGTTAAAGTTGTGAGCTGTGGCTTTGGGGCTACTGTAAACATTCAATACGTAGAGGCGAAGGGCTTGCCGAGCAGGAGGATATAGAATAACAAAATTATGTGGTATGTCCGTACCCTCAATGGGGGTGGACTCAACAGAGACGTTGTGGTGCACGAGGGTAGCAGTGAATGGGTTGTTAGGGGATTGTAAGGTTTGATAGCCCGTGAGTTTTACTTTGAACACTGGTTTCTGAAGCGGAATGATGGTGGGACTGGGGTCGTGAATGGATATTTGCATTTGCAGGTTGTGGCGCTTTTTACCAAAACCACTGAAGTTCCACTGCCAGACTAGAATTTTAAGTTTAGATTTGCTCATTGTCAAAATCAGAAGGGGGGAGGGGACTTCTTGTCGGGGTCGGGGCTAGGTTAGCGATTTGTTGTGACGCGCCCGCACGCAAGACTGTATTTCTCCGCGAACGTCGGTAATAGCAGCTTGTAAGGCGTTTTGAGTGCTTACTAGAGTTTGGTGTAACTGAAGATGTTCCTGCCTTTGATTAGTTATAGCCTGTTCAATGGAGCCGAGGCGGTCATTCGTTGCGTTATCGATATGAGTTTGGGGGTTTTCTGGTGGCGGGGCCTACGTTTGTGGGAGGGGCTTGGGATGCTTCAAGCTCCATGTCGGTTTGTCGGAAGGCGTTGGGGGGGGTGCGCGAGGTGCGTTGGTTATTGGGTATGGATGAGAGTGTTGCGGAGAGCGAGGTTTTCCTGTTTGAGGCGGATATTTTCTTGGCGTACCTGTGCAATCTCGGACGTGTATTGCCTGTAGTTCTCGAAGGAGGTCTGGGGAATAGTGGGGTGCATTTGGATGGTGGGGGATTGTTGGAGGCCGACGTGGGCGGCTCACCTGCAAATGTGAGGGGTCTTGCTCTGTTTGTGGTTGGCCGGTGGGTTGTTGTAGCCGTGTGGCGTAGGTTAGTCGTCAGGGCAAGAAGAGTTAGCACTCTGTTGTATCGATGGGGTAGTCGGCCCTCCAGTTGGCAGCTGCTTCCAAGCTTGCCCTTGTCCCTCTGAAGGTTTCTCCTCGGTCTTTAGTGCCCCAGGCGTGGCGCGCAGGATGGTTGGCGCCGGTTCCGCGGTCGAGGCCATGAAAATGGGTGGGGCTGTCATTCGGAGTCTTGGATGATTTCCCTTGTTCCGAGACAACCTGAGAGTACGATGGGGGTCGCTTGCGGGGTTGGAAGCGTCTTGGACAGTCTGCAGAGCCCGTGAGGTGAGGGCCCTCGCACACTATGCACTGGGGAGTGCAACGGGTGGTTCTCCGTTGGATTCGTGGATGCCGCAACTGGAGCAGCGCGGGGGGGATTTGATGTTCGGGCACACATCTTGCCGGTGCCCAGCTTGCCAGCACGCTGTGCATGCTTCCGTCTTGCGGCGAAATGGCTTGCACCGGTACTTTGCTGCCCTGTATCGCACCCAGAAAGGGAGTCGGTGGCCGTCGAACAAGATTTGAACTATGTTTGAGGTGTACAGACGTCTAACGTCAACAATTGGTAAGCCTGGGTTATAATTCAATATACTGCCCTGCACTTGTTCCGGGGTGACGTCTTCCGGAACATTGAAGATAACTCCCGTGATGGTATTAGCTGGCGCGGACACATGGGTGGCTACTTCGTACTGGTGACCGCGAAGCACGAGGAACCTAATTCCGGCGTAACGGGTGGCACGGTCTTCTTACGGTGTGCTAATAAGGAGGTAATTAGCCACACAGTGTACCCGAATTTGGTCTTCACGGTTCAGCGCCACTCCTGCTTGGGTCTGGATTGCATCGGCTAGAGTGGCTTGCGCTATAGACGACAGTGCAAGTCCTCCTCGAATGCGAAGGACGATTTTCACATCAGACTCCGGGAGAGGCGAAGCCGGCGGCGGGCGACGCTGGGGACGCTTTTTGTCTTGCTTGGGTGCACGCGCGGTGCTCGAGGTGTTCATGGCTGCAGTGCACGCACGTGCTTGGTCTCGTAAGGCATGTTGCCGGTGGCGGATTGTAGCCCACTCGGGCTGCTCGAGTTCTTAGGGGTCGATGTCGTCTCCTTCCACGATGTTTTTCATGACGGGTATTACGCTGAGCGGGTATGCGCAGGAGCTGGCGCGGCCGCCTGCAGATGTTGCGCCGGCGACGACAGCGGCTTCACTAGGCCCGTCAGGCATAGCGGAGGCTGGTTTAGCGTGGCAAATTCACAAATGGCTTAAACTGACCGTTGCGATGATACACGGCCAACGATGTTGGTGTCCTCGTAAATCTGTGACTTGCCGGTCCTCGCGGAGCCCGAAATGACAACGTGAATTCGAGTTAAACAGTGAGACAAAGGCCTAAAGGCGGTGATTTCACTGCAAGCTGGTCATTGGAACAAACGAATTCAGGTAGAGGTTTGTTCGGGAGTTTGGCACACCAACTTTTAAGGTATGATCAATGCGTGATGACACGTATGGTGGAACTTAAAAAAGGGATTGTTTTAGGGTCTGATTAGTGTAAAATAATTTATGGAAAATACACAGGCGGAATATCATACGACGGGTTGCAAGATCAGGCAGATCTACTATTTGATTCTTGTTAGTGACACTGGACCCCCGGGAATAATCAGATTGTTTGATTGATTCCAGGGTTTAACGCGCCGACGCAACACAGGCGATGAGCCGCGCCGTAGTGGAGGGCTCCGGATTAATTTTGACCACCTGGGGATCTTTAACGTGCGCCGAAATCTCGTGCACACGGGCGTTCTTGCTTTTCGCCTCCATCAGAAAAGCGGCCACCGCGGCCGGGAATCGAACGGGAATAATCAGAAAGAATTAAACGAGTGGGCCTATTTCGGATAGCCTAAAGTATGGAGACAAGATTGGCAGAATGTGGACGCCATACA
This sequence comes from Haemaphysalis longicornis, assembly GCA_013339765.2. Lineage (NCBI taxonomy): Eukaryota > Metazoa > Arthropoda > Arachnida > Ixodida > Ixodidae > Haemaphysalis > Haemaphysalis longicornis. The sequence continues at coordinate 168,748,358 of CM023453.1, read as the reverse complement.
GAAGATGTGTATTCAATGTTCAGCCGTACAAGAGTTTTGTAAAGCTGCAGTTTTAATGAAGTGGGAGCTCGAGAGAAATTTCGTCGGAGGAAGCCGAGCATGCGATTCGCATTATGGCGAATATATTCAATGGGCGGGGGCCACGAAAGGTTATCTTTAATCTGAACGCCAAGGTATTTGTATCTCGTAACCGATGAAAGAGGGAGCCGTTAAGGAAATATGTGTTTACAGGGGTGTGCTTGATTGTTAAACTCATATATTTGCACTTGTCGACGTTCAGTTTCATTAGCCAGGTGTTGCACCCAGGCTCAAATTGTTTTAACGACGGTTTTGACGTTTTCAGGGTCAGAAGGGGTCACATATATTCCTATAATAATACAATCGTTCAGCGAAAAGACGTATTGAGGAGGTTATGGTATCACGGAGATAATTAATATAAATTAGGAAGAGAAGAGGCCCCAATACTGATCGCTGAGGAACACCAGATGTAACAGAGGAGATTCGTTATCATTGATATTTACATATTAAAAGCGATTTTGCAAAGAACATTCAATCCACCTTAAAAAGTTAGGGTCAATGCTCAATTTGTAAGTTTATAAAGTAGTAGTGGATGGGAGACGCAGTCAAAAGCCTTCGCAAAATAAATGAAATGCCAATCGACTACTGACGTGAGATCCAAGAAAGAACAGAGATCATTAGTAAAGGTGATCAATTGAGTTTCAAAAGAATAATTTTAGCGAAAACCGTGTTGGTAGGCTATAAAAAAGGAATTAGATTCTCGAAAACTTATCAAGTTAGTGTAAATGATGTGTTCGAGTAGTTTGCATGGGATCGATGTAAGAGAGATGGGTCGATAGTTAAAATAGGAGAAAACTTCACCAGTCTGATGTACTGGAATCACCTTTCCACCCTTCCAGTCCTCGGGTAGTAAGGAACACTGTAAAGACTGTGAAAAAAATATAAGAAAGGATCAATGAGGAGTTCACATTGGAACTTTTAAAAAACTTTTAAATAATCCCATCTATTCCAGAAGATGAAGAAAGTTTAGCCCCCTGTATCAGCTTGAAAATTCTAGTTCAGTCAATAAAAAGTGGCTCAATTGGCTCAAGATATGAGCTTTCTTTACCGGGAAAAGAAGTAGGAATTGTTATAATCAGAGATAAAGAAAACGTATTGTTGAGCAACGCGCAGCACTGCCCTCGTGGAACAGGTGTACCATCAGGTGTTTTTAATTTTACATCTTTAGATCTGCTCATATTATCACCTCTCCAGAACTTGCGGTGATCATTCGATTAGACGGATGGGAGTGTTTGCTGATAAAACTCGGCTTTTGCACGAGAAAGGGCTTTTTTATACTCTGGTGCGACGCGCGCATAAACCGACCACCTGTCAGCAGAACTTGATAGTCTACAGCGGCGAAAAATACGCTTTTTTTAAGGAGCCGTTTTAGTTAGACGTTGTACCACGGTTGGCGTTTAGGACAGGATATCCGTTTGGGCGGTATGTACTTATCAGTCAGCCATTGAACCTTGTTTCGAAATAAAGACCAATTAACATTGAGCGGACGCACCCAAAATTCTGGAAGGAAATAATCTATAAAAGCTTCCGGTTCCCTATTTATGGCTTGGAAATCCGACTTTAATGTAGTCTCTAATTTGTTTAAACTCTTTGGTGGGGCGCGGAGACGCTGATGGTATAGTAAAATTGGCAAGCAAGTGGTCACTCAAAGCAGGCAAAAGCGTTAAAGATGCAACAGATTCGGGAACAGTGGTCAGTAAAAGATCAAGGGTGCTGGAAGGCGAGTGGGTAATGCGAGTAGGTCCTTTAACAAGTTGGCTTAAGATAAATACAGAGGAAACGTCAATAACACTTGAGTATTCTTTACAAGCACTGGTTGCTACAGCAAAAGGCTCGTTCTGTGAAATTGCCGCAAAGTTAAAATCACCTAAAACAAACAAGGGGGTTTTGGAAATTTAACAACCACTTAGTTTAGGCAATTGTAGAATTCATCACAAAAAGTAGGCGTACTGTTTGGCGGATGGTAGCAAGCACAGAACAAGAAATCTGAGTAATTATCTGGCATACAAACACAAAGAAAATTCTAAATGCGATAAAATGCGTACGTTATAGAGCAGTTTCATCGGATACCGCAATAAGAACCTCCTTTCCGCCACCTCCTTTCCGCCCATTTTCTGTCGTGCCTGTATATGCTGTAATCTGTTTTGCAATTCAGCAGTTCCTTATTGTCCACATCTTCATGCAGCTAAGTTTCGGGGAGCACAACATCGGCTGAGCACGCGTCAATTGCGGATGATAACTCATCCCGTTTATTCATTAAACTTCTAATGTTGGTGAATAGAAAAGAATGGCCACGTTTGGGTTTCCCCTGCACGGACTGATGATTGCTAGGTAGCAGGTTGGGTGCGGTAACGGAGAGTTGGAAGTTCTAAAGTCTGCTGTATCACCAGTGGAAAGAGGGGCACTGTACGTCCAAATTTCTCAGACGCTATCAGTTACACGGCAATAAGCATAACACTGTTTCCCGACGTACAGCTTATTATAACGCAAGCTATGCTGTTTCCCTGTAGCCTAGCCGAAATCATGGAGCTTTTTGCGCAAGTAGCGAGTGGCTTTACAAAAAACTTCCTGGATTGTGATACAGGTGCCCTTAAGTTTAGCCCTTTGAGATAAAATTTGGTCTTTTGTTTTGTCAGACGCAAACTTGACAACTAAAGTTCGGCACTTGTTCTCGACAAAGGAGCCAATCTGTGTGCCCGAGAAATGCCACCAGCGGGCACTTGTTCAGAAAAGTTGCTGTTCAAAACCTCCCTTACTTTCTCTTCAGCTGACACCCATGTATCTGAATGACTATCGTCAATGCCGTGAAAAATCAAATTGTCCCGCCGAGCCCTGTCTTCTAAATCATCGAGCCGAGACCGCACAGTCGAATTTTCGCAGTTGACAATTTCAGGTACTGTGCGGCGAGGGTCAGCGTCGTGAGTAAGGCGTTCCAGGGTGGATACCTCGTTCTCAACCAATTCAACCAATTGAATTTGCTGAGCACGCTTCCGGGAGGACGACACCACCGTTTCAACATCTGAAGCTCTGAAATTCACACCCCTTCCTCAGATGAGAAACTCTCAGAACGCGAATTCAAGGTCGGCTCGTATTCGGATCGGAATCGGAAGAACCATCACTCCTTCCCGCAGTCGAAGGCTCCGTGCAGTCAGCATTGCGAAAGTAACCGTGCCCATAAAGAGAGCACATACAGCAGCCCACAAAACGCACAGAAACGGCAGGTTTCAGAATCATGATGGCCGGTAGAGATAAAAAAGGGATACAGCATTGATTCAACAACCTCCTGGGCTACCGACACGGGCAAGTGAGAGCGCGGCGAGCGAGCGAAAGCCGCGACGGGGTCATATTCGGTCGGTCTATTGGAGAGGCAACAGCGCGCTTGGCTAACCTGGCGCTCCGTAGGAGGCGCGGAAACAATGAAATAACCTAGAAACACCTTGTACAACAACCCTTCCATCCGTAATCACACCTGTGCCGCATGGTCACTCATCCCGACAGATATACAACACGCGGCGCAACCACCCTCCTCCCCCCCCCCCCCCGAGCCCCAGCACCAAAAGCTGGGCGTGGTCGCTCCGTACTCTTCATCGAGAGAGCTTGTGAGTGAAAATACAAGCTACTAGATGGATTCGACAGATGGCGCGAACAGTCCAAGCGCATAAACGTTGCGCCATGGCGCGAATTTTTTAACGCATACCGGTACGTCCGTGACACTGCGGGAAGTAAACGCAAAAACTTGCCAGCACGTTAGCGAGAGCGAAAGGGATAAAGCGGCCGAGGACTAGCACCAAAGGTAATTTCAGTGTATATTCAGCCGTTATTCCGGCGTACACAGCTGATTATAAAAAGAAAGTTTCAGTCATACATAAGCGATGCGACATCGTTGCATAGTGTGACTTCCTACATGCACTTGAACATTTTTACTCTGGGTAATGTGAGGGGTGTATGATTCTATATTTTAGTTCTGATGCCTTGTATTGTTCATTTACGATAGCACAGATGGGCCATACGGATGTATATATTGTTACCTGATTCAGATTTCGTATTTTTGTAACGTTGCTGTAAATCTTCAGGTTAGTACGAGATTGTTGTTTATAGTGTGTTCTGGTCAACACAAGACGTTTGTAAAACAAATGTGCAAGTATAAAGGACAATACTTTAAGGGCAGCAATATTAAGGGCCTATTACCCATGGTAACATGTGCCCCATGCACGCCAAAACATCTTAATTCACTGGGTTTTTTTTCGCCATGAAAGCAACGCCTCAACATACAAAAAATAAGTACTGCTCCGAGTAATCTGACTAGCGCTCTACTGCACAGCACGCTGCAGAGAAAACAACACTTCGTCCGGCTTCTGCGATGAACAACGTTAAAACTAGGTCACTTTTCATGTCTTCGCTGGAATCACACTGCGGCGACGTTAGGGATGGAGGCTGTGTTGCATCTTCCAAATGATTCAGGATTATTCGAGATGTCTTTTTTCGGTTATTGCATTTTTTACGCCTCTATAATTGCCCCCATTTTCTTACCCATAATTTGTTCTGCGGTCCACTGATCATTTCTTTTTACGTCATTTATTTTCCGTGATCCCAAGTGGCATACCAAAGTATGAATGGGATTAGCCTATGCCTTCTTTATTTCACGTTTCTCGCTCTCCGTTAGTAACTCACTTTTCATGGTTTTTTACAGTCAAGTAAAATGGAGCTGAGTGCGTACAAACCCCGATATCTTTACTTCGTCACCAGCAGGGCGAACGTCGCGATAGGGCCGGTTATCTGAAGCACTTTATGTGTCGGGAAGCACGAGAAACAAGATTTCCTTGTTAAACTTTTCTTCTAGGGAAGTTGTTATCTTACCGGTAATACTTTACGCACTACAATTTCGCGAGCTGAAACCAATCCCAGTTTCTTTGAGAGCATTCTGGATTCGTCCAATCAGGTTTAGTCGCTTCAGAGCGGGAGTGCCGAGCGGTTTTCCTAGAACAGGATTGAGTGTGATTGCACAGTGCGAGGTTTTTCCGCGAACTGTTTCTTGTTCAATAGAAGGGAGAGATGTGTTTCCTGAGTTAAATGGGGGGGGGGGTGTTTCCACAATAAAACGTGTGTTGAGGAGCTCTTACCGGTACCAGCGCGCCTCATGGCTGCTGTGGCGACAGTGGCGGCTGCTCACCGAGTGCGGCTCCCTCTACGTGATATCGTCAGGCACAGTTGTTGCAGCGCCATGCTTTCTACACCGTTTGCTTGCATTTTACGAGATATGTACTTATCTCGAACTACTTGTCCACCATAGTGGTATGACTGCATTTTAACGCAGCGAGAAAGCCTGCTTACGTGCTCCCAAATTTTCAGCTGCTTGTTCTAATAGGTCATGCATACATACATTACTTTTTGGTTGAGGCAGATTTCACTCACGTATTACAAAACATTCACTTCTTGGCATCTGTGAGGTACGCTTCCGCACGAGTCGTAAATGTATCACGCCTCGCGAGTGAAACGAACGCAGTATGCTAAGCTATAAACTTGCAAAAATGCCGAAATATCACACATTGAATGCATGAGCGATAATTAATGGCTGAAATAGTAAGCTTCCTAGCGTATTTGGGCAAGAGGGAAATAGGACCGAACAATATGATGGCCGTGACATTAGTTCGTACCTACACATACTTGAGAAACACAACGCAAATGTTTTAATTTAGAAACATACATTTCGTACATATAAACTGGTCCTCTCAGCCAAGTAACATTTAAGTATAAAACTTTACAAGGCATAACAATATCATATTGACGAACCAGTATTACGTCATAGTTGATCGAATTCTTTCAAAGCTAGTAAGTAACAGAAACAAAGTAACAACCATAGACTACCCAGGCAGCACAGGAATGTTCGGCCTAAAACAGGCCGGTGTACTTTGGCCGGTGATTTTCTGTCCGGCCGTTTTCCGGCAGCCATGTTCGGCCCATGTCCAAGGGTGGGCCTTTTGGCCGTATACGGCCGTACTCCCATGGCTGTCCAACGGCCAGTGTCCATCGGCCAGTCGACCGGCTTACGGACATACGGCCAGATTCCAGCCGTAGGGCTCCGGCCATTCCAAAGCCACCCGTGTACGGCCGAAGTACGGCCGCCAGAGGACAGCCGAGATGCGGTCGTCGGACTCCAGCCGTACTAAAGCTTCCGGAAATACGGCCGTGCTACGGGCATTGGAGTTCAGCCACAGTACGTTAACTGTACTGAGGCCGGTCACTGCATGTCGCGCAAGCAGATGACTCATTCGTGCCGTGCAGAAGCAGCACTAACCCAGCATTTTGGGTCGAATGCAGCCACATCAAAGTGAGCTCGCGCGCAACCACCAACCGTCAAGCTTTCAGCACAGCCTTGCTTAATTACCAGCCTCAGTTGACAGCAAAATTCATTTATTAAACAGTGCTCACAAATTGTCGTTCCTTTAATTGCTCTGCCTCTTTTACTGCCGAACACCGAAAATATTCAGTTCTTTGTAAAGCTTGAATAGATGTATTGTTCAGGTCCTGATATCCTCTATGGGGCGGCGTACCTGTAATAAACGGGGAAAGAGGAGGGAGGGGGTGGAGGCGGAGGGCGCATACTTAACTTTAGTGGGTTGAATGTCAGAGAGGTAAATTGCGCCGCTTTTAGCCAATTTCTTTCAGGGCAATATTCCGGAACACTTTCATGTTATGACTACATAAACTATTTTTATAACAGTTGCTTGACCAATTTTGATATATATAAAACCGGCGTGAATGCCTTTACGAAGCGTTTTGGTTCTCAACAAAACACTCAGGAGCATTTAATATAACTCCTTCACAAAAAAGTATGTCCAGTTTTTGCCCATGTTTCTTGCAAATACATTTCCTAGTCGATCAACTTTTATGATGATCTTGCGCAGGGCTGATCCTAAGAAGGAGCGAACAGGTACTTTCATTTTCAATCTATTTTAATGTTGTTTTCATGAGTATACCCCCACACCACTTAATAGTCTAAAAGAACTTAATTTTCTTCTAATGTCATACTACGTTCAAAAAATTCTAGACGCGTTGCGAATGACGCACTGATCAGGTGGCTGCAGTTGTATCCCTCTGTGTTCACGCAAGGAAAGGCGTAAAATTAGAGTTACATAATTTGTTTCAAACCAATAACATAGCAATTGTAGCATGCATACAGCAAACCTTGCATACTGCAACGAATAGGGTAATAAATATTTTATTGGTCAAGGTTGAATGCGTAGGGTTCTCAACCCGTCGGAGGCAAACTTGCGCCTCTTGAAGTTTATTTATTTATTTATTTATTTATTTATTTATTTATTTAGTTGTGTATTTATTTATTTTTATTCATTTATTTTTTATTTAGTTGTGTATTTATTTATTTTTATTCATTTATTCATTCATTGTTTTATTAATAATTTATTTATTTGATGCCTGCTTGCATTTGCATGCATTACAGAAGAGATTTACATAACACTGAGCATTAAATATGAGACAAAATAACAAAATAATTCTACAAAGCGCGCTGAAAATCGTCAATATAAACAGTTAATGCAATCATACGTGGAAGATACTTACACTGCAGTATTGATGTAAAATAAAATCAATCGCGCAAGGCGTCACTTTTAAAGGAAAGTTAATAATTTGCTTTAAGCTAGCGGTCCCACTTTGCGATATGTAGAATGGCGCTTGCACATACTTCTCCCCGTCTACTCCAGTTTTCGAATGATAGATATTACGAAAAAAGTTCAAGCTGTAATTTCGTCTGTGATCTTTCACGTCCTGCCATTTCAGTTTACTTTTACTTTCTCTCATGCTACGTTGAGTGTGCCATTTACCTAATACGAATCGCACTGACATATCCTGTATGTTTTCGAGCGTATCAACCAGCTCTTTGGTGTAGGGATCCACAAGAACACATGCGTACTCCAAGATTGTGCGCACGTGAGTGAAATACGGTTGTTCTTTTCAGTTAGATGGAGGTTCACTGAAATTATGTCTCAGAAAGCCAAAAACATATCAAGCCGTAACTTTTATGGTGTGAACCTGCCTATTTAACCTCTAACCCCTCCCTAAATAAACTTCTAGGTATTTATATTCCTTGGCCGTTGTCACAGCAGCATAATTTACGGTATACGTATTCAATTGGAATGAAGGTTTTCTTGTAAAGGTGCCGTTAACACACTGCTTAACATCCAAAAACTTTTCTGTATCAGCACACCAGGATGTTATTAAATTCGAATAAAGCTGCAGGTATACGGAATCACATTCATTCGCTATAGTCCGGTAAACTACACAGTACTTTTGAACAAAGCTATAGGGCCAATAGTAATAACAATGCCAAAACCGAATCATTCAGTTCATAAGATGAAATGTACTACGCATAAGGTGATATGGAACACCATCATTTGCTTTTTTGCAGTCCAAGAATATACAGTCAACCACTTTAAGCTTATCTATTGCAAGAGCCAAATCGTGCGTGAACTCAATCATCTGCGTTGAGCAAGAAAATCCTGACAAAATCCGTGTTTGCTATGATGCTGGCGATTATGTTTAACCAAATGATTCATATCCCAAGAGTAGCTAAGCTCACCTTCAAACATCGGAACCAAATTAACAGCTAGGCTTCGTCAGTGACAAGGCTCTGTTGTTATCGCAAATTTAAAATAATTTCTTTTCTAAATAGGCAGTTGTAAAATCCCATAAAGTAACATAGTGCAGGGCATGAAGTTGATCCTACCAATGCACGAGCGAGTCTCTTCTACGTTTATCACCAACAACGTAGTGCAACATTGCTTGTCGCAGTTTAATTGTAAGCAGAATAACTTGCGCTTTTGCTCGCAGTTGCCTTTCTTTGGTGGGGAGTCCTTCACATGGTGGCGATTTAGCTCCTGCGTGGTGGCCGCTCGCTCGACGCTCTTGAAGGCCAGTTGTTTTGGTGAACCATCTCCATTTCGGATCGGACATCTCTGCCGGGTCGATGTCTCCAATGCTGTCCATTTCTTGAGGGGGCGAATAGCTTCGAACTGATGCGTCGACGAAGCCGGCGGCAGAGGCGTGGTAGCGGCGGTTGCTGGCGAGGCTTAGCTCACCCATTGGTGTGGCACAGTCTTCTTGTGGCAATAAATGACATTTCGATGGCCTAAAAGGTTCCCTGCTAATGTCCAGTGGGTCCTTGCACCTTGCCCGTTCACCGAGAACACTCATTACTGTTTGACAAACGATGTTCGTTCATTTAAAACGCAGAAACAAAAGCGAAAAAAAAACGCGTCCCCGTCGTCGGCTCCCAAACGGCTTTTTCTCCCCCAGGAAAAAAAACCATTTGGTCTCCTTCCAAACACGTCTGTGCATGAATTCTCGGCGCCCAGGCGCGTGCCGTTGTTCGGCTGTATGCCGTTTGCCGAAAAAATGACGAAAAACCAGTAACCTTTCGTAGGCCGGTCTCCTCTTGAACACCGGTTGCCAAATATTCTGTGGCCATTCGCCTGCCGTAATTCGGCCGAGGACAGCTAACCGAATGAAAACGTATATTCTGGGGCCGTACGTCGGCCGGTATTCTTCATAACACTTGTTGCCCGAGAAGAAAACGAATAATCTATCCGCCGGACGCGCGGTTCACCCTTGAAACAACGAATGCACGGCAGCCGCGCTCCGGCAGGTCTCCTTTCGAACACCAACTGCCGCAAGAATACGCATATTCTGTGGCCGGTCGCTTGCCGTGCTTCGGCTGATTACCGCTTCCCGAAAAAAAACCGGATGCCCTACGGCCGTACTTCGGCCGTTCTCTTTCTCAACATCGGCAGCCGTAAGAGAACTGAATATCTGGTAGCTAGTTAGCTGCCGTTGTGCGTCCGGACACGAGTGGACGGAAAAATACCGAAGCGCTGGTTGCCGAATTTGGCAGTTCAACGCATGATCAGTGGCTGCCAGAACCTGGATGCTGGCCGGACATGCCAGAAAGCGGCCATAGACGGGCCGGTCTTGGGCACACTTTCTGTGCCGCCTGGGTAATGCCGCACAACTGAATCGGCACTCGAGAACGTGGTTTAAATAGGGCCACTGGAAGGCTGTATACTGTGTTGTTCTTTGCGTGTATGAGTATCCGGCAATTTAATTTCTACAATAATAACCGCGGCAAAACCATTCGTTTCGAGCTTTAAGCCAAGTTAAATCTTATCATAAGCGCGGGGTACGGCTGTTCCCTCTTAGATATTCTTTTCCGGTTCAAAGACTAGCTATGGAACCGGAGACGGAGAAGAGTACGCAAGTTTACTATTGCAGCTGTGAGTTCGAGCTCATCAATCACAACCACCACTATTCGGCGATATTACGCTGTGCAAGAAAGTGGCAAGGTGAGCCATGCTTGTTGTAGTGTCCTGTGTGGCTAAAAGTATTCAAAATGAGATTTTGAGTGTGGGTACAAGACACACGAGCTCGCCAGACGACTAGGTACGGCCGCAACTTCCAAAATCTTCAACAAACTTATTCCACACATCTAAGCCAGCACATTACCTGGGAATTGGCTGGATTTCAGACCAAGATCGGCAGCCTGTTGTCTGGGACATCTACCAGGTACGTAGTCACCTACGTAGTGAACACGAAATATACGAATATTCTAGGTGATGTATTCCTTGCGGTGCTAAGCCCACAATTTCGCATATCCAGTCATTTGTCTAATTAACCGAGATCAGTGCGGGTTTGAACGCTAACAGCATTTGCCTTTCTCAGAAACGATGTTGCGGTTTCGGGGTCTCATTATCTTCACCGTGACGGCCGTGCCAATTATTCGAACGCAAGGGCACTCAACGCCGGAAAACGATGTACGGTATTTGGGCGATAGTGAGTGTCGTGGAACTGCTTGTCCTGGCTTAGCTTGGCCTCACTTGCTTTCTTGATTAATAGTGGCGTTTAGCAAGCCGACGTACACAGGTGATGAGACGCGCCGTAGTGGAGGGCTCCGGATTAATTTTGACATCCTGGGGATATTTACGTGCACCGAAATCTCGAACACAATTAGCGGATTAGCTTTTCACCTCCATCAGAAAATCGGCCGAGGTCTCCGGGAATTGAACCAGTGACCTTGTGCTCAGGAGCACAACGCCTTAGCCACTGAGCAACCACCTAAAGTTGCGTCCAGGGCACAGGTAGTAAATAAAATGAAACGTAAACTTCACAGTCACTGAAAGGACCTCAGCGGTTCCCACACATAGGAACCTTATTTTTTTAGTTATCAGGACAACCCTACCATTAGTTTAAAAATATATATACTAGATCAAGTATGCGGCGTTAACAGATCTTGGTCTCAAATACATCGTCCTACAACATGACGTCGTGATTACGATCAACTAGGACTTGCATGAACTAAATGCTTCCACCTTATGCGTACATCCGCAGACCTCTGCAGACATCCGCAGACATCCGCAGGTAAAAACGTTCCTTTTAACTCTTCTTCACTGAATTGACGGAGCGCTGGGCCTAGCCTCATCCTTTCGAAGCCATTCGGTTGGAGTGCAGTCTGTACACGTGAAGAATTATATTTATGGGGGGAACTGTTACTCTCATTCTTCCATGATTCTTATATGAAGCCAGTGTGCACGCAGCTCTTTGTTGAATTGCAGTCGGTGTTGAGACAGCAGTCGCGCTCCAGTTTCATCCGGGAAGTCCGAGAACGAAAGTTCCGCAACCATCAGCTGGATGGAGCCATTTACAGTTCATCCTTGCTGTAAAACCTCAATGAAAGAAACATTTAGGGCGCTCACCATCACGCGTAAGACTTGAAGTTAGCGAAGCTGTACGCAACCTTCATGACCATCACGACGGTTTGAGTCGAGGGTTGCAGCCAATGTGCTTCTTCTTCAGAGCTGCAAAGGCCTTAATTCCATCATTCTTCCTGCAAGCGTAAGCTTCCTTTATTTTTTTGGAAGGGGCAATCCTTGGGCATCATCTTGGAAGGGCATGCGCTATCACGTCGGCCTGGGCGTTGCGTCTTGACGCACATACTCTAAAATTTTGAACCCAGTTTTTTTGGAAAATGGTTTGATTGATTGTAGGGTTTAACGCGCCGACGCAACGCAGGCGATGAGGCGCGCCGTAGTGGAGGGCTCGGGATTAATTTGACCACCTGGGGATCTTTAACGTGCGCCGAAATCTCGAACACACGGGCGTTTTTGCTTTTCGCCTCCATCAGAAAAGGGGCCGCCGCGGCCGGGAATCGAACCCGCGACCTCGTGCTCAGCAGCGCAACGCTTTTTGGAAAATGGACATTATAACGTAAAACGCTAGAATTTACCTGAGCCACTGAGAGATATTATCACTTACAGAATAATTACAGAGAATAATATATCGCACAGTATACCGGACGGTGCGTCGGCAGCGTACCATACCTGTTGAAAGATAGAACACAATCGCCAGACGGGGTCGGCCCGCTGTCCCCCGAAGTTTTTCCCTCTGCTTCCAGCCCTCCCAGGTCAACAATTCTGGTTGCAGTAGAGCTTGTACGTACTACAGAAAGAAAAAATACACTATCGGCGTTATAAGATGCAGATACCCTACCTGATGATTTAAGTTCAATGTTTTAAAAAACATTACATGGCATCCAGTACGATTAGCCCATTTCAGCTGAAATTGTGTGTTGTTTTGGTGCGGAATCTTTCAAATGTACTTCGGTTGAATCCGAAGCCACTTTTGAAACGTTGCATTGGAATCCTTATGCAGTTACGAGCAGGCAGTACCAAGATTCGGGGCCAGTGTTGGTGCTCGTACCGCTGCGGACATCGAATGTGCATTATACGGACCCGACAAGCCAGGCCTTAGAGGTTGCATACCTTTCGTTGAATTTTATGGCTGTTTAAAAGTATGCTGAAATGGTGCCCTCATTTTTCCGGCAGTTTTTCTATAGTTTTTCAGGCAGTTCTTTCCTAATCATTTATATCCGGCTTGTGCTCGTGTTTGCTTTCTTCAGTTTTGCTCTCATTTTTTTACCTTCCGCCAAAAAGGCAAATCTGTTGTTCTTAGATTTTTTTCGGGGTCTTCTTCACGAATGTTCCAATAAAAACAAGCCTTTTGAGATCCTACCAGTGATACAACTCTGCTAACCTTTCTGGACTAACAGAGAGCAGTTCATAGGAAAAAAAATCCTGTTGAAGGATAAGCACTCGCTCGCAACCTTTTGTTGCCCTCTTCCAAGTAATACGGACAATGTGTTCAAATTGTTGAGGAATTCTTCGGCTTGTTCTGGTGTTGTGACCTTTTATTGTTGTGGCTTGAGGAATACGGTGGTAGCAACTGCGTTTTACCTTGTATTGAATCAAGCATTCAACTTTTACTTTTGTTTTCGAGCTGTTCTGCTGTTTTCTCCAGAAGCATCACACTCAAATTCATCGTACAGGAAGAGATTTTGTCAGCTGGGCAGGATAGATGCAAGACCAGAACTCCCGTATTGTTATGTTGGTGAATGACACTGCTGAAAATTCAGCGATCCAAGCTTCGGCACTTTTCACGTCTTGAGTTGATTTCGCAGGGTTTTTCTTTCTTTTTGAGACACACTCTTGTTTTCTGTTTTCTGCGTGAACCTGTTGTTGCACAGGTTCCGCTTCTTTGTTTTCCTTCGAATCTACTTTGACGTGTATCCAATGCTGATTGATTGCAGGGTTTAACGCGCCGGCGCTACACATACAATAAGGAGCGCCGTAGTAGAGGGCTCCGGATTAAATTGGCCACCTGGGTATCTTTAACATTCGCCCAAATCTCATACACACAGCCGTTTTCGCTTTTCGCCTACATCAGAAATGCGGCCCCCGGGCTCGGGAATCGCACTCGCATCTTCGGGCTCAGCAACACAAGTCCTTAGCAACTTAGCCACCTCGGCGGGTGTGTGCCACAATTTATCAGAAATAACAGTAGGAACGGCATGTTTGGTACGCAATAGCCCCACTAGCTTCCTTCAACCCTCCCGAGCTCAACGTGCCCTGATGTTTAAATGTTCCGCTTGATTACTTCAAGCTCAAAGTTTCTCTCCCAGACAAAGATGCCTGAGTCTGGTTGCCTAAGAGCTCCTTTCACATTTTTAGACCACGATTCCAGGCACCACAGGCGCCCAAAAAATGCTCTTTTCTCCTTATATTATGCAGACCGCTATTACACCTGGTACAATTTAAGACCTGCCCCTGTTATTTTCACGCCTCTTCGGCATTGCCAGCAAAAATAACATTCCTGAGACTTTCTTCACGCACTACGTCGAATGTTCAACGATGAAACCATGCGGTAAAGGGCTCGAGGTTTCCTTGCGACCAAACGACGGTGCAGATACGTTCGTACCACACGCAGAAATGACAGGTGGACAAATATTGTCTGTTACAGTCTTTGTTCATTTACTTCTTAAGTCATTTTAATCTTATTGTACCACGTTTTATAAAACACGGTTAAAATACGGGACATTGCACCATTTGAATTCATCAAAGATAAATGAAGTTCGCACGTCGTGTACTACAAAGCCGACGAGCAAGCAGGCACACCAAGCCGCAAGGTGCCGGTAGGTCGTTGTCTGGGAACTCCTGGTAAAGCCAGCGCCACCTGAAACTTTTTATCGCAAAAGGAACCCTGGCGCATCATTCGTTCGCCTACCGCACCACACACCCTGATATTCTAGTGCTCCATTACCCGGTATTCGTTTGGCGACCCATACATGGCAAGTTGAAACTCAGGCAGCCATTTTGGGGGTACTGTTCTGGATGGCACAATTACGTTTACTGACAGCTACTCTACAAAAGCGGCTTCTAGAGATGCTTTAGCAGCTGGTAAAAGACACCGTCATAGACGTGGGTGATCTCAGCCCTTCTTTTGCAAGAAAAAAGGCAAGACCAGTCTACTGTGTTGAGCCCAATAAAGCCTTTCATTTACCTCTCTCTCCCCCCCTCTCAATATCTCTCTCTCTCAATCTCTCTCTCTGTCTCTCCCAGAATGGTGTACCGCTCACCTCCGCTCAGAGACAGTGTTGTCAGCACTGCAGATATCTATATTTTGAACAAAATTTATCTTGTTGAAGATCAAGCTCTCGGGGTTTAAGCGCTTTTTTAAGCACTGAAAGTTCCTGCTCTAATTTGGAACCAAAGGGCGTTTTTGTCTCGGGTAAGTTACAGAGCAGAAACAAATTATATATTACCATTCTTAAATTGCCAATTCCTACGTTCATTCCAAAAAATGGGCGAGTTTCGAATTTGAACAAACAATGTAATAATTTTTTCTGTACAAATGGAGAGATTTTAATGAACCTACGAACATCCAAGAAGAACCACACCGCAGAATATTTCAGTGGAGTTATGTAAATCAGGCTTCCTTGTTTTCTTCCATATATTAACTGAAGTGGGCCTTCCACTTTTTACTACAAGTACATAAAATAAATACGGGACGTAGCAAATAGAACTTGGTCTCGAAGCCCTCCCGAAAGGCTTTTCCAGGCATCGCATGAGTGAGTCGCAGTGGCCGCAACGGCAGAGGTCTTCCGTTTACATTTTCCATTACCCACCCCGCGAAAAAAATTTCTGCCTACGGCGCTCAGAAAACGTAAAAATGTACCGACTCCACAAAACCGAACAACACATCAGGGTTTGTGGTACTAGAGACTGGCTAGTGGTTGATAAGTTACATTGAACGAAGAGCCTGTGAAATGGCCCGGGGAATTACATAACATGAAAAATTAAATTACGCATAAGCATGCACTGCAAACAGATCAGCAGTTGGCCTTTACAGATAAACTTGTATAGTTAACTAGAAGCGAAAAGCAAGCTTGGGACTCTTAGTCAGGAAGAAACACCGATGGCAACACGAGTCAACAATTACAAGCTTTGGTTGAAAAGTAGTAGAATATTTATTTATTTGCGGGTACTACAGTCTGTCGGCAGGCTAGAGTGGGCAGGAGTTGCAACAAATAATCAAACGAGACTATAAAAAGGAATAACAGCATGGTCACCGACAGGAAGTAAGCACACCAATTACCTCAAAACACGTCGAAGTACATTTCACAACAACGTAGTACAGCAAGGTAGTACATCACAGTCATAGTGCAATCCTTTAAAGGAAACCCCAAACCCTTATCCAGGAAATTACAAGAGGCCTGTATTGTTACGTAGCAGCAATTGGAAGTATTGATCTACTTTCAGTATTACATGTACCAGAACAAATTGAAACCGCGTCTTCACCCTTGACGATCGATTCGTTCTCCAACTTTCTTGTTTGAAAGCAGCTATGTGATTTCGCGATGATCGATTTCCGTTCTGCACTAGCTATATTGCTGCGACTAAACACGCCTTAACCGCGACGGACCCGCCTTAACCGTTGCACAATCTGCAATCCTCCGTGTCCTTCCCCTGATAGATACGCACCTGAAACAAAGTCTGCTCGGAATGAGCGCCGATATGGACTTCGACAAATATAGCCTCTGTACGTCGAGCTGAAGCCTAGAGTCCCCCGCGTCTCGTCACATGATACAGGCATCCCGCAAGCAGCTCCCGATGCCGAAGTAGAGGGGTAGGTTAAAGTTCGCGCAGCGCCGTTACACGTGTTCGCAAAATCACACTGAATGGGTAACAGGGTAACCACGGGTGCGGTTTTGGCAAGAGGCTCGACGAGCGCGGTTTATGAGCGGAGCGGCAGGCGAAAGAGGGTCTCGAAGGCACTGTATTATGGAGTGACAGAGCCGGATCATGAACACGGGGTATCCGGCACAACTAGCTGATGGTGAACTGTTGAGTTGCGATTGTTCCCACTAAACTTTTTGACACCCTTTCTGGCCGAAAAGGGTGTAAAAACCTCGTCCCCATGGCTAACACCCTTAAAAGGTGTTTTCGCAAAAAAAGGGTGTACCGACGAGAAAAGGGTGTAAGAGAAAAAAGGGTGTTTAGCTCAACACCTTTAAAAAAGGGTGTTGAGGATGCTCAACACCCTTAAAAAAGCGTGTTGAGGACGCTCAACACCCTAAAAAAAGGGTGTTGAGCATCCTCACACCGTTTTTTTAAGGTGATGGCATGCGTAGTACCATGGTGCTGCGCGTGTCATCACCAGGGCCTTGGAGGCTTACGACCTATCACCATGGTGCCCTAATGCAATTCATGGTGACAGGTGTATGTCTGGAGGCTCTGTAAGTAAATGAATCGCAACAATTTATGACTAATGGTACAATTTTAGGTTACATATACAGTTACCCCTCGTGGCGTCAAACTCGGATATCCTGAAAGATTTGTTAACTTGACATGACACGCACAAAAAAACGCAATGTGAGCCAAAAAAGAACAAATAATAGAACTTCACAATTTCATGCCCGTGACGATCACAACATTGGTGCACTAGAGGGACCACTGAAAACAGTTATCAGTGTGCTCACCACACATTAGCACTCCAGTGATACAACTAGACAGAACTGGACCCCCACTACAATTGCAATCATGTTTTCTGGTGGTGGCTTCTAAAAACAATATCCCATGTGATGTGCACCCGTAGAGAACTTGTATTGGTATTTGTCGTCACAACTTTTTTAAAAGGCACACAACCACACTTATAGGTTCAATTGACCATAAATTGCAGAATTTCTTTTGTGTCAAAAATCTTGAGACTCAAGCCGAATGAAACCACGTTTTCCGAACAAACTTTTACAATCGACAGTAAATGTCGCAACATACAAAAAGAAACAAGAATGTGTGCAAAATTCTGTGCATGAATCCTGAGACTAAAACTAATTCACAACCATAAACTATGATTGAGGTGTCTATTAAAAAACATTTTGGCAACTTCACTTTAAACTTTACAGCCAAACACATACCAAATATCAAGATACAAGCAATTATGAACTTCCTTCCCTCTGAATGCAATCAGGTGGACAGAGCAGTCTGAACTAAAAAGAACATTTATCTTTGACCCATCCTATAGCCGGTTATCATTGAAAAGTTTAGCTGTCAATTTCTTCGTTTCGCAACACTGAAATAGCCACGAATATGGCTGATCGCGCCAAGGACATGGCGCGGCTCGTGCCACTGCGGCCGCACGCCGAAGAAAAATAAAACACCGACGTGCGTCGCCTGCTCCGTTTCAACCGATTCTCAACAGTGGTGTCATCAAAGTTGTTATTAAAAGCACTCACATTGGAATCGAGGCATTACTTTGCGTTCGGCGGGCTAGAGCTTGGAATGTCCAACCCATATCACGTGCTTACCACGGACAAGTACCACCATCTTGCTGAGCCCGACGTAACCACACACTAAACATTTTTACTCCCAAAAGATGCGTTCAGCTTGTCGCCGCAGGAGCACCCTCATAACAGAATATTTTACACCATTTAGGGTGCTTGGATTCTGTCGCCACAGGAGCACCCTTTGTGATGCACCCCAGACGACGGGTGCCTTATAACACCCTTTTCTGCCTAAAATATCATAGGGTGCTTACTTAGCACCCCTATCCGTACGAGCTTTTCCTGCAAAAGCACCCACCTAAAGGGGTAAAAAAGGGTGCATCATCCTCGGTTCACAAATGGTGCTGCAGGTGTGCAGCCACATATGGCACAGTATGACACACAATTACGGTATGAAACATTCAAGCTTTCCAAGCTCCGTTCTATGAGACATTCCATCAAAGCTCAATATTAGCTGATAGTTTACTTGAACTTTTTGTCACACTTATTTTTAGAACGTCCATTTATAAAGTTTAATATTACAGCGAAACCTCAGTACAGAAGTCGTATCATTAGACGTTGATTATTCAAAACGGTGTTAAAAATTCAATTATATGTTCATTTTGCTGAACTGCAGCGCACATCCTTCGAGCTTCACTGCACAGCGTAAACGTGTTATGCAGTGAAAGAAAGTATGCGTACAACACATCAACTGCACAAAAGTTCTTTGAACCATAAACCCTTGGCTTCTCAGCATTGCATCAAACTTCCAATCACGGTAGCTACCCGCAATGTTTAGTGCCTTATTCTTGAGCTGAGCAGAAAAGCTCAATATTAAGGCAGACCAAATACAATATGTATACTTCCCTCCGTACTGTGGCTTTATTCTACCCATAAAAGTTGGGTCTCGACTGCCACTTATTTTATTTTGCATTGTTCTTTTTGCTTCATGAAAAATGACCCCACATAGCAATACCAAGAACTGTAAACATCACAGAACAATGCATATGAGTTCCCTGGTGAATCCCATGGTTGAAATGTGATGACATTGTTGCTATAGCACTATTTTATCATGAGTCTAGCTTGTGCATGGTGCCTTGCATTATGTCCCTGCTGGTGGATGTGGGGTCATTTTTCAATGTTGCAAATCAAAAGCCAACAGCCAGTGCCCATTAGTTTCGTCTAGTATTACGAGGTGCTTCATGGGAAGCATCAAACCTGTCTATAGCCCTTTTTAGATTTGACTAGAAGTAACATCAGCAAAATATTATCGATAAAACGTTCAGCATCTTTTTTATTGGCAGCTTTAGTGTTGCCACTTTCCATATTCAGGTTTTTTCTGCTTTTCTTAATGACATTTTTGTTTCGCTGAGAAGGTGCATAACCAATGAAAGCTTTTCTGTAAACCTTTGGTAGCTATGCAATTGTTAGAAAATATTTTACTAAATAAGGCAGCTTAAACTTAGAATACTTGCATTTAGAAACATTAAAATCAATTTAAATTGATCATACATTTCTGGCTGTTTTTACACAAAGCTGCACACGGGATATTAAGTGCACCGCAGAGGACGGCTCTGGATTAGCTTTGGTAACTTGGGGATATTTATTGTGAACTTAAATCTCCACACATGGGCATGTTCACTTTCTGCCTCCACCAGGAAAATGGCAACCAATTTAGAGAGCTATTCTTACTAGTATTTGACGTACATTTTAAAATAATCTCAAGTATTATAGCCACAAAATTATTCTCTACAACAGCACCCAGCGGGTGCTGTTATAGAGAGATTGTGCACTACACCAGACAATGTACTACACTGTCGAGAGCTTGGACATCTACAAAGCAAGCTAATACTGGTAAAATGTTTCATAACCTAATTACTCTGTGTGCAAAGCTTACGTGTGAAGTACAGATACTGGTGCTTCAGCAAGAACCGAGGATGAGCACCCTCCTGGTTCTGAAAAAAAATAAACATGGAAAAATGCTTTAAGCAGGATTAAGAAACAGGGTTGAACAAAAGTGAGCAAGCATTCTTTCAAAATATGTTAAGCAATGCAAACAAATATTTATTTCAACTTCATGTCTACAAAAGACATCTCATTAAGGCTGGTAATATTTATTTCACTTCATCTCTACAAAAGATATCTCATTAAGGCTGGTAATAGGGTCTTGGGTAAAAAAAGAGAGAGCACTTATATAAATGCTACAGGGAACCTTCAAGCCAAAAATTGCTTGAGCACTTAAACTAATCACTTTCAAGAAATTCATGAAAATTGATGAATGAAAAACCAGCGGTAAACACAGGACACGGTTAAAAGAGAACAAGAGGAAAAGCTTATCCCGTTGTTCTCTTCCGTACCCTGCGTTTTCCGCTGGTTTTTCATCCATTCAAACATGTACCAACTAGCACAGTCCGACGCCTTGGTATCATAAAAATACTAATTGCCACTCCTTACAGACAGTTGAAAAAAAAGAAAGTATAAAGCAGGTGAAAAAATTAAAAACACAGCAGATTGGTTAACTTTTAATTTTAAGTGATAATATAAAAAATAATGGCATGAATGAAAATGAGCAGCAACCAAAGGACCATGATGCTACGCCGACATTCCACTTTGAAGAAAATATCCACTTTCAACGCAACATACGCCAAACATGCAATGAGGCAACCCTTTAGGCCCACAAAAACATGCCATAATCTTTAAAAAAGCTACAATTTAGTTGAAAAAAACTGACCACAACAAATTAGAATTGACAACTAGATCCAGTTCTCACACCCAAGCAAGCAGGCGAAAGATAAACAGATATCTAGGTCCTACCCCTATTTGTTGCCTAGCCTCTCATCCGCTGCAGCAAACAAAAAAATTGTTTTAATGCAGAACAATTGCTCTTGGTCAAACATAGACAGTTCTAATGAAGGAGCCAAGTAGGTTCCGAAACGTTGGGAACGCTTCGGATAAAGTCCTTGGTGAGAGTATTATATTTGTTTCCATCAAACACAAAGAAAAATGCATGGCAAAGCGCTGACATTAACTTTGTCTACTGCGGTTCCTTCATGGTGACATCACTACAGGAACCAAAAATACAATACAGTGCATTAAAGGGGCCATTCGGACAACATAGAAGTTCGTTTCGTTCGAAATATTTCCTGTTTTATAGTGCCCCCACCACTTGACCGGCAGCAAATGATGCTCCATTCACTGATAAATTAATTTAGGTTAAAAGTCTCATTCTCCCACTATATCGTGTGTTTTTGGGATTTCAGCAATGAAGCCATAAGTGCGTGTAATCAAACAAACTACTGCGTCACTCGGGTCTGCAGCCTTGCTAGCCATCAGTCCTCCCTGGTGGAGCTACCATACTCATCCACGAACCGTTGTTTGCATTGCTTTGTTTTGACCGTATCTGCACCTGGCTTGTTTTCGTTACTGTAGAAAGTAATGGTCTTGTGAAACATGGCGTTTCCTCGACAAACAGGGTCACGTAAGACAACATCGCCTATGCCAATCGGCCAGTGCCGTGCAAGCACACTCCAAAGCGGCGGAGTGCTGTCCAGCTAAAACAAGCATAGTGCACGCCGTACCAACAGCAGTGCGGATTGGTACTTGTATGTTTACGCGTATTTTTGTAACTTTCATTGTTTACTGCACATTTTTACTGCTGTAAAATGAATATGCATTTCATTAGGGCGCAAATAGCTCGTTCGGCATGCTTATAAGGCCTGCCCCGTTTGCGTTTGCTTTTGCCGGCCTCAGCCAATCGCACAGCTGGGGACATACGACATCATAGCTACTGCTGTGGGAAATGAGCTAGTGGGTCGCATGGCCATTCCCTTTTTCCTAATTATATAGCTTATTCGAGTGAAGTGCGCGTTAAAAATGGTGTCAGTATGATTCTGGAAGAAATCTGTCGAATGAACCAAACTTGTGTGTTGTCTGCATGGCCCCTCTAAGCAAAGGCAAGGCAGCCAATTTTTTTATTTAAGCTGCCTTTATGCACGCAGTAGTGCTCTATTACTGCCAGAAACTCATTACCGGACTCCTGACATATTTACAGTTGCAATAAAAATCAGAAATAGAACAAAAAATCATTGAACACTCCACAATGTCCAAAAAACAAAGGAATAATGTGCGAGTGAGCTACCCAAAACACTGCGACAGAAGATCATATTCACCAAGGCAACTAATAAAAACCATGACTAGTACATAGCCATTGCGCAGCTCATTTGTTACGAGCTTATGTGCGTCCCCACAAGTTGGCTGTGTAAATTCACTGACACCTAACAGAGTCCAAGGTTCGACGAAAACTCGTCAGGGGAGGGTGATTCATTGATGAAATACAAGCAGGCACTCGCCTGGTCAAAAACAAATAAACAAATAAAGATGCCTTGGGGCCCGAGAGCCCCTTGTTCACAATGAAGAGGGGGTGAAAGGTCGCGACTATCTATAGGTTCGGTGGCGAAGAGTGCGCATGTATATCTGGGAGATTACCCCGCGACCGGTTAATCGTGTTTTTAGTTGGTTGAACATGCACTGATTCTAAAAGTAGTCGTGTCGACAGGCTCTTCTCTGATGCGATTATGCTTGCGGAATCCCAATCGATGACGAGGTCAGTAGCCAGGTGACGATCTGCCAAGGCATTTCAGCTTGCATTGCCTTTTTTGACATCGTTTCTGGTGCTATTGAATTCTTTTAAAAATTTCCAGTTTCAGCTATGTAGGATACGTCGCAATCCTTGCATGGAATTTTGTAGGCAACTCCGGAAATCTTGATTTTTCTTAAATGTCCTTCACGCGTACCAGCTTCTACTTAAGCCTGTTCTTTGGAACGTGTGCAATTTTAACGCCATATGTGCCACACACCCTTGCAAGAGCTTCACTGATGCCTTGCGTGTAGGGGACGGCAGGGCGATTTGGCCTGTATTCTTCAGGAACCCTTTCGCGGGAGGCAACTGAAGCCCGTAATTGTTGCGTCCTCAGAAGCTTTGAAGGGTAGCCGTTGCTGCAAACGTCCTTCCTTACCACGGCTAGCTCTTGCTTGCGCAGACCAGGCTCACAGCAGATTCGCGATGCGCATGAGAAGAGTGCAGTGGCGACGGAGCGTTTTTGGCCTATAGGATGTGCAGAGTCGAACCTCAGGTATCTACCCGTGTGGGTCGGCTTTCGATACACACTGGTTGTAAATCCTTTGGCCGACCGTTTCACAAGTACGTCGAGGCGATCTGTCCATTATTGTTCCATGGTCAACTGGATGCTTGGAACACAAAAGTTTAGATGCTCAAGGTTAGCATTACATCTCGGCAGTGGATCACACAAAAAAAGTCGTCTGCGTAGCAATCAAAGATCTTGGGGCCGTCTTGTACGAGCATAGCGCAGAATTTTCTAGAGCCTCTGAGGCAATATTTGCACAGACTGCTGAAACGGAAGCTCCCATCGCTGTTCCAAACCGCTGCTTCGAACATTGTCCGTATAAAACAAAATATGTATTCTGCAGCCCAAATTACAGGCAACATTACGCGCTCCGGTGTTGCAAGGGTCTATTCGAGAACGATGCATATCTGCCTTCACGTTCGCCAACTGAGAATTTGTTTTCAACGTACAATGTTACAAGCAGCGGTTTGGAACAGCGATGGGAGCTTCCGTTTCAGTAGTCTGTGCGAATATTGCCTTAGAGGCTCTAGAAAATTCTGCGCTATGCTCGTACAAGACGGCCCCAAGATCTTTGTCTGCTACGTAGACGACTGTTTTTCACCGCCACCGCCGAGACGTAATGCCTTTCCTTGAGCACCTAAACTCTTGTGTTCCGAGCATCCAGTTCACCATGAAACAAGAAAATAATGGACAGATCGCCTTCCTCGACGTACTTGTGAGATGGTCGGCCAAAGGATTTACAACCAGTGTGTATCGAAAGCCGACCCACACGGGTAGATACCTGAGGTTCGACTCTGCACATCCTATAGGCCAGAAACGCTCCGTCGCCACTCTACTCTTCTCACGCGCATCACGAATCTGCTCTGAGCCTGGTCTGCGCAAGCAAGAGCTAGCCGTGGTAAGGAAGGACCTTCGCAGCAACGGCTACCCTCCAAAGCTTGAGGACGCAACAATTGCGGGCTTCAGTTGCCTCCTCCGAAAGGGTTCCTGAAGAAGACAGGCAAAAACGCGCTGCCGTCCCCTACACGCAAGGCATCAGTGAAGCTCTTACAAGGGTGTTTGGCACATATGGCATTAAAATTGCACACGTGCCAACGAACAGGCTTAATCAGAAGCTGGTACGCGTG
>CM023453.1:168622312-168723752 GCA_013339765.2 Haemaphysalis longicornis | reverse complement strand
CATCGCGCGCTCTCTCCGCTGTCGGTTCGCGCCCAACAGGTGGGGGCGCGCGCGTCGCGGGATCAACAACATCTGTGGCGTGATCGTGACGTCGGCATCGCGCGCTCGTGGCGCGATCGTGGCGTGATAAAGGCGGGTGTCGGCGAGGCTGGAACGCACTCATCGCCGCGCTCTCTCGTCAGCAGTTGCCACAAGTGCAACAACATTAACGTAACGCAAACTACCTAACGTCGGGCGCCCCCGGAAATGCTCTGCATTTGATCGCGCCCCTCGCGAAGGAGATGTTTTTTCGTTCGGGATCGCTTATTTTGAACACATCTCGGTAATCCATCGAGTTCACTGGCGACTTTTTTTTTTCACAAGGTAGCGGCAACTGGTTCGCTGTTTTTAAAATCTTATTTTAAATATTTAGGCTTAATTCGACACATGTTTCGCGTTAAAATAACCATATTGCGTGTTAAAAAATAAAACAACAGCACACAGATTGAAACATTGGGGCTCTCAAAGACACCAAGAAATACGTGTCAGAACGTGCACTGCAATTATTACACCACGTCTTCAAAAAGCACGTCTTGCTTGTCCTTTATGCGTCCGCTTTGCCGACGGGCTACCCTTATTGCCTCATTCTTTTATCAAAGATTGTCCACAGTACAATATATGCAATTGCAATTCCCTCAAAGAACCAAAGGAATTTGCGAAGTTCTTTATGTATCCATTTCTTTGGTTATGGGGCTACGCTTAGATGTTACAACATTACAGTGATTTGCGCTAAGTTGCGTTGTTAATTTCAAATTTGTAGCGAAGGTTTTTTCAAACACGGCCGGAATGCTAATGGCAGTAATGCAAGAAACGTTCATTACAACAGACGCTTGCGATGCAATTCAACGAGATGACCGTCACTCGCACGCACCATTGTTTTCGTGCAGCGCACGCTAAAAAAGTGGGAATTTGCGGCACCGCACGGGCCGCAAACACCAAGTTTCGGAGCATCTGCGTCGATCGCGGCGCTGGAATACAACCAGTCCACCCCTTAAGCGGCGCGCGGCATTCCCGTGTCCAGCCAAGCAGCGGTACCACACTATCCCGTACTATCCTATTCGTGCTATCCCGTTCGCCCTGTCTGAAGCTCTCTCCTCAAAGGCAATGCCCTGTGTTATTCGATGCTCTCCAGCAACCACCCCTTGTTGCTTTCGTTCAGCGCGGCTTTTTCTAATGTTTTCTGTTGTCTCCAGCGTATTCCATCGCTCTCTCGATGGAAAATGCGGTCCCCACGTTGATGTTGTCCAGCTCTGCGTTTTCCAGTGTATTCCGTTCTTTCCGGCGTATTCCATCGCTCTCCTAATGCTGGAAAACGCGGGGTTTTCCGACAGGGTAAGCAAGAGAATTTGTAGCAATACTGAACAGTCTGTCATGTGACACTTTTGCAATGAATCTAAAATTCTGTTTCAGACTATAAAAATCTGCAGGGACTACAAAATTTTCGGTCGCATGGTAGATAATAATAGTAATTACGGAATCCAGTCGTAGTGGCTGAAGGACAGTCTGTGGTGCAACAGAAATTTGTGTAGTGCCTACAGGGTGTTGCACAACAGAAGTTTCTTTAGTATAACAGAAATGTCTCATGTGACAGACATTTTGCAGTTCTACTACAAAGACTTTTGTAGTGGGGCTAAACAATGTCTGTCGCATGATAGATACATAAATTTCTGTCATACGACAGACATTCTGTTGTCCTACTACAGAGATTCCTGTCTCACAACAGACCATCCTGCATTCCCAACAGAAATGTTCGACGACAGATATTCCTGTTGTGCGACAGAAATGCCTGTCATACGAAAGATTTTCTGTAGTTGTACTACAGAAATTCCTGTCGCACGACATACCATCCTGTAGTCCCAACAGAAATCCCTGCCTTGCGACAGAAATTTCTGTTGTGCGACAGAAATTCCTGTTGTGTTTTTCGACTGGGTAGGTTCAGAGGTCACATCCTGGACCCTACTGATAGGCAGAAAAACATTATTCCTTTCGAAATTGCCAAGATTTGACTTCAGCAAATAAAAGGTCAACCTAATGAACTTGTTCTCGCTTCGAACGTAGAAATGCGTTTAGGAGACATGTGTGAGCACTAAGAACGTAATTTGAGCATTCTCATTAAACTACTAGAAAAAAAAGGCTGCGCTCATGGAAAATGTGAATGGCTTGAATTTGAAGAAACCTTTCGAGACAAAAATAGAGCACAATCTCTAAATGGGTACGATGCAATGCACTAGCTAATGAAGGCATCCCAAACTCAGTTCCCTTAGACTTTGCGAATAACGATTACATGCTAAGCAGTCATGGGTAATACTTGAAGCGCCTTAACGGCTAGTTTTTGTATAATATTTTTCGGATAATTCCGGAAAGGTAACAGCTACGGCCGGTTTCTGTACCTGAGCTCCCTATTTACATGCATGTGTAATCACAACAGGTAGTAATTTATAACGATTAAAACTTCCGTGTGAAATAACTAATAATAACAAGTGAAGGACTCATGGCGTAATAGTAAAGTCGCCTGGGTAGTAAAGTTTGATATACTTTATTTCGTAATACTTTAAATAACACGCGAGTTCGATCCATTTTCTGTAATCATACTTCTGTAGATGATCATGCATAAGTGAGCAACGTACGACGTGGAAAACCCAACATAAGAAGAGCAAGCTTACACAATTGCCCTGAAAATGGGTATCTAGTCTAAACACAAATGCATTCCTTGGAAGACAGCATATGGGAAATAGAAGGCGTTTTGCTTAAAGTGCTAAGGCCTTAGGAGCGTTTGAACTTTATACATGTTTCCATACGCTCAAAGTCCGGCAAACAATTCTTCGATTCCGGGAATTCGAGTGGTCACCTCAAAGTGCCCACTAAGCCCGCGTGCAGCTCTTGTCTACATCTGAATTTCCAAAAATAATCTGCGAATTTCTAACCGACATATAGAGGTCTTGTAAAAAAAATAAAAATTATGAAAGAGCGGGAATGACATCCCAGAATTTACAATGACGGTGCTATTAACAGGGTGGACTCGCATCATTGGAGACCAGCGGGAAGAGGTGGGGAGTCAGTAGCGACTCCAGGTATACCAGGCGGGGGCACGTTTATACCAACATAACCACAATGCTCAAGCTTAAAGTTGTGGAAAACCAACTAGCCTGAAATGAAGGTCTTCTCATCTTCATACCCATTTGGCATTATATTACTGGTGTAACGAGGTGCAGACAACTGCATATGAAATACTAGGTAGAATATTGAAAGGTGTCTACCTTCCGGTTAAAGATATCTTAGCAATGACAGCTTTCCCGTCGAGCGTAGTAGATACCGCTACAGAACGGGCTTCTGGACGGTTCAGCACGCGGCGCCAGCATCCGCTTGCAATGCCGATAACGGTAATATTTTCCCTCACCACCAGAAGTGCTACCCCCACTTGTGTCAGCTGCGAAAACTGGGCAGCAGTCTAGCAGCATCGTGAGAACGCCACGTTTAGGTCACCAGTCTGTTTGAGCAACTTCCCCGTAGTTGCAGTGGACGTTAGAAGTCAGGAAGACCGCGTTGTGGGTAAACATCCGGAATATGTCCACCCAGTGCCACGTATACCTATGTAGCACGCACCTTGCACGTGGCAGGTTCCTCCACTCGGCATCCCAATCACTATCCTTCTTTCTCTCGAACTCACCCAGCGTCAGCGGTGACTCGTGGAACAAGCACTGGCTGGTAGTCTTCGATTACGGTGGCGATAAGTTTATAATTTTCGATGCTTACGCCGACTATGCGGGAGATCTGACGGGACGGCGCTCCTGCAAGACAAAAACTGCCTTCGAAGAAACTCTCCCAAAGAAGGTAACGTTGTGTGTTTTTCTCCGGGCATTTTACTGCATTCTTACTTGTTATATGACAAAAATGTGCTTCCTTTCCTCGTAAGGGGAGTTCTGATAAAACGTATAGATTTTTTTACATTGCCTTAGAAAAACAACATAATATTGAACAAAATATAAACAATATTGATCGGAGAAATTCAATGCATGCGTAAGAATAATTCAGCGTGATTAGGCACTGCTGGCCGAATTAAAATCACTCCGCGAATTTGTCACCTCGTAGAGTAAAGAATGTATGCTTTGCCATATTGCACTTTTCTTTCTGTTTTGTTCCTATCTCATGAAGTGAAAGTGACAACGCGCTTGCAGTACAGCTGCGAAAAGTTGGCTTTAAATTTGGAAAAAATAATTTTATGAAGAAACAAAGTACGCAAAGAGTACAATGTGTATCCACTCAGGTACAAAGCGATTTCGCTCTGATATGAAACATGAACGTTTTTCCTGGACATATTCATCATTACGTTACGTAAGCAGTGATATAATAGGCACAAGAATAAACACTTTTATCACTGTTTCCGCACGCTTATGATAGCATAACGTAAAACCAGTGCCGGCACTACGATTACACAGGCATGTTTCTGGTTCGGCAACTATGAGCAGTGGCTCCCACGCGTACAAAGTAGCTTTGGTTGCGTCATGAGGATACGGCGAAAATGTTGCTGGGGATCGCCGCTTCTTCTTTAGTTTTTCTTAATTTCAACATTCATAACGCCTTTCGTGCTTCCACAACCGAGAGGCGCGGAAACAGTTATGTTGTGCAAACTAAGTAGCTCAGTGCGTATGCTTGTGTTGTAGAGTACGTTGGAACTAAAGACAGTTCACGTAAAAACTGCAGTTTCAGTTTCAATTTCCTTTCTTAGACAACACCAGAGCGTTAGTATTGAGGCAGGGATCCCATAGTGAATAAAACTGCAGTCGGGACCCCTGATGATTAATAACAAAAGGAATAGGATCAGTTGGTGAACAAAAATAAAGGCATCAGGAATATACCATCGATAAACAAAATACTAATTCTTGAAATGTCAAGGCAGTGCTAATATGATAGAGAAAAACAGTAGTAAAGAAATGCTAACAGTGGGCGAAAGTAATTTATTGGAATCTAACAGCTTAATATGTGTAAAAACAGAAGTACACATGCATGCACACAATTTGTTGCACACTAAAACACAGAAGTGTACATATCTATATGTGCATAGTTATAACGTCCTACCTATAGATTATATTATTATGGATTTTAGTCGGCTAATACAAACGTATTCAAATACATGGCCAAATACACATACACCCGTAAGGTACAGAATATGGAAAGGTGCAAGGACCATGACGTCTTATGATGGTGAAGCTGTAGAACGCAGCAAGCGCTTAAATGAGTTAAGAGATATAAAATTTTGATCGCCAACGCCAAGTTCTTCTGATTAATCGCGGCAAATTCGAATGTGTATTTTCTATCGTTCGTCCCTATTTATGGGAGTATGAAACAATTTTTTTCCGAAAATCGGGTGTTATTAGGGTCAGCCAGGTCTCGTCTACTTATTATATAGAGGAGGGTTTGGTTGTTGAACAGGCAGTATGCCGTAATACTTATAGTACAAGCCAAGAGCCTGTGTAGAGGGAAAATTCTAAATTCTTTCTACAGAGGTGTGACCTGGGCATTATACGGGCTGCGAGTGATAGTGTCAAGGGCGTGGTTTTGGATGTGTCGTGCAGGATCTAATGGACTTTGTAGGTCTGGCCACAAGCTTCGACGCAATATCTGAGATGGCTGTGAATGCAAGCATTGTAGAGTGTAAGCAGTGTATGCTGACGAATGCAATAGCGGGCTTTGAGAAGTACTGTGATGCCATATTCCATCTTTTTTTCAGTGCGCTGGCATGTACATTAAATTTTGAGAGGTTGTCAAGCTGAATTCCAAGGAATGTGCACTGATTACAAGGAATGATAGGGTGCATGTCAATGTGTAACGGTTGCAGGTTATTTGTTTGGCTCCCAGAACGGAAAACTACATACTTTGCTTTCGACGAATTTATTAAATATTTGTTGCTATTACACCAGTTGTTTGCATAAGAGAGGTCACGGTTTTATTGGGTCGTCTCTGTGTAGATTTAGGCGAAATATAGATATTGGTATCATCAGCGTACACAACACATTCGGTGGGTGGAGGTTGTAAGACAGGTAGGAAGGTCGTCTATGTAGACTAAAAATTGTAAAGGCCGTTAATAAACCTTTGCGGTTCGCCGACGTTACTTTTTTGTACTGCTAATACTTTATTTAACAGGTCATTATGAAATACGCTGTAAAGGTTGTCCTTCTATTTCATATTAAGCGAGTTTTCTGAATAGGATGTGGTGATCGCTGGAATCAAATGCTTTAGTAAGGTCAACAAAAACGCATCCAACAAGCTTACCGTCTTCTATTTCTCGTTTGAATTTATCAGTAAGTTTTATCAGTGCTTGGGTAGTCGAATAACCAGGGCAAAAACCGAATTGTCTTGCTGTCAGAATACAATATTTCTCTAGATAGAGAGCCGCTGGTGAACTATTTTACAACCACTTCACTAAAAAGGCAGTATAGATATTGGTCTGTGGTTTGTGATTAGGGTTTGTCACCTTTTTTATTAGAACTACTTTGCTTTACTTGGTCCGGAAAAGACCAGTTTTAAAAATCAGATTTACAGTATAAGCAAAAGGTTCCGTAGTATAGTCAACGACTTCTGTCATGTGGAAGGCGTTGATACCGTCAAGACCACACCAATTATTTTTCTAATTAGGAATAGCACCTATAACCGCGACATACGTGCAAGACAACATCAAAACGATTTTAGAACACGTGGAGGAATGTCGACCTTATTTATAGAAGAGTGGTTATCAGTGAGATTAGCGTTTTGGGTTTTCGGTGGTTTCGCAATGTCTATCGGGTCTTTGAATACGTTGTCCTCTTCATGAATTACGCTAATTTCACTTTTAGGTGTTGTATTGTTCAGAAAAGTATTCACTATACGCTGTTGCTTAGAAACGTTATTACCCACATCAGAGATCTGTTTTGCCAGGTATTTTTTTTAGCGGCTTTTATTAGCGTGTCAAGGTGTTCGAATATTGTTTTGTAACGTTGTTTTAAAACAGCGTTGAATGGTTTCATTTTCGTTTTTTGATGCAAGTTTTCTTTTTTACGCATGCTGTTACGTAAACCGTGCGTCACCCACGTGTTTTGCTGCGACATATATTTCTTGCGACATAATCGGACCGAGGTGGAAGAGTCTAATTTGTGTTTACGAATTGAATAATATTCGGCATAAGCACTTCTAGGATCTGCAAGAAACGTACCACGAGAAAATCGACGACTCTTGCTCATTCGGCAAACCGTTTTTTTTTTGTCAAAAACGTAGTGGTTAGATTCAGGGTTCTTCTCCGACCTGGACGAATTGAAGGGCAGTGCGATCAAAGAGTGATCTGTAATATTTGCCCATATTACAAAAGCTTCTAGAGGAGTAAAAAGAGTCATTAAGACATAACACAAGTTTGTGTTATTCGCAAGATTTCGTGTGTTATAGTGGCCCCAGCAGTTGTCCAAATGCGAACGATTCTTAGTCACTGAAAAAATAATTATTTAAAGTAAAATATTTATTTCCCGCAAACTGTTGCGTTTTTGTGGTCTTAAATGACATCACAGGGCCGTGTTTACTGTTGGTGAATCGAGAAGGCGCCACCGTACCGTGACAAGCCGTTTTCTGCCTTTGTTTGTTTGTGAATGTATTTCTACCTTGACTGTTTGCTCATGGAGACAATCGTTTCGTAAAAAATGCTACTCGCTTGACAAATACGATCACGTAAAACATCGTCGCTTTCGTCAATCGGCCAGTGTCATCTGAAACAACCCCAAAGCCCCGCAGTCCTGTGCAAGCTAAACCTATTATAGTGAGCGCAGTACAAAAGAGCAGTACGCATCGGTACTTGAATGTTTACGTGCAGTTTCGTAACTTCCACTGTTTGTCCCACCATTCTTAGGGCTTTAAAAATAATTCGCCCTAAATATACGCGCAAACAGCTCGTTCGGCAAGCTTACAAGCTCTGTCCATTGGCGATTGCTTTTGCCGCCCTCCGGCAATCGCAGGGCTGTCTTGTATGATATCATATGTTCTGTTGCGGGAAATGGTCTACTGGGTCGCATGGCCATTCCAGTTTTTCGTAATTATGCAGGTTATTTGAGCGAAGTTTACGTTAAAAAGGTTTCAGTATGATTCTAGCCAGGCAATCTTTTGAATGAACCAAACTTGTGTTTCCTTTTCATGGCTCCTTTAAAATGTTGTTAATGAATAATCACTGACGGTGCTTGTGCCTTGATCGAAAAATCGTGTTAGAATGCTGACTAATGTTTCAAGGCTGTGGCCTTGATTGCACTTTGAGCATTCGTCTACACTTGATCAGTCAAGAAGGTTTATGTTTGTGTATCCGAGTACTACAACGTTTTTGTTCTCATCCGTTTTTAACTGCAGCACTTTGTCGAAAGCGGAGCAGAACTTTTGTATAGACAAACTTGGAGAGCAATAAATACAGCCAAATATGGCGTTTTTTATTGAGGCTACGAAATGTTGATTTGTCAATTTCTACCCAAATTGATTCGAAATCTGTGACAGTGAAAGAAAGATCAAGTCGGGGTTTGTACTTAAACTTTAATGGACATAAATGGGAGCCCCCCTGTTATTGGATGTGTCTCGATGTCAGTATTCGGTAAGTATGATGGAAAACAATAAAGGTTCTTATCGGCGTTGCAGAGACAAGTGTCTGAGGCACAATGTATTGCGATTGGGTGTCTATTCGTGCTTACGAGCAAGTAAAATTCATCGACATTTTTACTGATGCTTCGGGCATTAAAGTGAACGGCCAGGTCTTGGTTTTCTGAGCATGAAGAGGGAGCTTCGCTGGTGTTCACGTAAGCCATTTTCGCGTGTACTGTCTGTGCCGTGTCAGGATTTGTGTACCTGCGCATAGCATAAGCGCGCACAGGGTCACGACGTGCTACGGCAGAGTGCCCAGAGTCGTAAAAAACATGTAGGTCTCTTTCGTTCGGTATCAGGTACACCCAGCTGTCATCCGTTTTGTGTGATTTGATCCGACAATAGTCCGTCAACAAATACTGCCATTTCCTTTCCTTCTCGAGGTTCAGG
This sequence comes from Haemaphysalis longicornis, assembly GCA_013339765.2. Lineage (NCBI taxonomy): Eukaryota > Metazoa > Arthropoda > Arachnida > Ixodida > Ixodidae > Haemaphysalis > Haemaphysalis longicornis. The sequence goes on along the minus strand of CM023453.1, from coordinate 168,714,686 downwards.
GCCATCGCAAACAACTTCTTGTTTGCAGCATTGAGGTGTTCATTCACGTAAACAGGGCTGAATTTCTGAGCGTTAAATCTGGTATCCTTCGGTTGCAGACGGGTGTTTCGCGCCTAGCTTACAAATTCTGCCTTTTGTCACGAGAACGGAAGCGCACAATCAGATTTATTCTGGTAGACGCTGAATGAACAGGGTGGGTGACGTCTAGATCACACCTTGACAAGGGGCATTCAATCTTATCAGCAATGGCTTGAACGATGACCCAGGAGCCTTCCTCTTTATCAAAGCGATCCCTTTTATTTCAACATTTTATTTAGGCGAATATTGTTCCGCATCGTTATTTCATTTCTCTAGTGCGGCGAGTTTGGGTTTAAGGGCGAAGTTCTCCATTTCTGTAGCTTGTTTTCTGCTTCTAGTTCTTCGACGGTTTCTTCATGATAGAAAGACTCTTGCCGTGCTTGCGCACTTCCGTTTTACGCTTTCAACTGTCAGTCCAGGCTGTGTCTCTGGTTTGAGATAAACCCTAGCAAAAACCTTCTCCACAATGTCCGACATTCAGTTTTCAAAATTCTGTTTGAACTGTTCTACTTTCTTTGTGAGTGCTGTGTTTGTAGGCATAGTGTTAGCTCAGTACTGATAACGAAACCAACAGCAAAACCGCAAGCAGCTGTACTCGCGGTAACTGGCAGAGGTAGGTTGAGAAAAAGGGAATAGGCACCTGTGCGTGGAGAGATTGTTTTTAGTGAAGCTTTGTTCAGCCACGACCGCGGCTGCTGAATGTTGGTCCTCCGGAGGGGTGGTTCGTTTTGTAGGCCCCACAGCTACCGGTTGCGCAGTTGTGCGCAATTTCCGAGATGAGCTGGGATAATCGGAGCAGTAGCGCAGGCGCCGGTCACTCTGTAGTCTTCGCGTTCGTGTGCAGCTGGTGATGCGTTCACGAACCTGCGCATGAAAAGGCTGTTGTTTAGTGCAGCTCTGTTCAGCCACTAACACTGCTGCTGAGTAAACAGGGAATAAACGGGGAAAGCGTTTAATATATACGCTTAAACCACTAGTCAGCAGGCAACTTATGACATCAAATTAACACTACTATAGCTGGCGCAGTCATGAGATGTTGTGGCTTTAGAACACAAGGGTGGCCACTCCAGCTCTGGGGAGGGCATGCGTCACCGGCAATTGTAGCCGGGATCTGGCCACACCCCAAGCTCCTTTCTGCAGTTTCATCAACACACAGATTTTTTTCTATCCAGTGGGAAGGGCGTGGCACCGGGATTTGAACAATATTCCTTGTGCATGCAAGGCGTATGCTTTACCACTACGCCACCGCTGCTCCTCATTAGTTGCCGAGGAATTGTACAGATATATATACGTAACTTCAGAGGAGGTAGACATCCCAGCAGTATTCGTAGAAAAACTAAACAAGGCTTTTAAAAAAATCACGCCATATCCACGGAATGAATTATGATAAGTGGGGCGAAGCTCGAGAGGGGAGATCATCGGTAACCGTAACTCTCCCGTGAAAGTTCGCCCATTACATCATAAAGAAAGACGTAAGACTGTGTGCGTACATTGTACAAATCAACTTTTATTTTCGGAGTCAATGCTCCCAGGCCCAGACCTGGTGAAAGACCCCGCGCCATCGAGGACTACCCCGCACCTACACCACAATTTGTCACGTAGGATGGGACACAACGGTAAAGAAAGAACTTTTGTTTAGGGCGAACTTGTGCCCGAACAAGACAAGAGGAAACGAGCAAAGGTCCTTGCGTCTCGTTTGATCTCCGAGAACGACTGCCTGCGTTCGTGGCGTGATCTCTTGCGTGATCTCCCCTTCGCAGTGCACGTGCGCTCGCGCCTCCGTTGGCGAACACAGACAAGCTCGCGCTCCCGGTGCCGAATTTGCGCTGCCGGTTGCAGCCGGTTCTTGCGCGTGCAACGCGGCCCACTTTGCGACATCTCCGAAAGCATGCGGTGGTCATGTACCACGAGACACAAGAGATGAACAGACCCCTGGCTTTAGGAGCTTCGCCCATAAAAAACGGAAGGGGGCAAAGAATCTGCTGAATATCAGATAACCGCAGACCTCTTAAAGGATGTAGATCGGATTGTACAGCAAAAGCTGGCAATTATATATATGAAGTGCCTAATGATGCGAGTGTACAAGAATCTTGGAAGAAGCGAACATCATCCTAATTCATAAGAAAGGTGACATGAAATACTTAAAAAATTACGATCCTATCAGCTTACGGTAAGCTGTTTACAACGTACTTACCAAGGTAATCACTAACCGAATGGTTTACAAGCGGCCCCAGCAGCCCCTTTTCTGGTGGAGGCGACAAGTGAAAACACCATGAGTACGAGATTTTGGTGCACAGTCAAGATTCGCAGGTGGTGAAAATATATCCTGAGCCCTTTACAATGGCGCGCCTCATCGCCTGTGTATGTTCGGTTGACTAAATCCCACAGTCCATCAGCACATTTGAGACGTTTGTGTGTGTGTGCACGCGCGCGTGTGTTTGCGTGCGAGTGTGCGTACTTGTGTGCGCGTGTGTTTGCCTATGTATGCCTGTGCGGGCGGGCGCGTGTGTCCACACGTAGGTGTGTGCGTGTATAGTGCGTGTGCCTGCTTGTGTGTGTGTTTGTGTGTGCGTGCATGTGTGTATGCGTGCTTGCGTGTGTCGGTGCGTGTGTGAGTGTGTTTGTGTGCGTGTGTGCATGTTTGTATGCGTGCTTGCGTGTGTGTGCGTGTGTGAGTGCGTTTGTGCGTGTGTGTAAGTGCGTCGGTGAGCGTCTGCGTTTGTGTGCGGTCGTGAGTGTGTTTGTGTGTGCGTGTGTGAGCATGATTGTGTGCGCGCGTATGTGCGCACCAAGGTGCGTTCTCCTGTGTGTGTGCTTGTGTGTACGTGTGCGTGTTTGCGTGTGCGTGTGTGTGCATGTGTGTATGAAGTATCTGTGTTTGCGTGTCTGTGTGGGCGTGTCTGCGTAAGTGTGTTTGTGCGTAATTGCGTGCGCGTGTGTGTGCGTGGTGTGCGCGTGTGTGCGCGCACGTGTGTGTGGGTGCGTTTGCGTGTGCATGTGCATCTGCGTCTGTGCGTCTGTGTGTGCATGTGTGTGCGTGTGCGTCTTCGTCTGTGCCTGCATCTGTGTGTATGTGTGTGCGTGTGTGCGTGTGCGCGTGTGCGCGTGGGTTTGAGTTTCATGAGCGTGCGCATGTTTGTGCTTCGTATTGTTACAGGACTAAGGTGGGCAATGCCTCACAGCCCCTTGACCAAAGAACGATTACGACGACGACGACGTTCCTGGCACTCATCTTGCCCGAGCTCTGTGTCATGGCCGCTATGCCCATGCTGTAAAAAGATCGTTTCACCCCATCCCATTGTTCGTCTCATCTGTGTTCTCCCGCCATGTAACATTTTGGTGGAGTGTGCGAGATGGAACCCATCCTGACCTCCGCATCGCACCGTCTCGGCCTTGGGCGAAATCGTCGAGGGACTGTCGGCCATGTCGGGCAGCCCAAGCCCACTGCGACCTGCATTCGACCACGTCCCCCGCCCCGTGTCCCCAGCCCGTGTGCCGCCACTGAAGAGCAGCCGATACAAGCCGTGAACATACCAAAGAAGGCGCCATGTCCCCAGCCCTTTCGTCCGACGTGGTTCGACTTCCGCAGACGGTTCGTTCCTGCTTCAAGACATCGCTTCTCTTGGGCCAGGCATCAGCAGGGACGTCATCTTCATCTGTGGCGGCAGGCAAATCTCCACTGTATGTTTTCATCGCATCGCTCACATCATCGCAATCCTGACGTGGCCTCGGAATCGACCGGGACGGTCGCCCTCGACCCAGGGGCTGATGTCACAGGACTAAGGTGGGCAATGCCTCACAGCCCCTTGACCGAAGAGCGATTACGAGCGACGACGACGTTTCTGGCGCGCATCTTGCGCGAGCTTTGTGTCATGGCCGCTATGCCCATTCTGTAAATAGATCGCTTCACCCCATCCCATTGTTCGTCTCATCTGTGTCCTGCCGCCATCTAACAGTATTTTTGTGTGTGTGCATGTTTGTGTGCGTGTGAGTAAGTGTGCTTGTATGTGCGTGGGTGGGTGAGTAAAATGCACGTGTGCATGTGATTCGGTGCGCGTGTGCGTGCGTGCGTGCGTGTATCTGTGTATGCGCGTGAGTGCGTTTTTGTGTGCGCCCGTGTGCGCTTGATTGTGTGGCGGTGTCTACCCGTGTGTGCATGTGTTTTGGCGTGAGTGCGTGTGTGCGTGCTTCTGTTTACGTGTCTGCCCTTGTATGCGTGTGTTCGTGAGTGCATGACTGCGTGCGGGTGGGAGGGCGCGCACGCGCTCGTGTATATGTGTGTGTGCGTGCGGGCACGCGCACGCGCGCGTGTGTGTGTGTGTAAGTGCGTGCGTACGTGTGTGTGGGCGTGTGTGAGTGTGCGTGTGCGTGTACGCGCATGCGTGCGTGAACGTGTGTGTGTGCTTGTCTCGGTCTGTGTCTGTGTACGTGTGCGTGTGTGCATGTACGTGTGTGCGTGTGTGCGTGTGCTTGTGTGTGTGCGTGCATATGTGTGTACGGGTGTTCTGAGCGTGCGTGGGTGTGCGCGTGAGTGCATTTGTGTGTGCGCGGAGGTGTGCGCGCATGCGTGCGTGTGCGCGCATGCGTGCGTGTGCGCGCATGCGCGAGTGTGCGTGTGTGTACGTGCGAGTTCGTATGCGTGTGTTTGTGTGCCTGTGAGTGCGTCTGTGCGCGTGATTAGGTGCGCGTGCGCACGTGTGTAGGGGGTGTGCACTCGTGGTTGCGTTTGTTGCGTGTGTGTGTGTGTGTTTCTGCGCGTGAGTGCGTTTTGTGTGGGGGCCGTGTGCGCGGTAATGTAACTCCATTTGTGCCTTGTATTAGTGTGTGCGTCAGGGCGAGTGTGCATGAGTGCGTTTGTGCGTGAGTGCAAGCGGGCGTGCGGGCGAGCACGCGCGCGCGCGCGTGTGTGTGCGTGTGGGTGTGCGTGTGTGTGCGTTTGTGCGCGTGAGTGCGTTTTGTGTGCGTCAGTGTGCGGGTGATTATGTGCCCGTCTGTGCTCGTGTGTGCGCGTGATTGTGTGTCCGTGTGTGCCCGTGTGTGCGCGCGTGTGTGTGTGCGTAAGTGCGTATGTGCGTTGAGCATGAGTGCGTGCGGGCGTGCGGGCGTGCGCACGCGCACGGGTGCGTGTGTGTAAGTCTTTGCGTGCGTGCTCGCGCGCGCATGCGCGTGCGTGTGTGTTTAATTGCGTAGGTGCTTGCGTGCGGGCGTTGTGGTAGGCGCGTGTGCGTGCGTGTGTGTGCGTGCGTGAATGTGTGTGTGCATGTGTGCGTGTGCACGTGTTTGCGTGTGCGCGTGGTTGCGTGTGTCTGTGCGTGCGCGTGCGCTTGCGTGCGTGCGGGTGCGCGCGTGCGCATGTGTGCGTGCTTGTGTGTGTGCGTGCGCTTGTGCGTGCGCTCTTGCGTTATCTTGCGCACTCGTGCGTGCGTGCGTGTGCGTGCGTGCGTGTATGCGTGTGTGTGTGTGCCTTTGTGGCCTTCTTAAATCTTGCTAGCGATGTGGCTGCCGGTCACCAGCTGCCGAGCCCCACAGTGATACTTTTTATAAATTTAGTTTATAAAACTAACGTAAGTATTTATACAAATACGTTCAACATGTACGTCAGTATTTCGCCTATGCGAACGCTATGCCTCGAGAAATCCCAAAAAATACAACGACATCATCAAGACAGCACAAGCATGCCTTCCTTTTCTTGCGACGAAGAACATTGGGCATCATTCTTTCGAATGGGGCGATTGCTTTTTATAGATCGAACGGGTTTACGTTAACTACGTAGAAGCCGTGGGGGGTAACAAATCTAGTTTGGTTTCGTCTGCTTCGTCCTTGGAAAACTGCTCATATCCTGTGCGTAAGTGAAAAGACGAGACAAATTGAGCTTCCTGCAACCAGGCGAGGGCATTATCTCATTCGTGACTACGGGTAGACATCCTTGGGAGTAGTCCTGCTTAGATGTCGGTAGACAACGCAGCACCCGGTTGAGCAGTCTTTCTTCTTCACAAGGACAACCGGGTCAGCCCATGGTCGGTTCAACAAAAAAGGTGGTTTGGGAGCTATTCTTCTTAAAAGAGGTCTAGGTTTGATATGAAAGCGAAACTTAGTCGAGAAAAATGCTTTCGTTGGCGCGGATCGCTCCCAAATCTCCTAGAATACTGGTCTGCTCAGATAATAATGACGCTACCGGGGATGATGTGCTCCCCTCGACTTTGTTAGTTGTTTTATGTGGATATACACGCGCGTGTGCGATTTACAGGTCCTAAAACGTGTCATAAATTTTGCAATATTGCCAAACTCTTGACAGTTCAATCTGTGGGAACTATTAAAAATTGATTCCTTCTGTTTGTACCGACAGACCTTCCAGGGGTTATACGACTTGCCAGACATTTTGCTCAACGAGGCCTTGCTGAAATTGTGCAATTCCGGACGCTACCACCTGACCAACAACAACTGCCAGACCTGGGTCATAAAGTTTCTCCGCGAGCTGGGCATCCCTCCTCCTGACGGAGTAGACAACGCCGAGATAGTCTTGAAAAGAGTCATCATTCCTGGGGAAAATTAGGAGCCGGTGCGTTGATGGCGGCCGGACTCATACATCTACTCCTTAAGGTTCTTCCGTTTAAAACAACCGCAATATGTACCTGGTAAAAAAACGAGAAACAATTGCCTTCACACGATCATAGTGAAGACCGTTGCTGCCGGGCGACGCCGTACAAGCCCACCTGTAGGCTATGGCGGCCCCATTTTTGCTTCTGTATATGCTCCTTGATAACAAACAAAGATATATGTGGCTTTAAATAAAAAAATAATGTTTTTCCCCTTACGCACTACAAATCTATTAATGGCTGGGAACAGGTTTTTTCGCATCTGCTGTGTTACCGTAGATACAATAGGTATACTATGAGTGCTTGTGTTTCCTCTAATAAATTTTTAAAATAAAATTGGTTTGAGAAGTATTGCTTTTTTTCTGCCTTTTTTGTGGCAGTAAGTTTGTTAAAAAACTACAGAAGAGAAAAATGTTATTTATACTGACAATGATCAGTTGTTTAAGTTTCATTGGTGTATGGCGAACACCAACGAACGATGTATCTGATCTCTAAGGCCTAGGTGACAATCCTACCGTGACTAGGACGTATTGGGGCGTTATTATTGTGCTGTACGACGTTTTCGCTTTGCCCGGCATTTGTCGCAGCACAAATCGGGTTCCAAACTTTTCGCTGAAGCGAGGTGATTGCGGGCGTGTTTGGAATGATCGGTTTGCTACATTTGATTTTTACACATTGTTGGGTGGGACAAAAAATAGAGAAATACTTTATTTTTCTGTTCCGATTGTAAGTTTTCAATATCTCTATTTTAGAATCTTAACTTGTTTGGTACACTCACCAGTGTCGGCCTCCCTTTGAGGATGCGTTGACCTCTTTAGAAGCAATTGTTTTGCTTATTGCAGGTCAAGTTTGACGCAGTCAGTTGGAACTTTTCCCGTGAATAAAACTACGTTGTTTTGCAGAAAGGTTTCTTATTCAGAATCTGATTCTTTGAAAACGAGCCCCAATGCTGACTTTAAAAATTAGCGCAGCTGGCAAAGACTGCCAAAGACTGGAGAAACAGCCGAGGTTAGACGGCTTTTATTTCGTCAGAGACGCGGCTGATGCAACTCACACAGATTTGCATACTTCCAGCTGATAGTTCTACATCACCGGCAGATCCGGATCGTTTTGTCCGCTAGCTTTTACACATCTCCCAAAATGCACCACATTTGCACGCGCTTGAACCGGCGGCAAGTGGCTTGGGGACTCAACGCCTGTGCTCCACAGTTTAGGTGCAAACTCACGATAACTGGCAAGAAGAACCGCACGCGACAGATCACGCCATAAAACGCTGGCAGAGTCCTCGAAGGTCCAGCTGGCCGAAGCCGGGCAGACCTAACGAGGTGCACGTGCACGTGCACTCGGCTAGGCTGGGTTTTCTGGCTGCACCCGATGTCTCAACTAAATGCCTAAATGGCTCTGCTGTTAAAACATGTTTGCTAGAGGCCTCTGTGCGCCCGTTAAAAGATTCCCAATGTCAGATACTATCAGCAACATACCGGCTGTTTATTTGTGTCAATGCACAAATGCGGGTAGATTAAGTACGACGGCCGTACATTTGCTTCTAGGCTTATAAAAGTTTGACACGTCCGCAATGACCTGTGGGATATGTTGCGGCCTGCTTGACACTTCATGTCCCGCAATGAGAAAACAACATTAATATGTGCGATCACTTTCGGCGCCTTTTGTTTTTTGGGACGCTAGTGCACGCTACGCCTTCATTTTAGGCGTTATTGCAAGTCATTCGTTTTAGCCAAATAAAAAAACTCAGGTGACGCCGTAGTGTCCCAAAAGCATATGTGGCGTCACGAAAACGAGGTTCATGGACAGCGTTGCTTACTGTTTCGCAGTTAGGGCTACTATATACTGCCAAATGCTGGGAACAATTTTGTCAAGCAGCTCGAGCAAAGCTTTACTGGTGAAGAGAATCAGGGGAAGGCAGGCGGGTACGGTACACCTCAATCAGAGTTCGCGGCGTAAGCAAGTTTCTTTGGCGTTCCCGGCTGGATTTCTCGCGGCTGGATGACGGGATCGGTTGTACAAAACATGGCCACGTATTTGCTTGCTTCACTGCAAATATCATCGAAAGACAGTTGTCATCTGCTGGCCCCGCCACGTTCCTGCCGCAGGGTTTGTAGTAGGGCAAGTTGGTACATAACTTTAACAAAACAGCGCAAAGCACGGACAAAGGGAAGACGTAGACTACACAAGCGCTGCAGTCTTGTGTAGTCTTCGTCTTCCCTTCGTCCCGTGCTTTCCGCTGTTTTGTTAATGTTCCTGCCCCGCTATCTGGCTCTCCCCCTCCCACTTTTTACCTCACCTCTCGCAACCTTAGCCTGTTGATTAAATTTAAATATCCAGTTTTCGCACTGCTGCCTCACCATCGGTAAGAAGATTACACACACCTTTTCTTTTATCATCTTTTTTTTTGTTCTGCCAAGAACAGCGCGAGGAGGTTATACCTGAAGATACGACGAGACGAAAGATCCCGCATGGGATTTTCTGTAATGGTGGATCTTTCATCTTCTTTCAAATTAAGGCTGAACTAGACCTTGTGGCTGGGTGGATCTTCCATCTCCGTGAATATTAAGGGACGGAGAGGATCTTTTCACTCAGTGTATTTTCTGTCTCGGTGTATATTCCTGTTAGAACTACCAAGTAACCATACGAAGAATAGTGTAAACTTCTTAGGCGCCAGAATCGTTAAAAAGTTGTTAATAAAATCTATGTTCCCGTTTTCTCGTGAAAATATATTACTTTCGAAAATAAAGGGTTATTCAAAAAGAAATGTACATACAGTGCATTTATAATTTTCCTCATACACGTTTGAGGCCGCCAGTAAGGCTCATTATAGAATCTTCACGAACGGCTAACCCGCAACAAATGGTCTCTCGCTCGTTTAGACACGGCAGAACTCGCACAGCATATGTTCCTTGTGGATGCTCTGGTTTCCGCTTTATGCCTCTGTCCGTCTTTACGCTTAGCGTTCTTTGCCAAGTACCGCCAAAGACAGAACCATGTAACTCCCTAGCATTGTAATAATCAATGCGGAAACCGACGAAATACCTTTTAAGTCGGGATAAGAGCGTCAGTAGAGCTAATAGATCGAACATAGCTAAAATTAAAAAATTCAAGAACTAGAAAAAAATCATGTTCTGATACTCTGAAAAGCATGATCTGACGAAATTAAAACCATGCAATTTTTTGCCTATCCAGCAAAAAGCGAAGATTAAACAAAAACGCCCGCAAGAAATGTAAATCATACGAATGAACAACTGTGGTTGATTCCGCTGTCATAGGAATCAGTAAAACGCCAAACTGAAAAGTGCAGCGAAATCTGCGGCTGAGCATGATTTGCTGGTCGTGGGCTGTCTTGTGGGTGTGCTTGGCAAGCGACGTCGTGCTGGTTGGTCCCTTCGGCAAAGGTGTACTGGCGTCATTTTTGTGACGGATATGACGTTAGTGAAATGTTGGGGTATCGCCGCATAAAACCCTTTCGTGTTAAATTATTCAACCCGAAAACGAACAACCCTAAGTAAAGCGTACTCTTTAGTACCAAAGGTTGCTTCCCCCGCAAGAAGACCCTGTGTGCAGGGGTGCACCCTTTAGAGGCCGCTTACTGTGTTGTACTTGCGTCAGTTCCGTGACAAATATGACGTAAGCGAAATCTTCGTGTATCCGCGAATAAAACACTTTCGTGTTAACATAACCAAAATCAGAAAGCGTATAATGCCTTGAATTCTCAGAGAAAAGCTGAATTGGCGGGACAATAGGACAAATGGGAACAAATGGTCTCCCATAATTTTGAAAACCAAAAAAAGAAAAAATAGCAACATCATTCACAAAAATGAACTTGCGAAGTTGATGATGATGGTTGGATGTTTATGGCGCAAGGCCAACTGGGGCAAAGAGCGCCAAAACAATAGTCATACATGAGGGGTGAAACCTTAAACAGTACGAAAAGTCAGCATAAACAAAAGTAAAATCACAAAACGACAATGAGCATGGCTGGTGTATAGGGCCAGGGAGTGATCACGCGTGGTATGAAATGAGGTCTAAAAATTGAACTTCTTTTAAATATTTAAAAACGCACTTGATAGAAAACATGGGATCGTCAGAGAGGAAAAACGCTGGGTGTAGTGGAACGTGTAGTCTGTATAGCTGTGGGAAGTGTTTGCGTCGTGTTATGTGAAGTGCTTTGCATTGAACGAGTATGTGAACTACGGATAGGGCCTCTCCACACCTGCCACACTGGGGTCTTGAAGACCCCGTGAGGAAATACGAGTGTGTGACGTGTGTGTGCCCTATCCGTAGCCTAGCAAGGGCAACTTCTGTGTATCTGTTGCGTGTGTCAGTTGTGTATGGTCCCAAGCGTCGTTTCATAATGTGTAACTTGTTATCGGTTCGTTCACTCCAGTGTGTTTGCCATCTGTTGCGAAGTTGGTGTCTGATGTGTAACTTCATTTCTGTGTATGGCACTGTTGCTATGTCCATTGTATTCAATAGTGTAGCTGCAGTGGCCATTCGATCTGCGGTTTCGTTCCCGGCAATTCCAGAGTGCCCTAGAACCCAACAGAAAGTTATTTGAAGGCTTGATGCATATGCAGACATGATAGCCTTAAAAACATGATTAATGACAAAGTTTTTAGAATGTTTTCCTGGTGCAAGTGCTTGTACAACGCTTAGAGAGTCCGTGTACACGATGGAGTTTAGTATTTGATGTTGGACTATGTGATTATTACCATTAAATACCGTATGCTTCCGCTGTGAATATGCTGCTACAAAGGTTCATTGTTTTACTGACGTTAAAGTTTGGCCCATGCGCAGCACAAGCTACAGCAGTTGCAGTCTTGGACGCATCACTGTAAAACTCTTCACAGCGGTACCTATGCTGCACAAACAAGAAATGCTGCAGAATCGCAATCCTTGGTGACCTGTTCTTGCTAAATTGCATAAAGAGACAGGTCACATAACACAGGGCGGAGATGCCATGGTGGAATTGAATCAATCATGGGCGTCTTGTGAATGCCTGAAAACGAGACTTCTAGCTCAGAGGCTTCTTCTCGCACTCTTAGAGGAAACGGCATGGACATTGATGGACGATTTAAAAAGAGTTGCTTTGAGGATGCATCATTAATGGTCGGAGTAATAGGATGATTAGTCATAGACATGATTTTTGAGGCATATAAAACGTCCATGTACACCCTCTGGTGATCTAGGGACCATTTATTGCAGTCTACATCGAGACTTTGGACAGGGCTAGTGCGAAAGCACCGCATGCGAGGCGTAGCCCTAAATGCAGCACCGGGTCCAGCATTTTTAGTGCCGTTTTTTGTTGCGCACCCATATACAACACTGCCGTAGTCCAAGCGGGATCCCACTAGGGCGCTATCAACGCGGAGAAGGAGTTGGCTGTCTGCACCATACGACTGGTGGGGGAGAACTTTGAGAATATTCATAGTTTTTAGGCATTTGTGCTTTACATGTTTTAAGTGTGGAACAAATGTTAGCTTGTTCTCGAATATTATGACCAAAAACTCGTGTTCCTTTTTAACAGGAATTGAAACGCCATTCAGAGTAATATCTGGGTCCAGATGGATCCCGCGCTTTTTGGAGAACACAACACAAGAACGTTTTCCTGGATTGAGTTTAAAACCATTCTTGTCTGCCCAGCTGCAAGTTTTTTAACACCAAGCTGGACCTGACGTTCACAGATTGACATATTGCAAGATTTAAAAGATATCTGTACGTCGTCTACATGCATAGAGTAAGAAATGGTAGGTGATCCTTGACAGTGCGTTACCAACTCTCACGCGAACCGTTCTTTGGGACAGATAACTAGCCAGTGTGTTCAGCATATGGCCCGAAACACCGAAAGACTTCAGGTCACTGAGGATCCCTTAACGCCAAGCGGTGTCATAGGCCTTCTCGAGGTCAAAAAACACATTTACGCAAAACTGTTTATGTACGAAGGCATCCTTAATATACGATTCAAGAGCTACGAGTTGATCATTCGTGGATCGCCTGCCCTGAAGCCTGCCTGGCAGCCCTCGAGAAGACCGTTGTACTCAAGGAAGTACACGAGCCTGCGATTTATCATCTCGAACAGCTTGCACAGGCAGCTCGTCAGGGCAATAGGGCGGTAACTTGAGGAGAACGGCGGGTCCTTTCCCTCCTTCAGGAAAGCTACAACTATAGCCTCCTTCCAAAAGTTTGGAACGTGCCCCGAAAGCCATACCTTGTTATATAGGTGTAAGAGTGTTAGAAGAGTGTCTGCGTGCAGGTGTTGTATCATTGTGTATGTGATGTTGTCTGGGCCTGGAGCTGAGGATTTACACGTGCTCAAAGCAGCCCTCAGCTCATACAGTAAAAACTCTGAGTTATAAGAAGATGTTGACCTATTGTTATCTACTATACGCTTTTTTTCGGCCATTTGTTTGTGTTTCATGAAAGTGTTTGTGTAGAGTGCTGAACTAGAAACGTGTTGGAAGTGTTGTGCGAGTGTGTCAGCCTGGTCTTCGAGTGTGTCCCCTGTAGTGCTGACCAGAGGCGGGCTGGGTGTTTGTTGTCCCTTGAGTTTGCGTATTCTCGTCCATACTTTCCGTGTGTCTGTGTAGGAGTTTTTTGATGTTATGAATGTACGCCAACTCTCTCGTTTTGCCTCACGGCGCACACGTTTTCCTAACGCCTTGGCCCGTTTGAACAACAGGAGGTTTCCCGACGTAGGGTACCGACGAAGGATACCCCACGCCTTGTTCTAGGCCTCTCGCGCCCGCCTACAGTCCTCATTCCACCACGGCCTCCGCTGGTTGCGCGGGGCACCAGAGGCGTGTGGAATGGACCTTTCGGCGGCGTCCAGGATGTGCGCCGTGAGCAGTTTGGTAGCTTCTTCAACCTGTAGGTGTCCTATGGATGTGTGGTGTAGTTTGGATGTCTCTGTAAATGTATTCGTGTTAGCTCTTGCTTCGTTGAACCTGTTTTGGGAAGGTTGACTGCATCGGCCTTTACCTATGTATGTGAGTGAGGTGGGGAAGTGGTCACTACAGTATGGGTCAGTGCCCACACCCCACTCGAGGAGAGGAAACAGACCTGCGGAGCCAATCGCCAAGTCAAGACATGAGTATGTGTTGTGTCCTATGTTATGGTATGTAGGCTGTTTATTGTTGAAAAGGCATGCTCCTGAAGACGTAAGGAATTTGTCTAGGAGGCGACCTCGGGCATCCGTGCGAGGGGAGCATTAAGGTCGCCTGTCAAGATGTATGGTTCGGGCAGCTGGTCAACCAGCGCCTCGAAGTCAGAGCTTAAAAGTGAGACATCAGGAGAAATGTATATGGAGCATACCGTTATTAACCTATTAAATATTATTGTTGGAATTGCCACAGCCTCAAGGACAGTGTTCAGAGGGACAGGGTTGCAGGCTAAAGATTTCAGGGCAATTATGGCGACACCGCCAGAAGAGTGTGTGCAGCCATCCCGGTTCTTTCTGAAGACCTTGTAATTATTCAAGAAATTTCTGTGCTTGGAATTCAGATGTGGTTCCTGAACACACATTACACTTGGCTGATTGGTATGCAGAATCTCATACACGTCGCCAATATTATTCAGAAAGCCTCTGCAGTTCCATTGTATTATGTTTTCTCTTCCCATGATTTAGTGTGACAGCTAGTGGAGTGTGTGTGTTTATGTGTCGTCTTTCGGGGCTGTGACTCTCGCCTTTTTTGGCTTGTCGGGAGGCTTTGGCGTCGGGACGCGTTCCTTGCGGTGAACCGCAGGCAAGAACAGCACGACGTCCATACCGTCGTCCGATGTCCTGGGTGTGCCCGTTGAACCGGGGCTCCCGGACTTTTATTATTTATTTAATTATTTATTTATTTATTTATTTATATATTTACAAGATACTGCAGGCATGAAGCCTAAGCAGGAGTGGTACAGGCAATAAACAGGAAAAAAAAGAATATGCAAAGGCATCAAGCCTAACATCACATACATACAACAACCAATTTAAGCGGGATTACATGACTTACATTTTGAAAAAAAAGGGCTGGAGGGTGGAAGAGAAACATGGCACTGAAGTAAAGCAATGCAACAACACAATGAAACAGGGGGTAAGACAACATCAAATCATTTTCAAGTCCCCAGGAAGACATGCGCGTCGATAGAATCTGTCGAAAGAAGGGCGGCAAGCGGTAGCGTGTTCCACTGACTGATCGTGCGTGGAAAAAACAAAAATTTGAAAAGATTAGTTTTTGGCGAAATATGGAGGTTAAGGCAAGAGCATGTAAATTACGACCGCCGCCGTGTTGCCAGGAGGACTAATGTAGGGGCTGGAATGAAATATGAGCTTCCGGTTAACTAATTGATAGAGTAATTTTAGCCGAACTGATTTACGTCGGCATTGGCCCCCCTTCGGGGGCCCTTCGTTTGACCCGCCACTGCCGCAGGTGTCGGAGGCACCAGAAGTGGCACGTGCGGCGCGGTGGCGGTGGGAGCCGGTGCGGGGCCCGTGGTGTCCATGGCACCCTCCAACGCACTGGAGGATGGGGAGGCAGGGACGGGAGCGGCACCGGTCCCGACGGAAGAGGTTGCCACCACAACCGCTGCTGGCTCAGCGAGCGGTGCGGAGGCGGGATGGGCTGCCAGAGGCAACCCAGGGGGTGGGGGGAGGGGGCGGGACCAAGTCCGACTCGCGGTACTGAGTCCCCGCCGAAACCAGACGCCGCTCCGCCCCCCGGCGAGCTGCGTCGTCGTACCTCCCCAGGGGGAAAGAGGCGAACCTCTTTCGCGCCTCTGGGAAGGTGATGTTTTCCGTGACTTTGATGTTGATTATTTTCTTTTCTAATTGAAACTTTTCACATTTTCTGGAGTACGCCGCGTGTTGGCCCTGACAGTTTACGCAAAGAAATTGTTGAACGTTACAGTTGTCGGATGGGTGGTCGTGCTCGGCGCATTTTGCGCAGGTAAGTCGGCCGCGACAGGAGTTCGTGCCGTGCCCGAACCGTTGGCATTTGAAACAGCGCCGCGGGTTCGGGATGTACAGCCGGACTGAACATCGGATGTAACCAGCGTTGATGAATTCTGGAAGGGTGGAGTTGTCAAAGGTTAGGATGAGGTGCTTTGTCGGTATTTGTTTATCGTCTCTGCGGATGGTTATGCGCCTGACCGCTGTTACGCCCTGACTACGAAGGCCCTCCAGCAGGTCAGCTTGAGATTCATTTAGTAGGTCATACTCAGAAATCACGCCCTGGGAGCTGTTTAGGCTGCGGTGGGGCGTGACTCGGATTGGCAGATCGGCGACGCTGGTTTGCGCAAGAAGTTTATTGGCCTGGTCCTGGCTACTGACCTCGACAAGAATTTCACCGGTTGGATGTTTTTTGGCCTTATACGACCCTCCCACAATACCGTCAAAAAACTTTGAAATCAGAAATACCGACTGTGAACAAGAGGTTTTGATTGATCTACAGATTCCATCACGATGACGCGAGGATAGTTGTTCGGTTTCGGAGGCCTCAAGTCAGGAAGTGGTGGAAAAGAAACTTCGGTGCGGCCCTTTTCGGGGGCCGATCACGGCTGGGGGGGGGGGTTGAAAATGCCATATAGCATAGTATAAAAGCAGGGAGACGGGGGTACTTTCTTCTTTGACCTTACCCTGGTAGCCAAAGAGGTCCCAGAGCTCCCTGCCTGGTAGACAGGCAGGGAGCCCATCGGCCGGAGCTTGACCAAGGCTCCGACGGCCACCGTTCACGGCTTCTAACCCTTCACCTTTCAACTTCTAGTCACGGTAGGTAACAACTTAAGTATGGGGTGCTCGGGGTACGCGGTGTCGCCACTCACCGTCACCAAGATTACTCAAGGTGCCCCGTGCGGGAACTTGCGAAGTTACAAATGTGTATGCACTACTTATCTTTGGAAAACGGATGACTAGACTTAAAACCCCCCAAAATAACGTTGTAAATACGAAATAATAGCAAATATTGTCCACACTGCACCACACTGGATTTGCAGAAACACATACTTGGAGAAATAGGGGTACTCAATCGTTTATCAATGGCATAAAAAGTCATGCTTGCCAAGAAGTATCAAAAGAAAACAAAAAAACAATACCATATCCCTACGTATTTGTGTACTGTTAGCCAAATCTTACTATAAATACCTCACAGTCCAGAGAACCGCTATTGGAATGCTACTGTATATTAGACAATTTTTGACGTTTCTGCAGAATATTTTCCGTCTCCCTTTTTCTGTCTTCCTCTCGCTCTTTGTGTGTGTGAATATTGCAATATGCGTTCGATATCTCCCAATTTCCATTAGGAAAGACTGCGCCAACAGCCGATATAATCAATAAAAACTTGGCTCCAGTTCACGTTGTGAAGGTGGTTGGAAAGCGAAGCTTTTAATTGCACCCACATCAATTGCCCATGCGACGTCCCTTTAATTCACACACACAGCTGCACAAAGAGTGAAACGGGAGATTCTGCCAGCGGTTACTTGGAATTCGCAGGGGTGGCCTCCCGAACGCACCAGAGTCGCCAACGGCCCGACTAGAGCGCTGGACGCTGCCGCTGTAGGCCGGCCGTGTGGCGGAAGAAAGAAAACGGGGAGGAGCTTCTTTCCAAGGGTGAGACGAGCGGAACCTAGTCATCCTGGGGCGGTATTCTCGAGTTTTGTCCCTTTTGCGTCCCTTTCAAAAGTGTCCCTTTTGGCGAGCCCTGATTGGCTAAAAGCAAACAACCGGAAGTGACGTAACGCAAGCGCGGCAAACCTACTGCAACGCCCACTGCTTAACCCGGAAGTACGTCACGATGAAAGGGACGCAAAAGGGACGTTTTCAAAAGGGACAGTTACGAGAATAACGCCCCAGATGTGCTAGTGGGGGCTACACCACCGCGCGACACAAGTGCAGACACCGCTAAAATTCGGTATGAGCTTAGTAATTCCCATTATAACCGATGTAAACTGTTTAGTACGTCTGAAAATGGCACGAAAGCTGAGCGAACATCTATAATCGCTATTTATCTGAATCAGTTGCTCCTTTCGCCTTTTGTAATACCTCTTAAAACACAACGAATCGCATTAACGAATTGAGAAAATGGAGCCCGATTGGAGGCAAGCGGTGCGCAACAGGCAGCGTTTTTCTTGCGGCCATGTGTCTCTATGCTGTCTCTACATTTTGTTTTCCCGCCCTGCTAACCAACCCTTAACGTATCTTTCCAGTGTGATCACTTGATTCCGCCGGGTCCGGGTTAACAGCAGGTGCTGTCGCACAAGTTAATCAAGCCGTGCAAGGGAAGTGCGCAATGTCTAAGTGCAAACTAACCAAAGTTTAACTTAGTCGCCACCTTCTTCTCTTTAGCCTATGTAATTAGCAATGCTCCGCTCACAACAGTTAACACGTACAAATACTTTGGCCTCACATCAGTAGCAACCTTTTTTGGCAAACGCATGTAGATTAAGTAACTAACAATGATAATCGAAAGCTAGGCTACTTACGTCGTAACTTCCGCTTAGCTCCTGTTTCTTTGAACTTACTGCTTTATAAACACTTGTTAGGACTAACTCAAATACACTTCCGCCATCTAGGATCCACATTTATTATCGCTCTCCTCATAGATTTAATCTATCCAGAACCATGCCTCTCGTTTCATTCTTTCCAACTACACTCGGGCAGCTAGCGTTTCATTCATAAAAGCAAACTTTAACCTTCCCACTTTAACAACTCGCAGGAAAATTGAACGTTTAAGCCTTTTTCACAAAATATTCTACACTAACCCGGACATTGAAAATGACATTGTTTCACCTGGACAGAGAAAAACAGCGCTTAAACGGGACAAAAGAAAGATTCATAAGACAAGGCGCTGAATAGCAACAACAAGGTTTATTTCATCGTATCGAAATATATACCCTCGAAGAAGGAAAATGCACAGAGACGAAACAGACAAAGATAAAAAAGATTGTGAAGAACTTTTATTTACATACATATACACGCGCGGAGAAAGCTGTCATTTGTAAAGATACTCGTGCTCCTTTTCAAGGAAATCAATAGATGGTTTGCTGACGGGTGAATTCTTTCGCGTGTGGATAACGTGCGCCTCGAAGATCTGCCTGTGCGCACTGATCTTTGTATTTTCGACGCACACGTCTCTGGTCGAATTTTGGTGTGCACTTGAACTTGGCGCATTGTGCGGCTAGATTGCTGCGTGTTCTTTTCTTGTAAGTGCCTGCATGCTCCCGCAGCCGGTCATTCAAACAACGTCCTGTTTGACCCATGTAGGACCTCCCGCACGCCAGCGGAATGTCGTAAGTAAAAAGGTGAAACACATGTTCACAAATGCTTGCGATTCGGTTGAAAACGTAGCTAACGTGGGAGGATTAGTATTCCATGTTATATTAGGGTAGTTAAAATCGCTTAAAAGTGTGACGGGTGATGTAGGGAACCGAGTAGTATCCTCATTAAGGAAGTCATGCACTTCATTTATAAAATAGGTTGAAGAGGACGGGGTTCTATAGCACACGCCAAAAATGAATTGGCGATGACGAGCTTTTCCTGAGGCCCAGAAGATCTCGATATTGCTGCTAACTGATATGCTCGACGAAGGAATTTTGTTAGAAATTGCCAGAAGTGCGCCACCACCTCGAGACGTAGTGCGGTCGTTTCGATATGTAGTAAAATGTGACGCTTCTTCAGAGATTTCAGAGTTTGGTATATCCGGAGACAGCCAAGTTTCGGTAAGTGCGATAATATGCGCAGAAAAAGTATCTATTACTGATGACAAAAGATTATGTTTAGTGACAAGACTGCGTGCATTGGTGAATACGACAGATAGTTGTGCGAGCCGCCGTCCACTGCACCTCTCGCATTCTTAGGCGACATTGTTTGTCACTGCGGCGACGTTCTCATGTGCGTCAGGGTGTTCACTGGCCTTAATTTCCCCTATGCTATCCATGGTTGCATTGTAGGCGTAGAGTTTTTTTTATTTAAAATGAGTTTGTTGTAGCTGATTAGAAGGGGGGGGGGCGGGTTGGCTTTTGCCGAATTCGGTTAGTTTTTTACGGGCTATGCGAGTAGCCGGAGAGAATTCTTCAGGAATTGTTAAATTCCTTGGTTTTAAGAGCTTACGTGCGGAAAATACCTGCTCCACAGTTTTGAAGTTCAAAACTTTTGCACCAACAGGCAGGCGTTTGTTTGGTGATCGCGTGCCTATACAATGCGCGCGTTCAAATGAGCCTGGAGAAATAAGTTTATAGTTCCGCTCAACACTACGGTTGACTTGGCTTCCGTTCGTTGCCAAGTTTCCTTAGCATCAGGCAAGCCACAAAAAATTAGGTTATTTCTGCGTGAACGATCTTAAAGTTCGTCAACACGTGACTGCAAGACATTGTGCTGTACAGCCAGTGAATGTGCAGTAGACTGTATCTGTGTAAGTTGTAGGCCAAGGTCGTCTATTCTGATTGAATTTTTTTCTGGGGCGTCAAGCCTGTTTTGAATATCGAATACCTTGGCTTCAGTGCTTTTTGGTCCTGATAATGCTTTTTATGTCGGCTACTAAATCGATTTGAAATTTTGAACCCTGGATTGCACGCGTGTTAATGTCTTTTAGCAACGCCTTTTAGAAAACGTACTTGGGTTTTCGGTAAAGATTCTAGATCAGGAAGGGCGTCTGCTGGTAGGCCCAGTGGTAGGCCCAGGATTAGATTCGATATGGCCGCAACATAGTAACAGCAAAGCCATAGAAAAACACACAGACAAGGTTTCCCTTAAGACTTGTGGGCACGGGAACAACAATGAGCTACGATCGTAGCCTTTAGGAGTGGTGCCGAAGGCACTGCTCCCATGTCCACTGGAGGAAACCCTGGCGTGGTGGCTGCTTATATCGTTCCTGGCAGGCGATGCGGTTGTCCATTGTGCTGTGCGGCAGTAGTCGAGTTGAGGCGTTGTCAACCAGACCGCGTCGACTACACAGCAGGTCTCCGCAGTTGATATTTCTGGTAGATCAAACGAAGTTGCCGTTACCGGCGGGGTGGCGAAGTAGGTGGCGCAGCCAGTGACCGCCACTGATACCCATGGCACGAGGAGCGCGTGAATGACCTGCATGCTGAAAAGTTGACGATTAGGAACGGTTCCGAAGGCTCTGCTGCCAAGCGCAAGGTTGACTGAGAACGAAGAGCACCAACGGATACTTGTTCATTTGAATAAAGAAATCACTAAAAACATTTCGTTACAAGTAAACGCAAAATCCAACAAAAGTCAATAAAGGTGGCTGGTGTAAAGGGCCAGGTTGTTAGGATTCATGATAAAAAAAGGGGAAAAAAATTACATCAGCGAGAAACTCAAAAACGCGTTTGACTGAACACATGGCCTCGTCTCCCAAAAAGAATGACGGGAGTTGTGGAATATGTCATGTGTATAGTTGTGGAAATTGTCTGTATCATTTAGCGCCAAGTGCGTTGCATTG
Organism: Haemaphysalis longicornis; assembly: GCA_013339765.2. Classification (NCBI taxonomy): domain Eukaryota; kingdom Metazoa; phylum Arthropoda; class Arachnida; order Ixodida; family Ixodidae; genus Haemaphysalis; species Haemaphysalis longicornis. Next base: position 168,693,580 of record CM023453.1, on the reverse strand, counting down.
AATGAGTATGTGGATTACAGACAAGCCCTCTCCACAACCGCTGCACATGGGTCTTGGTGTGGCCTATGAGTAGCCTTGGTAAGGCAACTTCTGCGTGTCTGTTCTGTGATGCGGTTGTGTATCGTCCCAACTGTGGTTTTACAATGCCTTTTTGTTGTCCGTTTGTTCACCTCACTTTTTTTCTGGTGTTTTACGCAGTTTTGTGTGCGGCGTGACTTCAGTGAAGGGCTGTGTTTCTACGTGTATGGCGTTGGTGAGTGCAGCAGCCTCGGCCATTTCATTTGTATTTTCATTTCCTGCGATCCCTGAGGTGCCTGGGAACCAAAAAACAGTCACCTCGAGGTTTGACTTATGTGCTAACATAATCGACTTAAGAACACGATTTATTTATTATTTTTTTATTTACAGGTACCCTCAGGGCCGAAGCATTATAGAGGGGAGTGGGTTTAGGATTCACGAACAAGTACAGCTTACAGTGCATATCAAGCAAACATACAAAAAAGAGGAGTTGCGCGAGAACAACCACAAAAAAAAGTTCACAACTTCTGTGCACAAAGGGTCAATAACTACACGAAGAAGCCAACACTTTTTTACGAAAAAGATCAAGCCAACATAAAGAGAAAATTAATCATTCATAGTTATTCGAGTGGTTTTGATTGCTGATAACTGATCGGAAAGCGTCATTGCTTACGATACTCGCAGTTGCTGCCGGAAGGCCGTTGCAGTCGCGTGATGTTCGTGGAATGAATGAACATGCGTACGAACGCGTGTGACTCATAGGGATGGCAACTTTGTGGACATGATCACAACGTGATGATACGTAGTTTGGTGGAGAAATTGGTTGTTGCTTAATGTGGGAATATAAAAAATTTTGTGGAATAAGGAAAGTCGTTTTATTTTGCGACGGGTAACAAAATCAGGTAAATTGAGGCTAGCTTTCATAGATGATATACTGGCGGTTCGATGGAAGTTGGAGAGAATAAAACGAGCAGAATTATTTGTACCATTTCAAGTCTATTGATTAAGTATGTTTGGTCTGGGTCTGATATCGCGGCTCCGTATTCAAGTTTGGTTCTAACTAGTGTTTTATAAAGAAGTAACTTTAAGGAGGAGGGTGCCAGAGGAAAGTTTCGCCTAATGTATCCTAAGGTCCGGTTGCTTTATTATTGATGTGATCAATGTGGATATTCCAAGTTAAATTGTCGGATATGTGGAACCCAAGATATCTATAATTGTTTACTACTCCCAATTGTTTTCCTTAATGAAGTAAGAAGGTATGGCGCTCGATGTACGTGTTATCCTCATTGCCTTACATTTCGCGATATTTAAATTCATGAGCCAATTTTCGCACCAGTGGAAATGTTATTTAGGTCTGATTGTAGTGCATGTATGTCATTATTATTGGTAACTCACGAAAAATAACGCAGTCATCGGCGTACAAGTGGATATTGGATTTAACGCAGTTGGGAAGGTCGTTAACATTGGTTATATAAGTTTTGTATTTCTTTCGGAATGATAACGCCCTTACAACGCGTAGTGAACCAGTGTACATGATGGATTTTGGAATATGAGATTTAACAATGTATATTCACAGTCAGAATAATTCCACATGCACCTGCTGCGAAAACGTGCACTTTACATTCAAGATCTCAGCATTAAAACTGAGTCCGTTCGCCGCGCATGACACAGTGGTGGCTGTTTTGAATGGGTTGCTAAAAACTTTGTGCACTGGTATTTCCCCTGCGGTGAGAGAAAGTTCTTCATATGCGCATTTCTTGGTACCCTATTTTAATCGAGCTGGATAAAAGACATCGCACTGTGCCACTGTGTCGCGCGAAGCATTGCGCACTGTGTCACACGACACTGAGCGAAAGTGTCATGGTGCTATAAAAAAATGCAAGATGGTTATCAGATGCCTAAAAAGGAGACATCATGTAGCGCCACGTCCTCCTCTCTCACATTTTCTGAAAAGAAAAGAAGCATAGATGGGTGATTTAAAAAGAGCTGTGATGTGGATGTATCTAAAAAAGCATGTTTGAAAGCTTGGTTATCCATTGATGAAAGTTTACAAGCATATAAAAGATCAACATAATTCTGCTGGTACTCCAAGCACCATTGGTCACATTCAACAAGTAGGCTTTGGGCAGGGCTTGTACGAAAGTACCACACGAAAGGCGAAGCACAAAGTGCCGAATTGGGACGACCATTTTAGTGGTGTCTTCGTGGCTGACGAGTAGCCAACACTTCCGGAATCCAAACGAGATTTTAAGCGGTATAAAGGCGCTTCAGGAGTTCTTTACCTGCACCGTGTGACTGGTGAGATGGGACGTACAATATATTCATTGTGTTTGGAAATTTTTTTGAGTTTAATGTGAGACATGAATGCAAGTTGTTCGTCTATCACCACACGCAAAAACGTTTCTTTTTTTGCAGGAATTGGGTCACCATTGAAATTTATGTCAGGATCGGGCGATAGTGTTTCTTTGAAAATGCTACACAGGTACTCTTCGCGGGATTAAGCTTGAAACCACTGTCTTCCTCAAACGAGAGAGTTTGTTTACCCGAAGCTGCACCGGACGTTCACATAAGGATATGTTACAAGATTTGAATGATATTTCTACATCGTGTACCTAAACTAAACAGGAGATTGATGGAGGCAATGCTTGGCGCACAGAATATATGATGACAATAAATAACGTGCAGCTCAGAAGTCCGCCTTGGGGCACGCCATTTTTTTACAGTGAACTCTTGAAATTGCCGACCCGACTCCGACACGAAACGGTCACTTGGGCAAGTAACTACTAGGATGGTACAACATGTTACGTGTCACACCTTAGGATTTTTGGTCTGCAAGATTGTGGTAACGACATACCGTATCATAAGCTTTCTCGATAACAAAAAACACGGTCATGCAATACTGTTCGTTTCTAAAGGCATTATGTAGGATACTACACCAAGCAGCGGATCATTGGTGGATTGCCCTGCCCTGAAGCTTGCTTGGCAGTTCTCGAGAAGAACATTCTAGTCAAAATTGTGCATTAGCCTGTGGTTTATCATCTTTTAGAGAAGCTTACACCGGCAGCGTGTTAGGGCAATGGGTCTATAACTGCAAAAGGGGAAGGCCCTTTCCTTTCCTCCAGAAAACCAACAACTAAAGCATCCCTCCAAGAGCGTGGAATGCCCCTAAAAGCCATATCTTGTTGTAGAGGTGTAGCAGTGTCTCAAGAGTGTCTGCGTTTAGGTGTTGTAATATAGTGTATGTATTGCTGTCTGGCCCTGCAGCTGAATGCTTACTATTGCGAATCGCAACCTTTAGCTTATGAAGTAACAATTGAGAGTTTAAACCAGATTTTAACTGTTCTTGTAAGTAAGGGCTTCTTTTCTGCAGATGTTTTGTGCTGTACGAAAGAGTTTCTGTAGCGTACAGAACTGGACACGTGTTGGAAGTGTTGTGGGAGTGCGTTACCCTGTTTTTCCAGTGTGTCCCCTCTTGTACTAACAAGGGGCAGGCCTTTTGTTGTCCATGGAGTTTTTATAAATGTGTCCAGCTTTTGTGAGTGTCGGTGCACAACTTTATAGCAGTAATGAATGTGTGCCAACTTTCCATTTTAACCTCACGGAGCACGCGTCTCCCCAATACTTTTTCCCGTTAGAACGATACAAGGTTTTTCGACGTGGAGTACTGGCGAAGGACGCCCCACGCCTCGTTCTTGGCCTCTCGTGCTCGCCGGCAGTCCTCGTTCCACCAGCGCCTCCTTAGGTTGGGGAGGTTGTAGAGGCCTGGCAACAGGACTTTCTGGCAGTATCGAGGACGTGTGCCGTGAGCAGGTGGGCAGCTTCGTGTACTTGCAACTATGTTATGGCTATCTGCTCTAGTTTAGGTGTATCTTTGAATGTACTGCACTTTGCTTTTGATTCATTAAACCTGTTTTGGGAAGCTGGTCTGCTTTGCCCTTTACCTCTGAATGTTGGTGGAGTGGGCAAGTGGCCACTACCATGCAGGTCCATGCCCACGCCACACTCTAGACAAGAAAACTGCAGAGCCAATATCTAGCTCAACACATAAGCATGTGTTGTGTCCTATATAAGTGTACGTAGGCTGTTTCTTGTTGAGAAGGCATGGTCCAGAGGATGTTAGAAACTTCTTTATCAAGCGACCTCGGGCATCCCGGCTAGAAGAGCCTTAAAATTATTGTGTATATTCAGGCCACGAGTGAGCCTCTATGCTTCGGGCTGATGGTCAACCGGCGCCTCAAAGCCAGAGCTCAAAAGAGCAAGATCAGCAGCAATAAAAATGGTAAATACGGCTTCAGTCTATTAAAATGTATTATGCGGATGGCTACAGCCTCGAGGGCAGTGTTGAAGGAGATAGGTTGGCATGCTAATGATTTCCGGGCAGCAATGGCCACACCACCCGAAGAGTGTGCAGCCAACCCTGTCCTTTCTGAATATCATGTAGCTATTAGAGAAATTTGTTTGTCATTGAGGTGTGTTTCATTGAGACACATGACGCTTTACTGATTAGCATGCAGCATGTGGTACACATCGTGAATGTTTTTAGGGATGCCTCTGTGGTTCCAATGAATGATGTTTTCCGTTCCCATATTTACATTTAGGAATTACTCGAGCGCGCGCATGCGTGTTTATGGGTTGTCTTTTGACCTTGTATTCTCGGAGGTGTCTTTTTGGGCCTTTATGTTGGCTTGAATGCAGGAGGTGGCTCAATTAGTTGCGTCAGGGGGGTGCCCCACGGGTCGCGTACCCTGGACTTGGCACACCTTTGGCTGCACTTCATTTGACTTTTTCAAGTATGTAGCTTTTCAGCTTGATACTTTTCACCCAATGTTCTTTGCAGAAATTTTGAGACCAGGAATACCGACAGTGAACCGACAGGTCTTGCAGGGACAGCTGATTGGATCACAAGAAAACAAGGAAAGTTTTTCACAGCTGTTAAAAAGATAGTTGTTGAAAGTGGTGGGGCGCACCGCGTGTAGAGGGGGGTTTAGACAATAGCAAAAAGCATAGTAATAAAGCCGAAAACGGGATACTTTCTTCCACAGCCTTACCTGATAGCTGTAGAGGTCGCGGATCTCCCTGCCTGGTAAATAGACAGGGAGCCCATCCACCGGACCTTTACCTTGGCTCCGACGGCCACCGTTTGTGGTCTCTACCCGTAACCTTAAAACTCCTAGCCATGGTAAAATACCACGTGATTATGTTGGCTTTGCATCCGCGATGTCGCCCATACGTTAACCATAATTGCTCAAGGTGCCCCGTGCGAGGTAATGCCTTAGGTGCTGCATTCTGCAAAAAGCACCGTTGCTATTATACGGTAACAAAATAGGCAGGCATTATGAAGAGAAAATAAAAACACGTGTTTGATCCTATAAAATTTCAAACTGGTGTGACAGTGGTAGCCGCTGTTCTGCTAACTATGGAATTTGGGAACGTCGCCACGGTAGAACACAAGATGTGTTAGTTGTTCCTCCTTCATTCTTAGCTCAAACGCTCGCACGGCATTCATTATCCCGGAATCAGTTTATTTGAGCAGGAAGAGCCAGGTTCACAAAGTTGGGAAAGCGTTCAATTCGAGACATGAATGTGAAACAAGAGTGCGGAGCTGGGGGTTCGGTAAGGATGTATGATTAAAGCAGTGCAAGGGACAGCCGAGAAAAGCTGACAAATACGGGCGCTGACGCCCGTACTTGTCAGCTTTTCTCGTGCTGCACCTTGCGCTGTTTTAAACATAAATGTCGTTAAGTGTGCATGCAGCGTGACAGCTCACGGTGGGGGCGCGTCACTACATCAGGTGCACACCAGCTGCAAAATCTATTGATAGATGAGATGAACAGTGGCGTGTTCAGTTCTTGTTGATGACGTACTTTTCGCCTTAAATCGAAGGAATGACCGCGAAGAGCTGCAAACAAGATAGAATGAAAAAGCAGGTTTTATTCAGTATGGCCAGGCTTCTGCCTTGAAGGCATGTAAGCAGACTAAATTTCTAGGAATAATTTTGTGTTGAGTGGAATGTTTTCTTTTGAGACTTGGTAATAATAATTGTCCCCCAAGAAGGAGCCAAACAAGTATACACTTGTTCGTTGCCCACATTCGTTCACATCATTAATAAAGTTATTTATTGGTTCACCGATCATACAGAACAGCTTTTTGGGGGCTAGAGTCCTTTAATGTGTGCCTCATTTTGTGGAAGGAATCACTCCGTCGCGTCATCGTTTCCGAACTAACCGACCTCCGTCTACATTTCCGTGTTGTTGAGGGTAAATACCCGAGGTAGCCCTACCGAATATTTATGCATACTATAGCTACAATATTATTACCTCCGTTTAAATCTATATGCCGGATAATAGAGCAACGGAAACTGAACAAAAAACGATTCTTTGAAAAACCAGCCAACCCCGAAAGTATTCTTTATGGTCCCTGAAATAGCCCGCATTCTAGAGAGAGGCTCAGTACCCCAGGGTGACTCCGCCACAGCGCGGGTAGATGCCGCACCAGAGAGTGGTCTGACTGTTCAATTCTCCTTTTTCGTCCTTCAGCAGCAGGCTTAGGTGGCGACCTCGGCATAGCATGAGGGCGCGGCCAGCGCTGAAGCAGTCACCACCTGGAAAGATCTTGTCCACAGCATGCTTCGAATCTCGAGTGTGTGCAGCGCTCCTCTATCAAACGCTGCTTCCACGCCGATAGGGGCACTGCAGCGGAAAAGAACTCGCCATATTCTTATCAGCACGAACAAAACACAGACACACGCGTTATAAATGTTTGATTGCACACAATTGCAAAACCTGCTTTCAAGCACGCGCACACAGGCTGGGATACACACTTACACAAACAATGTAAATATCGGCCTTTGCATTGCAGACTAGTCCTGAATGCCGTGGCAACTGCTCATATTTTCGGCTGTACCAATACCACTCTCGCCACAAAAAAAATTTTTTTGTGGTCACACTAAGCATTGGCCTTCTGTAACTTCTGGTCCTGGCTCCCGGTAGCCCAACTTTAACCCTGGGTGTTCACCGGTTGTCTGTGTCCATCATACCCAGTCTATCGCAGTAATTGAAGAGGAAGTAGATTTTCTTGACAAGTCGTGTGTGTAAAGTGCGTACGTGATATAGTTGTGTGACGCGTGTATGAATTTATCAATTTTTTATCTCTTTTTGGTTGTCTAAATAACACGTCTTCTTCCAATAAAATTTAAGTTGCTAGACAGCGCTTGTGTCGCCTATTCTCTTCTAAGAGTGTTGTTTCGGTTCGCACTGACCAACATGAATTGTATCCGACGCGCCCAATTTGCTACTTTGATACCCAGGCCAACAGGATTACTTCCTTTCAGTCGGAGCTAGCATACTTCCCACTGGTAAAATCTAACCATAAAACCAATGTACTGTAAGTGTTGAGGTCGAGCAACCGAAAAACTCGCTATTGGATAACGAATTACAACCTAATGCCTAAAAAAATACATACGTAAGAGCTATGCCCCAGAATAAAAGGAAGAAAAAAAACATGGAGTGTATTCAGATATTTCTAGTCGAACCGGGCAGCAGAACCCAGTTCTCACACGTTGCGTTTCAGGATAAACATACCTCGAATACACATATAGCTCACCTGAACACTCATCTCTTAGAAATACAAGTCTTATTTAGAGAATCCGCAAACCTATACCACTAGTCCTGCAATAGGATTGATGTAATTTCCTCATTACTAAAACTTCGCTAACAAATTTTCGTGCGGGCCATTGCACAAAAAGCCAATATCAAAAGCCATTGTTTTACAACAAAGAGAACGAACTAATGTAGAAGGTATCATAGTTAAAATTAAAAAAAAATGAGCTGGGATCGCCATGTAGTCAGACGAAGTGAAATGTCATCATCATCATCATCATCATCACAGCCTATCTACGCCCACTGCAGGGCAAAGGCCTCTCCCATATTCTCCAATTCTCCAATGCGGTAGTGTGTCCTGTGACCAATTTCCCCGCACAACTTTCTGTAGTACCTCTCATGCCCATTCTTCTACTACTTTCATCATCATCATCATCATCACCAGCATCTACGCCCACTGCAGGGCAAAGGCCTCTCCCTTATTCTCCAATTACCTCGGTCCTGTGCACTGTGACAATTTATCCCCGCAAACTTCTTGATCTCATCTGCCCATCTAACTTTCTGCCGCCCCCTGCAAAGCTTGCCTTCTCAAGGGATCCACTCTGTTACCCTTAATGACCAGCGGTTATCTTGCCTTCGCATTACATGCCCTGCCCACGTCCATTTCTTCTTCTTAATTTCTACTAATATGTCTTTAAGACCAGTTTGCTCCCTGGCCCACTGCGCTCTCTTCTTGTCCCTTAATGTTACACCTATCATTTTCCGCTCCATTGCCCGCTGAGTCGTTATCAATTTAAGTTGAACCCTCTTAGTGAGCCTCCAAGTTTCTGCCCCGTAGGTGAGTACCGGTAAGATGCAGCTGTCATACACTTTCTTCTTCAGCGACAATGGTAGGCTGCTATTCATTATCTGGGAATATCTGCCATATGCACCCCACCCCATTCTGATCCTTCTAATTATCTCTGCCTCATGGTTGGGATCTGGGGTCACAACTTGGCCTAAGTAGATATATTCGCTTACCACTTCCACTGCCTCGCCACCTATCTCAAACTGCTGTGCTGTCCCGAAGTTATTGATCATTAGTTTTCTGCATATTAATTTTCAGGCCCACGGTTCTACTCTGTTCACCCAGTGCGGAAAGCATGCTTTGCAATTCGTCCCCGAGTTACTTAGCAAGGCAACGTCATCAGCAAATCTGAGGTTACTGAGGTATTCTCCATTAACCCTTACTCCCACCTGTTCCCAATCCAACGTTCTGAATACTTCTTGTAAGCATGCTGTGAATAACATTCGAGAGATTGTGTCTCCTTGTCTGACACCCTTCCTTATAGGTATTTTACTGCTCTCCCTATGGAGGATGATGGTAGCTTTGACCCATTGTAGATATCCTCTAGTATTCTTATATAATGCTCATCTACCCCCTAGTTCCGTAATGCCTGAATGACTGCTAGGGTTTTCGACCGAGTCAAATGCTTTCTTATATCTATGAAGGCTATATATGGGGGTTCAGTATACTCAGCGCACTTCTCTATCACCTGATTGATCGTGTGAATATGGTCCATTGTTGAATAACCTTTACGGAACCCTGCTTGTTCTTTAGGTTGACTGAAATCTAATCTAAGGTTGCAGAGATTCGGTTAGTGATTACCTTGGTAAATACCTTGTAGACGACTGACAGTAAGCTGATCGGCCTGTAATTTTTCAAGTCCTTCATGTCGCCTTTCTTATGGATTAGGATGATGTTCGACTTCTTCCAAGATTCCGGTACCATTTCGGTCATTAGGAATTGGGTATACAGGTTTGCCAGCTTTTCAAGTACAATTTCGCCGCCATCCTTCAAGAGGTCTGCTGTTATCTGATCCTCACCAGGTGCTTTGCCCCCTGTCATTTCTTTCAAAGCCTTCCTTACTTCTTCTTCGGTCTTTACTGGTGGGATGTCTATCGCCTCTGAACTACTGTCTCGTTCGGCATTATCCTGTATGTCCCGGCTACTGTACAGATCCCTATAGAACTCCTCGGCCACTGTGACTATTTTATCCCTATTTGTGATGACATTGCCTTGCTTATACTTAAGTGCATACATCTGATTTTTCCCCACGCCAAGACGTCTCTTCACTCCTTTCAGGCTACCTCCGTTCTTTACAGCGGATTCGATCCTCTCCATATTATACTTCCGTATGTCAGCTGTCTTACGCTTATTGATTAACTTCGAGAGCTCGGCTAGTTCTATTCTGTCAGCTGCGGTAGAGATTCTCATTGTTTGCCGTTTCGTGATTAGATCTTTCGTCTCCTGTGAAAGTTTACCAGTATCCTGTCTAGCCATAGTGCCCCCGACTTCTACTGCACACTCCGTGATAATGCGTGTAAGGTTGTCGCTGGCTTCCTGTGTCGTAAGCTCGGCTTCCTCGTTAAGGCAGGAATATCGGTTCTGCAGCGCGTTCTTGAATTCTTCTACTTTACGTCTTACTGTTACCTCATTTATCGGCTTCTTTCGTACTAGCTTGTTGCGGTCCCTCCTCAAATCTAGCCTAATTCGAGATCTTACCATACGGTGGTCACTACACCTTACCCTTCCGAACACTTCCACATCCAGCACGACGCCAGGGTTATCGCATAATATGAAGTCTATTTCATTTTTGTGCTCCCCATTCGGGTTCCTCCAGGTCCACTTCCGACTCTCCCGTTTGACAGAAGAGGTATTCATTATGCGTAGGTTATTCCGTTCTGCAAACTCAACTAGTAGGTCCCCCCTGCTATTTCTACAGCCCAGACCATAGTTCCCAACTGCCTTGTCTCCAGCCTGATTCTTGCCTACTTTAGCATTGAAGTCCCCCATAACTACGGTATACTGTGTTTTTACTTTAGCCATTGCCGATTCCACATCTTCATAGAAGCGTTCCACTACTTGGTCGTCGTGGCTGGATGTGGGCGCGTAGCCCTGCACCACCTTGAGCTTGTACCTCTTATTGAGCCTAATTACAAGACCTGCTGCCCTTTCGTTAATGCTATAGTATTCGTCTATGTTGCCAGCTATGCTTTTATTGACTAGAAATCCCACTCCCAGTTCTCTTCTTCGTCCTCTAGACCACGGTAACATAGGACGTGTCCATTTTTCAGCACCGTAAGGGCTTCGCCTGCCCTCCTAACCTCGCTAAGCCCTATTACATCCCATTTATGCCCTCTAATTCCTCGAACAACACCTCGAGACTCGATTCTGCTCGCTAGATAAGGTTCGCGCGTTAAACGTTGCCAGGTTCAGATTCCATTGGCGGCCTGTCCGGATCCAGGGATTCTTAGCACCCTCTGCTGCGTCACAGGTCTGACCGCCGCCGTGGTCAGTTGCTTCGCAGCCGCTGGGGACTGAGGCCGAGGGTTAATTGGCGTATTCATGGAGGTTGTGGCCGTTACTACACCAGGGTGGCCAATCCTGCTCTGGTGAGGGAGTGCATTACCGGCAATGGTCGCCGGGGTCAGGCCGCACCCCAAGCCCTTTGTGCAATTCAATCAATACGCGGATTTTTTTTTTTTCTGGTGGGAATTGTCCGGCACCGGGATTCGAACCACGGTCCTTCTGCACGCGAGGCGGGTTTTCTACCTCTACGCCATCGCTGCATCTCGAGTGAAATGTAAGGTTTGACAAAATCTCCTGTGGTCGGGTGAAAGGTTCATAGTTGAGAGAGCGAGACAAACATTTATTATGCTGGTGAGCAGGAGGATGTTCGTAGGGCCCTCCACCCAGTGAGAGGCATCCTTATTCCAAGATGCCTTGGAGCTGGCTGGCCGTCCGTCCCGTTCCACCAGTCGGCGCTGGTCCGAGAGCTGGGAGATGGTCAGATGCTCCACCCACTGCTCAAAGGTAGGGTAGGGATTTGGGGTTAGAGTGGGGGTCCGTTGGCACTCCCATACCACGTGGTATAGGGTACCAGCAACAGGGCAGAAGTTACAGGTGGCAGGGTATTGGGTGGGGTACATAGCGTTTAGTAGGGTGTTATGGGGATACGAATTGGTTTGTAGGCGCCGGAAAGTGGTTTCTTCGTCGCGCGTTAATTGTGAATGAGGTGGCTGGAAGCGACGGCGGTCATTTTTGTAGTGAGCTAAGATTTCGGTGTACGTGTGGAGTGTTGCTGGCTTTGAAGCAGTTCGCCCGTTGGTTTCTCTCTCTGAGGTAACGGCCCGGTATGTATGAGCACGGGCAGCGGCTTGTGCCGCCTCGTTCCCTTGGAGGGACTGGTGGCCGGGTGACCAGATGATATTAATTTCTGGTAGTCTTCTTACTTGACGAAGAAGGTACAGTGCGGGTTGAGATATGCGGCCAATTAAAAAGTTTCTGCAGGCAGTCTGTGAGTCAGTTATAACAGTAAAAAATTCCTCGTCTGTTGTTGCAGCACGGGCGATGGCACACTCCTCAGCAGTCGCGATGAAAGTGGTGAGAACGGTCGCTGCTGCCAGTTCTGTGCCTTGCGTGTTAACGACACAGGCTGCATGCGCTTTCTGATGAGGGTACGGCGATGCATCTGTGTATCGAGTGCATGATAGATGGTGATTGTCCTTATGAATTAATCGAGGTCGCGCAGAAACTGGTTATCCCCGACCAAAGGTTTAGTTAAGAAGGCTAAAAAGACGTTTCGGCAGTGAACAAGGCTTCCGTGTGAAAGCCGAAACGGCTTTTTAGCCTTTTTAACTAAACTTTTGATCGGCGATAACCAGTTTCTTCAACTATGAGTAGTCGGACGAAACGACTATCGATGAAAATCGGGGGAATAGAGTTGATACCAAGAGATTGTTCTTGAAAATGGGCTCAGAAATCCGGTTTAGCGATGAATTAAGAAAAAAAATTCCCCGCATTTCCCCGAGGGGAAGAATGCGAAAGTGCGAATGCACGAGTTGAATTTGCGCGGTTCGGTAATATTCGCGAAAGAGAGATCACACACACACGCAACTACAAAGAAAAAAAGATGCATTTATTCACAGACACCTATTTGTGTGTGTCGTTGTACTTGATTGCTAGAGCGGATCTCAGCTTTGAAATTTCGTGTCAGTACTCCTTTAAGCGGGTGCATTAGTCCTTCTCACGCCGATTCTTCTGGCCAATCCCCACGTGGGTATGTGCCATGTCAGCGGCCAGGCAGCGCGCGCCCATCTCCCCCGTTGCCAAGGAAGACGAGGAGATTCCTGGGCAATCCCCCACGTGGGTATGTGCCATATCAGCGGCCAGGCAGCGCGCGCCCATCTCCCCCCGTTGCCAAGAAGACGAGGAGCGCGCGCACCCGCAGCTGTTGCTATGCGGACGGCGGCAGACGCTTCAGGCTCGCTTAAGAAGTGCATTCGCACCTTGAAGGGACACTGAAGTGACTTGTAAACATTGCGGGATTACTAGCGCAAATTGTAGTCCGGAGCCCCAGGCCACGTTTCGACCACTCTAGGCGCGTTTACGCGATTTTATTAGTAGAAAAAACTAATTCGAAAATACTGCTGTCCTCCTCTCTTACGCTCGCCCATTTTCTGTGGCGTTTTCGTGTGACGTCAGGAGGGGATGAGCTGGCAAATGGCTGGGTGCGCTACTGCCCGGCTCCCCGGCATTCAGACAGAGTTAGTCGGCCCAGCGTTTCGTCTGCCGGCCACCGACGGGTCGTCGCAATTCGCGTCGCTTAGTTGAAACGAAGCCAGGACACGTTTGTGAATGGAAGAATTGCCTTTCTTTACTTGGTTTGTTTGTACACTGTATCTAGCTCCAAGTCAAGGTCGCTTCACACAAGCGCTGCACAAGCCCACATGCGACGCTTCGCTGACTGGTACGCCAGTAGGAAAATATAAGGCCTTTTGAAGGGGAGGGAGAGAGAGAGATAGCGAAGTCATATAGGTACTAACGAAATAAAATTAACTGATATTTTTTACCGTACAGCGTAAAAAAGGGCGCGGGAGAGCACTTTTTTGCGCTGGGCGAACAAGCACAGCGGCACGGAGCAAGAGTGCACAGCGGTCAGCAGCACGACTACGCATCTGCGAACGCTTTTACGTCTACGAAATGCAATTGCTAGACGTGAGCTACTGTGGAAACTCGGGGGACGACGCTTACTGCACGAGCGTAGTACAACAAATAGTCACCTACGCTGCTTGAAAGGCCAAAACTAAATAAAAGTGTAATCCGGTTGTACAATAATATACCTTATATTACCCATGCCAGCGGAGTCAGCTCCGTGGCCGAGTTGTTTGGGGCGCTAGATATGCCACCGCAAGTGTTTTGCAAGTCAGGAGTTCGAATCCCGCGGGTACGTGCTTTTTTTTTTCTGTAAGTTAACTTTTTCGTTTTCCGCCGATGTTTTCTATATTGAGTTCACCTTTTTTTTGGCCGCAACGTTCATGGCTACACGAACTAGTTCACAAAACGCGCGCAGGCTGGCACTGGCGCGCTAGCGAGTTCTCGTTGGCGTGCTGTTGCCATAAGCACCGACTGCTTGCAGGCAGTGGGCACAGGCCAGAAGCAGACGAACCCTTGGCCTGGTACGAACACGCTTTTTACGATACAGGCTTGAGGGAGGAAGCTCCAAATATGGGGGAAAAGCGCATGAAATTTGGGCGTCTGCGGGACGCGGAGGGCGTTCATGCACTGCGTAGGTCTCGGCTAGTGAATGCTACGACTACAAGCCGTCCTGGGAGGCTTATCTTGTGCATTTTACAGCCGACAACATGGCAGAAGCGCGGTACGATGATTATGAGATATTGAGAATGCCCATCCAGCAACGCCATTGGTTATGTTTTACAGAACAGAAACCGAAACCGAAACTTGTTTGATTGCTAACCTTGGGCGTCGTCCAATCACGGCGCCCCTCCTCCCAACGTCACAGCCTTAGTTGGTGCGGTCGCCGCAAACCGCGCATGGTAGTTTTTCTTCTTTCGCGCTTTGTAAAATAATTACGAATTTGTCAACCGGGATAAACGTTGAAAAGTGTGCTAAGTTGAGCCAGTCTACGCAGTGCAAGCAAAAAAGGGGAGTTTGACAAATTCACTTCAGTGTCCTTTAATAGGGCGGGGTAAACTGTGGCTCGAGCAGCGCAGCACCAGAGCGGTTGGAGCTCAGTGGGAGAAGCCTTCCTCCTGCAGTAGACCTGGGTAGGCTGATGAGATTATGATGATGATGATGCGTATATATTCCGGTTGCTCCGCAAACTTTTGGACAGCTTCCTTAAATGACGATAATGCAATGCTTGGCGCTAACCATATCTTGTACATGACCATTCTTCACCCCGTGTATGAACACGAGACGAAGTAAGAAGCTGAAAACAATACTTCTCCCAAGTACCAAGTTATGCCCAATACGACATACTCAAAGAAAATTACCGACGGTAAACCAACATTTAGGCACCCGTAAATAGCGAAAGAACAGGTGAAAAAAATATTTCAGATGCTGTGTTATCGCTTGGAATCAAAGTATGGGTTCTGCTTTTCTCCGCAGTTTGATGTTTGTATTTTATACCATATTTTATAATACGCAGATATGTATTACGAGTGTTGTGTTTCGATTGCGGGTGCACGCTTTGTCTTAGCTTCCCGCATTTTTACAAAAAATGACACCACCTTGTTGCGACGAAACCCTGAGTTGATGCAAAGCATCTCGGAGGTTCCGAAACGTTCACGAGATTGGGTATCAAATAACGAAAAATGACAGAACTCCGGACGGCACAGCGTGAATCAACCGAAGCAGCGACTGAGGGAGAGGTGCGCGGACTGGGTTTATAACATAGAGAAGATGGAGTCGAGAGGTGGAGATAGAGAGGAGACGCGCATGCGAGCTAATAGCGCCGCTGCGGTGGGGAGTAGCGCGCGCGATATCGCACAGCTGGCGTTGAGAGGGGGACAGGGGGAGCAGCGCGCACTATCGCACATTTTGCGTGGAGAGATGGAGACGAGGAGAAGCACCCGCACTGTCGCACAGCTGGTGCGGAGAGGGGTAGAGGTGCGGACGGACGACGGACGACGGACCCCAGAGCGAGAGTTCTTTGCATTAAAAAAAGGAAATCTATGACGATCTCCTCAAAAGAATTACACGGGAATGCGAGTAATAACTACAGCGGCAAAAGGTCGACCACAAGGCAAAGAATAGGAAATACAGTGCAGAAAAAAATCGCGCCAATCCACCGCGTGAATGTGTTTGGAAAGCAAAGCTGTAAACGGCACCCATAACAATTACCCATGCGACGTCACTTTAATTCACTCACATTGCTCTACAAATAGCAAAACCTGAGAAATGCGAAATGCACTTAACCACATTACTTATTACTTCAAAGAGATATTCTTGGTGAAGGTAAATCAATGCATGATGCATGAATGGTGCTAGGTTGAGGTGTAGTGGTGTAGCACAAGAATGGAAACTTTTTTTATATAATTAAAGTAAGCTCGAACCCGGTGTTAGATGATCTGACTTCTCCGTCTCTGCGCCGCGGACGGTGGCGACGAGATTTGTGGCAGAGAAAGAGGAGGTGGATGGAGAAATACTTCTGATCAGATTTTTGAACGGCCCAGAGCGCAGCCCTTGGGAGTTATTCCTTTTTTTGTGGAACCCACATGCAGTCCGCGCGGCCTGTTTTCTGTCCACCCTCTGAAGCTGGGTAGGAAGAGAGGGCTTGGACAGCAGCATCTCCCATTCCTCTTGTTGGGTAGTTGACGGAAAGAGAGGAGGGTGCTCAGGGCTAAAGTCGCACGCCCCGATTAAGGGGTGGAGTGTAACTACTTCTGAGCAAAATATACATTCAGCGTTGTAGCAATTCGGATACATTAGGTGAAGACGCGTAGGTTGTGGGAAGGAGCCGGGATTGTATGAGCCGTAGGTTAGTTTGTTGTTCTCTGGAAAAATCAGGGTAAAGCGAAGGTACGGTCTTTCTGAGAAAGCGATAATGCTGGGTTATCTCCCTGAACGTGACAAGCGGGTGACTGTCCTTGTGCAGCTCCATAGCACGGGAGGTAAAAGCACAGGCTTTTAAAGCAAAGCTTTTTACCTCTACCCCCCAAGGTTTCTTTGCGACCGTTGGTGTCACCAAAAAACTGCAGCAAACAAATAAAAGAGTTTACTGGCACTGCCGCGAATCGAACCTGTAACTAATAGACTAACAAAGCTGGAGCCCGTAGTCTTACCGATTTAGCTACGAGCTTACGCGAAGACGGGGAAGACAGGTGGTGTACTCACAAAGCACATCTACGGGTTTACCCCCTGCGTTGCCTCTGAATGCCGCGCGAAATCGTCACGCGGCCACTCATGCCCGTCTAGCGGCCCTATGCGCACCTTGCTCATGTGCTCAGTTACAAAAATAAAAGGAAGCTCACATCAATGCATGACATCTCAATTCTAGTACGCCAATTTGCTCAAGAATGTGGCCTCCAGTGTTCACGTAACCAATCACAGCCCCTTGTCGTCCGCCATAACGCCAAACCAAGGAATACACTCAAATACTCTTTGATGACAAGGCCATCACTCCAAGCCCCAGCATCAAGGTCCTGGGCCTACATCACGATGCTAACACAAAGAATGACGTCTGCTTGCAGCGCCTCAAAAAGCATTAATCAAATCATGCACATGATCAGGCGAGTTGCCACCAAGAAGCGAGGCCTAAAGAATCCGGTACCTCTCGATTATTTGAAGCTTTTGTCCTCTCGAGAGTCACTTACTTCAACTTTCTGTCTTCTCTACAAGGAAGACATAGAGATGCTTTATATAATGATTATAAAGGCGGTCGAGCAGGCCATTCGTCTTCTCCTGGGTGCGTTCACACAGAGGCTGCTTAGCACGGAGCTCCACAACACGGTGGAAGAGCTGATAGAAGGACATCTTTCTAACCAGAAGGTCCGACTCAGAACTGCGGTGGGTAACCGCATGCTTCACCAGATTGGCTGGGCAACCCAGAATGTCAGTCCACTTGACGTTCTTCCAGACTCATGGCGACTAAAGCTAAAGATGCTCCCTTTGCTTAGAAATATGAACCCCTCACATGACGACGGTCACCGAAAAGCACGGCTCAAGCGCTAAACACCACCCTCGGTGGGTATCATGCAGTTATCTACACAAACGCCTCCAAACATCGAGGGCAGCAATACGCCACCATCGTGGCTACCTCCAGAACCAACCTCCTTGCGTGTACCTCGCTTACAACCCAAGAAATGACGGCAGCAGAAGAGGCAGCCATCACCTTCGCTCTCGCTCAACCAGGAGTTCGGAAAGTAGTCACCGATTCTCAGCAAGACTACTGGAATTACCAGTCGGGTTAGGTGTCCTGACGTGCACTGCGCGTGCTAAAAAACTACTCCCCAAACGTTTCCATTCAGCTCATCTAAACACCCCCTCACGCTTCTATGGAGGGCAACAAATACGCCAACCCAAAAAGCCTCTGCTTTTACCTCCCGTGCTATGGAGCTGCACGAGGACAGTCACCCGCTTGTCACGTTCAGGGAGAAAACCCAGCATTATCGCCTTCTGATACAGACCGTACCTTCGCTTTACCCTGACCTTTCCAGACAACAACAAACTACTCTACGGCTGATACAATCCGGGCTCCTTCGCACAGCCTACGCGTCTTCACCTAATGTATCCAAATCGCTACGACGCTAAATGTAAACTTTGCTCAGAAGTAGGAACACTCCGCCCCGTAATCGGGGAGTGCGACTTTGGCAGCACCCTCCTCTCTTTCCGTCAACTACCCAACAAGAGGAATGGGAGATGCTGCTGTCCAGCCCTCAGCCCCTCTCTACCTACCCCGCTTCAGGGGGTGGACAGAACACAGGCCGCGCGGACTGCACATGGGTCCCACAAAAGAAGAAATTACTCTTCAGGGCTGCACTCTGGGCCGTTCAGAAATCTGAATAGAAGTATTCCTCCCATCTCCTTCTCCTTCTCTGCCGCAAATCTCGTCGCCTCCGTCCGCGGCGCAGAGACGGAGACGTCAGATCGTCTAACACCGGGTTGGAGCTTACTTTAATTGTACAAAAGAATTGACAAGGTCCTCGGAGGTGTTGCCAAATCACCCTTCTACCCGCCTGGGTAAAATCAAGACAGACATATCAGTTGCAGTTGCGCAACGACACCAGCGAGGATTGCTGTACTGGATGGGAGCAGTCTGTCTTGATTTTTACCCAACTGGCCAAACCGCTTCCGCTCACTGACTAGCCAGCGTCACTATCAATAATTAACAGTGACGCTGGCCAGTCAGTGTGCGGAAGCGGTTT
This sequence comes from Haemaphysalis longicornis, assembly GCA_013339765.2. Classification (NCBI taxonomy): domain Eukaryota; kingdom Metazoa; phylum Arthropoda; class Arachnida; order Ixodida; family Ixodidae; genus Haemaphysalis; species Haemaphysalis longicornis. Next base: position 168,674,753 of record CM023453.1, on the reverse strand, counting down.
GGCCGGTTGGGTAAAAATCAAGACAGACTGCTCCCATCCAGTGCAGCAATCCTCGCTTGTGTCGTTTCGCCAATGCAACTGATCAGTCTGTATTGATTTTACCTAACCTGACAAACCGCTTCCGCTCACTGACTAGCCAGCGTCGGAAATGGGTCGCCTGGTAGGGGGGTGATTTGGCAACGCCTCCGAGGACCTTGCTAAAAAGTTTCCACTCTTGTGTACACCAATACAACTCAAGGAAACACAGTTCATGCATCATGCATTGATTTAACTTCACCAAGGATATCTCTTTGAAGTAATAAGTACGTGGTTAAGTGCATTTCACTTCTCTCTCGTTTTGCTATTTGTAGAGCGATGGAGTGAATTTAAGTGACGTCGCATGAGTAATTGTTATGTGTGCCGTTTACAGCTTTGCTTTCCAACCACATTCACGGGGTGGATTGGCGCGATTTTTTTGGGTTGGCGTATTTGTTGCCCTCCATTGAAGCGTGGGGGGTGTCTATATGAGCTGATTGGAAACGTTTGGGGAGTGGTTTTTTAGCACGCGCAGTGCAGGTCAGGACACCTGTCCCGACTGGTAATTCCTGTAGGCTTGCTGGGAGTCGGTGACTACCCTCCGAACTGATGGTTGAGCGAGAGCCATGGTGATGGCTGCCCTCGATGCTGCCCTCGATGTTTGGAGGCGTCTGTGTAGATTACTGCATGATCCCCACCGAGGGTGGTGTTTAGCGCTTGAGCCCGTGCTTTTCGGTGACCCTCGTCATGTGAGGGGTTCATATTTCTAAGCAAAGAGAGCATCTTTAATTTTAGTCACCAAGAGTCTGGGAGAACGTCAAGCGGAGTGACATTCTGGGCTGCCCAGCCAGTCTCGTGAAGCATGCGGTTACCTACTGCAGTTCTGAGTCGGACCTTCTGGTTAGAAAGATGGTCTTCCATCAGCTCTTCCACCGTGTTGTGGAGCCCCGTGCAAAGCAGCCTCTGTGTGCACGCACTCATGAGAAGACCAATGGCGTGCTCGACCGCCTTTCTAATCATTATATGAAGCATCTCTACGTCGTCCTTGTTGAGAATAAGACAGGAGGTTGACGTAAGGAACTCTCGAGAGAACCAAAGCTTCTATTAATCGAAAGGTACCGGATTCCTTTAGGCTTCGATTCTTGCGGGCAACTTGCCTGGTCATGTGTATGATTTGATTAATGCTGTTTTTGAGGCGCTGCAAGCAGACGACATTCTTGGTGTTAGCCTCGTGATGTAGGCCCAGGATCTTGATGCTTGGGCTTGGAGTGATGGCCGCGCCATCAAGGAGTATTTGAGTGTATTTCTTGGTTTGGTGTGAGGGCGGACGACAAGGAGCTGTGATTCTTTACGTGAAGACTGGAGACCACAGGCTTTAGCACATTGGCCTACTAGAAGTGAGATGCCATTCATTGGTGTGAGCTTCCTTTTATTTTTGTAACTCAGCACATGAGCAAGGTGCGCACGGCCGCTAGACAGGCGTGAGTGGTCGCGTGACGCTTTCACGCGGCATTCAACGATAACGCAGGGGGTAATCCAGTACATGTACTTGGTGAGTACCCCACCTGTCTTCCCCATCTTCGCGTGGGCTCGTAGCTAAATCGGTAAGACAACGGGCTCTCGCTTTCTTAGTCTATTAGTTCCAGGTTCGATTCCCGGCGGTGCCAGTAAATTGTTTTATTTGTTCACTGGAGATTTCTGGTGACACCAATGGTCACGAAAGAACCCTTGGGGGGTAGAGGTAAAAAGCCTTGCTTTAAAAACGCAGGAAAATTCCCAATAAAGAATGCGTTCCACACCAAGACCCAAGGTAGAGGAGAACAAGAGCGCAACAAATTGTTAGCGGCTGCCACATTAGCCGCGCACCGAAGTCTCGTTCCTCGAAGCCGCTCTAGAGCTCAACTCGACTAATATGGACGCCAGCGTTCAGGCAAGGCGGGCCGGACAAAATTCCAGTGGGCACCTGAACTGGCGATGTTCGCCGCAAACCCGAATTGCAGCAAAGCAGTCCAGACATCTATCCCGCGTTCTCGGTGTGCACAAGGCACAGTTAGTTTCCCCTGCACCCCACTGTCATCACCCTTCCAGTGCCATCACAGCATCGCTATCTTCCTTGTTCTGCCTCTTCAGGGCTCTCGCTGATGGAGAGCATTTTTCACGAGTTGTTGATTATTGGGCCCTGGCGGCATCAACGCAACACTGCCGCGAACGCCGTTGGCTCCCGCTTCACTACACACACTGAAAAAAGTTTTTTTTTTATGTTCAGACACTTTAGGGGCTCGCCTTGTCATCTTAGCTCTGTGTAAAGCGTAACGCATGCGGCTGTAAGATGTCAGGCTCTGCAGCCAGATAACGGGCCCAAGTCGTGCCCTGCATATTGTCGTAGCAATGCCCCACAGAGGTTTTGACCACCAATTGTTTTAAATAGTCATAACCATGCGTGACCCGTGAACAGCTGGCGCTTGTCATACATCTCCCCGTTGTTTGGCGCAAACAAAACTGCAGGTACATTTCAGAAAAAATATACGTATTCAACCGGAAGGACCGGCGTTCATTGAGTAAGTACCGCTCGTTGGGTATGTTTTTATGATACTGAGCAATAAAGAAGTGGCAGTGCACGAAAAAAGATGGCGGATTCCAAACAGTGCAGTAAGGTCGGCAGCGCCGTCACGGGCTGGAGGAAAACCAAGCAAAAAACGAACAGGAGTCCAGGTGGCGCTGTTTCAGGCAAGGGGCGCGCTAACACTGCGAAGGCGCGAAATTTGAGTTACATCAGACAAACCTCTGCTCCATTCATCACTACAGCAGTTAGAGTGGGCGGCAAGGAGTGTGCCGGTTTGTAGCAGTGACTGGGTAACGACGTTACAGCCGTTATGGGGAATCAATGGTAGGACGGCGTTCTTTTTTCTTTTTTTAATTGTCGTCGTATTTTGTTCTTCCGCTTCCCCCGCATTTTCCGGTCGCTACGTTTTGTGTAAACCCCTTTGCCTATCCTTTTTTATTTCTAATGTATACTCGATTCTGTTTCTGAAAATCGGACATTTCTCCGGTGGTTTGGAGTTGAACACTGGCGCTGCTCATTCGTTTGCACCATAAAATCAGATAATGTCCAGTGTAACATCACGAAACGAATGTGCGTGCAAAATTCTCTATTTTGACATGTCACGCTCTCAGCATCTTTATTGCAATTCAGCACGTGAAGAGCATTAACCGTTGTCTGGCGACACACACGATAACATTAATTTTTCTTAGAATTTTCGGACCTGTTTAATAGAGACGCATAAAAGTAACTGCTCACTCTGCACTGGCGGATAGGAAATCCCCCAGGCGGAACTTGACTTTGACTACGCATTCCTGATGGTTCATGCCAAAATGAATCATGTTCAGTAGAAGCTGCAACAATTGTAAAATAAATGAGAGTTCGAACAGTCAAAAATAAGCGATGGATGGCACGAGAAGCGGAAATTGACGCACCGGCTCAGCTATTACGGAAATGAAAATCCAATCACCTAAGTCAGGGAGCAAGCACACGAATTACAAAGTTCCGTAATCAAAATGGTATGCACAACCGGCAGCTTAACGTTGCAAAGCGACACACTCCGCGAGCAATACAGTGCAGTATATATGTGAGTTTAAAACACACAGACGAAAAAGCAATGGTTGCTGCACAAGCGCAAGGCTACAAAACCAGGTCTCGACACCGATGTCAGTGGACTGCTATGGCGATCTTGATTGATTACGATTGGTAGCCTAGGAACCCCAGTTGGCAAGTAAATACTGTTTCCTTCTCTTCTTTCAGAGAAACACTAAGCCAGTATTGTCTCTTAGTGAGCGCTGCCGCTTGAAGCAAATAACAGGCTCCTTTGGTGTTTGAGTTTACCTTAATCTTTCATACCAGAATCAATCTAAACAGCTCGTGGCAGGGTAGTCATTACAGATTTTTCATGCACCGGACGCTTTCTTTCTATGCAGCGAGAGATCTCGAGAACTATCTCGGCGCGACGTTGCCTCAACCTTCGCCGGCACACGTGACCGAACGAACGCACACAAAAACAGGCAAGCCGAACTTTCTTCTAAATTGAATTGCCAACTGCTCCTTTGTCATTCACGGTTGGCGGCAGCAAAGTAAAATAATTGGCGTGCACCTTGCACCAGTGATGCAAGGCCGCAAAACTGACACAGCTGTCAAACCCTTTCCCTTCGTCGTAGGCCCGCCTGTTGCACCTCACATGCAGCTTCAAACTTGCCACTTTATTTCTGCATGACTGCAGGCCGGGTCGTTTTGTCCGCAGGATTTCACCTCTCTCTCAAGATGGACCTCCTTAGGGCGCTCAAGAACAGGGGGAAACCGCCTTCGTGAACTCGGCGTTTGTATAGGCGACCGAGGCGTGGCTCAGCTTACGCGGCTAGGCAGACGTCGGGCCGGACGGCCACGCCAGAGTTTTTTTTTTTGTGTCTGTGGGTGTAGTGGCGCGTGCAGCGTTGACGTCATAGCTATACGACCGACGCTTGGCTTCGTTTATGCGGCTCGCCGAAGGTCATCCCGGGCGCGTACCCCAGAGGGTTTCATATTCTTGGTATTTTTTTGCCAGGGCCAACAGAACAAGTTCAAGCATAAACAGCTCAGCTGGGTAAAAAAAGGAGCAATTTAGGAGTGCGCCCATGCACCTCCATGTTTTGCTTTTTGTGCACGAAGAGGCGCTGCAAGTATTTACAGGGGGCTGCAAAATATCTGTCAAAGGGTGTTATTTTTTGATACCACGGTTTTTTTACACCGCGTTTCAAACAAACAAGGGGCACTATACAGCGCAAGGACAAACGTGACAGACCAAGGCTTTGCGAGCCAAAACTGCCAATTAGCCGCACAGCCAGCGGTCGTCGACCTGCTTGCCCTAAAAATATCTCGGGCCATTTCCACTAACGGGAAACCCTCGGGAAGGGCGACGCAAGCAGTTTATAAGTGTATTCAAAATGTATGGCGCAAAACATCCCCCTCGCGAGGGGCACGATCAAATGCAGAGCATTTCCGCGGGGGGGGGGGGGGGCGCCTTTAAGTCGTATGGATTACGTATTGGTTGTTGTTGTTGTAATGTTGTCTTCCAGCGCAGACATTGTCGATGAAGTCGATGGTGAAAGGTGAAACGTGCCGTGAACCCACTGCCGCGGCTATGACGCAACGTGGAGCGGCTATGACGCAACGTGGCGCGGCTGTGACGCAACACAATCAAACACAATCCACTTTAATCCAATCCAATCCAAATCAATCCAATCCAATCCAATCCAATCCAAGCCAATCCAATCCAATCCAATCCAATGCCGCTCGCGACAGAGTGTTATAGCGCCGAAATCGCGCCACCACACAAACGCGTGATGTTGGCGTCACGATCACGCCACAGATGTTAGCGACCGGAGCGCCCGCGAACGACATATGTGGTTTAAGCGCGAACCCAACGCGGCGAGAGAGGGTGTTGCGAGCGGAGAGAAGGCGAGGAGGACGCGGGGGAGAGGGCGCACCTGTGGCCAACGGTTGAATGAGTCAAGGTAATAAGGCGCGTTCGTAACCTTATATTATGTGTCGGCTTTGTGGCGCAGTCGTACACGGATTTCGGCTGCATGGGGCAGAAGTTAAACTCTTAGCTTATGCGGACGATATTGCTGTTTTTTGTTCAGATGTCGAAAGCATCAATGCGGTAGTGGAAATCGTCAAACGATCCTGTGCGGCGAATGGGAGTGCCGTAAACTGGAAAAAATGCCTGGGGTTCTGGCATGGAAACTGGCCATCAACCCCTAGCATCTTCGCTAACATGAATTGGGTCAGCACACCGGCAAAGTACTTAGGTGTGCCTTGGAATTTTATAAAGACAGCGATCCGTATTGGAGGAAGGAAGCCGAAGTATGAAAGAAAGGGCAGAAAAGTGGAAAGGGTGGAGCTTATCAATATTTTCAAGAACGACTGTGTGCAACTTATTTTTTGTAAGCAGACTGTGGTATGTCCTTCAGGTTCTTCACTGTTCCCGAGCAAATGTTCAAAGACTGCATCGTGTATTCGCTGTGTTTATATGGGGGTCAAACTGGGAATGGACAAGCCGGACAAACCTGTTTCGTAGGGTCAGGAACGGAGGTTTGGGACTAGCACACTTGTTTGTACGTCAAATTGTAAACCGTTTCTTGTTTCTCCGCGATGTTAAGGACCCCAACGTTAAGAACTATCTGTCAATTGCGCTTGGGTAGAGCGTTAACCGGATATTATAGTCACGTCCAATGTTATACCTGGCGGCCCTGCATGGTTTTATGAGAGAAGTTGTACTGTCGTGCCGTTTCTTGGCTGTTCGATTTTCTTGGGAATACTTGTGTCAAGTAAATAGGAAAAAAGTTGTATAAAGACGTGTGTGATGTAGTCCTCCCTGAACCAATGTACCGGTTGATTTATAGAGTAGGTAGGGGTAAAGATGTGCTTAAAAGAGTTAAGCGTATGCAGGTACCCCTTAGCGTAAAGACTTTTTTCTTCAAACTGCATACTGGAACCCTCTCTGTTAAGACGTGGATGGCAGAAAAAGACTTGTTCGTTCCATGGGGAATTGACTGTAACATATGCAAAAAAAGCTGAAACTATTGAGCATGTATTCATCGATTGTTGGGATGCTGTGTTCCTGTGGGATGTGCTCCAACGAACTCTGAAAAAGGATCTGCCTGTGGATGCCCAAGGCATACGGTACTTGCCTGTTGAAAACGAGGATGGTATGCCTTACGACCTGATCATGCTTGTTGGATTGAGCTCTATTTGGAAAGCAAGAATGGCCGCAAGGTACTCTGACATCGATGCGCGAAGCGCGAGACAGTATTTTAGAGAGGCAATGAGTGAATACGTGGAAATCAAAAATATGTGTCGAATCCGCCCGAATGTCTTGCAGTCATGGAATCGTTGGTACACCTAAGGGACTTTTAAACACATGACGTCAACCAAAGTCAGGTTGACGGCTGTCTGTGAATGAATGTCTGTGTTCTGTATGTGCCAAAGCAGGCAATAAAGAAAAAAAAAAAAAAGGCTTTGTGGCGCAGTGGGTTAGAGCGACGTGTACCTTGCGTTCCGCCCGCAGAGTCGTGGGATCGAAACCTGGCGCCGGTAAGTATTATTTTTTTATATAGTGTAGGGGGAGCGATGCGGACTACGGACGCCAAAGCTGGTGACATCGTGAGTTACTGGAATGCTCTGCATTTAAAACACTGCTGCTGTGTGGTACCGCGGAGTTCGCAGTGCTTTCGAGAACTGTGGCTACGTTCTACCGTACACACAGGAAGCACAGAACATCTCAGAGTGCGGACAGAAATGTGGATAGTCCGACGGCAGCAAACATCTTTGTTTCTATGTTTTTTTTATCCTTTGTAGGTTAGGTTAGATATGCACTTCGTCGTGCCGAGACTCTTAACATTTTGGAAATGTGATGACGCCGGACTCCATTTCTTTGGACGCGATCGCGTCCAATTAACCACCCTTTTAGGTTAGGACTCTAAATTGCTTTGTGCCTTTGAGTCATTGGTTTCTTTGATACAAAACAAAGCAACCTGGGAACTATCTCTTTACGTCCACCCCACTCGAATCCACGACGCCGGTGCATCATCTGCTCCTTCATGTAATAGTGTTGCACTTTAGTGTTTTGCGTGAGCACCATTTCGTATGTTGCGCTGTCTTTCTATGTTGTAATCCGTGAGTTCGTTACCATTGCTATTCTTCATTGCCTGTCTAAGTTATTCTCACTCGTATTTGCATTATTTTGAACTTTAGCTGAGTGCGGATTTGGCCTAGTTGGTTGGTGAGCGGGAATGTAAAATCGCGAACAAAACCACAAGTCAAAGAAACACAACACGAACCATTACCGTATTTACTTTACTGTAACGCGACTCCGATTGCAAAGCGATAGTTGAGTTTTCCTAAGTAAAGAATAAAAAAACCCGCGAACCTAACGCAAGGAGAAACTTTCTCTCTCACCAAAAAAGCAGAACCGCCAAGGTATTCCCTCAAGGGGAGCCTGCGGAAGCACGGAAAAGGACATCTATTTTTCAAACGCTGCTGCTACACTACCACCTACGACGCTTAGAACCTATGTTCCAGAAATGTCCACATGTGCTTCGATATTGCTTGTTTTGAGCTGTATCAGTCCAACACGGACAGCCATAAGGGGGTGCTCTGTTCTGCTACAAACTCAGCAACAGGCTTCTCAGATTTGACGTGGCGGCCCAAGCAAGGCCCGAAGACACCTTTTCATCCGGTTTCGCATGTGAGAAGGTGCACCAGCTGGAGCCTCCATTCGCGGATGGTTGATACGTCAAGTCTTCGGGCAGCCACTGAACAATTTTTTTTCAGCCTATCGTCGTACGGAGAGGAACGACAGCGCGCCCGAGCACTTCAGGGCAACAAAAACCACTTATTCCTCCACCGTATACGACGCGAAATCAAACGCAAAGCGCTGCGAACGCCGTCGACTTCCCCACCCCAAAAAAACAAGGAAGAAAGGGGGTCGGTATTGGCTTTTTCTTGATTGAAACGGCTCTGGCACAAGTTGCCAACAAAGATAGCCAAATGGCCAAGCCTGGAGCCGTTTATAAGAATTGGGTGCATGTTTACACTTTTTAGGCAAATTATATTTAGGTAGTCGATTGTGATGCGAGGATCGACTTCAGGTTGCACAAACTACAAAAAACAAACTCGCGTCACCATCAAGTGAATACGGCTCTGTCAACTACACTGCGTCCTGTAGCATCTGATGTGATATAGAAATATTTCCCTGTCTTTTATTTTGCAATCCGCATGGCGTGGCCACGTCTGCGCTGCCGCTTCAAAAAGCCGCGAACATGACGGGCGCTCTTTTTTACCCTGGAGCTCTGCAATTCAAGGATTTCTCTTCCCGGCGGACATTTTTATACGGGACACCCATAAGTTGCTGGTTATCGACACAGTTTGCTACTCATTGATCTCGGCGGACATTTAGGAATGTGTGACGCAGCCCCAATGGATCCCGTGCACAGTCCATGTACCACAGTGAGCGGTTGTAAGGCATGAAACTCTTACACAGATTACCACTTCTCATACAATGCCTAGTGCTTCTCCTATCAGATTTATGGCATATAGATCCTTAGTCAAGCTTTTCGCTCACTTTCAAGGTATAGCAAGAGCCATTTACCGTGGGTGATTATCATTTGTGGAGTATCCTTCTCACAGATATACTTTGAAATTTCACTAGGCCCTAACCTGAATGAAAAAGCCCGGTTGCGAGATGCCTCCCATTGTTCCGAGAGTGTAGAGACAGTCGTGCGATTGAGAGTCATCACAAGGACGGGCATGAGAGAGTGGTAAAGCTTCTTACGTTGACCAAAAGCGTTCACATGCCCTAGAGTGAGGCTGAACACAGCGCCTCGTGTCTGAAAAACGCAAAAGAAACAGTAATTTTCTTCGGACTTCTGTTACACGAGGCTCTTGCTTTCAATGCATAAAGAAAAAATGTTTCCTATAATTGAATTCACATACACACGCACGCTTTGCAAATATCAATTGAGTGTTTTTTGCGGAATTTCTGTTTGTGGTCTGTCCTGACAAATGCCACAGCCTGCGGTGTTTTTGTGCTGTTAAGAGTCTGTGCTTCCCGATACAACAACCTGCGGCCGTTTAGGCCCATTGGATGCCGAATGTTTCGGCTTCGCTTGATCGTCAACCCCAAACCTCTTCTCACTGCCAGATGCACTGACAAGATCCACAAGGGGTTCACCTTTTTTTAAGCCGATCTCTTCATTGGGAACGCGCTAGTGATTCATATCCATGTCACGTCACCACCAAAGGCTTCAATTCATCACTGCACTGTTTACACTGTAGCTCGCCAGCGTTATGCAACAAAATTCGGTAATTGTGCCATAGCGACCTAGGTTGTTTTTTTGTGTTGGAGGCGACAAATAGAAATGCCCATGTGTCGACATTTGAACACACATCAAATGTTCCTGGGTTCAAAATATTCCAGGTACCTCCACTGTCTTTTGGAAGCGGACAAACTACTAATGTGTAGCCCCTGTAGGAGCACCGAGCGGGGCAGGAGCCCCGTGTCCAGCGTTTGACTGTGCAGCTTACGCTTGTATAGCTGTAGCTTGTTTAGAGTTTAGCATCTCCAGTTTTAGTGGAAAAGCTAACGCAGGACGCTAACGCATGCCGGACGCGGAAGTACTGGAATCCACTACAGTATGGTAGGCGCGTGGCGCTGCACGCTGAGACCCGCTGCCCACAGAACCACAGTGATCGAGACGGAGCTGAGCGCACAGTCCTCTAGGCGCTGGAACTCACCGCACCACAACGCTTGAAGAAGCCAGGAGATCTCCATGCAAATACCATGATGAATGCTGGCTGCTACGTGTTATTTATCTCATGGACGTATAATAATAAACCTGGATAGCAAATAGGAGTAAACACAGACCCTTGTTCTGTCACGACAATTAGGACCTACAAAACGTAGCTAGAACCAATTTGTCACTATTGTTTAGCACTGACAGCTGCCTATTTTAGTCCCTGCACCCTCTCAATAAAACTTAATCCGCTTATGGAAGCAAAGTTATTTTCCTCGATAAAAAATGTTCAGTGAGGATTGTTGTCAATGAGCAATGCCGCGAGAGTTCAAATATTGCTTTGGTATTCTCCTTAGGACAATTATTCAGACAAGCGGAAAAACATTATTTTAACCTATTTTAAAAAGCAGAACGTAAAAAGTCAAATTGAGAGAGAGTCTTTTGCTGGATTTTATTAGCTGATGAATCTTAATCAGATGACAACGCAACCGTACACCAAGAGATGGAACGCTATCCCATCCCGAGAAAACGTGTTTGTGTAGCGGAGCACAATCTGGACCACAATGTAGGCTCGGTACCCTCCGAAATAACGACTTAAATATCACTACCATTCCGGCGTGTTCTCGAAATACATTGTAAGTATTACAAACCATGCTTACTGTGACATTATTCGCAGGGTAAAATCACTGGCATCGAATTACAAATAACGCATCGTACCGGCGTTTATGTCCCCGGAGGAGTCTTCGTGAGAAAGCGCTGGCCCTCTTTGTGCTTTTATCAAGGATGCCGTAAACCTGCGCATATTCCTCCATACACTCCCCGGAGACACATAACGCAGGTTATTAGGCGAAAGAGGTCCATGGGGCTTCTTTCCGAGAGCCCCGCTTTCATTACTAAATTTTGGCTGGAAGCCGGAGGGAACGCAGGTCTGTCCCGCCGATGACCCGGTGATATTTCGCGTAGCCCTCCCAAACGTTTTCCCTTCGTTGTGTTGGGAGGTACGCTAATTCCAGACATCTTTTGGTGGTGATGGTAACAGATCCTACTTTCTTCCGGCGTTGTTTATTGTGAGTTTTTTTGTGTTAACGCACATTGGTGGTGAAGCGGACACCGTGCGGAAAATACATGCATCCGCAGAAATGTCAAGGTGGCCTGCTATTGTGCAACCTGAGCGATAATTTAGCTTTATTTTTTCTACTGCCTTCTTCTGTCAAAACAAACCCATAAATAATGAATGGTTATATTGTAGACAGATAATTAGAAGCGAACTCTAGAAATATTCGTACACACGATTGAATCGGCGGACTGGAACCCTCTTTTCTCCAATGTTACCACCACAACGCCGATGTTATTTTAGTGGACATATTTAGGGACAGTCACTGGGTTGCTTCTCTGCTAGAAAAATGTACTCCGAACCAGTAAAAACAAAATTCGCAAATCGTGAATTGACTCAGTGCTAAACCACGGAATAAAAAAAAACAAATGATAATTTCAGTTTTTAAAAAGCGTTATGCCTAATTGTTCGCAAAATATAAATAACACTGAAATTCCTCGAAATAACATCTTAAGAGAGCAAAGGTACAATACATGCCTAGTAGGTTTGAATGTGTACTGGGGCAGCCCGAGAAATGTGTTGGGTGAGGCTGACAGGCTAACCAGAAAAAAGAAAACACATCGAAAAATAGCCACGTATACACTAGATGGTAGCAGTGTGTTTGGGGAGGCTAAGCTGAAACTTTAAAGAGGCAATTTCAAAATGCAGGTGCATATAATAGGTGCGGTGGTAACGGCGATGCTATAATTACGTGATCTGACGCATTTTGTTTTCGAGTGAATTTTTATGGGCTGCTGATGCCACGGAGATAGAATCTTTGAAATGGAAGCTAAAACTAAACGTTACTGTCGGAATTGATGACATCGGGCGTTTCGAGATAAACACAGTTGTATAGTTTATTTCCAATGTTCGGACGTAGATAATAAAACTTACTCTAGGCACTATTGTTTTCCCAAAAATTAGAAGCTGTATATTGGCCTCTTTATTTGAGGCTGGTAATAAAAAAACACCCAAATTACCGCACAATCTCCATTCTAACACCTTTATGCAAACTTTTTGAGGAATCTGTTTTGGACAGACATCTTGCTTTGTTTGGTATGAAGCATATACTTCAACAGACGTGGTATTTCTAACTTTTCTCTCTTCTCTCTTTCTTTTTCTCTCTGTTTTTATTTCCTTCTCGATAATCACGGTATTTTCCAAAGTTTGAACACCTCATTCACCACAGCTCATTAAATATGCGAGTGACACAAATAATTTTTTTCATATCGAATATTCTTACGGAACTTGAAAGCAGCGTTAACAATTATGTGAAATGGACGTCAAATTGGCCCAACAATAATCGATCACAGTTAAATGTTAAAAAACATGTACATCGTATTTCGCCCTATAAATAAAACTTCAAGCCCAACTGTTACAGTTACCATCAATACCAGCTTCTTCAAAGGGTTATTTTCCCCTCCACTTTCTGGGGTATTTATGTTAAGGTATTTTTGTTTCCTGTGCTTTGGGGTGGTAGCCAGCGCCACTCGGACTACTCGGGGTGTAGGGGCCCTTCTTTTTAACCCACAAGCCGTGACTCCAGTGCCTATGACATGTCAAGAGTGGTCGACCAGCGTTGAACCCTCTTAAGCTTCCTATGGCACCAAGACTGCAGAAACAGAGGCCCTCGATATGCATGTAGCGAATCAGAATCGGAAAGGAGGGGCTCGTTGAAATAAGACAGAAATAAATGTTGGCAGTCAACAAAACCCCAGAAAGCAAACGGGAGGCTGTGGTAGGTCATTGAAACGGCTTGGGGGTAGTAGCCAGTGCCACTCAGACTACTCGGGGTGAAGGCGACCTTCTTTTTAACCCCCGGGCCGTGACTCGACTGTCTAAGACATGTCAAAAGTAGTCGACCAGCATTGAACCCTCTTAAGCTTCCAATGGCACCAAGACTGCCAGAAAAGAGGCCTTCTCTATGATTGTAGCGAATCAGAATACGAAATTAGGGGCTCGCTAAAATAAGACAGAAATAAAAGTTGATCACAAGAAAACCTCAGAAAGTAAAGGAGAGAATGTGGCAGATCATTGAAACAGATAACGAATTTAGAAAGACAGAAAGAAAGTTGAGAAAAAATGCCTGCCAAGTGGGATCTGAACCCACTACCTCCAGAATACCGGTCTATTGCGATGACCACTACGCTACCGGCGGGGAGATTTTCCCCTCCACTTTCTGCGGTATTTATGTTAAAGTATTTTTTTCCGATGCTTGAGGGTGGTAGCCAGCGCCACTCGGAATACTCGGGGTGAAGGGGACCTTCTTTTAAACGCCCAGCCTATGACTCGAGTGTCTACGATATGCCTTGAGTGGTCGACAAGCGTTAAACCCTCTTAAGCTTCCTATGGCACCAAGAATGCGAGAACAGAGGCCCTCGCTATGGATGTAGCGAACCAGATTGGGAAATAAGGGGCTCGTTGAAATAGCACAGAAATAAAAGTTCGCAGTCAAGAAAACCCCGGAAAGCCAAGTGGAGAATGTGGTAGGCAATTGAAACAGATAAAGAATTTTGAAAAGAAATAAAGAAAGTGGAGAGAAACTGCCCGCCTTGTGGGATCCGATACCACGATCTCCCGAATACCGGCCTAGTGCGAGGATCACAACGGTACCGGCGGGGTGATTTTCCCCTCCACTCTCTGGGGTATTTATATTAAGGTATTTTTGTTTTGTTTCTCGGGAGTGGTAGACAGCGCCACTCGTACTACTCGGGTTAAGGGGACCCTCTTTTGAACCACGGTGCCGTGACTCGAGTGTCTACGACATGTCAAGAGTGGAAGAGATTTGCGTGGGCTCGGATTCCACCTGGCGGGCATTTTTTCTCCACTTTCTTTTTTGCTTTCCGAGTTTTTCTTGACTGCCAACTTTTATTTCGGTCTTTTCTCAACGATTCCCTCATTTTCTATTCTAATTCGCAATATATATATATATATATATATATATATATATATATATATATATATATATATATATATATTTATAGAGGGCTAGAAGAGGTTTCTGGCGACTGGATGTGAAACACCTAAGACCACAATGGAAACAATAATATTTATTGATTCAACGTTTCGAACGGAGACCATCTTTTATCAAGAGTAATGTCTTACTGAAGTTGTTAATATACAGTTCAAGCATTTCAGGCTCCAGGGCAGGGACGTACATTTTAAGGTGGAAAGAAATGAAGAAGGGAGAAAAGAGCTTTAGAAATCCAGAGAGGAAGGCAGAAGAAACGAAGGGTAAAATAAAAAACAAAAATATGTGAGAGAGAGAGATGGAAAGAGATTAGAAAGCGAGAACTAAAAAGTGAGAAAGAAAGGCAGATATAAGAAAGGGCCAAAAATAAAATGTACGAAAATACAAAAAAAAATAAAGTGTAGACATAACCGGGACAGGGAGTGAACGACAGACACGTATATTTTTCTGGCTAGCCGAAAAGCAATAGGGGACACATCACTTCGAGGTTAACAGGCGCGGCGATCTGTAACCACCTTCGGTCAGCGTCAGTTCCCAGAGGGGAGTAGGACGCATACGTGCGCTCGCTTTGAAGCCGCCGTATGCGAAGGTTTCGTCGCCCTCAAAGATGACCCCCCGACCCTCTCCCTCCACTTCTCCTCCTTAGGCGGCGTCCAGAGCCAAAGACATAAGGTGTCTGCGTGTCGGAGAAATTTGGGAAGCGGATGCACGTGAACCCCAAAGACCATCGAACAAAAGATGGGCAAAACAAGCCACCCAAGTCGCACGGCCGACAGGGGGATAAGCAGCCGGAAATTCCAAGTAGGAGTGATAAGATATGAGAGGGGTAGGCAAATCACCTTGCATGACGAGACATATAAAATAGTGAGTTAATCGGGAGGGCAAAAAGGATGGGGGTTTCAAACAGAAACAGGTATGCAAGAAAATTAAAAAAACAGAGAAAGAAATATCATAAACGGTTGGAACAAATGTTCTCACAGTTTAAAAGTGGTAAAAGGTTTTGCCAGAGCCCCTAAATTTTAACACCAAGATAAGCCTTGATATAATTTGTGTTGTTTTTGAAACACGTTCGTGGTGTTTCTGGCAATTACAATGTTTAATATTTAAAATTGACACATAGACCAAGGGCAGCGTGTATCCTTCCAGGATAGCGCCGCCGAAGGCAACAATCAATTGAAGTACACATCTAGAAAATCAGTGAAACAGGTAAGGGGTCTTGAGCCGTTGTTACGAAACGAGGCAGCGATAACAACAGACATCACGACTCTATGGCAGAGCAGCCATCGAAATACAAAGTTTGTTGTGTAACAGTTTTTAAGAAGGAAGGGCCTTACAAATAGCATAAGGCGTAGCGAACCGCATACATTAACACACGAAGGAAAGGCAGCAAGCATAACTCTTATTTACAGGGGATGAATGAAATATACAGACAGAAGAAACAAGTAAATGGGTGCAAGAAAAATGTTGCAGAAACTCCTATACATCACACGGTGAGAAGAAAAGTTTACAGGCAGTCTCGTTTATACCATTTGCAAGGGGGTTGAATTTCTGCATCAGAAAAATTCCCGCACTTCACGGTCATGATGTGTCCTGAAACCCTACTGAACTACAGTGACTGCACATTTGCGATAGGAAGCCCTGGTGTGGTGACGTACTGGGATATCAGAAGGTGTGGCAGCGCGGTTACATGATGTCTGGGATTGTTTATACGCATTCTGGGAGCTGTTTCTTTGTGTCCAATGCACTGCGCGTGGCACAATGTGCATTCAAGAAGGTAAATGATATTTTCGCTGTCGCAGTTGTAGTCGCCCTTTATACGGAGGGGAAAATATGACCCTGTGTTCCGCACGGTTTCTGTTTTTCGTATCATAGGACAAAGCTTGAACCGAGGTTTTCGCATGGTCCGCAACATGTGCTTTTGGAGTAGGTAATTTTAGATCATGTTAAAATACCTTTTATTCTTGTAGCTCTCCTGTACACCGTTAGGGGAGGCTCAGGAAAGACGCGTTTTGCTTTTTTCTTTTTGGAGGAGGATGTTTAATGCTTTTTCAGGATGTCATACACGGTCGGAGCACTTGCGGAACAAGTGAGAATGAGGTTGGTTTGGCGTTTTGAATTGGATAGTTTGGCATCGTTTAGGAGTTCAGTTCTGTCTTTCTTGTCAGCCTTTGCGATTGCGTCATCTATGACAGGCAGCGCTTCCTGTTCACATAGGATATTGTTTGGAAGCATTTCGCAGTGTGAAGTGAGGTCCTTAGGGTCTAAGCACAGCCGTTTAAACCTAAGCGACTGGCTGTACGGTATGCCAGTCTTGCAGTGCTTGAGATGGCTACTTTTGAAGTGCAGGTATTAGTGGTTATCCGCCGGTTTTCTATACAAGAAAGTCAAGAGTGTTTCCCCAGATATTTTGATGGCCACGTCCAGAAAGTTAAGTTCGGATGCCGAATACAAGTTATGGATGCCGAACACAAAGGCTGCTTTCTTGATGACACCAGATGAGGAAGACGTCATCAAATATTCTTTGTAGAAAATCGGCAGTAGTGTTCTTGTGGCAAGAAACTCCCTTTCCTGGTTGGCCATAAGAAGATTTGTATAGTTTGGACCGATTTTTGTGCCCATTGACGTTCCATTAGTCTGTGTGAAGTGCTTGTCATCGAATTCAAAGTTACTTATTTCAAGAACCATTTTTAAAAGTTCCTTCAGCGTTTGGCTGTCGACAAGATTGTTGCGGGTTTCTGATTCTTCATACAACTGAATGGCTGCTTTGACCCCGCAATCATGTGGAATGTTCGTATAGAGGGAGGAAACGTCCATAGTGACACGTAGGCTGTTTGCAGTATGCGCAAGTCTAATATTTGCGGAGAAAATTGGTCGTGGCCTTAATGTTCGAGGGGAGGATGCCAGGAATATTTTTTATGAGAATGTCTACAAAGCTGGACAAATTGTCAGTTACAGTACCTATACCTGAAACAATTGCTCAGCCGGGATGGTCTTTCTCGTGTATTTTCGGTAACAAAAAGAATCGTCCCAGGAACTGGATTTAGGGGCAAAAGTGAACGCGCAGTCGTCTCGGTAATTTTTCTCTTACAAAGAAGTGAAGACAGCCTTTCCCGAACGTTAAGTTTAGGGACAGGTGTTGGATTGCTAGACACTGCTTTGTAAAAGCAAGCGCCCTTAAATTGTGTCTACGCCTCAATTAAGTAATTTATTTTGCTCAAGATGACGATAGCTCAACATTTATCCACAGGTTTAATAATATAGTCAGAAAAGGAGCTTACTATGCTAAACACAGTCTCTTCTTTTTTTTAGAGGTTGTTTTGGCACGGAACATTTTTTTATAAGCGGAAATGATGTCATCTTGCACAGCCCTAATGTAAAAGCAAAAGACGCTTATCTCTCCAAATTGGGGATGTCCAATGCCGGGTTGAAGGCAATTTTGGATCTGCCGTGTCACTCTGCGGCCTGTTGTGAAAGTACTCTCAGTAATGAAAGCACGGGAACCAAAAAATACCTAAACATAAATATCCCAAAAATAAGAGGGGACATGTCGTAGACACTCGAGTCATGGCCCGGGAGTTAAAAAAAGGTGTCCTGCACCCCGAGTATTCCGAGTGGCGTTGGCTACCACCCCAAAGCATAGGAAAAAAAATACTTTAAAATAATACCCCAGAAAGTGGAGGGGAAAATCGCCCCGCCGGTATCATAGTGGTCATCGCACCAGACCGGTATTCTGGAGGTCGTGGGTTCGATCCCTCCTGGCGGGCATTTTTTCTCCACTTTCTTTTTTTCTTTCTTTCAATATTCTTTATCTGTTTCAATGACCTACCACATCATCACCTTTGCCTTCAGAGGTTTTCTTGACTGCCAACTCTTATTTCTGTGTTATTTTCAACGAGCCCCTCATTTCCTATTCTGATTCGCTATATATATATATATATATATATATATATATATATATATATATATATATATATATATATATATATATATATATATATACATATATATATATACCTGCATACGTTATATATATTTATATATTTATGAGTGGATCTTAGTGTACGGAAATACAGGGAACAGTTGCTGTCCGCTGCACCATTAACAAGACGACATATCTCTTAGCATCACATTACGCCTGCCCTACAACAAATTATCGAGCTGCTCCTGGCGTTGATATTCTTGACTACCTAAGTAACGCCAGTAATACCCGCATGACAAACTACTCTTCTTTGGAGGTATCAACGCTTAACACAAGAGAAGGGCTGGAACTTCAGAACAACCTCGATTCCCCTCGTCTCGGGCTTCAGGCACATCAGACAGACACAGCCTTCGATCACAGGTGAGCCTCAAACAGTGGAGTTCGCGAACGGCGCTGTAGTACTAGCTCTATGGGTTCCAATCAGTACTCTATATAAATAACATTGACAGCCTCAACTTCTCGTTGCAAATTGCGTCGCACAGCGGTAGTCTGGGAACGCTTTCGCTACCTTATTGAGGAATACGAGCACTTTTTACCATTACCCACTTAAATAGCTCGGGCTGTCAAGCATGGCACCAGACATTTCAACGTCCGGGAGGGAACTTCGATACCTGACAAACACTTGATCAACCTTTGGTTGACCCGCAAGACCCTCGACCTTCAATATCTCAGAAATGAAAAAATTCAGACTTACTTAAAGTTCGGAACAGAACATCACAAGCTAGACGGTACGCCGAGCACCTTAGAAGAACTCGCTGGCTTGACCTGTGCGCAAGCCTAAATGAACAAACCGGCTCCTATGGGCTGTGGCGCACTTACAAAGCTATGTTTGGTACAACAAAATCCCTTAAAACCACAAAAAACATCCCAATTGCTCATTCTATAGACGAACATGAACTAGAGCGAGTTTTTGTCCAACCACTCTTCCCCAAAGATAACAATTACGATTCGACTATCTACGACGCCCAAATCTACGGTGATCAGCTGAAGCCTGAGGACACATTATTCACCATTCAAGAACTGCACATGTCGCTTGAGGCGGTTAATGTCAAGGCAGCTCCCGGGAAGGACAAAATTACTTGCAAATGCTCCGTCACTTGACAAGAAATACAAAGAACAGTTGTTAGCGAAAATTAACACAATATGGGCATCTGGCATACTACCTGTTGCATGGACGCGCTTCGTTGTCGACCCAATGCCAAAACCTAAGAGGCCTCCTACTTCCATTTCCAATCTTCGTCCGATTTCACTCACATCCGCTTTTTTACACTGATGAAGCTCATCATCCTTACTTGTCTCACCTAGCTATCTGAGGCCGCGAAAGACGCCATTTACGGTCCCGCACAAACCGGGACGCGTCCCGGTTTCACCACTCATGACAGACTTCTCTTATTAAGACCAATGATTGGAAAAAGTGGAGAAACCTTATTAAGACAGCTCCAGGACTCCTTGTTACTATTGGCTTCAAGAAAGCGTTCGACACAGTTTCCCCCGCCTTCATCATTTCGCTTATGGGACAGCTTACCAGCGGTCACAGACTCACAAATTTTGTCAAGAACAATCTAAGTAACTGAACGTTTGAAATCAATACGGGAAAAAGCAACCCACATCTTCCACAACTACCGAGGTGTACCGCAAGGCGCTATTTTTACCTCCAACTGTATTCAATCTTGTCATGTCAAACATTGCCAAGCAACTGCGACACATTTCACACATTCAAAGCACTACATATAGTACGATATTACGATTTGGATTCACCCCCGTAAGACAAACCTAACCCAACAGTAAGAGAAGGTATATATTCAAACTGTACTCGATACTCTCGCCGGCACCCTCAAACAAACTGGGATGCAGCCTTCACCTGACAAAAGCGCGTATGTGGTGTTAGGCAGCATGCAGCAGCAGACGAACGCCTACACTTTTCAGTTTGTACGATCGCACCTTAGCCGTCCCCCGAGAAGTTGAATAAAGTACTTGGGATCCCTGTCCCTGAGGATGGCGGCTGCAGGGTGTGGCTTGACCAAATCAAGAAAACATGGCACCAAGAGCTTCAAATAATCAAACACATAAGAGACCGGTTAGAGGGGCGACAACGGAGACACTCAAACTTTTGACCCAGGCTGTCCTCGCGAGAAAAGTGACATTTGGGTGGTGAGCTTCAATTTCACTAAGGCTCAGTTGCACCAGCTGGAGGTGCTAAATCGTGAGAGCCTTCGAGTCATCACTGGACTTCACGAACTTGCCAAACTAGAGGAGCTATACACGCAAGCTCAACCCCCACCTCTCACAGATATCATTCGAACCCGTCAGGAAGGCCACGACTCCGACGAGCGTCCACTCTCTCTGGCCGTGCGCTACTTGCGCTACTGCCACAAGGCGCGGCACCACAATATCCCATCCTATCGCCGCTTCCACCACAGGACGACTTCACCGTGGTTGACCCAAAGCCACTCCAAGTCACCGGTGATACGCTTAGCCATTCTAACAAATACAGACGCGCGAAACAGACCGATTTGATGCCCCTGCCACCTACCAGCAATGTGCTACAGCTCGACTCTGCAGCCACATTCCTGCCAATGACTACCCGTTACCTACGGGACTGCCACGTGGTCTTCAGGTTCTGATCCACAAGGCTCGTGCTGCTGCGGCGCTTTCAGGGGACATTTATTTCAAGTGGCGTTCTTACATACCAACTAAAGGACGGCCACCCGTTCTGCCAGGCACAACCGCAAGCAATTTTCCGCCGCCGGCCGTGACACCACCCACGTATGTGACGTGCTCTTTAGGAGCCACACCGACCATTGCACAACTCCTTTCGAGGTGTCCATGACTGCACGTGGAGCGCATTTCTTGTAAACACCGCAGCATTACCTGTTTGAAGGACTGGCTCTCCCCACCCGGAACCACAGCCAAGCAAGTGTTCACCTCCTTGTGGGAATTCGCTCTCGCCCGTGGTATCCATCTGAGAATATAAAGTTATCCCGAATTTATTGACATCACTCTCGCCACCTGCCCCCACATAGGCCGAGTCGCCATCCTTATGTTAATAATGTTTCATTTGTTTTTATATGCGGAGCGTCTTTTGCTCGGGGGTATGTTCCTAGGCGTCGGTGGGGGTCCGGCGTCCGCACACCTCCGTTTCTTGGCCAATCCGCCACGTCTTATACTCGGGCGTATGTCCCCCGGTGGCGGCGGTGGTCCGGCGTCCGCTCACCACCGCTTCTTGGCCAATCCCCCATGTGGGTACGTGCTATAGAAAAGGAACAACAACAACATCAACAACAACTCCGGTTGTGCATGCGCTTGACTCCGGGATTCTTCAGATGAAGTAGGATGGAAGCAACAGCCCCGTCAGTGAGTGTGCTGACGCAATTAAGTGAGAGCATCAGCGCAAACACTAACAGCAATTACACCCAACTACAATCCACGGACCGTGTCTTTATCTGGTCTTTATCAACTGCAACGGTGACGACTACATACAACCGCGGCTATGAGATCCACTGACTGTGCACTTCAGCGACCTTAAGGCCGTCATACTCAAAGAAAGAAGACGTGCAAACCCAAATAAAGACCTTAATATACCACTTCAATCTCGTCTCGCTCGCGTATATACGCCTACAATAAGGAAAATTACACCCATCTCCCCGAAGGGAGCCATGAGTAGGATATATGAGCATTACGGGGTTCACTTCATCTCAGCATAATTGGCTAACAAACATAATGGAAACGCAACCGGAACCCCCATGACGCTCCGCATCCTACTCATGGTTCCCTTCGGGGAGATGGTCTAATTGTTTAATTTTATTTATTTATTTATTTATTTATTTATTTATTTATTTACAATACACCTAAACTCCCTCGCGCAGGGCTGTATTACATGGTGCTGGGGGAATAACTATATGCTTCATAATTAAAGAGGTACTAGTCGCAACAAATGCACAAACTAGAATAACTATAGGCATAAAAGTGAAATATAAGGCGTAATAGTTGTAGAGTTTTAAATTATTAATCCTAAATATACAAATAAAATGTAATTGTAAATTATTCTGGGTTGCACTAGTGCCACTCGATAAGGTATATGAGGCAGGCAAGTCAGCAAGGGCGGCCATTTTGGTGTTTATCAGTGTTCCGAGAGTGCCGCTTCTACGGCCTCGCCGCTAACTTAGACCGGGTTCCTTGTCAAACACTGCCGAAGATTCAGCAAATCATCATTTTCGAACACATTGCTGCTGCTGAAATGCTGCTACACGCGTTATCTTTAAATTCGACTTCCAAACAACCCCCTTCGCGTGCATATGCAGAGCAGTGCAGGACAATCTAAGTCTACCAGGCTGGATAGGCAATAACGCGTAAATAAGAAATTGACCGCGTATCTGCTACTTTCATTGCAAATGTCTTCAAAAGACGTTAGTCTTTGTTGACATTTGCCAAGGAAATGCCCCCCTTTGCTTTCCCGCTCACTTCTCATGGTGTTCCTGCACAGTAGCGCTTATTTCAAGGTAAACGCACTAAAAGTTTGCGCAATGCGATTTGAATTTACCGCGTTCCACTGCTGCAGGCCGGGTTCTTCGATGCCAGCGCAGCAGTACGGCTGAGACGCACGTGAATAGAGGCGGCCGGCTAGATGTTTTATAGAGCCGCGTGGCCATGCTCCACGTGAGTTCCAAGCAGAACGTGGAACCTAGCTAGTGGAACCTTTCGTTGCTGTTGCCGCATAATTTTTCATATGCCGCCAGGAGGCGGCGGTTTTCTGCAATAGATGTAGAATATCATTTGCTATCGAAAAACCAAGCATCCATGAATATTTGAATAAAGGAACACTGTACATATCTCTTGTGTGTTAATTTACTGTCTTACATTTGCGTATTATCTTGTTCTTGCTCAACAAAGTTGACAAGTATGAACATATAAACCGGGCTTAGGCGTTTACATGTGGCGTGAGTATATAAGACTATGGCGCGATATCAATTTTACTTTGGGCGGGTGGCTGAATCGGGTCACAGACAGACAGACAGACAGACAGATGTACAGACAACAGACATACCGGCATACAGACAGACAGACATACATACAGACCAAAATTTCTGGGTTTAAATAGCCCGAGAAAGACTCTCGTCTTTAAAAGAGTGCGGTGCCCACAAACCGTGAAGGTGTAAACAAATGACGCGTGATTTTGTCTGACCAATGATCATGACGGTGGCCCGGAACAATTGTAGAAAAGAGTGCCGATACTCTGAAACCTTATCTAGTGGCAATCGGTTGCCAAAACAAACGAGCAAATACGTTTTTACTTGTAATTGTCCAGAAAAATTGCAAAAAGCCCGCGTGAAATGGATACGGCGTTCAAAACATTACTTAGGTACCACAACCAAAAAAAATATGCATTTAGCACTTACGCCAACATTCATTTTGTCACTTTTTGTATTATCGAAAGCGAAAAAAAAAGAAGGCGAGATGTAGGACTCACACACTTCCGTTCATTGTGAGTAGCTTCTAAAATGTATTTATATGGGTGACTTTTGCAATCTTTCATTGCAGGATATTCCACTTCGTTATTGTTCGTGGTATCTACGACATTAGCATAACTTACTGTGCGACATGTAAAGCATGCGATTTTACAAGGGTGATCACGACGGAGATAGATAGATGGGGGGGGGGGGTTTTTAAAGTAGTCCTCGTGGAGACATGCAGGATGGTAAGAGCTTGGGAAGTAGCGATGAACAGGCAATTTTTGATCGACATGATGTCTCATGCAGCTCGGCACGATTCTTCAATGAAGTTACGCTGTTGTGACGTGAATAAACGAGAAGAATAAAAGCAACAGCAAGATTTCACGCAGCATCCATGTTTTAATATAGTAGTCGTGGTGCTGATCCCATATGGCTGACTTTAGTCTATGTTAGGGTGAACTAGAGTGATACAAACCAGTTGGCGTAACTATGATAGTGTGGTCTTTAAGAGCCGAGATCGGATTGTTCTGTGTGGCCTCATTGTCAGGAGAAATCGTACGGTACATAATGCAATATTCCGCGAATACCCCAACTCTAGGGTTTACAGAAGAGGGTAAGACATTAATATATATTAGAAAAAACAAAGGACAAAGCACACCTCCTTGATGAACACCCGATGAGACGAAGTAAAAGAGAGTAAAAGTTATTGACAAACATACATTTTGTCTATTGGAAAGAAAGACTTTAACCCACGCCGGGAGATCTGGGTTAATTTGGAGCTGCCTAATGTTAATTAACAATCGGTGGTGAAGAACCGCCTCCTGTGCTATTAGAAGTGGAGGAATACGGCGTGAATTTGCATACCGTCTTCTAAAGGTGAATTTAATTTGTGATTACATCCTATAGCCCTTTCGGAAATCGCGCTGGTATTTGAAGAGGATGGTATTTTCCCCAAGTACCTCATTACTTGTTAGTGTAAGATATGTTCCAAAAGGTTACAGGTGTTACTGGTTAAAAAAGTGGGTATGTAATGCAACGGGTATGGTATATAACCAGATTAAAATACGGACGCTACTGTTACTATTAGCCAGTCCTGTAGATTGGCGCCTAACAGTAATGATAACGAAAAAATTGCTGGCACCTAGCGAGAAATGCTGAAGGTAATGTGTCACGTATTTCATTTTAAGGTCGTTTTGATCCGATTCAGATGAAGTTTTCAATTTTCCAAGTGAAGATAAATGACCAGCTTCGTCAATCGTTACTCGACTTCTAAGCGACCTAAAGCGTTCCTCGTTTCTTCACAAATGGGCGGCATGATGTTAACACAAACGAGAAAGCCACAGAAACAAGGAAAAAACCGTGGGTATTCTATACGTACGGCACCTAACTCACACACCTAGGAATATCAGAGCAAGCAACGATGTAAATTTGGTTTTTGTTCTCCCGGAAAGTTTTCCAAGTTTTGCGAAGCAACTTGCCTCGCGCACAAACAGAAAAATAGCTGTATATTCAACCACAACATGTTCGTTGCGTGCGCCAAAGTTATCCCCCTTAGATTGTGTCCGTCATCTTTTTGTGCTTTCCGTTTAGTGTACTCTAGTGCGCATGCTCCTTCTGACACGTGTTTAAATAAGAAACGAAAACGAAAGAAATAAGAAACATATTTAAATAAGAAACAAATGGAAGACGCGCTTCACTTGGGACGCAGATAACACAGCCTGGCATGGCCGGCAGCAAAAACAAACAATAAACTTATACACGGTTCGCGGCATTACCCCCCCCCCCTTTGGGAGTGCATCGACTCGATGCTCAAATAAAAGGCAGTCCAAACAACAGCTGAAAAGTCGGTCATCTTGCATAGTAAGGTTTAAAGCGAACCACGTAGACGATTTCGTGCCGCGCGCGCCGTCGCGATGTTCCGGAATCACCATCGGGGATTACCTCGTAGGTAAGTTGGCCAAAACGTCGTAGAATCTGGTAGGGTCCGAAATACCGTCGCAGAAGCTTCTCACTTAGCCCTCGTCATAAGATGGGAGTCCAAGCCTCAAACACGATCCCCTGGGTTGTACTCGTCGTCTCTGCGGCGGAGGTTGTAGCACCCGGCATCCACCAGCTGCTGGTCTGTTGTACGAATTCAAGCGAGTTTTCAGGACTCCTCCGCACGCTGAAGGTATCCTTGGACGTCGGTGTTGAGGTCATTGTATTCTACATGCGGAAGCATGGCGTCAAGCATTGTAGTCGGCAGTCATGCGTAGTCAAGCTCGAACGGCGTCATTTGCGCAGTTTACTGAACAGCCGTGTTGTACGCATACGTGACATAAGGGAGCACTTCGTCCCAAGTCTTATGTTCAACGTCGACGTACATTGACAGCATATCCGCGACCATCTTGTTCAGACGTTCGGTTAGTCCGTTCGTTTAGGGGTGGTACGCCGTAGTTCTTCTGTGATTCCTGTTGCTGTAGCGTAAGATTCCTTGCATAAGCTCCACAGTGAAGGCCGTTCCGCGGTCCGTGATAAGGACTTCAGGGTCTCCGTGTCGCAGCACAACTTCGATTATGAATAACTTGGAGACTTCTTGTGCAGTCACCCTCGGAAGAGAGGCGGTGTCTGCGTAGCGCATCAAGTAGTCTGTCGCTACAGCAATACACTTATTCTGTGATCGTGACATAGGGAACTGGCCTAAAAGGTCCATTCCAATCGGTTGAAAGGGCCTTGACGGGACGGCGATCGGTTGCAGAAGGCCGGCAGATCTTGTCGGGGGCGTTTTTTGTCGCTGGCAGTCACGGCAAATCCGAACGTAGTTGGTGACGTCGGATGTAAGGCGTGGCTACAAGTACTTCGCCTTGATTTTTGCAATTGTGCGACTTGTGCCGAGATGCCCGGAAGATGAATTGTCGTGGCACGCTTCCAAAATTTCGTCACGCAGCTCTGCGGGGATGACAAGTAGATAATTCGTTCTTGTTCCAGCGCTGAAATTCTTCACGAGGACAGAGTTTTGGAGGCTGAATGCTGGGAAGGTCCGCTTGAACGCCCTAGGCACGGCGACATTGCGTCCATTGAGGTAGTCGATCATGACGCGCAAGTCGGGGTCGGCACGCTGCTGGGTGGCTAGGTCACTCTCCGTAACGACTCCGTGAAACGCGCTATCTTCATCGGAGTATTGTGGTGCTGGGTCGACGGGGTGCGGGGCAGGCAGTTGGCGTGGGAGTGTTTTCTGCCGGATTTATAGACGATTGTAACGTCGAACTCTTGCAGGCGCAAGCTCCAACGCCCAAGATGGCCTGAGGGGTTCTTCAAATTGGCGAGTGAACACAGCGCATGGTGGTCTTTCACAACCTTGAATGGTCTACCATAAGCGTATGGGCGCAATTTTGAAATGGTCTATATAGTTGCAAGGCACTGTTTTTCAGAGGCTGAGTAATTTTTCTCCTCCTTCGAGAGACCACGGCTGGCAATGGCGATTACGTTTTCGCAACCGCTTTGCTTTTGGACGAGAACGGCTCCCAATCCTATATCACTGGCGTCACTGTACATTTCCGTTTCGGCGTTTTCGTCGAACTGAGTGAGCACGGGAGGGTTTTTAAGGCGTTGTTGCAGCTCGCACAATGCTTTTTCTTGGGCGTTTTTCCACTCAAAAGGGGTGCTATCTTTTTTCAGGCGCGTGAGTGGTCTGCAATGCGTGCGAAGTTTTCGACGAAGTTGGCGCTAGTATGCGTACAGTCGAGAAATCTTCGCACGGCCTTTTTGTCTTTCGGTCTGGGGAAGCTCGCTATGGCTGATGTTTTCGCCGGGTCAGGCAGGACGCCGGTGGTTTTGACAACGTGTCCCAAAAACCTGATTTCCTCGTAAGCGAAGCGGCACTTTTCAGGCTTGAGCGTTAACCCCAACATCCGAATAGCCTCGAGTACAGACTCCAATCTTGCAAGGTGTTCGTCGAAACTTTGCGCGAATACCACAACGTCGGCAAGGTATACGAGACAGGTGTGCCACTTCGGGCCAGCTAACACAGTGTCGATGACTCTTTTAAATGTTGCTGGCGCCGTGCACAGCCCAAAAGGCATCACCTTCAACTCGTATATGCCGTTCGGGGTTATAAATGTAGTTTTCCCGCGGTCTCTCTCGTCTATTTCAATTTGCCAGTGGGTGGTTTTCAGGTTCATCGATGAGAAGTACTTGGCATGGCAGAGATGGTCGCGAAGTAGGTCATCGCTTGTGTATCGCAGGGTGCTGCCGACGGCATAGAAGTCCCCAGTGCGAGTTGGACTTCTTCTCGGATCAAGTCGGTCATGGAGGCGATCTGGGGTTGCGGCGCTGTTGAAAAAAGCTTCCGAAGCTCCTCCCTGACCACTGCTCGGATGGTATCGCGCAGTTTGACAGACCTTGTAGATCCGGCACCGATCGTCTCAGAAAATAGCGCGTTGACCGGGCAATCGTACTGCCTCATTCGAACTTCCAACGTCTTCTCCATCGCGGCCGCCTCAGACGCGAATTCGACTACCATCTTAGGAGGGTTGCGGACAAGGCAAGCAAAAAGCTCCTGCTTTACCCATCGCATGAGAAGCCTTAGTTTCTTTTTTTCTGTCATCTCCGAATCCGCACGTCGAAACAACCTCTTCATCTCCTCAAAAAAGATCACTACCCCTGGGTTGGGGTTTGCGTGCGCGTTTCTATAAAGTGCGGCTCGTTACTTTCGCACGACGGGGGTGAATGTTTCAAGGAACTCGCTCTTGAAGAGAGTCCAGTCAGTCAAAGAGGTTTCATGGTTCTCAAACCAAGTTCGAGCTGCATCCTCCATTCCGAAACGATTCTTCGTCATCTCACCTGTTAAAGATCCGAACACGCTCCACATTCTCCAACCTGTACTCAGGATCTTCCGTAGGTGACCCATGAAATCATGGTGGTTACCGGGGTTTCTGCAGAACTACTGGATGGCTCGGGGGCATCGTGGATGCGTTGTTTAGGGCAACGGCCGTGACGTCTTCCGCCTTCAATTTATCTGGAAGTAGTCCAAACTCCGGCACTAGGCCTTGCTGTCGGCAGCTGGCACGAGTTGGGCTTGCTTGACGAATCTAGGAGGGTTGAGGGCTGTCATGCATCATCGTCATCATTCACTTAACCTTAAGGGCCCCTGACGGGGTATTACATAAGGGGGGGGGGTGATCGTACAAGCATACACAACGGCAATTGCAGGCCAAGAACATAAAGTAGGATACAATTCAAGAACTGGAATTATAGGACAATAATAATAACAGAACTCATATTACAACTAATAGCACGATTCAAAGTGGCAAAAAATGTGAAAAAAGCAACTGGTTACCCACAGAAATTAGGACGTTGCGGTTGTCCAATGAGGTTCAAGTAAGGGTTTAAACTTTAGAGTATTACGCTCATTGGCTTTTACATTTGGAAGCTTATTCCAATCCTCAATTGTTAACGGAAGAAAAGATTTGTTCACAGCGTTAGTTGAATCTTTTAAAATTTGGACACCCAAAGAAGAAAAGAGACGGCACGTAGTTAGAATTGGTGAAAGAAGCAGGGAGCCATGTAAGTAAGCAAAATTAAAATACAGTTTGTGAATAACAAAGGCGTCCTATTTTTTGTTTAAGATCCAGGGAGTTGAGAGACGTAATAATTTTATAGTAGTAACACTTGTGCGGAAATTGTATTGGGAGGTTATGAATCAACCCCACGATTCTGAATGGCTTCAAGGATGTCTATTTAATAGGATTGGTGTGGATTCCAAATTGGAGAAGCAATATTCGAGTTACTGCGTACGTAGGTTTTGTAGGCAGAGTTTACAAAACAGGAGGCCGTGAGCAGGACAGGGACCTTTTGAAGACGACGCCGTTGTCTTCAGGAAAAACAAGTTTATTGGAGCGAACTTGTCCTCCCCTAACAACTCAAAGAATACAAGGCGGCGATACAGCAATCAACAAAGTGACCTGCGTAAACTAGCGTCCCCGATTCGAATGCCATGGCATTTACTCTGCAGACTTTTATCTTTTGGCGCGAGTGTTTCTGAACCGTCGATTTACATCCAGAACATTGTAGATCAACCAAGATCATTCTGGGCTTGTGACGTTAGGGCTAGACAGTCAGCTTATCTGAATGTGATAGCCCGTGTCGCATAAATATAAAGAATGGCAAACGCACTTCGCTTGGGACGCAGATAACACAGCCGGGCATGGCCGGGCAGAAAAAAGAAACAACAAACTTATACATGGTTCGCGGTAGTATAACTAAAAAGTCGGATACACAGCAAGAACAATAACAAACAACGTTAACTAACGTAGCGGTAAAGGGACTTACCTTGATCAGAGTACAGCTACATGATTTTGGGGTCACAAACATTTGGAATACATTTCTTATATAGATTTGCAGAAAACTGTGGGAAGGATCCGAAGATGTTTCGAAAACGGAAAGCATGCATGCAGTCTGGCTGAGCCTATGTTACAACAATAACAACAAGAGAAGAGAGAAAGAAGAGAGGGAGAGAGAGGAAGAGGTTGTATTTACAAGGAAGCTGCCAAGGTTGCTCCACGACGGGGCAACGTACCTGGCATGGGCTGCAAGTGCGGAAGACTAGACCATCACGGTTTCAAAAGGAAGGAAAAAGTATGCAATTATTTATTCAGTGGGTGTCGCTGACTGGTTAGGACGGATGCATACAGGCATGAACGAAGAATGTGTTTTTGGGTGTGCCCCCCACGGAGGGATAGAATAGACAGTGCACAAAAGAGCATTGTACAAGAGCTAGCAACTGAACTGGAAATAGGTAGAGTCCATAGATCACAAATGGTTAAACGTTTCTTAGCCCCGCACGGGGCACCTTGAGTAATCTTGGTGACGGTACTGGCGATACCTCGGCCCCCGAGCCCACCAACATAAGCTGTGACCAACCGTGGTGATGTGTTTTTAAGGTGAAGGGTAGAAACCTCTAACGGTGGCCGTCGGAGCCTGGGTCAAGCTCCGGTGATGGGCTCCCTGCCTGTTCTACCAGGCAGGGAGTCCGGGAACCTCTTTGACTACCAGGGTAAGGTCAAAGAAGAAAGTACCCCCGTCTCCCTGCTTTTATACTATGCCGTATGGTATTATCTAAAACCCCCCCCCAACCGTGATCACCTCCCTAAAAGGGGCCGCACAGAAGTATCGTTTCCTCCATTGCCATCTTTGACATTTGCTGAACCAGATCATTACTCTCGATTTCTTGTCATGGAGTCCCTCAATCCAACCCACCCTACAGCATCTCAGTCAGTCTTCTTGATCGCCAAGTATCTTGAAGCAATAATAGGAAAATCGTATAAGGTGCAAAAAACAAGGTCTGCTGAACTCCTAATCGAAATAAATGACAAGCAGCAGTCTCCAAAGCTTCTAGCTCAGACTAGACTGGCTGATCTCGACATCAGGGTCACGCCCCATCGGAGCCTCAACAGCTCGCAGGGTGTGATATCCGAAGCAGATCTCCTGAACGAAACGGATGCGGATCTCCTTGCCGGCTTGAAGGATCAGGGCGTCGATGCCGTGAGACGCATCACTATTCGCAGAGACGACAGGGAGATTCCCACCAAGCACATTATCTTGACTTTTGACCGCGCAGTTCTTCCACAACACATACACGCAGGTTTTATTCGTTGCTCCATCCGTCGATACATCCCGAATCCGCGGCGCTGTTTTAAGTGCCAGCGGTTCGGGCATGGTACAAACTTTTGCCGTGGCCGAACGACGTGTGCAGAATGCGCGGCGCACGATCATCAGACTGACAACTGTCCATCCGACACCCTCTGTTGTGTGAACAGTGGCGGGCCGCATGCAGCGTACTCCCGCAAGTGTGAAAAGTTCCAACTCGAAAAAAAGATAATCAACATCAAGGTAACTGAGAACATTACCTTCCCGGAGGCGAGAAAGAGGTTCGCCTCTTTCCCTCTGGGGTGGTACGCCGACGCAGCTCGCCGGGGGGCGGAGCGGCGTCTGGTGTCCACAGGGACCCAGTTCAGCGAGTCGGAGCTGGTCCCGCCCCCGCCCCCCGCTGGGTTGCCTCACGCAGCCCAACCCGGCACCACGCCGCTTGCTGAGGCAGCAGCGGTTGTGGTGCAAACCACTTCTGTTGGGACAGGTGCCGCTCCCACCTCTGTCTCCCCGTCCTCCAGTGCGTTGGAGGGTACCGAGGTGATGGACACCACGGGCCCCGCATCGGCTCCCACCGCCAACGCACCGCCCGTGCCACTTGTGGCGTCTCCGACGCCCGCGGCGGTGGCGGCTCAAACGAAGGGCTCCCGAAGAGGGGCCATGTCCGGGGGGCCCGGTCCGTCGGGCACCCCTTCGGACATCCGACGACGAGAATGGATGTCGGGCCGTTCTGGCCTGACAACGCAGCGCAAGGAGCGGCCTCCGACGCCCAAGCCACAGCAGCAGATAGGCCCAAAAAGCCAAATCCTAGAGTAACAGCCCCGAAAGACACATGAACACACATACACACAGACTTCAGTAGCTTCTAAATCTCCATAATGGGAAGAGAAAATATTACTTCATGGAACTGTAGAGGCCTGATTAAAAATCTTGATGATGTCCATGAGATATTGCATTCGAACCAGCCAAGTGTGATGTGTCTTCAAGAGACGCATTTGAATCCCAATCACGCAAATTTCTTAAATAAGTACATGGTATTCAGAAAGGATAGGTTTGGCTGCACACACTCTTCGGGTGGTGTAGCCATAAGAGCCCGGAAAATCACTAGCATGCCACCCTATCGCTCTCAACACCGTCCTTGAGGCTGTAGCAATACGCACAATAATTTTTAAAAAGTTATAACGGTATGCTCCATTTACATTCGTCCTGATTAGCAACTTTCGAGCTCTGACTTCGAGCGCTGGTCGACCAGCTGCCCGAACCGTACATCCTACAGGCGACCTTAATGCACACAACTCTCTTTTTGGGGCTCCTCCAGAACGGATGCCCGAGGTCCGCTGATAGAGAAATTTCTTACCATCTTCAGAGCATGCCTTTTCAACAAAAAGCAGCCTACATACCATAACTTAGGACATAATACATACTCACATCTCGACTTGGTTATGGTTCTGCAATTCTCTTTCCATGTCTTGAGTGGGGCGTGGGCACTGACCCATATGGTAGTGACCACTTGCCCACTTCTCTAACATATATAGGTAAATGCCAATGCAGTCCATCTTCCTATAACAGGTTTAAAGAATCAAAAGCAACTGGAGTATATTCACAGAAACATCTAAACTACACCACACAACCATAGAAACCTACACGTGGAGGAAGCATCCCAACTCATCACGGCGCACATCCGCGACGCTGCCGAAAAGTCCATTCCCCACGCCTCCAGCGCTCCGCGACCAAAGGAGGCCGTGGTGGAATGAGGACTGTAGGCGGGCGCGAGAGGCCCAGAACAAGGCTTGGGGTGTCCTTGCCCGGTACCCCACGTCAGATAATATAATTTCTTTTTAACGGGCAAAGGCTTTTGGGAAAGCGAGTGCGTCGTGAGGCGAAAAGGGAGAGTTGGCGCACCTTCCTCACTTCCATCAACTCATACACTGACACGCGAAAAGTATGGACACGAATACGTAACTAAAAGGACAACAGACACACAGCCTGCCCCTGGTTTAGTACCAACAGGGGACACACTGGAAGACCAGGCTAACACACTCGCACACACTTCCAACATGTGTCCAGTTCAGCGCACTACACCAACACTTTCATAAAACACAAAACATCCTGTGAGAAGAAGTCTTGCGAGACAGTAAATCAGTCGACGTCATCTTATAACACCCCCTTCTCACTGCATGAGCTGAAGATCGCACTTAGTACATGTAAACCTCAGCTCCAGGCGCAGACAACATTACATACACTATGATTCAACACTTGCACACAGACCACTTGAAACCCTCCTTCACCTCTACAACAAAATATTTCTTCGGGGCACCTCCAAGGTCAGGGAGGGAGGCCATCGTAGTGGCCTTTCTGAAAGAGGGGAAGGACCCTTCCTCTCCCGCAAGTTATCGTCCCATCGCCCTCACAAGCTGCCTGTGTAAGCTGTTCGAGAAGATGATCAATAGGAGACTCATGTACTTCTAGAGTACAATGTCTTCTCGACAGCTGCAGGCTGGCTTCAGGGCTGGGAGATCCACCAAC
This sequence comes from Haemaphysalis longicornis, assembly GCA_013339765.2. Taxonomy (NCBI): domain Eukaryota; kingdom Metazoa; phylum Arthropoda; class Arachnida; order Ixodida; family Ixodidae; genus Haemaphysalis; species Haemaphysalis longicornis. Next base: position 168,640,770 of record CM023453.1, on the reverse strand, counting down.
GATCAACTGGTTGCGTTGGAATCGTATTGTAAAAGATGCCTTTATCCATAATCAGTTTTGCATAACAGTCTTCTTCGATATGAAAAAGGCCCTATGACACTGCCTGGCGGTACGGCATCTTGAGTGACCTCAGTCGTTTGGTTTCTCCGGCAACAATGCTGAACACCCTCGCTAGCTACATGTCGAAAGGACCTTTCGAGTGAGGGTTGGCAGTGCACTTTCCAATGTATACGTGCAGGAAAATGGCGTTCCTCAAGGCGGTGTCCTGAGCTGCACACTATCTCCATGGTTTAAGATGAACTCGCTCCGAAGGCAATTGCCACAACCATTTCCTGTCTTATATGTAGATGACGTCAAATTATTTTAAGTCCTGTAACTTTTCAGTTTGTGAACGCCATCGTCCAGCTTGGGGTGAACCAACTGGCTGGCTGGGCGACACAAACGGTTTTAAACTGAACCCTGGAAAAGAGTACTTGTGTTGTGTTCTCCCGCAAGCGCGGGATTAAGGCAGACCCTGAGATTACCCTTCATCGCGCTTCTATCCCTGTAAAAAGGAAGCACAAGTTTTTAGGTGTCATAGTTTGATGAAAAACTCACGTTCATTCCACACATCAACACTTAAACATAAATGCCTGAAAACAATAAACATTCTCAAAGTCCTCTCCACCAGTCCCTATGGTGCAGACAAAGAACTCCTTCTTCGCGTCTTTACCGCCTTAGTCGGTCTCGGCTAGACTACGGTAGTGTTGTGTATGGGTCAGCATCAAAAACAGCACTAAAAATGCTTGACCCAGTGCTCTCCATTTGGGCCTGCAGCCTTGCGTGTGGTGCGTTCCGCACTAGCCCGGCCCAGAGTCTGTAACGCTGAAAGTAACAAATGGTAGCCTGGAACATCAACGAATGTACATAGATTTATTATATGCTTTTAAGGTTCATCATTCAATAACCATCCTTTTAAACCTGTCCTCAACGATAAACATCTACAACCCAGCTATTCTCAAATCGTCCATCTTTCCTTTGCCCTACTCTCTGAGGGTGAGAGAGGAAGCTTCAGGTATTTCCGTTGGGTTTTTAATGTCTGTACATCATCAGTTACTGATGACGTTATACCACCATGGCAACTGCAGCCTGTTTGTTGTGATGTTTCCTTTATAAAAATAGATAAAAACAGGGGTTCCGAGAGCTGTGATTCTACAGCATTCTTGCGCTTCAGGATAAATAATAATGTGCCTGAATTCTATAGCGATGCCTCGAAAACTTCAACTACAGTGTCGTGCGCCGCTCATGTCCCAATTTCATTTCTTGCAGAACCATGAGTGTACCACCACTATTTCTCTGCAGAAGCATAGTGGCATTTTACTCATCGTTCAGCACATTCTTAAAAAACAAATTCCTAAGTCCGTCATCTTCACAGACTCTTTGAGCGTTGTGCGTGCATTGTCTTCACACCGACCCAGGAAAAACCACATTGTCAATCTTGTCTTTAATTTCATAATGTCTATATGCAAATAATTTTCAAGCTAATCCTGTGCTGGGTTCCAGGCCATGCTGGAATCGCGGGGAATGAGACCGCAGATGAATGGCCGCCTACTGCTGCCCTTGGAAACACAGTGGAAAGAACAACAATACCCTACACTGACCTCAAGCCACACATCCGACAACACCTTCGCAAACATGGCAAGCCGACTGGAATACACAGACAGACAAAAAGTTACACATAATAAAGCCACACTTAGGACAATACACTAGTGAATCACACAACAGATTCATCGAAGTTGCCCTAGCTAGATTACGGATAGGCCACACACACGCGACACACTCCAAGCTGCTCACTGGATCTCCAAGACCCCTGTGTAGCAGGTGTGGGGATGGCCTATCCGTACTCGACATCCTCATTACAGGCAAAGCACTCCAGACAACAAGACGCAAGCACTTCCCTCAACTCTACAGACAACACATTCCACTACACCCAGCACTCTTTCTTGCGGATGATCCTTTGATTCCTGTGCAACGCACTTTTAAGTTTCAGAGTGACATCAAGTTTTTACATCTCATTTCCTATCGCGCGTAGTTTTTGAAAGCCTCATTTGATGCCACGCACCATCACAACCTGGCCTTTTACACCAGCCATCCTCACTGTCTTCTATTGATTTTAATTTTGTTTTTGCTTACTGTCTTTAGTGTCTACGTTCTCACCTCTCATATTTAACCGCTGTTTTGGCGCTCTTTGCCCCAGTTGGCCTTGCGCCATAAACATCCAATCATCATCATAAACGTTTCTCAGTGGTGTAGAGAACAAGGCCTCCTTTCCACGGACAAATCCCTTTGTTGCGTCGCATTAGGCTAATAAAGCTGTTGTATTTGTTTATTTGGTCAATACTGCCAGCAGCCTTTTAGCTGCCAAGTTAGGAGTGTACAAAGCAGTGAAATGAATTTTGCAAACTCCCAGCACAGAAGAGGAACAAGAGATAACTTAGACATATAAAACAAATATGCACTATTCAAAGAACGATAAAACCAAAAAAAACAAATGTTACTGAACTCTGTAATGTGTGAGGAACAAGTTCGTTACAGTACGATTTGGCATGTAAATGACAAAGTACACACTGGAAAAAAGCGCACGACAGGCGTAGCACTAGTTGTAGCTTATGCAGAACAGAAAAAAGGCAATATAGTCATATATAGGCCATAACTGCTTTCAATGGCGTCAACACAAAAAAATACATGAGCAGGGGAGAAATACAGGCTTAGAAAAAAATACCAGAGACAACAGCCAACACGTCAGAATAGATAATTTTAATGGTTCAGCGACACACAGATGTGCGAAACCAGAGTGAAGCAGTTGTCGCGTTTCAAATAAGACATGCAGGTTGAGTTCTGTGTTCAAGGATTAGAACCGAGCGTAGCCAAAAAAGAATCCAAGGATGACGCATTTACCACTTCGCACTAAAGAACGTTCCAGTCCCTAATCGACCTTGGAAAAAAAGAAAAACGGTGGGCGTTTGTTTTACTAGGAGGATCCAGAATGGTCTTATCATGCTTCCTTCGTGTCTAGCGTGCTGTGTTATATTGTACATTGTCATAATAGTTTAGTCTAGTGTGCCCATTGACAATGTTGAACAGGGTTTTGAGGCGGTGAACTTTGCAGCGTGATTCAAGCGTTTGGAGCTCCGACCTGTTGGGTAATTCCGTGATAGAAACCTGCCTTCCGTATGCGTGACAGATAAACCTTAGCGCTTTGTTCTGAGCGCCCTAAATACAAGCGGTATATTTTTTGTGTGCGGGTCTCAGGTCGTGTCAGCATAATCAAATAATGGGCGTACCAGGTGTGTGTAGGCAAGAAGTTTTGTCTTGCTAGTGCAGTGCTTTATTCGCTGTTTTACAAACACTAAGCGTTGTGATGCCACCGAGGCTATGTTGGTGATATGGGCATTCCAAGATTGATTAGATGACATAAGAAGATCTAGGTGTTTTCACTGAGTAACCTGTTTGATTAGGTTGTCATTTATTTTGTAGACATGCTGTAGCGAGTTTTTTTACGGCTTATGGTCATTTGAATGCATTTTGAACTGTTTAGGTTCTTTTCCCAACGTCTACACCACTTTTCTGCGAATTCTGATTGGAAACGTAAGGGTAGGATTAATCAAGAATGTGATAAAAATCATGAAGTCGCCAATTTTATTCGAGAGATACGCACGTTAGTTTTCCGTAACTTTCACTATTACCAAGCGTCGCTGACCCAAACTTATAAACGGGATAAGATTCCTGAACCTCGCGGTCGTAGTGGGTTTTGAAAGCGGATTTTAAAATTGTTGTTTAAGATGTTCAAATGCATGCCGGGGCCATTTACGTTTCTTGACAGGGGCAAATAAGGGCAACCTTTTGCACGAGAGCGGTGATTATTGAGTCGTTTTTGGAAGGGTGCTTAGTTTGGCCTGATATATTGCTGCCTACAAACTGTACACTCTAGAAGGTATACGACATTAGCAGAGTCACAGTTGAAGTTACCCTTTATATTTACGTAGTAGTCTGAAGCCGTGCTGGTGGCATGCTGTGTAGTGGTGATGTGTGGACACACTTTACATCGGGGTTTACTACAGGGCATGCAACCTGTAGTTTCCGGTCGGTTGATACGAGAGTTAGTAAGAAAGTCGCCTAAATTCTTATAACGCCGGTAGAAAACGCGTGTGGTTCGTGGAATATGCTTTTTAAGCGTTCACTTTGAATTAGGACATTGTGATGTTTTCTTAGTACGGTTGACACTCTTGGAGCGGAGGCTGAGCGGGTTAGAACTAAGTTTGTTGTCGGGTTAACGTTTGGGGATATTTTCTTACAGATTTTGTTACGGTCTAATTGGTTGGCTCGCACAATAGCGTCGTCGATAACTTGTTCCGGGTATTTTTGATTCAGGAGGGCGGTTTTGAGTTCTCGACAGTTTGAGTCCAAGTCGGCTTGGTTCGTGCAAATTCTCCTAAAACGGTGGGCTTGGCTGTATGATATTGCTGTCTTACAGTGTCTGACATGGCTACTTTGGAAGTGCAAACAATGCCGCGTGTCTGTCGGTTTTCTATACAGTTTAGTGTGAAGCCGACCTTGGGAAGTAGTAAAGGTGACGTCCAGAACGTTTACACTGTGTTCCGAATAGGAATGACCAAGTGATATAGTAGGATGCTCTAGAATATATGCCTCAATGAAGGTGAGGAGCACCGCGTCACCGTGCTACCAGACCATGAATAGGTTGTCAGTATACTTTTTATAGTACAGTGGATTTACGTTTCGAGTGTCAATAAAGTTTTATTCCAGGTGAGCCTAAAGATATTGGCGTAGTTGTGCCCGATTGGATTTCACAGCGACGTTCCGTTGATTTGCACGTAATTAATTCCGCCTAACCGAAAATTGTTAAGTTCAAGCATAAGCCTAAGAAAAATTTTATGAGCAGAAGAGTCGATAGGTTGGTCGCTCGATGATTGCTCATTCGCAAGCGATACACCGGTGATGCCATCTACATGAGACTTTTAGTGTACAAGGACGCAACATCGATGGTGACTAGGAAGCAGTTATAAGGAATTTTAATTTTTCACATGTCTGAGAGAAAATCATTGGCATCCCTAATCAAGGAGGAGAAGCTGGGCGGAATGTTGCAAATGATATTATCGACATAGCGCGAGAGGTTTTCGGTGACAGCAGAGAGGCTGTCACGCATTCCTCAAACCAAACCTTTTATTGAAAACAGTTATCTCACAGTCCACAACACTAAGGACAGTCCTTTACTTCAGTAATCAAGCAAGGTATGTCCACATAGTTGCACTTTAAACAGCCTTGAATATAAACATGCATGCACCATACTGATTGCAGTGCATACGTGCGGGAACACCAATGCAATCACCATACTTTCACATAATATGTATGCAGCACACACACAGACAAGACACAAGCGGGAAAGAATGTCAGCATAAAGTTTCTTTTTTACTGTGGCTGTGGGGCCAGCCTCTGCACCTTCTGCATACCCGTCTAGCAGAAACTTCCCGTTTACCTTTCAAGCCATGCGGGCCGATGTAACTCACTGTGACTCTATCGGCACCATACGTGAGAGCTGCTTGATTGTACAGTTTGAAGCGCTTATGCTACACAAGCGTTGAGGCGTGCCGTTGTGGATGGCTCCGGATAAATTTTAGCCACAATTGGATCTTTAATGTGCTCCCAATTCCAACACGCCAGCGTTTTCGCTTTTCGCCTCCATCAGAAGTGCACAGAAGTTTAATTTTCTTTCGGTGGAACCTTCAGCGGAAAACCAGTGGGCTTTAACTTTCCTCTCTTTACTATTCTACAAAAAGTTTTATTCCTTTTCAGTATTCTGCCACAGATCACCTTTCTCAGATTGCCGTAAGGCCTTCTTAGCGCGAGGCTGCAGAAAAATCCCAGCTGGCGGTCCCTGTACCTTCGCCGAAGACCCGGCTGTTGCACCCAAAAAATTTATTTCCCAACTTGTCGCACAAAGTTATCCACCAATGGCAGGCCCAGACCGTATTGTCCGGCGGTTTTCAGATCTCTATCGAAGTGTACCGCGTTAGCACGCGCTAGAAAACGATGAAAGGAACAATACCAACGCCCACGCTACGAACACAATGGAGATGCGGTGCGCCCGAAACGCCTCCTCACTGACGTCGTTGATGCGACGAGGGAGATTGGGCAGTCGATGGTATGGGAAGAGGCGATGCCGCCGTCGAAAAACATGGTGGCTATGCCAAAGAATCCTTCAGCATGGGCATACAAGGATGCGTTCCCACATACAGTGACACCAGGTCGTGAGCAGGATGGTGGCTCGCAGCACAGCCAGTATAGAGGACTGTCAATTGGGCAGCAGCAGGAAGACCTAATTAACACGCATTTGGTGACTCGAAATGGCGCGTCGGATGAGGACAACACTGCAACGCCCCATCCTTCAAGTGATAGTCATCAGCGACATGTCTCCTTGACAGGTTGAGACTGATGATCCCGCACCTTTAAAAGCGATGATTGATACGCACTGTGGGTGGATGATTTGGTTCTTGAAGTTGGTTCGGGTACCATCTGTGGGCCGATGAAGAGGCCTTATCCTGCTGACACCTGAAACAAATAATCGAATGCCGGCAAAAAGAAGGCATCCACGGTTTTATTCCATGCTGCTGCTACTACCGGGTTTATTGGATGCGTGAAAGCGGCCCGCTAAACGAAGCAGGGAAAGGCTCAAACGTCGAAGTACATCCGCAAGAGTGATTTAGCTGGAGGAGAAAATAACGTAAGCTGCTTCGACGAGATGGCAAGTGTAACAGCATTGCATGCTGTCATACATAATGGGAGAAGGCACGGTAAGAGGGGAACACAGTACCAACTCTTACGTCTCCTTAGACGTATTAATCCGACTCAATACAACCTGTGGAAACACTACTTTTCTATTTTGCAAAAATGTATAAGATTGCTTAAAAAGTATTCTCGCAATACCCGATCTTTCTTTGTATCACAAATGGCATCGGTTTAAACAGAAAGTTATCAATTAGGCAATAAAAGGGTCAGGTCGGCTTTCGGTAATAAAGCGCTTTCACGTACGTGAACTTTCCCGGACATCTGTAGCGCTTCACAAACTGGAAGCAGCCTATGCGGGTTTAATTTATTAATTAATTCGATTTCCTAAATAACAATTACACCTATATTGTGTTTAAAATATTCTGGTGCTTTAATTCGGTCAAGAACTGAAAAGGTCTTTGATAGCTATCCCTCTGGCTCTTGTCTTAGTGACGAGTGCCAATCCGAACCTGCAAGGTGGATTATATAAATTTTATATAAAGGTATTACGTATATAAAACAAGTGAAATTATCAGTGCTTTCCACGCACATTAAAGTGAATTACTTGGGGGTTGAGTAACACTTATCGGGATTTAGGATTCCATTCCCTCATTCGCCTTAGGCTTAGAGACGACGAATGTGTGATGGTGTCATGTCCTAGTACACTGAAAGAAGCTAAGGATGTCATCATGCTTAACACTTACAATACCTCCGGGCCAGATGGCCTTGGTAGAAAATTCTTTCGGAACTTTTTTGGTATTCTTGATACCGTTCTTTTAGACACATTTGCGGCCGCCTGTGGTGATAACAGTCTGCCACCGACCTTTACTCTGGACATACTGTTCTAATTCCCAAACTGCAGACACAGAAAAAATAATGTCTCTAGAAGGTTATCGAGCAATCTCCCTCTGCAACATTGACTACAAAGTATTTGCGAAAATTGTTTTACCTACGGGCCTTCAACATGTAATCACTAGTTCAGTGGGTTCAAAACAAACGTGCGCTATTTTGAGCAGGAGTACTCAAACATACATATTGGTCGTTCTTCTTGGAGTGCGTGTCCGATTCGGTCGACCAGGTGCCCTTTATACAAACTGACGTTACAAAATCTCTCAATAAGGTATCTCATGATTTCTTATGTGCACTTCTAGCAGCAGTGAACTTAGGCGATAATGGCGTCAAACCCTTCTATAACCAGTGCACTACACACATTATTGTGAGTCGTACTATCTCTAAGCCGAATGCGATCAAGTCGTCTGTCAGACATGCTGGACCCTCTTACTCCTAAATTTTACTTCTCCCTCTCTCTCTCTCTCTCTCTCTCTCTCTCTCACCCTTGCTGTTTGTATTGTACCCCGAGACACTTTGTTTTAGCATTCAGCAGAGTCAAGGACTCTGATGTTTTTCCTTACAGTCACGCAAGAATATGGTGCTTGCTTATGCGGATGACATAGAATTTCTTTTGCGCTTACAAAAGAAGTGCTCAGAAAGCCGTAAAGAGAATGGGTCATTCTGAGATGTGCGTGGAGTGGGTTTTAACAATACAAAACCAAGGGATCTTCGATCAGACAATGGGAAAACAAACCATTCAGATTCGCTCTAAATATTTGGGATAGTGCACCCCATCAGCACCTAAGTTCCTTTATGTTGGGAATGAATGTGTGTTTGTGGTGAAATGGTCAAACACAACCCCTAAAAACTTGTGCTCCTTGTTTACAGGAATAAACACCCCGTAAATTGATGTTTGGGTCCTGATAAACCTCACGCTTCCTGGAGAACACAACGGCAGAGGTTTTTCCAGGCTTAAGTTTACAACCATTCTCGTCTGCACAGCCAGAAAGCGTCTTGACGCCCAGCTGGATTTGACGTTCACAGATGGACCTATTACATGATGTAAAAGATATCTGGACGTCGTCTACATACATTGAATGAGAAATTGTAGGTGGCAATGCCTATCCAAGAGAGTTCATTTTAACAATGAAAAAATTGCAGCTCAACACTCCACTTTCTGGCACGCCATTTTCTTGTACGTGTACCTTTGAGAGTGCACAACTAACTATCACTCGAATGGTTCTCTCCGCGAAGTAACTAGCAAGCGTGTTTAAGATGTTACCCGAAACATAACGCCAAGGTATTCTCATTACGGAAAGCGGTGTCATAAGCTTTCTCGAGGTCGAAAAACACTGTTACACAATACAGTTTATGCACGAAGGCATCCTTGGTGTAGGAGTAAAGTGCTACAAGTTGATCCTTCTTTGATCGCCCCTACCTGAAGCCTGCCTGCAACTCTCGAAAAGACCACTGTACTCAGGGATGTACACGAGCCTGCGGTTTATCATCTTCTCAAGTAGCTTGCACAGGCAGATTGTCAGGGCTATGGGATGGTAACTTGAAGGGAACGACCGGTCATTTCTCCCTTCATGAAATCCACTTCAATGGCGTCCCTTTAGGACCTTGTAATATGCCCGAAATCCATATTTTGTTGTATAGATATAGGAGTGTTTAAAGTGTGTCTCTGTGTAGGTGTTCTATCAGTGTATATGTGATATTGTCTGGGCCTAAAGCTGCGGGTTTACACGTGCTCAGATAAGCATTCAGCTTATTCAGTGCAAACTCTGAGTTATAAGAAGTTCTTGACCTATTGTTATCTACTAAAGGCTTCTTTTCGGCAGATTCTTTGTTTTATGAAAGTGTTTGTTTAGTGTGCTGAACTGGAAACGCGTTGGAACTGTTGTGCAAGTGTGTCAGCCTGGTCTTCGAGTTGTCCCCTGTTGTACTGACCAGAGGCAGGATGTGTGTTTGTTGTCCTTTGGGTTCACGTATTCGTGTCCATACCTTGTGTGTGTCTGGGTATGAGTGTACTGATGATATGAATGAGCGCCAACTGTCTCATTTTGCCTCATGGCGCGGAGGCTTTCCGAACGCCTTTGTCCTTTTGAGCAATAAAAGGTTACCCGACATGGGGTACCGACGGATCATACCCCACGCCTTGTTCTGGGCCTCCCGAGCCTGCCTACAGCCCTAATTCCACCACGGCCTCCTTTGGTTGCGCGGGGAACCAGAGGCATGGCAAATTGATTTCCCAGTGTACTCGACAATGTGCCCCGTCAGTATTTGGGCGGCTTCGTCTACGTGTAAGTGTGCTACGGCTTTGTGTAGTGAATATACTCGATCTGTCAATATATCTGTGAATATACTCCAGTTTGCCTCTGATTCATTAAACCAGTTCTGGGATGAGGGACGGCTTGGGCCTTTACCTATTTATGTTAGTGCAGTGGAAAATTGGTCGCTACCTAACGGGTGCATGCCCATACCCCACTCAAGACAAGGAAAGAGTACTGCGGAAATATTAGCCAAGTGAAGACATGAGTATGTTTTGTGTCCTATCTTATGGTATGCAAGCTGTTTCTTGTTGAAAAGGCATGCTACAGAGAATGTTAAAAACTTCTCTATCGGGTGACCTCGGGCATCCGTGCGAGAAGAGCCCCAAAGAGAATTGTGGGCATTCAGGTCGCCTGGAGGATGTATGAATCGATGAATGTATGTGACGATGTATGTATCAATGAGCGCCTCGAAATCAGAGCTCGAATGTGCAAGATCGGGAGGAATGTAAATGAAGCATACCGTTATAAACCTTTGAAAAATTATTGTGCGAATTTTTACAGCCTCAAGGACAGTGTTCAGAGTGTAGCGCGGCATACTAATTATTTTCGGGCTATTATAGCCACACCGCCCTTAGAGTTGTACCAGCCATTCCTATCGTTTCCGAATGCCATATACCTCTGAATAAATTTATGTGCTTGGAATTTAAATTTCTTTCTTGGACAGGCATTTTACTTGGCTGTTTAGTATGCAGGATCTCGAACACATCGTCTAAATTACTCTGTAGGCCTCTGGACTTCCATTGAACAATATTTTCTCTTGCTATTGTTACGTGTTCAGAGCTTCTAGAGGTACTGATTATGTTTGCACTTTTGGAAGGGGTTTTTTACCTTCTCTACTGGCCTGGACCCCGCAGAATGTTTCCTTCGCGGCGACGCAGGCAGAAAAGATGCGATGTCTATCTCATAATCAGATTTGAGGGGGGGGGTACGTACGCGGCGGACCGCACCCCCTGGACGTGGCACCCTTTTCAATGCCCTTCCCTGGAGCCATGACCGCCGAGGTCCTCAGGAGCGCCCCGGGTGGCACAGGCGGTGCGGCGGCGTAGGGAACGGCCTCGGGTCGGGTTCCTCGGTCTGCATCTCCTCCGTGGCTCCGCATGTTCTTCGGGATGGTGGAGAGGAAACAGTGGATGCAGCGGCATCCCCAACGGATGCGGTTGCCACGACAGCAGCTGCTGGCTGAGTTGGTGGTGCGGTGACGGGCTGGGCTGCTTAATGCCACTCAGAGTGGGCAGGACCAAGTCCTACTCGCGGTACTGGGTCCCTGCAGAAATCAGACGCCCCTCCGCCGCCCGGCAATCTGCGTTGACGCACTTCCCCAGAGGGGAAAAGTCGAACATTTTCCGCACCTCTGGGAAGGTAAGGTTTAAAGTTATCTTAACATTGATTAACTGCTTCTCCTCCTTAAACTTTTCACATTGTTGCGGGTAGTTTCTATGAGTTTCCTTGCAGTTGGCACAGTTGAAGGTTCAGATTAGCAGTTTTGGAATGGATGTTCCTGCTGGCCGCACGTAGCGCAGGTACGTCGGCCACGGCAAGAGTTTGTGCCGTGCCCGAACCGTCGGCACTTGAAGCAGCGCTGTGATTTCGGGATGTACGGGTGGGCAGAACAATGTATCTAGCCGGAATTTATGCATTCTCGAAGGGTGGATCGGTTGAAGGTGAGGATAATGTGTTTAGTTGCTGCCTGTTCGTCATCATGGCGTATGGATGTCCGGCTTACAGCTGTGACACCATGGTCTTTTAGGCCTTCCAAAGCGGCGTCATCGCTTTTGGTAACCATAACTTCCTCAGAGATCTCCCTGAGAGCTGTTGAGAGTGCAGTGGAGTGTGACCCTGATCTCCAGATCTGCCATACGGGTTTTTGCATGATTGTAGATTGCTGCTGAGTTTTTACTTCCACAAACACTTCACCAGTTCTGAGCTTTTTGACGTCGTACGTTTTACCGATGACACCTTCACGAATTTGTAAACAAGAAATATGGATTGAGAGGTAAGAGGATTTTATTTGTCCAAACAATCAAGAATGAGAAAATGAGGATAGTTATCTGGCTTGCAGAGCGAGATCGACGGTGAAGAGGGAAAGGAAACTTCGGTGCGGCTCTTTTCAGAGACCGATCACAATTGGAGGGGGGGTGTTGAAAATACTATACAGGAAAGTATAGAACGAGGGAGCGGGGGTACCTTCTTCATTTTCATTTCCATTTCGTTTCATTTTCCTCTTCACCGCTCTTGTTTGAAGAAGCTCTCCACAGTCGTTTTTTTTTTCGTAGAGTTCGATCCCCTCACACACCTCTCTTCCTTCGCACCCTTCCCATTCCCGCTTACCCTCCCTCTGGCTTCACGTGGTTGCTTTAATTCTTAGCTCTCCCGTTTATTCGCTTTCCATGCTCTACTTCCTACCACATGACGGTGACGCTGAGCGAAACCTGTTAAAATGTGTAAAGATCGCTTCTCACAGTAGGCACGCGCCGTTGATTGTATTGTAGAGAGTATAATGGAAAGATGCAACAAGCTATCAAGCTATCGGGGTATTTGCCGTAATAGCATCGCCCATATGGAAGAGAAAGTCAGGATTATGTCCAATCCAGACACGGGGATATGCGTCAAAGACGTGCCAGGGGAAGAAGATGAACCCGATAAGGTGCATGCGCGAGAAACGAGCTAGGTTATCCCAACACTCAGACTTGCGTTCCTATCGGCTTCACCCCTGCGAATACACCACCTCAACCGACTGTCGGTGCGTCGACTGTCTCCTTGACAGCATATGTAATACGTATAAGCTATCCGGTCAGTAACGTTTTCACAAGAAATGCGCGCTACGTAACCTCTCGTGGGAGACTGTCCGCCACACTTATAATAAACAAAGTGTGCGGTCATACAACGCTTCGTTCGAAACGGCATTGCGAGCAGACGATAACTGAAGCGCACGCTCCGGCTGCAGACGGATAGGCGTGCGGTAGAAACCTGCGGAAGCTATTCCCGCCAAACCACCTAACAGAAAGGCGAAGTCTGCAAACACGTCTCCACTGTTTATACTGCGCACACAACCGCTGACAGTCGACTGGTGACGGTGGATGGTGCGGTCGACCACCAACGCTTCTGTAAAAGCTGCCCGCCGCATAAAACCCCAGCGCACACTGCACTTGCTCCTCGACGGTCATGGAGCTAAAGCCGCCTCTAAGTCATCGCAAAAGGGGGTAATCGCCAAACGACTGCACAACCATAGCAAAACACTTTTCGAGAGAAACAAATGGGCTCGAAATTCCTGTTTCGTTTAAAAGACCTGTCGGGGCAGAAATATGCGTGCTACGGAGACCATAAACATAAACCACGCCGCAGCAGCGGCCACCACAGGCGTCCCGAGATCACCTCTCCGTGCAAAACCATGCCCAAGTTTCCTCCGAGTTCTAATGTAAATCAAACACATCCATCCCCTTCGGGGGCGCGGCGTAACAACTGAAGCCACACCCACGCATGGCGCCCACTTTGTTTGGATGTAGCGTCATAGCCACGAAGTCGTCATTTGGTGCCCGCTAGCAGGGACAAGATCTTAGCAGAAAACAAAAATGCAGTCGCCAGCCAAATGTAAACCACCGGTGCCACACACAGTAAACGAAAACAAGCCGGATGGGTAGTTTCATTAGCTTAATGCTCCGGTAAATCCTCCAGCAGTACAACGCTTACTCCGTACTGCGGAGTGTATAAAGCACTATACGCCTAAACACTCCGTCAATCAAGTGACGGTGTAAATACGAAGCGATCACATACCATTCCTCGGGCCGAGGACTGAGTTAAGCACATAACCTCCAAAAAAACTGCGGCTTAAGAGATTCACGCCCGGAAAATCTCCGTCCATGAGCGGAGCTTCTGGACAAGCCTCGCGCGACATCTCGGCGCAAACGAGGGGGCAGTCGTCAAGATGGCTGCTTCTCCGGTGGACGTGCAGCGAGACACCGAGCTCCGATATGGAAAGCGTGGCATGCCGCGTGCAGTTTCCAAAAAGTGACGACCTTGCCGCTTAAATGGCACGCGAGGAAGGAATGTATCTGCAAGATCAACCAAGACTGTTCCCGACGTATTGTGTGGTGCGCGATTTCGCTTCGCGGTGGTAGAATGTGGCGGTGGGTGCGTGCGGGAGCACGGACGGAAAACTTCAAGTGGCGATCGGATCAACAACAAGCGTAGGACTCGTCGAGGCATAACAGTGTTGCGCTGTAAAAGCAACCAATCTTCCTACACAGCACGGTGATGTAGCAAGCGGCAGGGAGGCTTTCTGGCCGATATTTGTAGTACGGTAGGTGACCATACTTGCTAACGCCGTGATGTTCTTCAAAGCCTGGAATTTCAATTTTTTTGAAAGATGCTACCGTCGCGGACTGTGACGCGGTGGTGGTGGCGTAAAAGTGAACGTGTTTGCGTCTCGCTGCAATCATTTGGTAAGAGCGCCCCGCCTAATGTTTTCATTCTTCATTGAAAAATGTTCAAGGACCCCTACACTTTGCGTCCTAGTAAGAGCAGTCGGTCAAAGGGAGGCTAGTCTTTTCCGCCATAGCACTATCGTTTGCAATGTTCACTTCACATTTCGTTTCTGTTTTTTGTAAACAGCCCATGATTGTACAAAATAGCTGTCCGTGTTCATTTATATATTTTTTTTTTGTTTTTCTACCCGAACGTCGTCCCTCTTCCTTTATATACATGAGTTTCCAGTGCCAGAAAAGCTCTAAATGCGCCGTAAACACGCCGCTTCAAGCAGACATCGCCCGCTTCGCCCTCCGTCACGCAGGGAGAAAATCTCCCCATCGTTTTCTGGGAACGTTCACAAAGGCCGTACCGCGCCCACGGAGGCACTGCCGCGCACCCCTACCGATTAGGGAACGCGAATAAAAGAAGGGGGGATATACGCACACAAAGCAAGTTGACTGGCACAGAAAACATTGGCGCCTTACGCAGGTTCCTATGCGCATTCCAATTTCGTCCCCATGTTTGCATTCTCGTTGTTAAACACCACCGTCTTTTCTTCGGGCTTCGTGATATTTTATTGTCGTCATGTCTGAATACCCTGTTTATTTTTTTTTCTTTTGTTGAATCCTCAGCTTTTTTTTATTGAGACTTCGTATGTGTGTAGCTTTTGGGTACTGCCTGGGCTGTTTTGAATTCAGTTAGCCTTTCCGTAGTTTTTTTTTTTTTTGACGTGGGTATAATCATGTCATCCTTGTAAACTGTGTTGCAAACTTGGTAATAATGATACCCGCCAAATATGGTCCTGATTTTCAATTTCATTCCTGTTTTTATTTTTAAATAAATCACACAGTTTAAAGGAAGTAGACATCTAACTTCCGCTTTACAACGTTTGGTCCCTTTCTTTGGAATTTGCGATTCTGAGTGGGCAGAATAGACGCAGAAGTAATGGGCTTACATTGGAGCTGCAAATAAAATATATCGGTGTTTCAACGAGCCCAAGCTGCTAAGACTACGGGGCGCACCGTAATGGAGGATTTTTGGAGCCATGGGGTTCGTTTAGGTTGCTAAAATATCGACACACGAGATTTAATGTTTTTCGCGTTAATCGAAAAAAAAAACGCCGCTGTGTCGGTATCGTACCACCATCCTTGCGGCTCGGTAGCACAACCCCAATGGGCTACCGTATGGCTGGTAGCCGCATATATTTTCCGCCATATTTCATGTTTGAACTGATTGGTATTTTATTTGTGTTTCATGCGAGTTAATTCTCGATGTGACTTAGACTCCATTATCGTATTTATTCGTGTTCCATCAATGTGTTTCAGTATCATCTGATATATTTTTGAACGCAAATATTTTGTTCTATTGCGAACATGACGTGCTATTTGGTTTATTTTGAATTTGATATTGACGTGAAGTCGACGTTGAAGGTGACAAGGAAATAAATGTATGTTTTGTTCCTTGCAAGTCTCGGTACTGCCCCGCTCAGCGTGCTTCTTTGAAACATAAAATACTTCACTAGACACTCAAAAACACTTATTCATGGCGGAGCTTTAGGTGACATAAAATACTCCCCCGGATTGTTAAGCACGGTTCCTTCAGGGGTGTTCCTAATTACATAAAATACTCCGCTAATGCCACAAAGAACTCTTCAACGGAGTAATTGAACGCACGAAATACTTTGCTAAATGACCGCAAAAGCTCCCCTCCTCAGCGGAATAATTAGTGCAAAAACACTCCGCTAAATGCATGAAAAAGCTCCCTTCCTTGGAGGAGTTTACTAGATAGTCTCTTTTAGCGGAGTAAATAAAACTCCGTATACGGAGGACGCTAGAAGACAATCAATTTACTCCCTATCCGGGGTATTTTCAATTAGAGTGCAGTCGCGGGGGTGTACGGTCCAAACTGGAGTTCACTATTATACAAGCAGACATTAGAGGCAAAAACGACACGATTTTCCCATGGGAGCCTTCCTCATACACCGTGAAATCATAGTCGATGAATAATGACACAACTTCAACGCCTAAAACACACTCGCCAATTCTGAAACGCACTCTTCAATTGAAACGAGACGATTTTGTTTAAGCGCCTGCCGTGCGCACTCTAGCAAGCCGTAAACAGAAGCCATGGGAGCACGGCGCATTCCATTGGGTACAGTGGACCCGTTTGATTACTTGGTTTGCGCTTGCGCAGAGCTGCACTGGGACTGCCCTCAGGCCACGTTGCAAACATAATTCAGTGGAAGAACTGAACACCGAGAAAAACGGACGCCGCATCCCTTACCGGACGTGGCCGACATCCACGTTTGGGACTCCAAAGTAGCAGTGGGGTTATCTAGTTTATGCTCGGGAATTAGTATTGGAGAGCGATTTCAGAGGTGCTGCATGCAGAAGATAGCACACGCCGCACTTATCAACGTAAGCGGCCCCGACATTACGCGCTGAATATGCAAGGCGTGCTGCGCGATTGTCGGTGGTTTTGCTCCTAGGTATATTGAATGCTTCACTATAGAGTTTTAGCTAACCGTTTTCGACGGCCCGCTCCGGTATCGGCGGCAGGCTCAGCACAACCGGAGCCAATGCCGTTCGCAGACAAGCGCGGCACGCATGCGCAATGGCGCTCCCGCTGCTCACTATCGGAGCGGAGCGGACGTGAAAAAACGCAGCTAAAACTCTCCACTATCTCTGCTTTCATAAACCAAGCCGCTGGAAACTCGGGAGTCGGCTATACTCGGGCCTTCAGAATAGCGCCCCTGTTTTCAATCGCCGCAGATGAAATAACAGCTGGGAACTGCCACAGTTTCTTCATGCCGGCGTTTCACTCTTTTCTGCTTTGTGTAAACTCTAGACGCTGCCCCAAAATAGCTCTAATCTACCTTGCATATGGCTGTCTCCGAATAATGAAAGTTGGCTTACCACTAGATTGCAGAAAGTGTTGCAACGCGGAAGGCATAGGAACCCAACGAGGAAGTTGTTACCTCTCCTTTCCCAGCCCTATTCTCCGAATGGCTCTTTGCTATCAGAGTTGGAAACCGGCTCACACAATCGCCACCAACCGGGCTATCGCACCCACTTACTTTTTTGCGGCAAACGCTGGCGCTATCTTTCCGGAACAGTTGCACTGATTCTGGCGAACGATTGGCCCCGCATGTGCACTTGAGTTAGCACTTCATTGCACACCCCATTGCAACGTTCATGGTATATAAACCGAAAGAGGAAGTTCTGTCTTTGTCCCTCGACGTTCAAAGGCTTCCCATAAGAACGACATTAGGACTACATGTGCCGCGTCCCAGAAGAATGGCCTTTTCTGGGGCATCTGCGTGTTAGGCATCCAGTTTCCTGACAGGTTGCAAAATGATTTTGTGTTTGGGGCTGCCACAGCACAACATGCAAGATACAGCAGTACCATAATAAAGCGAACTCATTACATCTCTCCCGTCAGCTTCGTGCTTGCACAGTTTTGAGCGTTCATAGTCTCATTGTGATTGCCTACAGGAAACGGTGTTTATGGGGAAAGCTTACGGATTTGGTTGGCACAAAATATTTACAAATATTTCCGAACGGTGCACGAAAGAAGTAGCATATTTTTGCTCAAAGCATTTCAGGGACCTGATCCCATGGAACAGCATCTAAACCGCAACGATATAATGGGTATTTGGTTTATCCTGAGCGTTCTTCTACGTACGTTTCCATCACGTTGCATTTCTAGCTGATTCAGGTAATACAAATCCGGATTTCGTACAAAAAGTCTTTTAAATGAACGGTTTCAACCCATCTTTATTGGAGTCAGAATGGGCAATCATGTTTTTAGTATTCCAAACGAGCAAGCTGTCCTAAATCTGCCAGAGTTTAGCTGATATATATATATATGTGTATATATATATATATTATATATATATATAATATATACTATATATCTATATCATATACTACTATATCCTTGTCACGGGGAATAGCCTCCCAATGGGTGTTGATCGTGGGGGTTTATTAAAGGCGTAGCGTAAGGCAA
>CM023453.1:168315006-168622212 GCA_013339765.2 Haemaphysalis longicornis | reverse complement strand
TGACAGATGAATGTTCTCTAAAAGCCAACTTTAAGGCAGTGGACACGGTTCTGAGGAGGACACGTTTGAACTGGTGATGACGGGAAGCTGCAGTTACACGGCGTCCGCGAAAATACTTGTATGTTTTTTTTCGTTTATGCCTTTGCAATCCTCATTGCGTTTTCCTAATGCGCAGAGAATGTGATGGTAGGAACGGTGATCTGTTCAATTGGATTAAAATTTAAATATAAATGTACACTTAGTACATTTTTTAAACAAATACAAGCAAATAAAACACATCAGCCCAAAAGCCGGCCCTGTGCACCGCGGCACTGCGCCATAGAAGAAGGCAACCCCATCTGAAAAAGTTTGCTCGTCGCTTGGGGCCCACGCCTTAAAAATCGTAGCCAATAACTCACTCTCCTCGCGTCGTTCTCGGCCTCAAAGGGTGCACCTTCTCGTTTCAGTTCCTGGAAGCAAATACATTGCCGCTTCCCCATGAACTCTCTGAGATAGAGAGCCAAACTTCCGTTTCTGCTGCACGTCACCGTCACCGGCGGTGTGTTTTCTCTCTATAAACCCCAGGTCTGATTCCTGGAGGTAAAATTGCCGCCTTATCCTGAAATCTCGTGCAACAGCGGTACTCATCTTACCGGTGGGGAGCTTTCGAATGGGTGCGACGTTTTTTTTTTATCTACGCGGGCATAGTGGACCGGCCAAGGCCCGCGCACAAATAACGATAATTATGTGCCGATGCGTACGAATGACAACTAGCGTTGTGTTCGCTGAGACTTTCTAATCAAAATATTCGTTTATATGTTGCCAAATCGGACTACTTAGGCTCACTTACTTCCTCTCGGGATATAATTGTGAAATTCACTGTTTTTGCATATATCGGCTTTTGTCTTTGTCTTTTGGTTACAAAAGCGCACAAGAGAGAGAGAAGTTCTGGCGCTGCTGCGGAACACTTGTTCACAATGAGGTAAAATATTGTACACTGAAGCGTATGCATGATTCAGCACGTAAATAATTTTGTGCTGAGTGGATACCTGTCTGTGTGTGATTCAGCGCAGCGCTTTGGCTTCCTTGACATCCCACGTGAAGAGTCAGGAAAAGGTCATCAAATTCATATGCAGACAGACGTTGACAAAACACTTCCCATTTTTGAACGTGCTCGTGATTAGATGCGACTGACCACTCCAGTATAGAGTGAACCTAAAGGACACGCGCAGTGGCCACTACCTCACCTTTCGGTTCTTCTATCCTGACCCTCACAAAAGGTCTGTCAGTGCCTGCCTGTTTAACCATGCGAAACGCATTTGCACCAAAGCTGAATTCCGTTTCACGTACTGGGACCGGGTGCGAAACGGTCTCTTTCGCTAGCAGCTATCCCACAGCATTTGTGAATACTGTAGAACGCCGCCTATCTAATTATGTTCTAGCGGCTGATAGCCGAAAAAATAGCATGCTGCTGTACTTCACATACGTGGGTACGCCAAACATGAGAGTTTTAGCTGACCTTTTTTTTGACGGTCCGCGCCACTCCGATAGCAAGCGGGGGCACCAGTGTGCGTGCGTGGCGCGCTCTAGCGCAACAGTCGCTACCGGAGCGCGGGCTCGCTAGGCTCGCCAGGCTGGCTTACCGGACTGTCGCGGCAGCATACGCCCCTCAGCCGAATTTTGAGATTGCCGCCCCACAGCAAGTGACCGTGCAAGAGCGCATGCCGTTCCTTCAATTTAAAAAAAATGAGCGGCTGAACCGCGACTGAGGGTGTCAGACAATTAACGACGTTTACAACGCGAGCGAAAAACATCGACCGAAACGCTGAACTACCTCATCGCAGCTCCCACAAAGACAGCCTTCTCTTCTGGGAGTTGCAGAGATTTGAGCGGCTTGTTTTCAGTGTATGTGAGACCATTATATTGGGTGAACGACAAAATTATATAAAAAGGTTAAATCGCGCAATAAACCAAAATTTCACTTTAATTGAGGGGCTAAAATAAGAATGTTGATATATTTGTATAAAGTTTTTTTACACACACACAGGGCACTAGCAGTGACGCGAATGATTCCCTGTCGCGGGAGTTCCTGTTATCGCTTCGCTAAGTGGCTCTGCTCTGGCACTCCGGTCGCGCTGAGCGGACCCCCGCAATGAAGAACACCGTCAGAAATGGTCAGCTAACACTCTATATTCTGAAGCGTTGTGCTCCGTTTCTGCGAACCAAAAAAACGGCACCGTTAAGTTGAAACCGGAAGGCCGGCCAACCGCTAGGGGTGCTGCTGTTGAAAACTGTAGCGGATGTAGTTTAGTGGATAGAGTATCTGCCTTCCAACCGGCGTTCATGAATTGAAATACCGGCTTGGAACAATTTTTTTGTAGGTGCTTGTAACGAACGAAAAATTCATTTGGAAGCAGGCTTTAGGTGACGATAAATTCAAGTGTTTTACAGCGGAGCTGTATTACCCTAGCATTTCATACATTTTTCGATTCTCTCATTTTAAAACTCCTTGGGGTCAAGCCATTTTGAATCACCTGTATTAAATATAAAGTTCGAGACATTCCTTGATGCGAGGAGTTTGTGGTTGGGCGCTTGTTTGCTTGTCTGCTTGCAAGTAGCGGCTGCAGAGTTTGCAAATGCGCCTTACGTTAGACGCGTTTCACGCGTAACGCGGAAGGGAATCGCAAGGCAAATTTTGAGAACGCGTGGCGGAAGCAAGGTGCCCCATATAAAATTTGATTTCGTACATGAGAAGAAAAATTAAACATAAACTAAATACCAATATCAACGGAAAATAACCTAAAAAATTAGTACACAGTAGACGCGCACGTAAAAAATCTTATTCCTTTACTATGCTTTCTTTAGAGACGTACTGACAAAACATTTTTAAGGCGCCAAGTTAAACCGGGCCAAAAAAGGGAACCCCAATAATAAAAAATTACCGGGTGGCATAGCTCGGCTATGCCAGGATATACGTAGCGTGAGCTAAGGTTCAGGTGGGTATTCTTAGCTTTTCTGGTTGTCTAGGATTAGCTGATTGCCTTGCGTAAGCATGACAATTAGCTAATCCTAGACAACATGCTGCTAAAACTATTTCCAATCCAATCCATTCCAGTCCAGTCCTGTCCAGTCCAAACCAATCCACTCCAATTCAGTCCAGTCCAGTCCAGTCCAGTTCAGTCACGTACGGTCCAGTGCAGTCCAGTCACTGCTCCTCGCGCATGCGCAGCACGGCTCTCCAGGAGCCACGGGAAACCACTATCAAGCGGCTACGGTGCACCATCAGACTTGGCTACCGGGCAACGGAGGCGCACAGCTGGGCACGCGCCGGCGCCAGTGTGACTGCTGCGGCTGTGACGTCACTCTCTGGAATGCGCACACCGGCGAATGTGCAGACCCAATTCTCTACACACTCGTACCCCAATTGGATTGGTTTTTCAATTAAATCTAATACAATCGAATTTATTCAAATCCAGTTATTCAATTCAATACTATTCAATCCAAATCCAATCCAATCCAATGCTCCTCTCGCTTCCGCAGCACGGCCCTTCAAGGTCCACGCAATACTGCTCAACCTCGGCCAGTGTAGCATACGCGACAAAATCAATTTTAAAGTGTGCGGAATGAAACCGAGCAGTCAGCGGAGGACCTCACGCAATCAACAATCCCGGGATGGGGAGCAAATAAACAACGTCCACACACTTTACGACTTTGTGTTGGCCGCTTCCGCACTTCCGGTGTTTCTCGCCGGCTCGCGGTTCCGAACAATGGTCGGTACTTTTTTATTTCGACAAACGAACGATCCGATCGTTGGCAGCGGAGGCGCCGGCCTTTTTGTTGGCTCATCGGGTAGGTGGCCACAACCTAAGTTCTGCAGCGACTCCAGGCACTCTATTTTTATTGCTTTTGTTACACTGGATGCGAAAACGCGCATACGACACAAAAAGCACCCTGACCGAGCCTCACGGTCACCGCGCGAGTGGCGGCTACGGCCATGAAGTGGCGCAGGCCAGCGCAGGTAGCTCGAGCGCTAGCTTGTTACCGCTGCACAAAATGGGACTCAAGTCCGAAACAAGGGAGCACATACGATGAAGGAGTTAACGATGCGATGGCGGATTGCAATAAAAATCGTGATCTGTACGGCTTACGAGAGCGGGAATCGAATATCCGCCGCTGTGTCAATTCTAACACATCTGTAGGCACACCTGGAGGCAGACCGGCCGGCTGCTCCCAGTACGCGTACCCCCAGCCATTGTCTCGAGCGTCGCACGTATATCCTAGTTTCGGTAGTAATCTGCGCACGCGGCACCTGAATCACGTCCGCGACCACTTTTTAATTAGGAACCTGACTAGCTCAGTACGCAGGGGCATCATGAGAAACTAACGCCGACGGGGAATCGACAGGCGTACGGCAGCTCTGCTTCGGGATATATGACCGACGTTGGCGTGGGGAGCTTTGTTAATACCACATACAGCCTTTCACGAATCTGCTGAAACCGATACTGGAACTTCCCGTATTAAAAACATCGTTAATTAAACAAACATCGCGCGCTCACGCAAACGAGGTTTGTACACGCTATAAATAGATGATTAGTTACTTATCCCAACGAAAAAAAACAAGATGCAAATGTTTGTGTCCGTGCTCGTTTAACTGGCAATCTTTCATTGGGCCTCTGTAACAGCAGGTGTTTCGGTGCCGCCAACACAAACATACTGCACGATGACGGATCACGTTGTCCTCAAAGCTGATGGAGAAGCCCTCTACGCTTGTTGCAGTGCTTTCAAGAGAAAAATAAGTCTCGGCGGAATTATGGGAGGATTGCATAATTTCAATGCATCCCCGAAGATACAAAAAATTTCCTTGTCTTTCGTGTGGCACATTTCGTTCTATCCCTGCCCAGAGTTTTTACGCAGAGTGTAAGAAATGGTTCTGATCACTCCAGGGAACCTATTTGTTCATCAATGTATAACCTTTCCTTTAAACCTGCTTTTAATGATACATCTACCTCCCAGGTCTTTTTAAGTCCCCAACCCTTTCTGCACCTCTCTTCGCCAGGATCGAGGAGCAGGTGTCCGAGCTGGCTGGCTCCATTTTAGATACGTATAAAATATCCTGCAGCACGCTTTTACCTCTATGGCAAGTTCGCCGTGTGTTATGCGACTTGTCATTCGTAAAAAGTGAGGAAAAGTGAGTTCCAAGAAGCGCAATTCTGAACCACTTCTTGTTTTTACAGGTTAAAAAAGACTGTGCAGAATTCTAAAGCGACGCGTCCAAAACATCCTCCACCGTGTCGTGTGCTACGCACGGGCCCAAGTGTACTTACACTAGGACTATGAATATAAACACCAGTATGTTTTCGGCAACGGCGTATGCCGTTTTTCTCCTTGCAAGTCATATCACTGAACTTAATGCCCCTAAGTCTTAACTTAAACCGACTCGTTGAGTCCGTGCAATCATTGTAATCCACAG
The DNA here is from genome assembly GCA_013339765.2 of Haemaphysalis longicornis. Classification (NCBI taxonomy): domain Eukaryota; kingdom Metazoa; phylum Arthropoda; class Arachnida; order Ixodida; family Ixodidae; genus Haemaphysalis; species Haemaphysalis longicornis. The sequence goes on along the minus strand of CM023453.1, from coordinate 168,616,763 downwards.
TCATCCAAAACTCCGTCGTCAACTTCGTTTTAAAGACCATTACCTCTGTATATGCCTCGAAACTTGAACTGGCTATGTGTTGGGTCCCTGGCCACTATTCGATAGCCGGTAATAACACCGCGGATCACATGGCCGCTCTGCTGTACTTACAAATACACTGCACATACCACAATACAATACATGGCAAGCACACAATACATGGCACGCATACTGTTATACAGACAGACAAGTTACACCCTATACAACCACACATGGGACCATACATTACGAACACACGCAACAGACACACGGAAATCGCCTTGACCAGGGTAGGTGATTTCAATGACACGTGCGGAGCAGGTGCGGGGAGGGCCTATCTGTAGGGCACATACTATCCAAATGCAAAACTATTGACACAATACGACACAACCACTTCAGAGGACTCCGCAGGCCACACATTCCACAACACCCATCGTTGTTTTTGTTTGCGACGCAACGGTTTCTGTGAAACGAGTTTTTAAGTATTTATCAGAAGGTAATTTTGTAAACCTCAATTCTTACCATGCATAATCAAAACTGGCCCTATACACCAGACATCACCATCGTATTTAATTGGCTTTAGTGTTGGTCTAATCGTTTTAATACATGACGTTTTGTGGTAGTCAGCTTGTTTTGGCGCTCTTTGCCCAAGCCGGCCTTGCGCAACAAATTCCGACAATTGTCATTATCATCATAGAAACAAAAAAATTTTGGAAAGCCGGGCAACCCCTGCTCCTTCTTTCCTTCCTACGGCAGAGGCCATCATGCTTCGTGTGGATGCGCCTTTAGGTAGGGCAAGGGAGAAAATGGGAAAGCGTACAATCGTTATACCTTGCCAATGGACAACTTAACCGCTTTGCCGCAAGCAGATACCACTGGCGTTCTAAGACCAGTTGTTTGCAGTGATAATTCTCTCTAAGCATTCAATCAGTTCCTGTTTGGCACGCAGACAATAATGTATTTTAAGTTGATGTGTTTCTAAAAAATAAGTAACTAGCCATATTCCCGGATTCGGGCCCAGGGACAACGAGTGGCAGGCTTTGAATGTATCCACTGCACTCCTTCATCTCCAGTATTCTACATCAGCGCCCCTTGCATATTTCCGTTTTCGTTTTTTGGCGTAGGTGCCTACCACTGAAAATGCCCTTGCCTTTGCCACTATTGCAATACTCTAGCTTACTACCACGCGGTTATGACTTTACAGTAGGGGTATAGCACAATTGGCTAGTTTTAATTTTTTTTATTTTTCAAATAAATATTTCCAAAGATATCACAAATGCACGAACAAAAGACTGCAGCTACAACGCATAATATCAGTTTTAAGTGACATTCACGTGGTGGAAGCTAATTTCCTACGCCCCGCCTTCATCCATATCTTGTTGGAGGTGGCCGCGGCGTCAAAAAAAAAACACTTTGTCAAAGGTGCACGATCGAACCTGGCTTTACAGTGGATTCAAATGGGCAGCGAGGACGTAAAGCTCTCCCTCCATCCCAGCAGAGTACCCCATGTGAATACCATATACGGAACAGAGTGGCCTAAGACACCACACAAACACTTCCTATTTATTCTGTCACTTCAATAAACACGTCCCCAAGTCTTCAAACAAGTGTTCATGCTACTAGTAGTAAATAAAGTTGGTATCATGCGGTGCCTAGGCTATTGCAAAGTCAAGCCCGTGCTATAGGTCATATTTATACGTACAACGGATGGTCTTGAACAATTAATTTTCTGGCGCCCGAGAAACTTTGTTTCAATCTTGAGAGCATAACACTCAAGATTTAAAGAACATCTTCCCTAGCGCTGCAAGCACTCTCTTCTCCATTTGCTTTTCTGAATGCACACGAAAATTTTACTATTTATACATATGTCCGCTACCCCTCCCAAAACCCTTTTGCTCTTTTGTGGGTGGTCCTTGCAAGAATTGTGGTGTTTTTCACAGGCAGGCGGCATGCTTGCCCCATCTTGCGTTGCTGATCGTCCATGCAGCGACTTGGAAACTGGTTGCATGCCAGGTGCTGCTTCTTGTGTTGCCTGCTGGTCTGGTACTTGCAGTGTTGACGCAGCTGGTACCTGTAGCGAACTTGATGCAACTGTTTGAGGCCTTGCAAGGCTTTTGTACGGATGTTTAGAGCAAAAATATGCTCTCTTGACATCCAGCACACTAACATGCTTAACTACACAAATTGTTTCAGCAACATAAGATATTAAATGGCTCTGGCTTTTCGTAAAAACACAGTTACGATCAGCTGCTTGCTGCCGTGTTGACGTTGAATAAAGCAAAGAGAAGACACTTACACTGAGCTCCCAGGAACCAAACAATGTTTAAAAGGTTGTGTGTTAACAAGACATGACTTTAGCAGTTAGTTTATTCAAGACTGAACAGGCACCACACAAAAAGGATATATGCTTTCAACCTATTGCGGAACAGCTTTAGAACAACGAATGCATGAAGTCAGCTTGTGTAGTATAGAAACGGTACCGCAGAGGCACTGTTTAGTTGCTATTTAGGCAAGCACCGCCTTATCAGCAATATTTACATTGTTTGACACATTCGAACGCACTTTCAAACTGTTCCTTCGCCTCGACACGCGTGCATGCGTGGCACACTAAAAAATAGTAAGCCTTCAATTTCACACGCGTTCCTGGCTACATCTGGGCGTGACACCTCGTTGGCACTGTCTTTATGTAGGTGATGACAGTTATCACAGAAGAGCAGTCTTGTGGGCTAGCAACGTACACCTACGGTGCTTAGATATATCACTGCGCGTTATTGGTCATCCAATGAAAATATTTTACACGAGAATTTTCACAGGGGTAATAACTCCCGTAAAACGCAGCCCACTGCTCCAGTTTTAACAACCTGCCTGCCTGCCTCTCCTAGCAAGAAGGGGCCGCCTTCTGGCTGGTTACCATGAATGAAGTACGAATATTTTTTTAGCTGTGTGGCCTGATAAGATACCCTGTTTCCGGGGGTGTAGCCGGGGGGGGGGGGCACACCGGGCCCATGCCCCCCCTTCCCCGAAATGTTTCGTTCCAGGCTGGGGTACAGTTTAAATAGCCTGAAGAACCACCTGAAGCCGCAGAACCTGCAGTTTTAAGGACATTCTTGCTCATATAAAGCTGAAAACAAGGGCTACGTCAACGTCTGATCCCTGCGCCAGCTGCAGACGCCGTACATGTCAACATATACGGCCCAACTGCATTTTGCGCCGCATACACAGAGCTGCGCCGGAACCTGCCGCGAGCTGATCGAGGCAGTCCCGTTGTTTCGCTGGCGGAACAGCACGACCTGGAAAGGGCGGAACAGCAGGAACATCCTGATATAGGCACACATGTGGTCTGGACTTTAGCGTGTCATTCCTTGTCTTTACAATGGTACAAAGTGTAATAACATGACCGAGCATGTCACTGTATTTTTTTCACTCAACCAGCAATCCTTGATATGTTTATTTTTTTACCGACATCGCATTTTATTTACTATGGTAGTTCCAGAATCCATGCTGTATGAAAGCACTGCTCTGCCCATCTTGTATTTCCTCCGCATAAACAAAATTTTACAATTACCTTTATTGCGGAGCTTTGTCTTTTTGGAAATATTCCTGTGGGTGATTCACCTCCCTCTTGGTTAGAATCAGCATTTTGTTTTTGCTTACCCGAATTTTACTGAAGCCATATCTGTTCGATTTAACGAATAGAAATAGCATTAAATTCAGGAAACGTGCGTCAAGCTCAATGTTCAACATCAGTGCAATAAAATGTTCCGCTAAGCGTAAGTTTGCTATTTATGTCACTGGAACAAAAAAAAAATTGCGCCCACCTCCAGTTGCAACGACTGCAGCTCACCTGCTGCATAAGCTCGGTGGACATGTAGAGCAGACTCCCGATACCCCCCAGCGAATACCCACTGCTCAACGCGCGAACATACGGGTGCTTCCCATCCCACGCCATATGCACCCCACGTACAACATCGCACGACGACAGCATCGGACCCGCCTCCTTCTTCGAAAGTACGGCAGTGATTAAACTGCCCTTTACACCGACGCCAGTCCCTACCCCCGATAACGAGCACACGTAGCTGCCGTAGTGCGCTCCGACGCCACCACCCTCGTTGCTTCCAGCCTGCAGACAGCATCAACGAGCACGGCAGAAGAAGCCGCTATAGCCCTCGCCATCGCTCACGCTACGACTCCAACTGTCACGGTGCTCACGGACTCTCAAGCTGCCTGCCGCCGCTACGCTCAAGGCAGAATTCCACCCTAGCACTCCACATCCTGTCCCAACGCCGCACTCTACCGTTAACCCGCATCGTGTGGACACCGAGCCACACATCCCTCCCTGGGAACGAAGTGGCTCACGCCACGGCCCGCGATCTTCTTACCCGGGCCCTCCCAGACGAGGCCTGCCGCCCCAAACTAGAGCATGGTCCCCCTGCTCTGACCCCTCTCCAACAAACCTACACCGACATCCTGTACCACTACAGGGCCTCCCGACGCACTTATCCCCCTCCTCACCCTTCGCTCTCCGTTACTGACGCCCGCATCTGGCGAAGACTTCAAACTCACACATACCACAACCACGTCGCCCTTCACCGCATCTCCCCCACCTGGTATACACCCAACTGCTCACGCTGCGACACTCCCAACACGACCCTGCACATTGTCTGGATGTGCCCACTGAACCCCCAACCACCCGATCCCCCTTCTGTAGAGCGATGGGAGAGCGCGTTGCGCAGTTGCCAGCTCGAGGACCAGGAAGCCCTGATCTCTCGGGCGAAGGCGGCGGCGACCCTGCGCGGCCTACCGGAATAGGATGGCCACCCACCGCTCCTAACTCTTTCTCTCCCCCTCCCCTCTCCCTTTTTCTGAATAAACGTTTTCCTCCTCCTCCTCCCACCTCCCCGCGAGGGGAACCCTGTGTAGATGCGAAGCATCGTGGGGTTTACTTGGTGCTTCCGTTGCATTGATTCTGAAATTGCCTGAAACGTGTCGGCAACGCGTATGATTATTATGTTTTATGATTATTATTATGTTTTATTGGCCAATCTTGCTCAATCTCTCTAAGTGGTATGCTTGGGGCTTCGCTGTCGGCAACGACCTTTACTCCATCATTGTTGCTGTAAGTTAAAGCTTCTTTTCTTTTATTGCAAGTGTTAATCCTTGCCCCATAATGCGTTGTATCAGTAGCTTCTTCACGTAGTTTGAATGAGTCAAGGATATAAGGCGCGTTCGTAGCATTTGATTCTGTCTCGGTTTTGTGGCGCAGTGGGAAGAGCACCATGTACCTCAAGTTCCGCTCACAGGGTCGTGGGCTCGAAACCGGGCGACGCTATTTTTTTTTTATAGTGTAGTGGGAGGCGAGTGGACGGACAACGCCGTATGGAGGGACAAGGCAAATGAATGAGATGCAGTCGCATCTAAAAGCGCTTACAACAGGACGAAGCCGCACGTTTGCTAGCTTCACCACCATAATATACGAATGCGCACACGTACAGTCCACTGTGATTGGAAGGTTAACGCGGGAAAGGTGATGATGTTAGGTTTTCTTGGCCTAAGGGCATCAAGGCCAAAGAGCGCCAGTACTATGGTGAGGATTATTCAAGTGGGAATATAAAGTACAGAATATATAATAAAAGGTATCTCAAATTTCTGTTTAAAAAGAATTGGTGTAGAGGGCCAAGTAAAACTCCCACCTCCCCTCGCGGGAACCCCTGTGTAGATGCGACGCATAGGCGGAGCGGCGAAGGGAACGCGTTTTATAGCGCGCATAACGTTGAGGGGACTGCGTAAGCTGGTCCCAGTCGATGACGACGTTGGCGTACTTGTAAAGGGGGCGTGGACTCTAGGTGTTTGAGCCAAGCGTGGATGTTGCTTCGCCGGAGAACGGCACACCGGTTATATGCGCAGCGCGCCCGAAGGAGAGGAAACCGCGGAAGAGAGAGTACTGCACATGCGCCGGCCCCAGCGCGTCTGCCACGGCTATGACGCAACGTGCCGCGGCTATGACGCAACACAATCCAACACAATCCACTTTAATCCAATCCAATCCAAATCCAACCCAAAACCGAATCCAAGCCAAGCCAAGCCAAGCCATCCAACCCAATCCAATCAAATCAAATCCAATCCAATGCCCCTCGCGAGAGAGTGTTCGTTATCGGAGAGGAGAGGGGGAGCGGCGGAGAGCGCAGCTCGCGCGGCGAGGAGAATGGCAGAGGGGGGGACAACGCCGACAACAACGACGACGACGCCCGGGGGGACAAGGCGAGTGAATTAGATGCTCTGCATCTAAAACAATTGTCACTATGTCAGGAATTTTCTACGTGCACCCCTTGCCACCGTCTTTGCGGTAGCAGTGAGAGGCCCTACCGGGTTCTAGCGTGCGATGGTGGTTTGGCTCACGGGTGATATGACAGATACCTGAAAAAATCTACGTCTGAGAGGTACTTAAAAACACGGTTAAAAGAGAAAAATGGCTCGTCTGATAAAAACAGCAATGGGTGTTGAGGGATCATGCCTGTGTACAATTCTGGAAAATGAAGATTTCTTTGCAGTTCAAGTAGTTTGCATTCTATCAGTTCGTGAATGACTGAAAGCAACCCTCCACACCTCAAGCAGCGTGGCTGTTCTGTTCCTTTCAATAGGTACGCATGTGTAGCATGGGTATGGCCTATGCGCCGTCTACAGAGAGTAACCTCTGTGATCCTGTCCCGTTTCTCAGGGATCGATCTACCTAACTTGGGTTTTACCATGCGCAATTTGTTTCCTGTTTGCCTATTCCAATTTTTCCTGCCATTGGTTGCGCAGCCTCTTACATACGTACGCTTTAAGATGCTCGTACGGGACGCTTTTAATATCTAGGTCACTCCAAAGAGCTGCAGTTACAGCATGCCTGTCGCTTGCTCATTTCCGTCTATGCCACAGTGACCGGGGACCCAACCGACTGTGACTTCAAGTTTTTGTTTGTGGGCTGAGCACAGTAGTTTTAGCAATTGATTAAAGACTGGATTTTTTTGTAACTTTCCTGACGAAAAAACCTGCACAGCACTTTGAGAATCAGTAAATATCACTGACTTTTGGACATTGTTCTGAATATATATTTCTACAGCCAATACAAGGCCGTGTGTTTCAGCAGTGAATACGGATGTGCCTTTAGGCATAGTCTTTGACATAGAAAAGTTTGAACCATGTGCAGCACATGATACTGCACCAGCTGACTTGGAAGCATCTGTGTAAACTCAGATGCTCTGTACTTGTTCTGCAAAAGCAAAAAATGCTGCAAAATTTAAATTTTCCCTTCCTAGCGGTTCTTTTGTCAATCTTCATAAAAGAGAGATCACAAGAGATAGAGCAAAGATCCCATGAAGGGACAAGGTCAGCAAAGCTGGTTTTCTGAGCGTCAGTGAAGGATATTCCCAGGCCTGTGGCCAGTGCCCTCACCGACAGAAGAAATGGCTCAGCCATGGCAGGCCCCTTTTCAAAAAGCTTGATTGCCTGGTTACCTAGAGTGCTGTTAGGGTGTCCGGTCAAGGATGTCACTTTTAGAGCAAAATTTCAACCCAGTGTACTTCCGCTGTGTTTCAAGAGACCACTGATTGGCTTCCACATACAGGCTTAAAACAGGGCTTGTTCGGAAAGCACCTGTAGCCAGACGAAGGCCAAGATGGTAGACAGGGTCAAACATCTTTAGTGGTGTTCTCGCGGCAGATTGATAAACAAGACACCCGTAGTTGATGCGGGACCTCACAAGGCTATTGAATAAGGCCAATAGGCACTTTGTGTCAGTACCCCAAGACTGGTGTGAGAGGACTTTAAAGGATTCTACTGTATCCAAACATTTAACTCTAAGGCGTTTGAGGTGTGCAATGAATGAAAGTTTGTCATCAAGCACAACCCCAAGGAACGTGTGCTCCTTTTTTACCGGTATGGGTGTATCATTGAGTGTAATAACGGGATCTGGGCGGATACCACGCTGCCTAGAGAAGACCACACACGTGCTTTTTTCTGGGTTAAAACAGAAGCCATTCTCACCTGCCCATTTTGGAAGTTTGTTTGCAGCTAGTTGGATTTGCCACTCACAAATTGACATATTACATGATTTAAAGGAAATGTGCACATCATCAACATATAGTGAGTAGGATATGGAGCGAGGCAGTGGAGTTCCTAAGAAATTCATTTTAACAAAAAAAAAGGGTGCAGCTGAGCACACCACCCTGCGGCACTCCATTTTCTTGGACGAACATCTTCGAGATGACATTTCCAACCCTAAACTGAAAGGTGCTCTCCGAAAGGTAATCTTTCAAACTGTTCAGCATGTTTCTACAAACTCCAAGGCGGCGCAGATCACAAAGAATATCATAACGCCAGGCTGTGTCGTAAGCTTTCTGGAGGTCAAGAAACCTGATAAACAATGCTGCTTATGAACAAATGCATCCGTGATGTAGGATTTAATAGCCACTAGGTGGTCTGCTGAAGATCAACCAGAGCGAAAACCCGCCTGGCGATTGTCTAAAAACCATGGTACTCAAAAAAGTAGATAAGGCGACGGTTAATTGTTTTTTCGAAGACCTTGCATAAGCAACTGGTCTTAGCGACCGGTCTAAAACTAGTTGCAAGTGATGGATCTTTCCCCTCCTTTAGAATCAGCACCACAATGGGTTCTTTCCACATTTTTGGGAAAACTGCCCTGCACGCCAGATCTTGTTAAAGAACAGTAAGAGCGCTTCTAGCGTGTCGTGGTGCAGGTGCTTAACCCATGGTATATGTTATTCGGTCTCGACCTGGTGATAATTTACCACAAGTAGTGAGTGCAACTTTAAGCTCCGGCATAGTGAAGGGGCAATTATACCCTACCTCAAACTGCCGTTTGTCACGTACGATCTTCCGTTCCTCTGCATTCTTGTGTCTCAGGAAATTATTTGAATAGTGAGCTGAGCTTCATACATACTCGAAATGCTTGCCTAGGGCATTCGCTGGGTCTTGTAAAGTGTCTCCACTTGTGCTGACCAAAGGGTGCGTAAGAGTGTTACTTCCTCGGAGTGCTTTGATTCTCCTTCATACTTTCCGCGTGTCAGTATATGATGTGATTGATGACACAAAACGATTCCAGCTTTCTCTTTTCGCAATACGCCTATCCTTCTGCCCTTGGCCTTTGCCCGCTTGAAAAGTACCAAGTTTTCAGTCGTTGGGCACCTACGCAAGACACCCCATGCCTTATTCTGTTCCCTTTCGGGCCTGCCTGCAATCATCATTCCCCCCAAGGTTTTGGCTTAGTAACCCTACTAGAAGAATCTGGGGGATGGACTTCAGCGCAGCTTCAATTATATGGGTGGACAGAGTCTCAGCAGCTTCGCCCAAAACCGAGGTTGTCTATAAGTGTATAGTGACACTGAGAGAGCTCTTTGAATTTTTTCCAGTCTGCGGCCTCCTCCTTGAACTTTTGTGGGCATGGAGTGTTGTCTTGTTTATTGTCTAAAAACTTGAGGCTTACTGGAAAGTGGTCACTTCCGTACAGGTTATTAATGACCTTCCACTGGAGTGCTGGAAACAGAACTGGAGAGGCTATGGCGAGATCTATGCAGGAGTACGTGCATGTGTTGTGTTATAATATGTTGGGTCTTTCTTGTTAAGTATGCACGCTCCAGATGACAGCAGAAACTTTTCAACGAGGCTTCCTCTAGCATCCGTGCGTGCAGAACCCCAGAGTGGGTGGTGAGCATTACAATCCCCAACTAGCAGACACGGCTCTGGCAGCTGATCAACTAATGTTTCAAACTCCATACTAGAGAGCCCGTGGTCTGGAGGTATGTACAGTGAGCCTGCTGTTACCAGTTTATTAAAGATAATGGCTCGTAAGGCTACAACCTCTAAAGTGGTCTTTAGCGGTAAGAACTGGCATGGCACTGATTTTTGCACGATAATCGCAACTCCTCCAGAGGGGGGTGCATGCAGCCATCTCTGTCTTTCTTAAATACTGAGTAGTTCTTTAAGACGTTTCTTTGGTTCGTCCTCAAGTGTGTCTCCTGGAGACACATAATACTTTTTTGGTGTTGTGACAGCAATTCATAGATATCGTCTTAATTTTTTAGGAGGCCTCTGCAGTTTCATTGGAATACATTATCAGTTACCATCAGCTTATGCTGAACAAGGATTAAGGAAGTGCCATGCCGTCACCCTCCCAGGCTCAAGACACCTTCCCAGGAGCCGTGATCCTAGGTGGCTTTTGCTTTGAGCGGTCAAGCGACGTGCCGCGCGCTATCGGCGACCGCGCAACGGAGGGCTTGGCGTTGTGTCCATGGCCTTTTTGCGAAGGGCCCCGTCAGCAGGGCTAGGCTGGCTGGTTGCGGCAGCCTTCCCCCTCAGCAGGGACCGGCACTGAGTGGGGAGAAGGGGCCCAGCGTTGGATCAAGGGGTGCTGGGGCAGCCCTTGACGCTTCTTTTGTGGGATGTGCAGTGGCCTTAGCCACCGGCACTGAAGGGGGGTTGGGGGGTCCCTTGGGGCCTCACTGGGAGGGTTCCAAGGGGAACTCGAACCGAGTGTAGCGCCGCCCCCCGTCGCGCTACATCGGCAAAGGGTAGTGTGTGTCAGGAACAGTCTCTGTCGTGCTTCCCTAAAGGTAATGTTTTCCTTATACTTCAGAGCAATTATTTCTTTTTCTTTCTTTTCCCTTGCGCGCACAACCGCGAGTACGCGGGTGCTCTCCCTTGCAGTTTACACAAATGGAGTGGAGCTTCACAGATGTCAAAGGAGTGGTCGGGGAGGCTACACTTTAGACATGCTGCCTTGCCTCGGCAGCTCAATGAACCATGGCCAAATCTTTGGCATTTATAGCAGCGTCGGGGGGTTTTGGGAAAATACAAGCGGAAAGGGTTTTTTAAAGTAGCCTGCCTTGACAGACTCGGGCAGTAAAACTGGTCGAGAATGTGAGGATTACACGCTTGGTCGAGATTTCCTCCCCATCTCTACGTATTTTGATTTGTTGAACATTCACAACATTCTGTCCCTCGAACCCTTTCCCGGAGTTCTTGCTCAGACAAGTTTTGGAAAATCTTCATCAGAGATAACACCTCTGGTAATGTTCATGGATCGGGGGGGACTGATGCTCACAGGATTGTCCCAACAGTGGTTATTTTCGTCAACTTGGCACACTGAGCTGCGTCGTGCACTTCTAAGAGAAGGTCACCGCTTCCCAACTTGCTTACTTTATAGTCGCCGCCTAGTTCATTTGTTCAAGGATCAACCATTGTGAACCGCTAGACGTGCTAACCCAGCAGCGTACTTTGTTTGCTATTTGATATTCGTGTAGGTGACGTTATCAATTCCTCTAAGCCTTGACTGCCTAGGAGGTGTATATAGCAGAAGTTCGGTGAATCGTTTACACAAATGTTAATATAGTAACGCCAATATAATTTTGGGTGTTATAAAATTCCGGTAACTTAGATTACATTGCCCAATCTCAGCTGAAAAGTGTTCTGTTCTATTTTCAGGTGAAGTATTTAATATTCCTGAGATTTTGCTTGTGGGGAACTAAAGCTCGCGACGTATAGTCAGATGGAACCTCGACGAAGAGTGATTCACACCATTTAGACAAAATATTTACGTCGTTCCTAACAGTATATGGAACAAAAGAAAGGATGTATAGAGACCGGGTGGTCGTTGCAGGGCACCACCGTCGCTTAAGTGAACAGTGCCACCCGTGGTGAACCGCTCGTCAGTGGAATGGCGCTGGCGGTCAGCGCAGCGTTGTTGTCCTTTGGCTTCCTGTCGTTCTGTTTCGGTGCGGCTTGCAAAGCGTAGATAACTGCAGTGCCTTTTTTTCAGTTCGGTTAATCTTGATCGTGGAGCTGACCTTTGCAACGCATGCCACTTGTGTGATTTAGGCCCATACAGTCCATACTCAGTAATTCCAATAGCAAGCGATGCTCGAAGCGCCAATGTGGAAGTCAAGTGGGAAGTGCAAGCCCGTTTTTCCCCACTTTCTTTCTTTCCAAATTTTTGTTCTGTTTCAATGACCTACCATATACTCCCCTTTGCTTTCCGAGGTTTTCTTGACCACCAAACTTTATTTCTGTCTTATTTTCAATTAGCCCCTCATTTCCTATTCTGATTCGCTACATGCATAGCGAGGGCCTCTCTTCTGGCAGTCTTGGTGCCATAGGAAGCTTAAGAGGGTTCAACTCTGGTCGACCACTCTCGACATGTCGTAGACACTCGAGTCACGGCCCGGGGGTTAAAAGAAGGTCCCCTTCACCCCGAGAATCCGGAGTGGCGCTGGCAACCACCCCCAAGTATACGAAAAATTATATTGACATAAATACTCCAGAAAGTGGAGGGTAAAAATAGCCCCGCCGGTAGCGTAGTGGTTATCTCATCAGACCGGTATTCTGGATGTCGTGGGTTCGGATCCCACCTGGTGGGCATTCTTTCTCCACTCTCTTTCTTTCCAAATTTTGTATCGGTTGCACTGATCTACCATATCCTCCCCTTGGCTTTCCGAGGTTTCTTGAGTGCCAACTTCATTTCTGTCTTATTTTCAACGAGCCCCTAAGTTCCAATTCTGATTGGCTATATGTATTTAAATAAATAAAGAATATACAGATATATATATATATAATATATATATATATTATATATATATATATATATAAGAGAGAGAGAGAGAGAGAAGAGACAGAGAAGGTGCGAGAGAGAAAATAAATACACACAGAGGGGGAAGGATATTTTGGAAACAGTGGCGAGCACAAAATTGTAGAAACATTTGAATAAGTCCGCGGTCTCGGCATAATTGTAGAGTAGTCTGGGATACTAATTGTCATATTATCGGTTGCCAATATTTAGGAAAAGTCACTTGCCTTCTTCAGGACCAACACGAGTATCCCTGGAAGGCCTTACGAGTAGTATAAACAGCAACAGGCGGGGGCTTCACCTTGGCTGCAGCGACGGTAAGGTCTATGTTACGGCGAGGGATAGGTTTTCTGGGTTTGATGTCGTATAATCAGTTTCGCCTAAACCGAATGAACAGAACGATTGTGTACCCAGTCGAAAAACACAACAGAAAAATACGACAGAATGATCCTGTGAGGGAATGGGACATTCTGTAGTCTGTAGTAAGTCCTGTCCTGTAGTCTGTTGTAAACCCTGTCCTGTAGTCTGTAGTAAATCCTGTCCTGTAGTCTGTCGTAAATCCTGTCCTGTAGTCTGTAGTAAATCCTGCCCTGTAGTCTGTAGTAAATCCTGTTCTATAGTCTGTAGTAAATTCTGTTCTGTAGCCTGTAGTAAATCCTGTCATGTCTGTTTTCATAGTAAATCTTGTCATGTCTCGAATTTCAACTTGTTTTGCAAAAAAAATTTACTTCCCGTGATGTTTTTCTATTAAGTACCTGAAGTATGCAGGATGTGCATAAAAATTTCAATAAAAATATGACCAACAAACATGAGCATTTGGGGGCATTCTTGCCTTTCTGGAACAAGCTTAAAATTGTTTTCAGTGAATAACTGATTTCAGAAAGCTGTACCAAAAGGCAATGTAAGCTTCGACATGGTAAAAGGCGCACTAGACGGGGACACAAGAAAAGACAGTGACACGGGACGAGCGCTATTCCCGTGTCATTAGCGCTCGTCCCGTGTCACTGTCTTTTCTTATGTCCCCGTCTAGTGAGCCTTTTACCATGTCGAAGTCGTATCACCAACAGCGTTACTAGCCCAATGTTCTGCGGTGCAATGTAAGCAATGCAACGAGTGGTACATTCATGCATGCAATACAAAAGTTTGATGTTACGCAGACTGCACATGCCTGATGCATGTGCAGTCGCGTAAACTCGTGCACACGCACACTGCACACGCGGAAACTCGTGGATCCGGCAGCCGCTGGAACGTGACGCTGGAACACGCCGGAGACCACGCCGTCTCCAGCGAATAGCGTGGCCGATGCTCGCGCTAGGCCTTTTTTCTTTAATAGCCGTGTAATTACAAACCCGCGTAGCTGTTAACAAGATATACAGAAGTCTTTCCGTCAGGGAAACCTAAATAGCGCTACAAAATTTAGCCAGACTCATTTGGGCACTTTTCAGATGATTTGGCCGTGCTTCTGAAGCACGGCCAAATCGGGTCCCATCATCGCGTTCCGTCAATGACGCTCAATCTGCTCATGAAAGCAAATTTATTCTCCCGGATAGAAAAAAAAATATATTAAACGAGCATGGACAAACGCCGTTCTAAAATTCGTTCCTTATATTAGTTAGGGCCATTAAAACACAAGTAAACAAATATATCTTGAACCTGTTTTATTTAATCAGCAAAACGTGAGAGAACGTGAGAGAATTAAAATGGAAAGTCAATCATTAGCTGGAATGCTTGCCTTGGTGAACCTTGATCCGTTGACAATGCATTCGCAGAGCAAGGCGTGGAAGGGTATCCTGTGGCGAAAAGCGCACGTCTCTATGGTGCTGCACTATCTCGAAGAGTACGCACGCACAATTCCTGCCGCAGGCAGTCACGCAGGGGTCATTGAAAGTTCAGTCGATTGTCGAAGCACATCGCACGTATTCGAAATCACACTGCCTGCGAGATTCGTCGTTTTCACTCGCATCAAAGTGCAATTAATCCCAAGCACCACGGTTAGTCGTCGCTAGAGGAGTCCTCACTTCGAGATGCTTGAAATCCCGACCACTGATCTTGCTTTTACCACAGCTTCCGAAGCTTCAAATGTTGCTGCTGACACTTCGCGGAGACATAAGATGCACGCTTTTACAAAAAGTAACGTGTAACTTCAACTAGGCAAAGCGCCGATTTGAAATGTGAACGAGCCACTCGGCCACGCTGCCACCGCCAAATTTTGAACGAAAGACGAAAAGCAGGAGGGAACAAAGCAGGAGGGAACAAAGGAAGGGTAAGGAGGGAACCGGCCGATCACGAGAACTTGTTTCGCGAGCCCCCTCACCCCTCTCGATTCTTCCTATTGTGGTCTCCCCGTCCCGCGAGTGCTGTCGCGCCGCGACATGCCTTCAGTGGTGACGATGCTTCCCCGAACTTACAATACAATACAATACAATACAATTTTATTTTCCAGAACCTATACAGAACTGGATGGTCTCCTGGGCTAAAAGCTACGCGTCGAGCTTGACAGGGCCCAGGAGGCCACTTTAAGGCAAGTAGATACAACTAAGAACTGTGCACTGACACACCACACACACACACACACACACACACACACACACATTTCTATACAGTTCCTATAAATGTCCAGGTGCATACAATATACATACAGGTAATATATAATAAAATATAAAGGTAAATAAAACTTCTTCCAAAAGGCCGGGCTAGAGGGAAGGCGCGCGTTTTCTTTCTTTGTACATTTATTTTAAATGCAAAGCATTTCTTTAACTCATGATGCCACCCGTTCTAGGCGTCCGTAGTAGTCCGCATCGGTCGCATGTGCGCCCTCTCCCCCGCTCCTCCTCGCCTACTCTCCGCTCGCATCGCGCGCTCTCTCCGCGGTCGGTTCGCGCCCAACAGGTGGGGGCGCGCGCGTCGCGGGATAAACCAACATCTGTGGCGTGATCGTGACGTCGGCATCGTGCGCTCGTGGCGCGATCGTGGCGTGATAAAGGCGGGTGTCGGCGAGGCTGGAACGCACTCATCGCCGCGCTCTCTCGTCAGCAGTTGCCACAAGTGCAACAACATTAACGTAACGCAAACTACTTAACGTCGTGCGCCCCGGAAATGCTCTGCATTTGATCGCGCCCCTCGCGAGGGGGATGTCTTTTTAGTTTGGGATCGCTTATTTTGAACACATCTCGGCAATGCATCGAGTTTACTGGCGCCGTTTTTTTTTTTTTTGACACAGGTAGCGGCAACTGGTTCGCTGTTTTTAAAATCCTATTTTAAATATTTAGGCTTAAATCGACACATGTTTTTGCGTTAAAATAACCAAATTGCGTGCTAAAAAATAAAACAACAGCGCGCAGATTGAAACATTCGGGCTCTCAAAGACAGAATGTCTTTGTCAGAATGTGCACTGCAATTATTACACCACGTCTTCAAAAAGCACGTCTTGCTTATCCTTTATGCGTCCGCTTTGCCGACAGGCTACCCTTACTGCCTCATTCTTTTATCAAAGATTGTCCAGAGTACAATATATGCAATTGCAATTCCCTCAAAGAACCAAAGGAATTGGCGAAGATCTTTATGTATCTATTTCTTTGGTTATGGGGCTACGCTTCGATGTTACAACATTACAGTGATTTGCGCTAAGTTGCGTTGTTAATTTCAAATTTGTAGCGAAGGTTTTTTCAAACACGGCCGGAATGCTAATGGCAGTAATGCAAGAAACGTTCATTACAACAGACGCTTGCGATGCAATTCAACGAGATGACCGAGAATTCAACGAGAAAGTGGGAATTTTCGGCACCGCACGGGCCGCAAACACCAAGTTTTGGAGCATCTGCGTCGATCGCGGCGCTGGAATACAACCAGTCCACCCCTTAAGCGGCGCGCGGCATTCCCGTGTCCAGCCAAGCAGCGGTACCACACTATCCCGTACTATCCTGTTCGTGCTATCCCGTTCGCCCTGTCTGAAGCTCTGTCCTCAAAGGCAATGGCCCTGTGTTATTCGATGCTCTCCAGCAACCACCCCGCGTTGCTGTCGTTCAGTGCGGCGTTTTCTAATGTTTTCTGTTGTCTCCAGCGTATTCCATCGCTCTCTCGATGGAAAATGCGGTCCCCACGTTGATGTTGTCCAGCTCTGCGTTTTCCAATGTATGCCGTTCTTTCCGGCGTATTCCATCGCTCTCCTAATGCTGGAAAACGCGGGGTTTTCCGACAGGGTAAGCAAGAGATTTTGTAGCAATACTGAACAGTCTCTCATGTGACACTTTTGCAATGAATCTAAAATTCTGTTTCAGACTATAAAAATCTGCAGGGACTACAAAATGTTCGGTCGCATGGTAGATAATAATAGTAATTACGGAATCCAGTCGTAGTGGCTGAAGGACAGTCTGTGATGCAACAGAAATTAGTGTAGTGCCTACAGGGTGTTGCACAACAGAAGTTTCTGTAGTACAACAGAAATGTCTCATGTGACAGACATTTTGCAGTTCTACCACAAAGGTTCTTATAGTGGGGCTAAACAATGTCTGTCGCATGATAGATACATAAATTTCTGTCATACGACAGACATTCTGTTGTCCTACTACAGAGATTCCTGTCTCACAACAGACCATCCTGCGTTCCCAACAGAAATTCCTGTTGTGCGACAGAAATGCCTGTCATACGACAAGTTTTCGGTAGTTGTACTACAGAAATTCCTGTCGTATGACTGACCATCCTGTAGTCCCAACAGAAATCCCTGTCCTGCGACATAAATGCGTGTCGTACGACAGATTCATGTCGCACGACAGACCATGTTGTAGTCCCAACAGAAATCCCTGCCTTGCGACAGAAATTTCTGTTGTGCGACAGAAATTCCTGTTGTGTTTTTCGACTGGGTAGGTTCAGGGGTCACATCTTGTCCCTACTGATAGGCAGAAAAACATTGTTCCTTCCGAAATTGCCAAGATTTGACTTCAGCAAATAAAAGGTCAACCTAATGAACTTGTTCTCGCTTCGAACGTAGAAACGCGTTTAGGAGACATGTGTGAGCACTAAGAACGTAATTTGAGCATTCTCATTAAACCACTAGAAAAGAAAGTCTGCGCTCATGGAAGATGTGAATGGCTTGAATTTGAAGAACCCTGTCGAGACAAAAATAGAGCACAATCTCTAAATGGGTACGATGCAATACACTAATGAAGGCATCCCACACTCAGTTCCCTTAGACTTTGTGAATAACGTTTATATGCTAAGCAGTCGTGGGTAATACTTGAAGCGCCTTAACGGGTAGTTTTTGGATAATATTTTTTGGATAATTCTGGAAAGGTAACAGCTACAGCCGGTTTCTGTACCTGGGCTCCCTATTTACATGCATGTGTAATCACAACAGGTAGTAATTTATTACGATTAAAACTTCCGTGTGAAATAACTAATAATAACAAGTGAAGGAGTCATGGCGTAATAGTAAAGTCGCCTGGGCAG
The DNA here is from genome assembly GCA_013339765.2 of Haemaphysalis longicornis. NCBI lineage: Eukaryota > Metazoa > Arthropoda > Arachnida > Ixodida > Ixodidae > Haemaphysalis > Haemaphysalis longicornis. Next base: position 168,598,681 of record CM023453.1, on the reverse strand, counting down.
TAGAGTTTGATATACTTTATTTCGTAATACTTTAGATAACACGAGAGTTCGATCCGTTTTCTGTAATCATACTTCTGTAGATGATCATGCATAAGTGAGCAACGTACGACGTGGAAAACCCAACATAAAAAGACCAAGCTTACACAATTGCCCTAAAAATGGGTATCTAGTCTAAACACAAATGCATTCCTTGGAAGACAGCATAAGGGAAATAGAAGCCGTTTTACTTAAAGTGCTAAGGCCTTAGGAGCGTTTTAACTTTATACATTTTTCCATACGCTCAAAGTCTGGCAAACAATTCTTCAATTCCGGGAATTCGAGTGGTCATCTCAAAGTGCCCACTAAGCCCACCTGCAGCTCTTGTCTACATCTGCATTTCCAAAAATATTCTGCCAATTGCTAACCGACAGATAGAGGTCTTGTAAAAAAAATAAAAATTATGAAAGAGCGGGAATGACATCCCAGAATTTACAATGACGGTGCTATTGACTGGGTGGACTCGCATCATTGGAGGCCAGCGGGAAGAGGTGGGGAGTCGGTAGCGACTCCAGGTATACCAGGCGGGGGCACGTTTATACCAACATAACAACAATACTCAAGCTTAAAGTTGTGGAAAACCAACTAGCCTGAAATAAAGCTCTTCTCTTCGTCATACCCATTTGGCATTATAATACAGGTGTAACGCGGTGCAGACAACTGCATATGAAATACCAGGTAGAATATTGAAAGGTGTCCACCTTCCCGTTAAAGATATCTTAGCAACGACAGCTTTCCCGTCGAGCGCAGTAGATACCGCTACAGAACGGGCTTCTGGGCGGTTCAGCACGGGGAGCCAGCATCCGCTTGCAATGCCGATAACTGTAATCTTTTCCCTCGCCACCAGAAGTGCTACCCCCACTTGTGTCAGCTGCGAAAACTGGGATTCGGTCGACCAGGTGCCCTTTATACAAACTGACGTTGCAAAATCTCTCAATAAGGTATCTCATGATTTGTTATGTGCACTTCTAGCAGCAGTGAACTTAGGCGATAATGGCGTCAAACCCTTCTATAACCAGTGCACTACACCCATTATTGTGAAGTCGTACTATCTCTAAGCCGAATGCGATCAAGTCGTCTGTCAGACATTGCTGGACCCTCTTACTCCTAAATTTTACTTCTCCCTCTCTCTCTCTCTCACCCTTGCTGTTTGTATTGTACCCCGAGACACTTTGTTTTAGCATTCAGCAGAGTCAAGGAGTGTGATGTTTTTTCTTACAGTCACGCAAGAATATGGTGCTTGCTTATGCGGATGACATAGAATTTCTTTTGCGCTTACAAAAGAAGTGCTCAGAAAGCCGTAAAGAGAATGGGCCGTTCTGAGATGTGCGTGGAGTGGGTTTTAACAATACAAAACCAAGGGATCTTCGATCGGACAATGGGAAAACAAACCATTCAGATTCGCTCTAAATATTTGGGATAGTGCACCACATCAGCACCTAAGTTCCTTTATGTTGGGAATGAATGTGTGTTTGTGGTCAAATGGTCAAACACAACCCCTAAAAACTTGTGCTCCTTGTTTACAGGAATAAACACCCCATTAAAATTGATGTTTGGGTCCTGATAAACCTCACGCTTCCTGGAGAACACAACGGCAGAGGTTTTTCCAGGCTTAAGTTTAAAACCATTCTCGTCTGCACAGCCAGAAAGCGTCTTGACGCCCAGCTGGATTTGACGTTCACAGATGGACCTATTACATGATGTAAAAGATATCTGGACGTCGTCTACATACATTGAATGACAAATTGTAGGTGGAAATGCCTATCCAAGAGAGTTCATTTTAACAATGAAAAGATTGCAGCTCAACACTCCACCTTCTGGCACGCCATTTTCTTTACGTGTACCTTTGAGAGTGCACAACCAACTATCACTCGAATGGTTCTCTCCGCGAAGTAACTAGCAAGCGTGTTTAACATGTTACCCGAAACATAACGCCAAGGTATTCTCATTACGCCAAGCGGTGTCATAAGCTTTCTCGAGGTCGAAAAACACTGTTACACAATACAGTTTATGCACGAAGGCATCCTTGGTGTAGGAGTAAAGTGCTACAAGTTGATCCTTCTTTGATCGCCCCTACCTGAAGCCTGCCTGCAACTCTCGAAAAGACCACTGTACTCAGGGATGTACACGAGCCTGCGGTTTATCATCTTCTCGAGTAGCTTGCACAGGCAGATTGTCAGGGCTATGGGATGGTAACTTAAAGGGAACGACCGGTCATTTCTCCCTTCATGAAATCCACTTCAATGGCGTCCCTTTAGGACCTTGTAATATGCCCGAAATCCATATTTTGTTGTATAGATATAGGAGTGTTTAAAGTGTGTCTCTGTGTAGGTGTTCTATCAGTGTATATGTGATATTGTCTGGGCCTAAAGCTGCGGGTTTACACGTGCTCAGATAAGCATTCAGCTTATTCAGTGCAAACTCTGAGTTATAAGAAGTTCTTGACCTATTGTTATCTACTAAAGGCTTCTTTTCGGCAGATTGTTTGTTTTATGAAAGTGTTTGTTTAGTGTGCTGAACTGGAAACGCGTTGGAAGTGTTGCGCAAGTGTGTCAGCCTGGTCTTCGAGTTGTCCCCTGTTGTACTGACCAGAGGCAGGATGTGTGTTTGTTGTCCTTTGGGTTCACGTATTCGTGTCCATACCTTGTGTGTGTCTGGGTATGAGTTTACTGATGATATGAATGAGCGCCAACTGTCTCATTTTGCCTCATGGCGCAGAGGCTTTCCGAACGCCTTTGTCCTTTTGAGCAATAAAAGGTTACCCGACATGGGGTACCGACGGATCATACCCCACGCCTTGTTCTGGGCCTCCCGCGCCTGCCTACAGCCCTAATTCCACCACGGCCTCCTTTGGTTGCGCGGGGAACCAGAGGCATGCGAAATTGACTTCCCGGTGTACTCGACAATGTGCCCCGTCAGTATTTGGGCGGCTTCGTCTACGTGTAAGTGTGCTACGGCTTTGTGTAGTGAATATACTCCATCTGTGAATATATCTGTGAATATACTCCAGTTTGCCTCTGATTCAATAAACCAGTTCTGGGATGAGGGACTGCTTGGGCCTTTACCTATTATGTTAGTGCAGTGGAGAATTGGTCGCTACCTAACGGGTGCATGCCCATACCCCACTCAAGACAAGGAAAGAGTACTGCGGAAATATTAGCCAAGTGAAGACATGAGTATGTTTTGTGTCCTATGTTATGGTATGCAAGCTGTTTCTTGTTGAAAAGGCATGCTCCAGAGAATGTTAAAAACTTCTCTATCGGGTGACCTCGGGCGTCCGTGCGAGAAGAGCCCCAAAGAGAATTGTGGGCATTCAGGTCGCCTGGAGGATGTATGAATCGATGAATGTATGTGACGATGTATGTATCAATCAGCGCCTCGAAGTCAGAGCTCGAATGTGCAAGATCGGGAGGAATGTAAATGAAGCATACCGTTATAAACCTTTGAAAAATTATTGTGCGAATTTTTACAGCCTCAAAGACAGTGTTGAGAGTGTAGCGCGGCATACTAAGAATTTTCGGGCTATTATAGCCACACCGCCCTTAGAGTTGTACCAGCCATTCCTATCGTTTCCGAATGCCATATACCTATGAATAAATTTATGTGCTTGGAATTTAAATTTGTTTCTTGGACAGGCATTTCACTTGGCTGTTTATTATGCAGGATCTCGAACACATCGTCAAAATTGCTCTGTAGGCCTCTGGACTTCCATTGAACAATATTTTCTCTTGCTATTGTTAAGTGTTCAGAGCTTCTAGAGGTACTGATTATGTTTGCACTTTTGGAAGGGGTTTTTTACCTTCTCTACTGGCCTGGACCCCGCAGAATGTTCCTTCGCGGCGACGCAGGCAGAAAAGATGCGATGTCCATCTCATAATCAGATTTGAGGGGGGGGGTACGTACGCGGCGGACCGCACCCCCTGGACGTGGCACCCTTTTCAATGCCCTTCCCTGGAGCCATGACCGCCGAGGTCCTCAGGAGCGCCCCGGGTGGCACAGGCGGTGCGGCGGCGTAGGGAACGGCCTCGGGTCGGGTTCCTCCGTCTCCATCTCCTCCGTGGCTCCGCATGTTCTTCGGGATGGTGGAGAGGAAACAGTGGATGCAGCGGCATCCCCAACGGATGCGGTTGCCACGACAGCAGCTGCTGGCTGAGTTGGTGGTGTGGTGACGGGCTGGGCTGCTTAATGCCACTCAGAGTGGGCAGGACCAAGTCCTACTCGCGGTACTGGGTCCCTGCAGAAATCGGACGCCCCTCCTCCACCCGGCGATCTGCGTTGACGCACTTCCCCAGAGGGGAAAAGTCGAACTTTTTCCGCACCTCTGGGAAGGTAAGGTTTAAAGTTATCTTAACATTGATTAACTGCTTCTCCTGCTTAAACTTTTCACATTGTTGCGGGTAGTTTCTATGAGTTTCCTTGCAGTTGGCACAGTTGAAGGTTCAGATTAGCAGTTTTGGGATGGATGTTCCTGCTGGCCGCACGTAGCGCAGGTACGTCGGCCACGGCAAGAGTTTGTGCCGTGCCCGAACCGTTGGCACTTGAAGCAGCGCTGTGATTTCGGGATGTACGGGTGGGCAGAACAATGTATCTAGCCGGAATTTATGCATTCTCGAAGGGTGGATCGGTTGAAGGTGAGGATAATGTGTTTAGTTGCTGCCTGTTCGTCATCATGGCGTATGGATGTCCGGCTTACAGCTGTGACACCATGGTCCTTTAGGCCTTCCAAAGCGGCGTCATCGCTTTTGGTAATCATAACTGCCTCAGAGATCTCCCTGAGAGCTGTTGAGACTGCAGTGGAGTGTGACCCTGATCTCCAGATCTGCCATACGGGTTTGTTGCAGGATTGTAGATTGCTGCTGAGTTTTTACTTCCACAAACACTTCACCAGTTCTGAGCTTTTTGACGTCGTATGTTTTGCCGATGACACCTTCACGAATTTGTAAACAAGAAATATGGATTGAGAGGTAAGAGGATTTTATTTGTCCACACAATCGAGAATGAGAAAATGAGGATAGTTACCTGGCTTTGAGAGCGAGATCGACGGTAAAGGGGGAAAGGAAACTTCGGTGCGGCCCTTTTCAGAGACCGATCACAATTGGAGGGGAGGTGTTGAAAATACTATACAGGAAAGTATAGAACGAGGGAGCGGGGGTACCTTCTTCATTTTCATTTCCATTTCGTTTCATTTTCCTCTTCACCGCTCTTGTTTGAAGAAGCTCTCCACAGTCGTTTTTTTTTTCGTAGAGTTCGATTCCCTCACACACCTCTCTTCCTTCGCACCCTTCCCATTCCCGCTTACCCTCCCTCTGGCTTCACGTGGTTGCTTTAATTCTTAGCTCTCCCCTTTATTCGCTTTCCATGCTCTACTTCCTACCACATGACGGTGACGCTGAGCGAAACCTGTTGAAATGTGTAAAGATCGCTTCTCACAGTAGGCACGCGCCGTTGATTGTATTGTAGAGAGTATAATGGAAAGATGCAACAAGCTATCAAGCTATCGGGGTATTTGCCGTAATAGCATCGCCCATATGGAAGAGAAAGGCAGGATTATGTCCAATCCAGACTCGGGGATATGCGTCAAAGACGTGCCAGGGGAAGAAGATGAACCCGATAAGCTGCATGCGCGAGAAACGAGCTAGGTTATCCCAACACTCAGACTTGCGTTCCTATCGGCTTCACCCCTGCGAATACACCACCTCAACCGACTGTCGGTGCGTCGACTGTCTCCTTGACAGCATATGTAATACGTATAAGCTATCCGGTCAGTAACGTTTTCACAAGAAATGCGCGCTACGTAACCTCTCGTGGGAGACTGTCCGCCACACTTATAATAAACAAAGTGTGCGGTCATACAACGCTTCGTTCGAAACGGCATTGCGAGCAGACGATAACTGAAGCGCACGCTCCGGCTGCAGACGGATAGGCGTGCGGTAGAAACCTGCGGAAGCTATTCCCGCCAAACCACCTAACAGAAAGGCGAAGTCTGCAAACACGTCTCCACTGTTTATACTGCGCACACAACCGCTGACAGTCGACTGGTGACGGTGGATGGTGCGGTCGACACCAACGCTTCTGTAAAAGCTGCCCGCCGCATAAAACCCCAGCGCACACTGCACTTGCTCCTCGAAGGTCATGGAGTTAAAGCCGCCTCTAAGTCATCGCAAAAGGGGGTAATCGCCAAACGACTGCACAACCATAGCAAAACACTTTTCGAGAGAAACAAATGGGCTCGAAATTCCTGTTTCGTTTAAAAGACCTGTCGGGGCAGAAATATGCGTGCTACGGAGACCATAAACATAACCCACGCCGCAGCAGCGGCCACCACAGGCGTCCCGAGATCACCTCTCCGTGCAAAACCATGCCCAAGTTTCCTCCGAGTTCTAATGTAAATCAAACACATCCAGCCCCTTCGGGGGCGCGGCGTAACAACTGAAGCCACACCCACCCATGGCGCCCACTTTGTTTGGATGTAGCGTCGTAGCCACGAAGTCGTCATTTGGTGCCCGCTAGCAGGGACAAGATCTTAGCACAAAACAAAAATGCACTCGCCAGCCAACTGTAAACCACCGGTGCCACACACAGTAAACGAAAACAAGCCGGATGGGTAGTTTTATTAGCTTAATGCTCCGGTAAATCCTCCAGCAGTACAACGCTTACTCCGTACTGCGGAGTGTATAAAGCACTATACGCCTAAACACTCCGTCAATCAAGTGACGGTGTAAATACGAAGCGATCACATACCATTCCTCGGGCCGAGGACTGAGTTAAGCACATAACCTCCAAAAAAACTGCGGCTTGAGAGATTCACGCCCGGAAAATCTCCGTCCATGAGCGGAGCTACAGGACAAGCCTCGCGCGACATCTCGGCGCAAACGAGGGGGCAGTCGTCAAGATGGCTGCTTCTCCCGGTGGACGTGCAGCGAGACACCGAGCTCCGATATGGAAAGCGTGGCATGCCGCGTGCAGTTTCCAAAAAGTGACGACCTTGCCGCTTAAATGGCACGCGAGGAAGGAATGTATCTGCAAGATCAACCAAGACTGTTCCCGACGTATTGTGTGGTGCGCGATTTCGCTTCGCGGTGGTATAATGTGGCGGTGGGTGCGTGCGGGAGCACGGACGGAAAACTTCAAGTGGCGATCGGATCAACAACAAGCGTAGGACTCGTCGAGGCATAACAGTGTTGCGCTGTAAAAGCAACCAATCTTCCTACACAGCACGGTGATGTATGAAGCGGCAGGGAGGCTTTCTGGCCGATATTTGTAGTACGGTAGGTGACCATACTTGCTAACGCCGTGATGTTCTTCAAAGCCTGGAATTTCAATTTTTGTTGAAAGATGCTACCGTCGCGGACTGTGACGCGGTGGTGGTGGCGTAAAAGTGAACGTGTTTGCGTCTCGCTGCAATCATTTGGTAAGAGCGCCCCTCCTAATGTTTTCATTCTTCATTGAAAAATATTCAAGGACCCCTACACTTTGCGTCCTAGTAAGAGCAGTCGGTCAAAGGGAGGCTAGTCTTTTCCGCCATAGCACTATCGTTTGCAATGTTCACTTCACATTTCGTTTTTGTTTTTTGTAAACAGCCCATGATTGTACAAAATAGCTGTCCGTGTTCATTTATATATTTTTGTTTGTTTTTCTACCCAAACGTCGTCCCTCTTCCTTTATATACATGAGTTTCCAGTGCCAGAAAAGCTCTAAATGCGCCGTAAACACGCCGCTTCAAGCAGACATCGCCCGCTTCGCCCTCCGTCACGCAGGGAGAAAATCTCCCCATCGTTTTCTGGGAACGTTCACAAAGGCCGTACCGCGCCCACGGAGGCACTGCCGCGCACCCCTACCGATTAGGGAACGCGAATAAAAGGGGGGATATACGCACACAAAGCAAGTTGACTGGCACAGAAAACGTTGGCGCCTTACGCAGGTTCCTATGCGCATTCCAATTTCGTCCCCATGTTTGCATTCTCGTTGTTAAACACCACCGTCTTTTCTTCGGGCTTCGTGATATTTTATTTTCGTCATGTCTGAATACCCTGTTTATTTTTTTTTTCTTTTGTTGAATCCTCAGCTTTTTTTTATTGAGACTTCGTATGTGTGTAGCTTTTGGGTACTGCCTGGGCTGTTTTGAATTCAGTTAGCCTTTCCGTAGTTTTTTTTTTTTTGACGTGGGTATAATCATGTCATCCTTGTAAACTGTGTTGCAAACTTGGTAATAATGATACCCGCCAAATATGGTCCTGATTTTCAATTTCATTCCTGTTTTTATTTTTAAATAAATCACACAGTTTAAAGGAAGTAGACATCTAACTTCCGCTTTACAACGTTTGGTCACTTTCTTTGGAATTTGCGATTCTGAGTGGGCAGAATAGACGCAGAAGTAATGGGCTTACATTGGAGCTGCAAATAAAATATATCGGTGTTTCAACGAGCCCAAGCTGCTATGACTACGGGGCGCGCCGTAATGGAGGATTTTTGGCCGCCTGGGGTTAATTTAGGTGGCTAAAATATCGACACACGAGATTTAATGTTTTTCGCGTTAATCGAAAAAAAAAACGCCGCTGTGGTCGGTATCGTGCCACCATCCTTGCGGCTCGGTAGCACAACCCCAATGGGCTACCGTATGGCTGGTAGCCGCATATATTTTCCGCCATATTTCATGTTTGAACTGATTGGTATTTTATTTGTGTTTCATGCGAGTTATTTCTCGATGTGACTTAGACTCCATTATCCTATTTATTTGTGTTCCATCAATGTGTTTGAGTATCATCTGATATATTTTTGAACGCAAATATTTTGTTCTATTGCGAACATGACGTGCTATTTGGTTTATTTTGAATTTGATATTGACGTGAAGTCGACGTTGAAGGTGACAAGGAAATAAATGTATGTTTTGTTCCTGCAAGTCTCGGTACTGCCCCGCTCAGCGTGCTTCTTTGAAACATAAAATACTTCACTAGACACTCAAAAACAATTAATTCATGGCAGAGCTTTAGGTGACATAAAATACTCCCCCGGATTGTTAAGCACGGTTCCTTCAGGGGTGTTCCTAATTACATAAAATACTCCGCTAATGCCAAAAGGACTCTTCAACGGAGTAATTGAACGCACGAAGTACTTTGCTAAATGACCGCAAAAGCTCCCCTCCTCAGCGGAATAATTAGTGCAAGAACACTCCGCTAAATGTCTGAAAAAGCTCCCTTCCTTGGAGGAGTTTACTAGATAGTCCCTTTTAGCGGAGTAAATAAAACTCCATATACGGAGGACGCTAGAAGACAATCAATTTACTCCCTATCCGGGGTATTTTCAATTAGAGTGCAGTCGCGGGGGTGTACGGTCCAAACTGGAGTTCACTATTATACAAGCACACATTAGAGGCAAAAACGACACGATTTTCCCATGGGAGCCTTCCTCATACACCGTGAAATCATAGTCGATGAATAATGACACAACTTCAACGGCTAAAACACACTCGCCAATTCTGAAACGCACTCTTCAATTGAAACGAGACGATTTCTGTTAAGCGCGTGCCGTGCGCACTCTAGCAAGCCGTAAACAGAAGCCATGGGAGCACGGGGCATTCCATTGTGTACAGTGGACCCGTTTGATTACTTGGTTTGCGCTTGCGCAGATCTGCACTGGGACTGCCCTTAGGCCACGTTGCTAACATAATTCAGTGGAAGAACTGAACACCGAGAAAAACGGACCGCCCCTTACCGGACGTGGCCGACATCCACGTTTGGGACTCCAAAGTAGCAGTGGGGCTATCTAGTTTAAGCTCGGGAATTAGTATTGGAGAGCGATTTCAGAGGGTGCTGCATGCAGAAGATAGCACACGCCGTACTTTATCAACGTAAGCGGCCCCAACATAACGCGCTGAATATGCAAGGCGTGCTGCGCGATTGCGGTGGTTTTGCTCAAGGTATATTGAATGCTTCACACTATCTCTGCTTTCATAAACCAAGCCGCTGGAAACTCGGGAGTCGGCTAAACTCGGGCCTTCAGGAATGGCGCCCCTGTTTTCAATCGCCGCAGATGAAATAACAGCTGGGAACTGCCACAGTTTCTTCATGCCGGCGTTTCACTCTTTTCTGCTCAGTGGTAAACTCTAGACGCTGCCCCAAAATAGCTCTAATCTACCTTGCATATGGCTGTCTCCGAATAATGAAAGTTGGCTTACCACTAGATTGCAGAAAGTGTTGCAACGCGGAAGGCATAGGAACCCAACGAGGAAGTTGTTACCTCCCCTTTCCCAGCCCTATTCTCCGAATGGCTCTTTGCTATCAGAGTTGGAAACCGGCTCACACAATCGCCACCAACCGGGCTATCGCACCCACTTACTTCTCGGCGTCAAACGCTGGCGCTCTCTTTCCGAAAGAGTTGCACTGATTCTGGCGAACAATTGGCCCCGCATGTGCACTTGAGTTAGCACTTCATTGCACACCCCATTGCAACGTTCTAGGTATATAAACCCAAAGAGGAAGTTCTTTCTTTGTCGCCCTCGACGTTCAAAGGCTTCCGATAAGAACGACATTAGGAGAACATGTGCCGCGTCCCAGAAGAATGGCCTTTTCTGGGGCATCTGCGTGTTAGGCATCCAGTTTCCTGACAGGTTGCAAAATGATTTTGTGTTTGGGGCTGCCACAGCACAACATGCAAGATACAGCAGTACCAAAAATAAAGCGAACTCATTACATCTCTCCCGTCAGCTTCGTGCTTGCACAGTTTTGAGCGTTCATAGTCTTATTGGGATTGCATACAGGAAACGGTGTTTATGGGGAAAGCTTACGGATTTGGTTGGCACAAAATATTTACAAATATTTCCGTACGGTGCACGAAAGAAGTAGCATATTTTTGCTCAAAGCATTTCAGGGAACCTGATCCCATGGAACAGCATCTAAACCGCAACAATATAAAGGGTATTTGGTTTATCCTGAGCGTTCTTCTACGTACGTTTCCATCACGTTGCATTTCTAGCTGATTCAGGTAATACAAATCCGGATTTTCGTACAAAAAAGTCTTTTAAATGAACGGTTTCAACCCATCTTTATTGGAGTTAGAATGGGCCATCATGTTTTTAGTTATTCCAAACGAGCAAGCTGTCCTAAATCTGCCAGAGTTTAGCTGATATATATATATATAAGGTACATCAAACGCATGTTGCGGAGGCTCACACCCTTAGTCTAGGGCTACGCCTCCCTTCTACTGTTGGGTAAGATACAAGCATACAGTGAAAGAATTTTGTTGGCTAAAGCGCACGCCTGAAAAAAACATAAGTAATTGTCGGCATAGACCAGATATTCAATTAACTCTTTGTTACCGCCAGTTCCTGGCTTCTACCCGTTTGCCGCCCCGTTTTTTTTTTTTGAAGGAATATTCGGGCGGATGGTTTTAGGCACCGCTGCTGCTCACAATTGCAGCCCTGTTGCCTGACTGGTACTTGATGTTTTCACAAAATATGTACTTTGCAATTCACCAAAGGGCGCCTTAATTTCCAGTACACAAGATATCCATAGACCTCTATTCCTACCGATGATGTGTGCTCAAAATAAATGTATTTAATGAAACGACAAACAATCTGCTTACGCGCTTCCTGTATTAGTATATCTTTTGGAACAGGGAACCAAACAAGACCACTAAACACTTACATACGAAAGTATAAATAAAGCATATGCGGTAGTGTTTGAGCACGAGGAACAATTGCACAAATACTTAAATCTGACCGCAACACATTGCTACGGTAAAACATCATTTCAATAGAAAAAAGGATGGGGCTTTGTGGTTTGTGATAAGGCGTGGCAACATGATAAGTGTATGTGTTAGCCATGCAATGGTGGTTTTGTTACGAAAGCAAAATTAGCGGTCAGTACCCCGTGTCAGAGCCTTGGTTTTCTGAGTGCTTCAAAATATTTAAGACCGAAGTCTTAGATCCTAATGTTTTGAAGAACACGGGAAATGTAAAAAACCTTTGCTACTTTGAAAAATCAAATAAAAATTCAGAGGGAAGGGAGCATGGCAAAACCCAGAGCTTACACATCGAGCGTCAGCGGTGTCGCAGAAGCGTCGAAGAAAGACTCTGCGAAAAGCTCATGGAGCCCCACAAGGAGGTCAGTAGACTTCTCCGCACATGAACTACAAGCAGTATTGAGAAGAAATGTCACACGAAGGAACAGGTGTTTCCTGGCGATGGTAAGTGAGCTCAACAGGCCTGAGAGGGCGCAACCCGATGGACTGGATCAGTGGCCGCGGCCTCAGGCTCAGTGTTAACAGAATAGCTCTTTTTGCCAAGGCTTTTATGTAACGAAATGTGGTTACGCGGTCGCAGGGATATGGAGAGGTCATCGCTTGGCGAGGAGAATAACAAGCCCCAAGCACAACTACAGCAAGTTTAAGGAATTCTTAAAGACGCGTAAATAGGCAATTGTTTTCTAAACTAATATATCTCATAGTTTTGTTAATACGTCTCCAAATATTTCGGCAAAAAGAAACGATTAAGGATATTTCAGGCCAGTCATCAACACATTGGTGGTATTAGATAGATAGATAGATACAACTTTATTTGAGCCATTGAAGTCACCGTTGAGGCGGCCTCCGACGGGGTGGTCCCTTATTCACAGGGCCCATAAACGGCCAGCACCTCCAGGTCTCGGCCCACTAGGGCCGCGTGGGTGGTTATGGCGGGGCTGGACCGTAGAATCTCCCATCGCTCTTTGGGGGAAGGAGGTAGGGGTGTGTTGGTTGGGGATGGGATTTGTGGGATGGGGGCTTTGAGTGACGTACACCCTGCAATCACGTGTCGTAAGGTGCCTTTTTCTTGGCGACAGAAGGGGCACGTGTCTTCATATTGTTGTGGGTACATGGTGCGTAGCAACGTTGGGTGGGCCAGCGACCCCGCTTGAATTCTTCTTAATACTGTCTGCTTTTTCTGTGTTAGTGTACGATGGGTTGCCGGCAGTGCGCGCCTGTCCTCCCTGTACATTTCTGTCATCTCTTTGAAGCTAGTGACGGAGTCGGTTCGTCTTCTCCTCCACTCGCCTCCTCTTGTGCCCGGCGTGCTATCTCTCAAGCGTAGTAGTCGGCAATTGTGTTGCCGATTAATGAGGAGTGAGCGGGTGTTCATACGACCGCAACTACCGCTTCTGGTGCCTCTCTCTTGTGCATAATGTTTGCTGCCAAGGAGGAGATCGTGCCCTTCCGGTAGCTGCTGTAGGCCTTCTTGCTGTCACTGACCACGACCTCGACGCCGGTTGAAGCAGCGCTAGTGCCATGGCCACTTCTTCCGCTGTGGTTGGGTCTCGTGTCCTGGTGGATGCCGTGATAATAAGCCTGTTTCGATACGTTACGGCCACTGCTGCTCGGTCGCTTCCCTGTAGTAGGAATGCGTCCGTGTACAAAATGTGAGCGTTGTCGCCGAATGTCCTCTCCAGAGCTGCTGTTCGCGCCTTTCTTCTTCCCTCCTCCTCTCCCGGCGTCATATTACGGGGAAGGGCTTCGACGTGATTTTTGCTCGCCAGTGTTCTGGTATGACGCCCGGTGTTGGCATCAGCTCGATCTTCCATCCTATCTTCTGGAGGACCCTTCTGCCGTGTTCGGTGCAGCTGCGTTGCATGCTCTGGTTGGACAGGTGGGCTTCCACAAGCTCGTCCACGATGTTGTGGACTCCCATTTCATGCAGCCGTTTGGTGGACGTGAAGATGGGGAGTCCCAGGGCTTGCTTCGTTGCCTTTCATATAAGTATGTCTAGTCCTTCCCTCTGTGTCTTCGTTAGTTGCAGGTACGGTGCTGCATAGGTGATTCGGGAGATGACAAAAGCCTGGAAAAGGCGGATTGCGTCGTCTTCTTTTATGCCTCTATTCCTGCTGGCTACCCGTCTCAGCAGACCCAGTACCTGTTCCGTGGTGGTTCTGATCTTGGCAAGGGCTGCATCCGCTTTACCGTCGGTCCTCAGTATAAACCCCAGTATACGGCATTGTTGCGTGGGCTTTATCTCGATTCCGTCTATTTGAAGAGTGATTTGACTTCTGGTCTTCTTGTTAGCACCCGGTTGGACTACTAAGAGCTCGGATTTTTGGGGGACGCAGATCAGGCCACACGACTTAGCGTACTCATGCACCGTCTTCGCATCTTGCTACAATGTTTCTTCCATCCACCCCTCTGACCCTGCTCTGTTCGTCCATACCGTGATATCGTCCGCGTAAAATGCATGGTTGATTCCTCCAATTCGTTCCAATAGTCGGGCAAGGGCAGGAGAGCGAGATTGAACAGTGGAGGTGAGATCACCGATCCCTGGGGTGTGCCTTGATCGCCCAGTGTTATGGGGTCCGACTTGGTTCCTCCTATCGCCAATGTTGCCGTTCTGCCCATTAGAAAGTTTCTGACATACTGGAAGGTCCTGCCTCCGCATCTCGTGTTAAGGTTCCGTAACACGCTGGTGGGGGCGTGGGCTACGTTATCAAACGCTCCCTTGGGATCTAAGGCTAGAATAGCCCTTGGTCCGGCTCTCTTGGCCTGTTTGACCACCACCTCGTGAAGTTGAATCATGATGTCTGGTGTTCCGAGATGTTTTCGAAACCCGTACATAGTGGCCGGCATTTGTCTCGTGGCCTCAAGATGTTCTTGGAGTCGTCGCAAGACCATGCGTTGCATTACCTTGCCGACGCAGGATGTCAGCGATATCGGCCTAAGGTTGTCAACCGAATAGAGACTTCCTTGTTGTCTTTCCGTTTCCGCTGCCGCTTACTGTTGGGATTCAGTGCCATCTTTTGGGCTGACGTCTATGCGACCTCGCCTCTTTGCGATGGTCTCTTTCAGTCTTTCAGCCCTCTCCTTCTTGAGGGACCCGTACAAGTTGCGAACTTCCATAGCGCTTACTCTGGCTGCAAGGCGATCGTGCTTGACCTCCACCGAGGTGATACGGTCTTCCAACCTGCCTAATGCTGCCAGAATGGCCACCTCACCTGGTGTTATGTGCGTCTGCTCGACTGCCTTCTTAATAATTGTTTGTTGCTGGTTGATATCCTGTGGGGCTCCTTCTGCTTCCATCTCTTGCGTTTCTGCATTCTGTGTTGTCTTGAGGGGTGCCGAGGACGGCGACCTCTTCCTCGGCATTTTACGTGGTCCCTTACGCACGGTAGCTACTGGTGTTTCTTCGTGTCCTTGTGTCTTTTTCTGCTGCGTGTTACCTGTAATTTTCTCCAATCTGCTCATTAACTCGTGAATTTCCGCATTTTGCCATTCAAAGATGTTCTTTAACTCTGTTACCACTGCACTTTCACCTTGTGTAACATGTCAGGGGGTGGCGGAAGGGGATTCAGGGGTCCGAACTTTGGGAGACTCATTGGCCCAGCCCACCTTTGTATGGGTGTTCCCGCGCTGGTCTTCAGGGCCGCCCTTGATCTCGAACGTCCTCGTATCCCATTCCACGCTCCGTCGCCACGCCCGGCTTTGCGGTGGTATTCGAGGCGAGGGAGGCGCAGAGCAAGATAAAGTTTGAGGAGCGACTTCGTGACATAGAGTACGAAAAATGGGCCGCGAGGGTGTTTAAGTACCTGTATACGAGGAGCATGGGCACGCGCTGGAGACGGAGGATCAGACAGCTGAAAAAGCGGTACGGAAAGTCGGTAGGGGAAAGCGGGGTTTACACAACAGTTAAAAAGCAGGTAAAGGCAGCAGAGACGATGAAGTGGGCACAGAGAATGGAAGCAAAAAAAATCCCGGATACTTATAGGGCAGAGAAACGGGAAATTAAGAAGGAGGGATCCTATGGCAATACGAGAGGAAGTGCGTTGCTCTTCGAGGCACGGGCAGGTTGCCTGAGAACCCGGGCATACACGGGTAGCTACAGGCAGCAGGATGAAACGTGTGCATGCTGCGGCAGTGATCGGGAAAATATAGACCAAATTGTCTGGAGCTGCACAGAGGTACGGCCACCGCGGGGTGAGGGGGAAACGACGCTGGCGGAGGCGTTGAGATTTGGGGCGAGGGGAACCTCAACTTCAAGGCTATAGAGGTGACGAAGAGGTGACTGGAGTGGTGGTGGAGGAAAAGTAGGGAAGGAATGGGTACGCAGGAGGAGTAATCATACGAATGAGAATTTAGAACAGCGAGAGGAGAACAAAGGGGGTGGGGGCAATGAGTTTAAAACAGAAAAGAGGGAGGAAGCAAATCTATAGGTTAGCTGGGAGTAGGGCAAGTAAACGTAATAAAACAGCCAAGTCGGTTTCTGACAACCGAGGCCCTGATTCAAAGGGAAATCCACTAATCATCATCATCATCGGCATGCCCAGTGCGCAGTCCACCTGTTCGGACGTGCTTTTCTGGTGCTCCGACAACAGCGTGTTTTTACAATGAAGGACAACGAAACGGCAGAGACAGCGGAGGACAGCCGAAGCTGAGTACTTACCTGCACGGTTCTTTCTCGTTGTGTCGGGTTTGTCAGCCGAGATGCAACCGAGATGCAACAGCAACGAAAGGCAACAGCTACTCCCACGTGCTGCAAGATAGGACAGCAAACCAGTCGATAAGCCGGGTGCCAGTAAAGAGCGGCACGTGGCACATGATAGCGTGGTAATCATTGCGGGTGACCCTAACATGAAGAGGAGCAGCGCTGCCATAGTGGAAAGGGTAAAGGGGGATAAGCGTGTGAAGGTGGGGTGTTTCCCAGGTCAAACGATGCAGACGGTGATGACTGCAGCGAAGGGGCAGCTGGCCTTGTCTAGTAAAGCTAGAAACCTTGTGGTGATTGCCGCGGGGCTTAACGATGTTCTAAAGGGAGAGGAGGGAAAACTTGGCCAGAAGATAGCGAAGGGGGTAAAGAACCTGCGGGCGACGGCCCCAAATGTTCTCATTGCAGTCTGCACCTGGCCCGAGGTGATGAACAGGGCGTGCACACCGAACGGGCAGTACTCGCTGCTAACAGTGCGATCGTGAGGTGCGGCAGGGAACTTGAGCTTGTAGTGATAGACGTGAACAGGGTAGTGGGCAGCATCGGACATAGGCAAGCTTTTCAGTGGGACGGGATTCACTTCAGCCCCAGGCTAGAAAACAAGGTGGGGTGGTGCTTAGGTAGGAGAGCGGTAGCTTTTTTAGGGGGCCCCGCGCAGTTGAGAAAGGCAAACTAGGAGACAAAGGGCAAGCAAGGGACACATGCACACTCAATGCTGGGAGGCAGCCAGGCCTAGAGCTAAACGGTGAACCTACAGACGTAACTGAGAGCGTTGACAGAAGCGATTTAAGTGGAAACAATGAAGCAAACAATTTTGTAAAAGACAGAAACAGACCCAATAAGCGGAAAGGGAAAAACAAATGCAATAAATATTTAATCAGCTACATAAATATGCAGGGAGGCAGAAAGCCAGATAAGTGGGTGGAAATTCAAAAGCAACTTGAACGGGAAGGAATAGACGTGTACGCTTTAGCCGAGACTCACCTCCGGGACCTAGAAGCCCCACCTATCATAGACAGTTATGTCTGGGAAGGTTGCAACAGGACCGCAGGAATGAAGAAAGGGGGAGGTGTTGGCATGCTCATTAAACAAGGACCGACTGGCAGAGAGTGCATGAAAGTTGTAAAGAGCATCTATGGGTTAGAGGCACCATACAGGGGGAAAATACATGGTTAGGAGTGGTGTATCTGTGGACCGGAAGTAGTGCTAGGGAGGAAAATGGGAAAATGGTAAACTGGTTGCGAAGAGATATAAATGAGTTCAAAGATTCGGGCGAAATAATCATAGTTGGAGATATGAATGTCCATATAGAAGGTTTGGATGTATACACAGACCACAATGGTTCTCTAGTGATAGATCTATGTCAGGAAAACCGACTTGAAATAGTAAACACGGAAAGCAAGTGTGACGGCCAAATAACGTGGGAAAGCGGTAACAGACTGTCCAGCATAGACTACAGTTTAGTATCTAAGACAACATACGTAAGGCTGCCGGAAATGAGGATAGATGAAAATAAAACAGACAGCTTAGGAATCGACAACAAGTGGTTTAGCATGCACTTTGGAGGCGTAACTCGGACAAATGTAGAAATTATTACAACAGGAGGAACTAATTTGAATATTGAGCATTTAAAGATCATCGCTGATAGATTGGAAGATGAAATCAATAAATACTCATACAAAAATTCGGATTACGACGAAATGATTGCGTTCATAAAGGGTAAGATGAATGAAGCAAAGCAAAGAAACCGATTGAAAGGGAAGAGAAAGGCGAGAAGCTGGTGGAATAAGGAAATAAAAGAGGCTATTAACCAGCGAAGGAAAGCGTCGAGAGAACATAGAGAAGCAAAAAGAACTGGTATGGAACCGGAAGTAGTGAAGGAGAAATGGGATATCTACCGTGGGAAAAAAACTAGAACTGCAGAAAATGGTGCAAGCAAAGATCAAGCAGAAAAGCGAACAATGGATGACAGAAATATGAAAGAAGGGCAAAACCGCATCCAAGAAGATTTGGAACCATGTAAAATCACTAAGCTCAAAAAACAGTAACCATCAAAAATTTCTGATAGATGAGGAGAGGTAACATTAAAAAAGAGAGCACGCGTTGGCGCATATTCATCGAGTGATTAGTGAAAAGTTTACGACAATAGTTGTAGGGAAATCTGCACCGATGACATCAGCGCCACAGAAGACTGCGGAAAGGAAAATAAGTTTGAGCAACCTTGATTGAAAAAACGCAGAGCAAAAGGTTTCCCCCAGACAGCAGTGGGCCCTGACGGAATACCAATGCAACTGATAAATCTGTTTGGACATAAAAGTAAGTAATCGTTTATGAGGGCAATAGATAAGGTGATAGAAACCAAACAAATACCAGAGGACTGGCTAGAAAATGACATGAATTTAATATATAAAGGCAGAGGAGACGAAGCCAGTATTGATTCATACAGACCACTCACAGTAACGTCAGTGGTGTATAGATTCGTAATGCAGGCGATAAAATCAGAAATTCAAGCATGGATGGAAGAGAATGAAATACTTGGAGAACTGCAGAATTGATTTAGACAAAACAGGCGACTGGATGACAATTTGATCGTGATAACGCAATGCATTGAAATTGCGAAAGCACAGAATACACCACTATGATTACGTTCTTTTACATTAGAGGGGCATATGACAACGTAAGCAGAGAACGGCTGTAGAGAATGCTGAAACTCCGGGATTAGATGACCAGTTAGAAGACTTCCTTCTAGAAATCTATGAAGACAATGAAGTGCACCTTACTTGGGAAGGACAGAAATGCGCCCAGCAGGTCAACATCCATCGGGGACTTAAACAGGGATACCCTTTGAGCCCAATACTGTTCATACTTTACATTGCAGGGTTAGAAAAGAAACTGGAGAAAAGTCAATTAGGGTTTAGCCTAACCCATATGCTGCAAGGTGAAGTGGTACAACAGCATATTCCGGGAATGTTACACGCAGACGACATTGTTCTTTTACATCATATCCAAACCGATATGCAGCGGCTAATAAATATTAGCGGCCAGGAAGCCACCGACCTCGGGTTGAATTTTTTGCAGAAAAATCAGGAATAATGGTTTTCAATCACGCTACTACTGACGTAGTGTCTGTCCAGCATGGCGAATTACCTAGAGTGAAAGAATATAAATATTTGGGAGTGCGAATAAACGAAGGGGATAACTACTTAAGAACTCACGAGGAGCAACTTAAGGTTAAGGGAAATCGAAACGCAGCTATAATGAAGCAAAGAGCTCTCTGGGGGTATAAAAAAAAAGATGTAGTAAGAGTAATGTGGAAAGGAGTAATGGTTCCGGGTCTCACGTTTGCGAATGCTGTACTCAGCTTAAAATCAGACGTTCTATCAGGCCTCGAATTAAACCAGAGAACGGTAGGACGTTTGGCCTTAGGCGGGCATGGAAAAACAACTAACAAAGCAGTTCTGGGAGATATGGGCGGGGCATGGTTTGAATTTAGAGAAGCTAAAAGTAAAATATGCTTTGAGATGAGGTTGAGGGCAATGGATCAACGAAGGTAGGCAGGTAAGAATTTTTTGTACCTATACTCGAAAAGCGTGGATACGCAGTGCTTAAGAAAGACTAGAAGGCGTACGATGAAATACGGAAAGAACAGTGGAGAATCCAAAACAGCCAAGGTAACCAAAAAAGAGGCAACGCAGATTGAAACGAATAAATGGAGGAAAAAATGGAAGCTAAAACGTCGTTAGAGATGTACAGGACTGAGAAATTGAACATCAGAAAGGAAACTTTTTACAATAATTCCCAGGGAAGTGGTTTGCTTTTGGAGGCTAGAGTAGGTTGCCTGCGAACAAAGAGTTTTGTGGGGAAGTATTCAAAAATGATGGGGTAGGCGTGGTCTGCGGAAAAGAAACAGAAGCTATGCGGCACATAGTGTTAGAATGTGAGGGTATCCATCCAAATCTATATTAAGGGAATATTGGGCTTCCAGAAGCCCTAGGATTTAAGGGTATCACAGAGGAAGTTAACTTCAAGGCCGTCGAGGGGACGAAAAGAAGATTATAATACTAACTAAACGTGTAGCAGAGCTAGAACAATACTCCCGACTTAACAACGTCGAAATAAAGGGTGTTCCGCAAACGCAAGGTGAGGACTGCTGCGCCATTCTGAAAGAAATTGGCGAGAAGATAGGTTGTCCTGTTGAGGGCACGGACATTGACGTCGTACACCGCGTCCCTGCGAAACATGGACAAAACATCATTGCGCGTTTTTGCTCGCGTACAAAGAAAGGCGATTTTGCCGCAAAGGCAAAGAAGGCACGCCTCACGGCAAGTTCCCTTGGCTTGAGAGCACAGGGCACTTCACGCACCGATGAACCAGTTTTCATCAATGATCATTTGACTCCGGAGAACAAGCGCCTTTTCGCACAAGCTCTGGCTCTGAAAAAAGAAAAACAATGGCAATTTCTGTGGGTAGACAACTGTAGAATAAAGGCGAGGAAGGGCCCAGACAGCCGCGTGTACAGAATCTCCGGGGTCGGTGACCTTGCCATCTTCGCCTAATCAATTCATGCTTCATCTAGTAAACGCCTTATGGGATATTCCACTGATCAATTTAAACACCTTCTTAGTCAGTCTGGTTCATCGCACAAGTCGGTTGTTCACTTCAACATCCGTAGCTTGCCTAAGCATTATGACGACCTGGTTAACTTCCTAACACTTGTAAATCATACATTTTCCCTGATTTGCCTGTCCGAAACGTGGCTCTCGCCTTCTGATGACAACTTATTTAATTTACCGGGATACCGCGCTGAGTACCACCACCGCCCCGCGGACCGCCATGGTGGTGCTGCAATATTTATTTCTGACATGATATCTTATTTCCGCCGTACTGACATTTCCATTTCTACCCCAAGTCTGGCTTGAGCTTGGCACATGCTTTCTTCCCTCAAGTAAAAACACTATCGTTGGCTCCATTTATCGCTCGCCTTCCTCGTCTTACGCTGACTTCTGTAGCGAACTTGACCGTATCATTACTTCCTTGAATGCTGAAAATAAAAACATTGTAATAATAGGTGATATAAACATTGACATTACGGATATAAATGACGGCAGTTGTTCAGACTACACAGGTTGCATACTTCGTCATGGAATGGACTCGCTGATAAACACGCCCACCCGTTGTAACCCACATGGCACGGGCACTATCATTGATCATGTTTTATCAAACATCCTTTCGTCTCAACAAGCGGGTGTCGTTCACCATCACATCACTGATCATTACCCGGTCTTTCTTTTGGTAGAGAGCGCTCACAAAGCAAAGCCGAATGCAGTTATAAGGCGTGCGTTCGATAACAATAAATTCATAGAAGTTATATCAAGTACCCACTGGAATAATGTATTGCAAAATACGGATGCTGAAAACGCTTTTAATTTGTTCTGCGCAAAAATAACCGAATGCATTGACATGTGCACGACCGTAACTTCCAATTTTCGATGGTATTCTGCGCCCAGAAACCCGTGGATAACAAACGGCCTACTACGCAGCATACGGAAAAAAGATAACCTTCATAAAAAGGTTAAAGCGCAACCTTATAACCTTGCTCTTAGCGCCCGCTTTAAACGTTATTCGCATACTCTCACCACTTTAAAAAAATAGGCTAAGCAAAATTATTACCAAAATGAGATACTCAAAAACGGCACAAATACCCACAAAAATTGGCAACTAATAAAACAGTTTTTGCATATGTCTGAAACGACATCCCCTTTATCGAAAATTACTGACGGCAATAATGTTTTAACTAACCCATTCGACATTGCCAATGCGTTTAACAGGTTCTTTTCCAGCAGTGACCAACAACCACAACTTAATTGTAACTATGGTTCCTCCTGCGTTCAGTCTTTCTTTCTAAGTCCGACAACACCGGAAGAAGTTTTTAAGGTTATAACAAGTTTAAAATATACAGGCCCCGGATTAGATAATACAACAGCTTCGAAAATCAAATTGGTTGCTCATCAGTTATCCGGCGTTCTGGCACTGATTGTTAACGATATATTCAAAAGTGGTGTTTTTCCCGAACAGCTTAAAAAAGGGAAAGTTGTCCCTGTTTTTAAGAAAGGGGATTCTACCCTAATGGGTAATTACCGTCCAATAACTATTCTGCCGTTTTTTAGCAAGGTAATTGAAAAACTTATTGTAATCCGCCTAATAAACTACCTCAATAAATTTCAAATTCTAACACCACAACAATTCGGCTTCCGCCAAAATTACTCAACAGAACTTGCCCTAATAGAATTCACCGATGCAATTAAAAAGTTAATTGATAACGGGTCTTGGTGCGGGGCAGTTTTCATAGATTTCACGAAGGCGTTTGATACAATAAACCACTTAATACTTTTTGTGAAACTTGAATCAATTGGAATACGGGGGCCAGCTTTAACACTTATTCGCAGTTATTTGTCTGATAGAACACAGGTTGTCAAAATTTCTGACGCGTTTTCCTGCCCCATTAATATTAATCAAGGCGTTCCCCAGGGATCTATTCTAGGACCGCTTCTTTTCCTAATATACATTAATGACCTCCCGACTTGCCTCAAAACTTCGCACTGTATTCTTTACGCAGACGATACCACGATATTTGCGCACGATAAAGACCTAAACAAGCTAATATTAAAACTGAACTCGGATTTGCAAAACATCATCTCATGGTGCGAAAACAACTGTCTGCGCATGAATCCTACCAAAACTAATTTTATGATTTTCCACACCCATAACAAACGGCTTTTCACCACCCCGCAAATAAAACTTGGCGATCTGGCTATTCCTGCATCCTGCACTGCGTCATTTCTTGGTGTTGTGCTTGATTCGCAGTTAAAATTTCATGCACACATTAAATCAGTTACAAAGAAATTAGCATTCGGGATACGTGTATTAATTAGAACACGGCATTACTTCCAGCCACATATTCTTCGGTCACTGTATCACGCATTTATTCATAGTCATCTCACTTACTGTTTGTCGTCATGGGGCAATACATACTTCACCCATTTGTCTTGCCTACAACGTCTACAAAATCAAGCAGTTCGTGCATTAACTTTCAGCCACTTCAGGGCCTCGGCTACAGGCATTTATGATAGCCTGAAGGTCTTACCTCTGACATGTTCTTTGCAGCTGATATTAGGTCTCCTAATTTACCGTGCCCGCCAAAACAGTGTCGTTGCTGGTGCTTTCGCCACATCTTCCCTTACTAATACAAATATTACCCGGTTCTCTGAACAACATAACTTATTACTGCCGAAACCTAACACCAACTACGGTAAGCAAACTGCCCTTTTTTCAGCCATAGCACTCTGGAATTCTTTGCCGGTATCAATTAAGTCATCGCCTTCTCAACATACTTTTTCCAAGTGTCTGAAAACATACCTACTCGAAATGTACTTAGGTGATTCTTAAAATTGTTTTTTTCTGTGTACCTTTTATCTTTTGGTTGTATACTTCTTTCCGAATTTAACTTCGGATTTTTGGCGTTTTTTATACCGATGATTGCTTAGATATTTATGGGTTATTGTACTATCACGTGATCCTGATTTCTTGATGTTCGCAACCTGAATATACATTTTGATTTGCATTCCTTGTTTATTCGTGTAGTATTGTATACTTCCTAATCTTTGTGCCTCAAACTCTCGCAAAAATATCAAATGTTATTTAAAGAATTGATTTTCTTCGCCTGACCCTGACATGCTAATGGTTTTTATTACTTCGTGTGCATTCCGTTCTGCCATTATATTAACTTTGTCTTGTGTGAATTTTGAGCCAGGAGGTCCCCCTGACAGTTTTTACTTCGGGACCTCCTTCTGTACTAACATCAATAACGCATTTTGTAAACCAAACATTTATTGAATAAACCTTGAAACCTTGAAAAGCAGAGAAGGGTATATTGCCTAGGACAGTTACCACCTGTAACAGGACAAAAAAGTATTTCGTGCTTAATAAGCTTTCGTGCCTGCCCTAAGCAGCGCTAGTATTAAAACAAGAGTGTAAAAAATGGTTATATTAGTCCTTTTTGGTAAGATGACATGTCATCACCCCGCTTCAAAGGGGAAACCAATAGCAATCACCTTCATCATCATCGACAAAAATGAATTGGCGCAAACAGAAATCGATCTCTGGGTTTTGAGAAGTTCTATGAAGCTTATCTTTCGAATTACTGAACTCCACGCAGCTTCGCTGTTAACATCAGCGTTGTCGATGTTACATCAGTCAAGTTGGGCTAACTTTTTAAAAAAAGAACTTTTAACAGGGAGTTGACACAAGTAACAACTGCGTTCTTGCGTTCACATTCTTGGAAACTCTAAAGCCTCCCCCGTTGTTTTTGAAACCCTGCAAACACTCGCGTGAACGAAAACTTGTGATAGCTTTAAATAAGGGACGCAATAAATCAAGCCTAACAGTACACTCTGGCCGACGGATATGGCCGTAAACGTCACTGCAAAATTCCAAACTGAACATTTATGATCCAGGAGCCTCACACTTTACTATAGTGGTACAATTTATTGAGAGAATTAGTACGAAAATGTGTGAGTACGCCACAACAATGAAAACCTCTGAAAAACCTTTATTCAGAATTGTAGGTTGTTAAAACAGATGTATCGACTAAAACGTATATTGTCTTGTCGACAGCGCGCAGTGAACG
Organism: Haemaphysalis longicornis; assembly: GCA_013339765.2. Classification (NCBI taxonomy): domain Eukaryota; kingdom Metazoa; phylum Arthropoda; class Arachnida; order Ixodida; family Ixodidae; genus Haemaphysalis; species Haemaphysalis longicornis. Next base: position 168,573,521 of record CM023453.1, on the reverse strand, counting down.
CGCACACATTTACGTCAGAAGACAAAACAGAAACGCGCTCACCGCACATACACCTGTAGGCGCAAATACGAAGTAAAATTTCATTCATCCAGCGGCACGTGTTGTCATTTTCAGCTGTCATGCGCATCGTCCTTACTTGTCCCCGTCTTTCCACATCCTTCTTCCAGTATTCGTCCTGTTAGACCAAACGGCCCATGGCACGTTTGTACACCCCAAGACAACAAGCCGCTGGGTTGACATTAGTGGAACTTGATAGTCAGGCTAACCATAGGAGGAAAGAGATGTTTCCTGGGTTTCCATCTAGAGTTCCAGAGCTTTAGATATAACAACTGATTATCCAACTTGTCTCCAACTATGAAAACACTTTCCAATCATGAACAAAATCCCCACCAAATTATTTAAGGCGGAAGCCTTACGTCCTTAAATCTACACCAAGCAGCCTTTGTAATGGGCCGCTGAAGAATATGGCAGCCGCTTTAAAGAGCTAATTGGACCAGCTTCTCTGGAGTGGCGTCCAGTGCTCAACCAACTGCACAATTTCTGCCGGTTGCCAGCGCTGTTGAAAAAGTTATTGCCCTTGTTGTTCCCGTCATCGTGTCATACGCCCAAATTGGGAATTGACCAGGAGTAGGGAGCTTTGACGATCTGATGTGCCGGCTTTTTAAAATTCGTAAAACTATGAATAGAACAATTTAAACTTGTAAACATGGGCTTCAATCGTGTACTTCATCTAACATCAAGACATAAGTTCAAACCAGGTTCTCACTAACCACGCACAAGCCTGTTTTTAAGGAGCTCTTCTTTGTGCTTGACCATTTGCTGACATTATTTTCGCCAAAAACTAGGAAACGAGATCGAAGAAAAAACGCAAACAGGGTGCCGCACAAAATATGCCGGTAAAAGTAATTCGCCATAGAAGACAAAGACATGACTGCGGAAAGGGGACCAAAGCGAGATGTCGCAGCAAGACGTCTTGAATAAGTATAACGAGGCTTTTGTGTTTGGAGTTAGGTGCACCGAGGACTTTTTTTATGATAATTTCCGTAACCTAAATATGAAGTCTCTAACCTATTATACATTCGTATGAATTTAAGAAGAAAGTTTTTAAGAAACAGTATTTTATTTTCAGTCGCTAGTACAGCCTTACTAAAAAAGGAACCTTTTCTAAAGCCACAGCAATATACTTACTGCTAGGTTGGATATCTGGCTATCCCTGTTACAAATTTTATTTTCGCAGTCATTCAAAAGTTTAAGAATACACCAGTCCTCTTTTCGAATAGCTGTGCAACCCTGTTCTATTTTGACATACAGATACGGAACTCAAGACAAATATTGTAGAGTTGCACCCCTTGACAAAATAGTGTTCCAAGGACAAGACGAGAAACTTGAATATTAAACATAGCACCGTGCTTGCCCATATTCGAAGTAGATCACCGACATATGTCATAGCCGGAAGCTACAAAATAGCTGACCCCCTTTAATCCATTGTCTGATTATTATGGTTCGTCTGATCATTTCATTCGTCTCCACATACTTTCCGATGCCCCAATGTGGTGTCGAGCGCGCTAGCTTTCTACATGTTGCGTATAGCACGGCTCACGTGACAACAAAAGAGCACCACTGTGTCCTCCAACAGAGCATCATCTGCCTTTTCATACCACAAAACTCCAGCCAAGTCCCGTGAGCCCTGGTCCTCGCACCGCCAGGGCACACCGCCATTTCTTAAGCGCACCGCCATTTCTATGCAAATTTAGGCCACACTCAAGCTTTTGGGCAATCTCGACTCTAACAAAATGGCGGGGGGGGGGGGGGGGCAAATATAAGCATTCAGTGCCTGCGCACCTCCTTCCATCAAAAGTAAACATCAGACACGCCTCGCCCTACAGGAAGCGGCTGCAAGCAGACCTTGAGATCTCAGTTCAAATTTTTTACGCCTTGTCAAACGTCTCGATTTATATCTTGCCCAAGACAGCAAATGCTACTTAGGGAAGTTCTCCATCCCGTTACTATGACCAAAACTAGTGAAACCGACATGTGTGACAAGCACGATGCTGCGTCAACCAACATCAGACGTTAACACCCTGGACCACAACCGCTGTCCTTTAAATATTTAATTAATGATTAGTTCAGTTTTGTCAAGGATCTTTCAGAGGTGAACACCACCTGACTACGAAAGTTGCAATATTATAGCTTAAAAAAACACTGAACGCTTACATTAGATGAATACGCTTGGAACGCAACATGTTCATATAGATAAAATTACATAAAATCCCTTCAAAAAGAAAAAATACGATTTCAATAAAACGTGGACTAGTGGAATACGAGGTCATGTTTATCCGCAAGAAGTTAAACTTTCTTTGTAGGAAACTAGCAGATACAATGCGAAGTGTGCACTTCTAAACTGTTTATTATCGTGTCTTTGAATATTGGAGGAATTGTGGGCCGTATGTTGAGACTACACGTTCGCGATGATGATGTTATTTGGTTCACTTGAGAGGAACTTCAGGTTTTCCCGATCTTGCAGACCTTTATCCACGTGTTAGCATGTCTAAATGCATAAATGTTTCATTTACGACTCCAGCCTTAACCACACTTATTTTCTTCACGAAAAAACAAAACAGTGTGGTTGGCCGGCTTTGCTGATAATAACAGATACTGTAAGCTGTCATTTCTACGAACTTTGGTTTACAGCATATTTCAGAGTAAGAAAATTTCAGAAAATTTAAGGAGGTTTCCTTCTGAATTTATTGCACATTTTCCTCTTGTAAACGTATATCACTATACCAAATATCCCTATTTAACGACCTTGATAAGTGGAGCCTGGTACATTTTTTAGATCAGTTGAACGGCGTTTTGCCCTCTGCTGCGCTGGCGAAGCCGGCGTTCATCACCACCGTTAGCGGCGCAACCTAACTGGCGCAATGACTGCCGTTGCTAGCGTCGATGAAATCCAGGGTAAATTACCGATGGCATCGCGGAAGAGCTTGTGCTTACCGCGCCACATAAGCGCAGCTGCCGTGTGAGACCGGGAAACCTGACGGAACCATGATAACTACGCAAATTGCGCGTATGAGTTGGTGTGTAGTGTGCCAGAGGAATTATCGAAGCCATACTTTCAGGACCGCTCCACTCCGTTGCGCTTTTAGTGTGGCAGCCCCAGTAATACTGAAAATCACACATTTGTCTGAGAACGAGATATGCTGCGCTGCACTTCTTTGCATTTTGTATAGTTTTGATGAAATTTATAAATTGCATTTGCAACATTAACGAAGCGTGGTGTTCCGTTTTCTTAAAATTGGTATTCTGTGTATACTGAACTTTCAGTTTTAAGTGAGTTACTTGTTAGGGTATCTTCAAGTTCACTCCAGTGCGAATTCAATGCATCTAGGTTTTTGTCGGTTTACAGAATATTCTTGCCCATCTTCTACACTGAACACTTAGAATTCGCATGAATGGATATCAGGTAAAACATTTCAGCTATGCTTGTAGGAAGGAACTGACGAAGCACTTGTCATTCCATATTATTGCCCTTTGAAAACAGTCTTGCAATGTCAAATCAGGACACGTGGTCAGCAAAAATATTGCCCATCATCACACTCAATGCAAAAAAAATTTTAAAGCCACCTTATTCGGCGTACACACACACAATAACTTCATCTTCCGGTTGTTTAATGTACATACATAATGTGCGCAATGTATACACCGTGTAGGAGGTGGAATGCTTTAGATCTACATGTTTTTTGTACGCGGCTTGTGGCGTGCAGAAAGATCAGTGGTGCAAAAAATCGAAGCCAGCTAGCACAAATTTGCAAGTCTTCTTTCACAGTATTGCGTGTTCATCTGTCTAAGCTAAAATTAACGACCAACGTTTAAGTGATCCAGAATCCTTTACCCCGAGTAGACATACGATACTCGGCAGGAGAAGACCAACACAAACGCAATGTGTATAACTGCTTTATTTCTGTAGTGCCTTCTTCAGTCGTCGTATGCGTCTTCTTACGCCGCAACAAATTCTTCATGGAGTGCACCCTCGCCGTCGAAGTTGTCGGTGTTGTTGCTCCTTCGAGTATGACCACTCTTGTTCTTAGTTGTGGCATGTAACCCCAGGTGCAGACGAAAGGTGGCGCCCGCGTTCCTTTTCATCGACGGCGGAATCAATTATAGCTTGTGATATTATGATCTTCCTTCATTGAAATGCTTGTGTGTGAAAGTTACAGTTTTGTGCAGCGGAAACCTCATTGGGCCCGATTTCTGAACAATCCCCCACGTGGGTTCGTGCCTTGTTTTCAGAACTCGGCATCTTGTTTGTATGTTTTCGATTCATTGACGGCGCAGTCACCTCGTGAAGTGTCCTCATTGTTAGTGTGGCGTGTGAGGTCAGGCGTAGATGACAGGTGGCTCGCGCATTTGTGTTCGTTCACGGCTCAACAAATTCTTGCTTGTTGTTATATTCTCTTCCCTTACTCAAACGCTCAGGTTTCTAATTAAACTGGTGTAGCTGGCGCAACCCCAGGCGGCACAGAAAGTGTGCCCCGAGACCGGCCCGTCTATGGCCGCTTTCTGGCATGTCCGGCCAGCATCCAGGTTCTGGCAGCCGCTGATCATACGATGAAGGGCAACATTCGGCAACCAGGGCTTCGGCATTTTTCATTTTTCCGGCCGCCAGTGTTCACACGCACAACGGCAGCTACCCGGCTGCCAGATATTCAGTTCACTTTCGGCTGCCAATGTTGAGAAAGAGAATGGCCGAAGTACGGCCTTGGGACATCCGTTTCTTCTTTGGGAAGCGGTGTTCAGCCGAAGCACGGCAAGCGACCGGCCACAGAATATTCGTATTGTTGTGGCAGTTGCTGTTCTAAAGGAAACCGACGGGATCACGGCTACCTCGCATTCGCTCTTTCATCGGTGAACCGCAAGTCCGGCGGCAGAATATTGGTTTTCTTCGGGCAACCGGTGTTATACAGGATACCGGCCGACGCACGGCCCCAGAATGTACATTTGTCATTCGGTTTGCGGTCCTAGGCCGAATTACGGCAAGCGAATGTTTGGCAACTGGCGTTGAACAGGCCTACGTAAGGTCTCAGGTGATACGTCATTCTTTCGGTAAGTGGCGTACAGCCGAACAACGGCCATTCTACATATCCCGAAGTGGGACCGCTAGCTTAAAGCAAAATATTCACTTTTCTTTAAAGGTGACGCCTTGCGCAATTCGTTTTATCTTAGATCATTACGAGAGTGTAGTTATCTTCCACGTATGATTGTACGGACTGTTTTTAATGACAATTTTCACTGGGCTTTGTGGAAGTGTTTTGTTATTTGGTAGCATAGTTGATGATTAGTGTTATGTGTCACTTCTGTAATACATGCAAAGGCAAGCAGATATCAAATAAATAAATAAATAAATAAATAAATAAATAAATAAACTTGCAGAGCCGCAAGTTCGCCTCCGAAGGGTTGAGAACCTTACGCATTGAAACTTGACCAATGAAATATTTATTGTATTATTCGTTGCAGTATACAAGGTTTGCTGTATCAATACCACCATTGCTATGTTATTAGTTTTAAAAAAATTACAAAACTCCAGACTTATAGTCTTACGCCTTTCCTTGGTTGAACACAGAGGGTACAACGGCAGCCACCTAAAGCAAGGCGTCATTCGAAACGCGTCTAGAATTTTTTTAAATGACATGTCCTCTTTTTGTGTAGCGAAAGAGGACCAGTAAACCAGACGTCCGGCTATCAGCGATGCCTACGAACGACTGCCGCGAGAGCCGCGCTCGTGGAGCGAGCCCCCGCTGCCTGCCTCGTGGCGCGCTTGTTTCTCTTTATTCAACATACTCCCGCGGCCCCAAGTTGATCAGGGGTTTGCTTCAAAAAAGAACAGCCGCTGCACTGGACGACGTATTTCCCGTCCCGATGACAGGCGTAGGGAACACGAGCGCACAACTCCGTCGCGTCCGGGAAATAGTTGAAGAATGCGCCCAAGTTGCCAGAAGGCCGGCGGCGAATTGTCCTGTACGAGCACTACGTCCCCCACTTGGAGCCTGGAGGGAAGTCGCTGTTGCCTCGTGAGCGGATCGGAGAACAGGAGGTACTCTCGTTTCCATCGACGCCAAAGACGCTCCGTTACGATCTGACGGTGCCGAGCTCGTCTGCGTAGCTCGCTGCCCGTGGACAGCGGTTCTGGAAAGCTGAGTTGCTGAGGCAGGCACGTGTTACTTTTGCCCAGCCAGAAGTGCGCTGGGGTCAGCGGGTATGGCTCAGCCGCGTCTGCCGAGATATACGTAAGGGGCCGGCTGTTAATTACTGCCTCGACTTCGCAAAGCGTCGTCTGCAGCTCTTCAGAGTGAGGCAACTGCGGCCGAGAATTCGCCGTAATGTCTCCTTGGTGAGCCGGATTAGGCGTTACCACCAACCACCCCTCCACGGAGCTCTTTCGACGTTAAATTTCCAGGAAATGTTGCGGCCGCTGCAAAAATCAAGGACGGGGTCTTCCGGAGCCGAACGGAGAGAGCGTGCGAGGTGGTGGAAGGCTACGGCGTTATCCGAGTAAATTGTCGATGGAATACCGCGTCTAGCGATAAACCGCCTGAAAGCAGACAAGAAGCTCGATGACGTCATCTGAGATGTGAGCTCAAGGTGGACGGCTCGTGTCACACCACAGGAGAAAACGGCGACGTAGGCCTTGTTTGCGCAGGATTCTTCGTGCGACAGAACAGCGGTCCACAGAAGTCTACGCCGACAACGTCGAACGGACTGGATTCAGTGATATGATCTCGGGATAGAGGCGCAACTGGAGCTGTTTCTGGTGTGAGTTTGTGTCGACGACAAAGCAAGCATCCGTGCAGCACTGTCTTCACCACTTGACGACCCTTGATAATCCAAAATCGGTCTCTCAGTTCTGTGAGAGAGCTGTCAACACCCGCGTGCAACAGGCGCTGGTGGGTTGCGATGATTAGTAGCCGGGAAAAGTCGTGACGGCCCGGCAGGATGACGGGGTGACGGGTGTCAACCGAGAATCCTAACTGCTGTAGGCGTCCGCCGACACGCAGGATTCCATCGTCGTCCCAAAAACGGCCGTAGTAAAATGAGGCGAGTTGCAGTTCTGGCACGCTGACCACGTGACAACGCTCGTATATCCTCCGGAAAAGCTTCGTTCTGTACGAACCGGAGCCAGTAGCGTTCCGCCTTGAGAACTTCCTCGCTCGTCAGTGGTCCCCTTGCTGAATGCGTTAACTTTCGCGTATTTTTGGCGAAGCGCTGTATCCAGGCAGTTACCCGGAGAAGCCTGGAGTACCGACTGTACGACTTGATACATTTCAGTAACTCACGATGTCACCCGCGTTGACGTCCGTAGTCCGCATCACTCCCCCTACACTATATAAAAAATAATACTTACCGGCGCCAGGTTTCGATCCCATGACTCTGCGGGCGGAACGCAAGGTACATGGTGCTCTACCCACTGGGCAACAAAGCCGACACAGAACGGAAGGTTACGAATGCGCCTTATATCCTTGACTCATTCAACCGTCGGCCACATGTGCGCCCTCTCCCCCACGTCCTCCTCGCCTTCTCTCCGCTCGCAACACCCACTCTCGCCGCGTTGGGTTCGCGCTGAGCAACAGCCGGTTCGCGCGCAAGAACAGGTGGGGGCGCTTGCATCGTGCTCTCTCGCCGCGGTCGGTTCGCGCTTAAACCACATAGGTCGTTCGCGCGCGCTCCGGTCGCTAACAACTGTGGCGTGATCGTGACGTCAACATCACGCGTTCGTGTGGTGGCGCGATTTCGGCGCTATAACACTCTCTCGCGAGGAGCATTGGATTGGATTCGATTGGATTTGCTTGGATTGGCTTGGCTTGGCTTGGTTTCGCTTGGTTTCGCTTGGCTTGGCTTGGCTTGGCTTGGCTTGGCTTGGCTTGGATTGGCTTGGATTTGGATTGGATTGGAATAAAGTGGATTGTGTTGGATTGTGATGCGTCATAGCCGCGCCACGTTGCGTCATAGCCGCTCCACGTTGCGTCATAGCCGTCGCAGGGGGTTCACGGCCCGTTTCACGTTTCACCATCGACTTCATCGACAATGTCTACGCTGGAAGACAACAATTACAACAACAACAACGAATACGTAATCCATACGACTTGCAGGCCCGTCCCCCGCGGAAATGCTCTGCATTTGATCGTGCCCCTCGCGAGGGGGATGTTTCTTTTTACTGTATTACGACATTAGAGGAAAATTAGGTTCTTTTGGGCAATTAACTTGTCTTCTTAAAACAACATAAAAATTGATTAAGAATGAAAACACTTGTTCGATCTCTTCTTCTCGATCTCTTCTTGGATCAGCCCTGTGCAAGATCATCAGAAAAATTGATCGAGTAGAAAATTTCTTTGCAAGAAAAATGGGCAATACTTGACATGCTGTTTGTGAGAAGGAAATAATATTGAATGCTCCTCAGTCTTTGTGGAGTACCAAAACGCTTCGTAAAGGCATTCGCGTCGGTTTTATATACAACAGAACTGGGCAAGCAGCTGTTGTAAAAATAGGTGATTTAGTCAGAGCATGAAAGTGCTCAGGAAGTTTTTCCTAAATGACATTGGCTAAAAGCGGCACTTTCATCTTTGTGAAATTCAACAGCCTCTTGTCCCCCCCCCTCCTTCCCCGTTTATTGCAGGTAAGCCGCCCCACAGAAGATATCAGGACAAGGACAATATATCTCTTCCAGCTCTACAAGGAACTGAATATTTCTGTATTCCACAGTGAAAGAGGCACAGCAATTAAAGAAACGACGATTTGTGAGCACCTTTTAATAAAGGAATTTTGGTGATAACTGACTCTGATAATTAGGCAAAGCTGCGCTGAAGGCTGGTCGGCTGGTGGTTGCGTGCGTGCTCGTTTTGATATGGCTGCATTGGACCCAAAATGCTGGGTTTGTGCTTCTGCACAGCGCGACTGACTCATCTACTTGCGTGACATGCAGTGACCGGCCTCAGTACAGGTAAAGTACGGTGGCTTAACTCCAATGCCCGTAGCACGACCGTATTTCCGGCAGCTTTAGTCCGGCTGGAGTCCGACGACCGCATCTCGGCTGTCCTGTGGTTGCCGTACTTCGGCCGTATTCGGGTGGCTTTGGAATGGCCGGAGTCATACGGCTGGAATCTGGCCGTATGAGCGTAAGCCGGTCGACTGGCCGACGGACACTGGCCGTTTGACAGCCATGGGAGTACGGCCGCATATGGCCAAAAGGCCCACATTCGGACACGGGCCGAACATGGCTGTTAAAAAAAGGCCTGACAGAAAATCACCGGCCAAAGTACACCGGCTTGATATATTCCGAACAGTCCTGTGCTGCCTGCGACAGCCCTCCCTACACCCGATTGCTGGCCCATACCCCAAGTGATTTCGTACATTTCACAAGCATCCTCACTAGATGCACGATCACGTGCACTACTAACGGCACTTTCTTGGGGTTTTTTGTTCGTTTCATTGACGGCGCAACCAAGACCTTCAACATCATCATCATCATCACCAGCCTATCTACGCCCACTGCAGGGCAAAGGCCTCTCCCATTATTCTCCAATTACCTCGGTCCTGTGCCAACTGTGACCAATTTATCCCCGCAAACTTCTTGATCTCATCTGCCCATCTAACTTTCTCCCGCCCCTGCGACGCTCTCCTTCTCTAGGGATCCACTCTGTTATCCTTAATGACCAGCGGTTATCTTGCCTTCGCATTACATGGCCTGCCCACGTCCATTTCTTCTTAATTTCTAATAATATGTCTTCAACACCAGTTTGCTCCCTAACCCACTCCGCTCTCTTCTTGTCCCTTAATGTTACACCTATCATTTTCCGCTCCATTGCCCGCTGAGTGGTTCTCAATTTAAGTTGAACCCTCTTAGTTAGCCTCCAAGTTTCTGCCCCGTAGGCGAGTACCAGTAAGATGCAGCTGTCATACACTTTCCTCTTCAGCGACAATGGTAGGCTGCTATTCATTATCTGAGAATGTCTGCCATATGCACCCCACCCCACTCTGATCCTTCTAATTATCTCTGCCTCATGGTTGGGATCTGGGGTCACAGCTTGGCCTAAGTAGATATCTTCGCTTACCACTTCCACTGCCTCTCCACCTATCTCAAACTGCTGTGCTGTCCCGAGGTTATTGATCATTACTTTAGTTTTCTGCATATTAATTTCCAGCCCCACGGTTCTACTCTGTTCGCCCAGTGCGGAAAGCATGCTTTGCAATTCGTCCCCCGAGTTACTTAGCAAGGCAACGTCATCAGGAAATCTGAGGTTACTGAGGTATTCTCCATTAACCCTTACTCCCACCTGTTGCCAATCCCACGTTCTGAATACTTCTTGTAAGCATGCTGTGAATAACATTGGAGCGATTGTGTCTCCTTGTCTGACACCCTTCCTTATAGGTATTTTACTGCTCTCCCTATGGAGGATGATGTTAGCTGTAGACCCATTGTAGATATCCTCTAGTATTCTTACATAATGCTCATCTACCCCCGGGTTCCGTAATGCCTGAATGACTGCTGGGGTTTCGACTGATTCAAACGCTTTCTTATAATCTATGAAGGCTATATATAGGGGTTCAGTATACTCAGCGAACTTCTCTACCACCTGATTGATAGTGTGAATATGGTCAATTGTGGAATAAAATTTACGGAACCCTGCTTGTTCTTTAGCTTGACTGAAATCTAAGGGTGCAGAGATTCGGTTAGCGATTACCTTGGTAAATACCTTGTAGACGACTGACAGTAAGCTGATTGGCCTGTAATTTTTCAAGTCCTTCTGTCGCCTTTCTTATGGATTAGAATGATGTTCGCGTTCTTCCAAGATTCCGGTACCATTGCGGTCATTAGGCATTGCGTATACAGTTTTGCCCGTTTTTTAAGTACAATTTCGCCGCCATCCTTCAAGAGGTCTGCTGTTATCTGATCCTCACCAGGTGCTTTGCCCCCTTTCATTTCTTTCAAAGCCTTCCTTACTTCTTCGGTCGTTTAACTGGTGGGATGTCTATCTCCTCTGAGCTACTGTCTCGTTCGGCATTATCCTGTATAAGCCGGCTACTGTACAGATCCCTATAGAACTCCTCGGCCACTGTGACAATTTTATCCCTATTTGTGATGACATTGCCTTGCTTATCCTTAAGTGCATACATGTGATTTTTCCCCACGACAAGACGTCGCTTCACTGCTTTCAGGCTACCTCCGTTCTTTACAGCGTATTCGATCCTCTCCATATTATACTTCCGTGTGTCCGCTGTCTTACGCTTATTGATTAACTTCGAGAGCTCGGCTAGTTCTATTCTGTCAGCTGCGGTGGAGATTCTCATGGTTTGCCGTTTCCTGATTAGATCTTTCGTCTCCTGTGAAAGTTTACCAGTATCCTGTCTAGCCATAGTGCCCCGACTTCTACTGCACACTCCGTGATAATGCGTGTAAGGTTGTCGCTGGCTTCCTGTGTCTTAAGCTCGGCTTCCTCGTTAAGGGCTGAATATCGGTTCTGCAGCGCGATCCTGAATTCTTCTACTTTACGTCTTACTGTTAGCTCATTTATCGGCTTCTTTCGTACTAGTTTATTGCGGTCCCTCCTCAAATCTAGCCTAATTCGAGATCTTACCATACGGTGGTCACTACAGCTTACCCTTCCGAGCACTTCTACATCCTGCACGACGCCAGGGTTATTGAATAATATGAAGTCTATTTCATTTTTGTGCTCCCCATTCGGGCTCCTCCAGGTCCACTTCCTACTCTCCCGTTTACAGAAGAAGGTGTTCATTATGCGTAGGTTATTCCGTTCTGCAAACTCAACTAGTAGGTCCCCCTGCTATTTCTACAGCCCAGACCATAGTTCCCAACTGCCTTGTCTCCAGCCTGATTCTTGCCTACTTTAGCATTGAAGTCCCCCATAACTACGGTATACTGTGTTTTTACTTTAGCCATTGCCGATTCCACATCTTCATAGAAGCGTTCCACTACTTGGTCGTCGTGGCTGGATGTGGGCGCGTAGCCCTGCACCACCTTGAGCTTGTACCTCTTATTGAGCCTAATTACAAGACCTGCTGCCCTTTCTTAATGCTATAGTATTCGTCTATTTGCCAGCTATGCTTTTATTGACTAGAAATCCCACTCCCAGTTCTCTTCTGTCCTCGAGACCACGGTAACATAGGACGTGTCCATTTTTCAGCACCGTAAGGGCTTCGCCTGCCCTCCTAACCTCGCTAAGCCCTATTACATCCCATTTAATGCCCTCTAATTCCTCCAACAACACCTCGAGACTTGCTTCGCTAGATAAGGTTCGCGTGTTAAACGTTGCCAGGTTCAGATTCCATTGGCGGCCTGTCCGGATCCAGGGATTCTTAGCACCCTCTGCTGCGTCACAGGTCTGACCGCCGCCGTGGTCAGTTGCTTCGCGGCCGCTGGAGACTGAGGGCCGAGGGTTAATTGGCGTATTCATGGTAGGTTGTGGCCGTTACTACACCAGTGTGGCCAATCCTGCTCTGGTGAGGGAGTGCATTACCGGCAATGGTCGCCGGGGTCAGGCCGCACCCCAAGCCCCTTTGTGCAATTCCATCAATACGCGGATTTTTTTTTTTTTTTTTAATCCGGTGGGAATTGTCCGGCACCGGGATTCGAACCACACAGTCCTTCTGCACGCGAGGCGGGTGTTCTACCTCTACGCCATCGCTGCCTCCCTTCAACAAGTGTGGCTTTAAAAACGGCCGCGGTGTCGCAGCAGCATCGGCCATATCCTGTGAGCAATCGGTGAAAGACATCAGGTGACTGCAGTTCAGGCGGCACCGACCACAAAGCGCCTGGTTTATTTTCTCCGTGGTTAGGTAGAACAGACGTGACGTCAGCGATACTTGGTTTCATACATACATCATACATCAGGCACGCTGAATTTGCGTGCCATGCGGTAACTTTCTTGCTACCATTTTCAAAAATAAATTATGGTGTTTTTGCCAGTAACGATCACAACAACCACACAATAACAAAAAGCAAGAACACTTAGTGGAAACAAACAAAGAACACAACCTTTTCATCAATACACTAGAAAACTGGTGGCTTAACCCCTCTGAGAGGCTCGGTCACAGTTAGTGAAGCTGAGGGCACTGGAGTTGACGTCATAGCCTCTGACGCCAAAATCACTTATTATAAATGTACGCCACCCGGTGGCTGGCGATCCCTAGAAACTAATTCTTCTCAATCATTTTCAATTGGAACCTCGTAGCTGCCTTTGAGCTTCCTTTGCTTAGGGAAGCGGTCCAGCACTCGTCCGCAACGCGCATGGTAACCCGTTCCACTGGTGCATTAGTTGTGACCGCGAAGTAGTGGTTGTTGCTAGCACCGCTGCTCTGTTTTCATGTCCGTAACCCGACCAGAATCACTTGCTCTTAGTTTATTCAGTTCCCTGGCCCTGTGGCGTCTGTGTACCAACGTCCTTACAATATCTTGCTCGCTTTGGTCGTAAGATGAAGCAGTGGTAGCGGCACTAGAACACGCAACTTAGCCTGAGCAACTTAGCTGAGCCTCCTCAAAAATGAAAAGTATTGACAATAATCTATCTCATTTGTTCTGCACTGTAAAATTCGCTCTTAGCTAAATCCTTAGCCTCTATTTCGGAAATAAGCTGGGTTTAGTATGCGTAAGTCGTTTTTGTTGTGTGACGCTCCTTACACGCACTTTTATTTGCCGTTCTTCACCCACCGGAAGCGCACGGGTTGAACCTGTCCCGGAACTTGAATATCGCGTCTGCAAGAACATAACTAAAATGAAAATACAGTTAAAACCCGATCTACCGAAGTCACCGGAAACCGCCAATTCTTTCGTTAAATCAAGAAATTCCTAAACTCCTAACTACCATTTTACAAGCAGTTGATTCCATAAATTCGATGTCTAAAAGGAGGCACATCCCAGCAGCTACCATGACAGTGTAATCTCGGCTGCTGCGGCGCTCGCCTTCCCATAAATAAGCAATACGCTTAAAATATGCGACGAAAACAATAACCGTAATGTTCTAGGGACCACAAATTATTTCCTGGCAAAAACACAACCATCCGTTGTTGCCGCTTCCGTGCGCTCCGTAAGCATTGCATGCACAACTTATCGCAGCAGGCCAGCGTGTTCAGCCCGTTCTTGTTTATTGAGTGCCAGAAAAGCTCCTGAGCAAGTCAGCAGCATCCATAACCTCACCTGGAGCGGGCACAGGAGCTTCCGTAGTTTCCGGGTCGCCAGCTTTCCGCAATACCTCTTGTGCGTAAGAAGCTAACTGGAGCATTTCTTCATCGTTGAAAATCTGTTTTTGCCGGCGTCTGCGTCTGCGTCGCCACACACATAATCGTCGAATCTCAGATCTCCCGCACCCTCATAAAGGCCAGAAAACCGTTCCCTGAAAATGGGGGGACTTATTCTCGATCTTCGTGAGTACTTGCGAAACTCGACATACTCCGTTAAATTGGGACTGATGCTTAATCTATTTAATTTATTCGAGTTCAAACAAGCATTGAGCGACAGAAGCAGCTGCTGGGGAATCTGAACTTGTTCGTTATGTCGAAAAATTCAATAGATAGGGTCTCGTTTACTCTATTTTTGACTTTACCTGCAACGTACAGTTGGAAGACTCTGTAGAAGAGTTTGATTTTACTGGGCAGTCAATTACCACCCTACCTTACGTCACCAAGCCGATTAACCTCAACCGCACCTAATAACTAGCCGTGCAAACCTTTCAACGAACTACCTGCCGCACCATTCGTCCTTGTCCCATCCCAAAAACAATGTGCTGCTTCAACGTGTTGTGCCACACTCTATATATAGAGAGGAGCACATCCACCAAACCAATGTCAAGACATCCTTTACACACCACCTTGTGTTGCTCGCCGTCTGGGATGAGCGGCAATTCCATCCACCAGCCAAACTTGCTGGCCCGTATCCACCCTGCTAAAAGCTCTCATTACGCAGGCTACGGCACCACACGCCTGCAAAAGGACACGGAGAAAACGCATCAACATCCTTTGAATATTTGAACCACCCAGCAAAATTGGCATCTATAGAAATGCCAGTCTTCCACCTACCAGCGTTGGTACTACGTGGTTTTCTCCGGGCGATATTTATTCCTGTTGCCCTTGTTATTGATGCTTGAAGCACAACATTTAGCCATCCTTCAAGTGCTCGCCTTTATTGTATAGGATATATGAGACCTTTCACCCCGCAGATACGCGTTTTGACCGACTCTCTAAAAAGAATCCAAGAGCTGCAACTACCTCGATCAGTTTTGCCATACATTCATCTCCTCATACAAGGATAAACGCGTTACTCGCTTACGAAACACACGTCAGCACGCAGTTTAATCTGGGCATGAGTCATCACCTCCAGGCAGTCTGAATGCGCCCGCTGTTGTGAAATAGCTTCAATTTGTCAACCTCTGCTGCTTCCCGACGCACCGTGGCGACCTGCGCTATGCTCAGCGAGCCTTCAATTCCCCCAGCTAACCGCAATACTAGATGCAAAAAGGCCATGAATCTTCGACTTCAGCAAACACCGCCCAAATACCGCATTTACCACTTGTACGGTTCAACCGATGCGCTGGAGTTTTTATAAACAAACTGTCTGACAATGCGTCTTCCGCACCCCAGAATGTCCGAAATATATCCAAGCAAACGTTCGAATTGGCCAGATGATTTCACAGATCTCAGTCGGCATTGCACTATTTTCACATGATATAACAACGCCGAGACCCATAACGCCGATCCCAAGGCACCTCTCCACCCATGCGTTCTGGAGAAATACGCTCTATTCTCATTAAATTCGCCTCACACGTGGCCTCGCAAGTGCAACGTAGCTCGTTACGGCCCCCTACGCCCCTCTAGCCGTACACTTCATGCGCGGTCCGTGAAGGTATGCAAGAAACTCCTACCCGCCGCGGTGGCTCAGTGGCTAAGGCCTTGCGCTGCTGAGCACGATGTCGCGGGTTTGATTCCCGGCCGCGGCTGCCGCTTTTCCGAAGGAGGCAAAAAGCTGAAACGCCCGTGTGTGCGAGATTTCGGCACACGTTAAAGATCCCCAGGTGGTTAGAATTAATCCGGAGCCCTCCACTACGGTGCTCCTCATCGCCTGCGTTGTGTCGTTGCGTTAAAGCTTACAATCAATCAATTCATAAAGGCCTCTAAAGCGTGTTGAATTAAAGTCAGTCACCTGGAATATGAGTTCAGCTTACCTTCCCCCTCCACTGTTTCCCAACTTAGCCCGAATCCTCCTGGTTTTTCAGTACAGGTCTTCCAATAAAAGCTGTCCGCGTAAACGCGTGTCGCTACGTTCGTAATTACAATTCTGAAAGCTGTTCCGTGCCAGAAGAATGGTGTTTTCTCGTTACTATTGCAATGATGATGATGACGCTCTCAATTGTCTTCACACGTCCCCTAATAGGGAAGAAGGGGTTGACCATGCTGAATCAGTAATTGCAATTCTATATGGCTTTAAAATGCTGCTTTATTTTCGCAAGGAAAAATGCCGTAATAGAAAGTTGGCTATGATTGAAACCCCAATTATCCAATAATTACGTATCCGTCAGGAAATGAATCGTCCAGCAACAGGACGTAAAGAATAAATGTAATTACATACATCTTTTTTTTTTTTGCACACACTTATTTTGTTTCTTGAATAGACATTATACGTGGAATCAATATGGTCAACCCCAAACGCTCTATAAGTTCCTTCGGAAGCAGTTGTCAAGCTTCCGGGAAGCGGCGGCAGGCGAGAAACCTTTATATACCTATAAACCTATATAAACCTTTATAAACCTATATAGGACATGGGACATACCCATAGTAGCGGATTATTGCCTTTTTCTTATTTTTTCCCTTTTATTCAGCCCTGTCAGCCTGCATATTAGACGTTACCACGGACGTGCTTCGCTACTTCATTTATAAGCATGGCAAAATAACCCCTGTAGGCTTAAGCTGATTGTTCTAGCAAATATTTCTAAGTTGAAGGCCACAGAACCCAATTCACGTCCATTTTTAGTTACCTAATTTAATGGCTCGAGGATAGTGCAGAGGCTGCGCGTTAGACTTGCATTCGATTGAACGTGGGGTGGAATCTCAGCCACCGTTCCTTTTTTTGGTTTTAAATTCTTCTGTGCCAGCGCTCCGTCCGGCAATCATTCAGTCACGCCGACGCGGTCAGCGGAATTTTCTAGAACTGTAGAATTTTATTCTCTCGCAATAGTATTTGTGAGTGAAAGAAAGAAGTTCAAGCGCGAAATTTAAAAATGAAAGCGGCTTAGCTCAGCTAGGCTTGGATATGCAACGCAAAAGCTTGGTTTAGTCAGGTTGAGTCTTGGTTTCGCATAGTTAACCGTTGATGTAGCTGTAATGCCGACCACTGGTTAAAGCCATTCGGTTTCGTGCAACACAGGGAGGCCCGGTCTCGGTTTTGTTCTCGGCGAACGCGGCGTTTCTCTTTCGCGGCGAACGTGGTGCAAGATGAGTCACATCGCCCTAGACATCCCAGTGGCGCATGCGTGGGTGGACGCGGGTTTGGCCTCCTACCGATCAGCGGAGCGGCCACTCTTTCGCCGCTTCCGCGACGGAGCGGCCGCGATGTGAGCAGAACGACTTAAAATGGGGCATTGTGCGTGGCGCCGACGGCGGGTCTGCCGAATCACGCGATCCACTTCGATGGGTTTGTCGCCGGGCGTTTGTCTCCAGTCAAAAGGTTAACTTGTGCATATTCCGCGAAACCACTGGAATAAAGGGGCAAAGCTTTGATTTGAAAGAAACGAACTTGGACTGATTGATTGCGGAGGAGTTTTAGCACGCCGAAGTTACACCTGGGCGATGAAGCGCGCCGTATTGGAGTGACCTGGATTGATTTCGACCACCTGGGTATCTTTAACGTGCGCCAAAAATCTCGACGCACGGTGGTTTCGTTTTTTGCCCACCTGACAACCAGCCACCGCGGCCGTGGTCAAATCCGCTTCCCTGTTCTCAGCAGCCCAACGCCATAGCCACTGAGCACGGAGGCGGGTTGGAACGAGCTTAGACTGAAACGTTGAGGAACGCGCGATAATGGTTCCGGTAGTGAGGTAGCCCAAAAGTTTTAAAACTTCTTTCTTCCCGCATAGGCAACTATGGAGGTAGTTGCGCAGGTGCTCTAGAATTACCCGCTCCTAGAAAGCTGGGTGACTGCGGAAGCAAAAGGCCTCCCGAAATCAATTTCAAGTTTAAAGGGGCAAGAAGCATAACTTCCCCTTTGGTGTTAGATTCCTAGAATGTCGCAATATTGTTCGCACTCAAATCGCGCACTCTGAACCCGGTCGTCCTTGTGTGCATGCGCCGGCTCTTCGCGTCATCGATAGGAGCCGTTTGGAAGCGGCACCCTCGATAGCTTATCGTAGAGCAGCTGGGGTGCGATAGGCACCTATGATATTTCCTGAGCCCGTTTTCTTCTTTTTAGACTGACAACAATAGAAACCCGTCACTTGGAAAAGCGGGTGCCGGGCTTCGAGAAACCTTCGTGGGCTTGTAGAAGTGGCTCACACTACCCCTTATTGTGCTCCCTAGAAAAACGATACGTGTAATAGACAAAGCTATGAGTGTTCACCTTCGTTACGGATTGAGGTGGTTCTTTCACGTGGGTTTGGTTGACGTCAGCACAGCAGAGCTGCCTTATCTTTGGAAATATCTGCTTCGAAGAAACTTGAGTGACATAACAAGGTTTCTTAAGGAACCAGTTGCTTGTGAAATGCGGAACCAAGAGCGGTTCTCTTGATCACGTACATTTTTATAACAGCTGAAAACAACCATGAATTTTATATATGCTACTTGCTGTTGCCTTTTAATTATTTGAAAGAAATCGCAAAATTTCAAATGCAAATAAAGTCTCCAGAAGATTTTTCAAGTCACTGAAGAAGGTTTCTGGGTATGAGTGTTATTTACAGAACTGACCGAGAAGAAATTACCATAATATCATGAGTTCAGAAGATGTATTTTTGTACGTAATAAAACAAAACAGGATACAAGTATTTTTGCGTGCTTTATACCAATGTCGGGATTTTATGCCAATGCCCATGGACACTTCATTATTGTAGTTCATACCAATGTAGGAATTTTATGCCACTGTCCATGGACACTGCTTTATCGTTGTTTATACGAATGTCGGGATTTTATGCTGAGACTGGACACTGGACACCCTTGGACACTGCTTTATAGTTTCTCTAAAACAGACTAACTTCGTCCTAAAATAGTATATAAACGGAAGGACGGATCACTGTATCTAAGGGGTTATAAAAACGTCAATTTAATCATTATTCAATAACTCTACAAAAATTTAGCCGTAATTTCAGTAAAACGTTTCTTAGGTGCATGAAATGTGGTGTTGACATGTTGGCAGGTTCAAGTAACGAATGCTACAAACACAAAAGCGAGAAAAGAAACACAAAACGTTTCAGAAAAAACCAGTGAAAGAGTGGACATGCAACTAAAGAAATCGCGAAGTAAATACCAAAGACTAGACACGCACAAACTTGAGAACGTCTTGACAGGGTGCACCTGTCCGTGTTACTGCCCGTCAAGTATTTTGTCCTGTAGCTGTTCGTGCTGTAGTAGATTGTTTTATTGGTAAAAGGACGAAAAGGCAGGAATAAATTGTTCCTCATAAATAAAAGCATGATTCCACAGAAGATCAAACGGACAATAAAGTGTAAAGGCAAGCTACCGTAACTTTAATATTACATTGTCGGCAGTGCCAGTACAATACTCGCCGCCGCTGCAGTTGCTTGTTCAAATAAAAACCACCAAAAGTGCCAAAACAGGTTTCGACGCATGACACGCTTTCCTGCACTGCAATGTGAGACATCCCAAATTGCGAATCGGGCTTACCTAGGCATTTTTTTTCTCAAACAAGCAACCAGGAGGCACCAACATGACAATGCAAAATTTCATAACGTAAAACCGTTTGCTGGTCGTGTGATCCTTAAGATACATAAGTCTTCGCTAGATAACGTTACAAAATATGATGTCTCAGCACGGCTTTGTTTCAGTTTCTATTTTATGAAAATGTTTCGTCTTGCATACAAGCGCATGCGAAAGCTGCATGTATGCAAGTGAACGGGACAACCTAGAGCACCTACTCACCCATAACGAATATATATGCAACAGCGTGTGACAAATAAAAGTATATATTATAGGCGCAATCTACTTCAAGGGACGGAAACTTATTTGGTCAACTGCACCTGCATTGTGAAAACATGCTCCAAGGTGGCAGCACGTACTTGGCATGCTATGTAGCCTAGCTGACGTTCACAAGCGGTGCACGTCAAGCGCCAGTAAGCACCGAGCCTAGTGGCCTAATTTGCCAGTACAGCGCCATTTTAATACGGTGTTAACAGTCACCTTTCCAATTGGCTGCGACGAAACCAAAGCTACCGAAAACAGGCTTTCAGGAAGATCCTGACAATTTAGTTAGGCACAGATCAGCGTGCTCTGGGTTTTATGGGGGTGTCTCTAATGGTCAACAACAATTAAAGAAAAATGGAAAAGAGAAATACCACCTTTATTTCTTAGGAAAAAGCCATGCTTGGCCGTAAAACAAACGCTGACGAAACTAGAAGAAGCGTGATCTTTTAGTTTAAACCACAGGTTAATAGGCTGTTATTGTCCGCTGAAGATTTATGACTTTGAGGGATGAAGGTAACGAACGCATTCGGTAGTAAGTGAACCGGCACTTGATCTTTAATTTCTTGACGCTCATTGTGTGGCCCAGACTTAAAAGAAGGCGCATGCTGGCTGCTGTGGTATACAACACCCACGAATTGGTATTAAGAACACCAGAAGTATACAAGATAGTGTGCGTGATTGTTTAAGGAGGTATTATTCTAATTAATGGATCTTCCTTGTTGTCTGCTGAACTATGCGCTACTGGCGGTGTGATGTTTGAGTTGCGCCCTCTGGCTCTTACTTCGGCTTGAGGACTCGCGCCGCTGTCGTCTTCAACAATCGCACCGCTGTCGTCCGCTTTTGAGGGGCAGCAGTACGGGCGCTAGAGATCACCCGCTTTGCTTCTTTAGTGCATTAAAAAGCATATTTACACCAATTCAGTAATTTTTTCAGCTTCTGACACGCCTGAATAATTTCACGTTGTATACGGCACAGGTTTTCAACAAACAACGAGCGAAAGAGCAACTTCTTTCAGAGCATTGGTCAGGTGATCGCGTGTAACTCGTCCTTTCTACCTTATTCTCGAGGTTCCATGCTCAGAGCTACTCGATAGTATTCCAAGTGCGTAGGCTTCCATAAAGCATTTTTGAGATGCTCTTATGAAGACTCAACAGTGTAATGCTATGCACCAAGCAGCGGGCCCCTATTCGCGCATGTCACAGTGGGAAACAAAACGGCTGTATTCTATTTCTTTCATTGTTGTTGTCTTGTATGAGATGAATATTTTTTTCTGTTCCCAATGCATTACATTTTTCCACACCGTCTTATTCGAAGGCTTGGGAATGCTTGAGAGGATCACAAAGTTCGTGCGGATATTTTCTTCGCTATGTAAGGCATACATATCTTCTTCCCAAATTGGCTTTCGTTAGGGCTGCGTGCAGAAATGTGCATTCACAGAACGTGCGTTGTTTCTTCAGACGCACATGCAAATAGAAGGTTTGTGCTGCGCCACCGCAAAACAGGGCCACCAACGTTGTCCAGGGTACTCGAAGACACATTTTGGGCTACGAATTTCTATCGTAACAATCATTATCGTAAGGACCTGCATCTCATCCAGATCTTGTATGACATGATTACGGTTTTCAAGGCTTGACATCCTTGCTAACGAACCCAATAAATAGTATACGTGCCGGTTTCAGTATAACAAGACTGGAAACCGACGATTATGTCCAAGCAGCCCTTTATTGTTTTCCAACCCCTTCAGGCGTAAAGAACAAATCCTGATCTACTCGGGATGGCGTTCTATCAATTGAAGAAAATTGCTCTTACTCTCTTGTCCAGGCCTGAGGGCCCGGCCCACAAATCAGTTTTATTTTACTATTAAACCCTTTCAGTCACGAATTATTATATTCACTGCAGAAAAATTCCATATTTGGAGGATTAGCAGTGTCAGGTGTCCAGAGGTAAAAAAAAAAGTCCAGTCTCTCTAGAATACTTATTACCCAAATGGCGTCGCGTCCTCATACGGAGACACATCTACTCAATCCAGGTTTTTTCTATAAAAATAATAAAAATCCTGCGGCGGTTTACAAACAAGGAGGTGAAATAATAATTTCTGCACTTGAACGACGTGTTTTTATCCATCAAAAATGATTTACGCCGCAGTAAAAAAGAACTTAGACGGAAACACATCGGAGCCCCCACAAAACTTGGTGGCGTCCATTTTGAAAACGATGTTTATGAGTGCGGTTCCGCCATTCCACATCGCATTGGTGCTAAACCTTTCACTTCTTTACGTTTCGAACATCAGCTGCACCGCTCTACAGCATGACCTCTTTCCGTTTTCACGAGGAAAACGACGAAGAAAGTCGCGCCTCTATATGAAGACATGGTGACTGAAAGGGATAAAGTTTCCCCCTCTTTCTTCCCGTCCTCTTGAGTGCTGTTTTTCTATAACGCATAGCTTCATATTTGGAAGATATGCCTTTGGCAAATGTACCGAGGTATCCCTCCAGGTCAGAACAAACATAGTGTTACTCTATCTTTACCGTAGACGTGACTCGTTTTGCTCAATAAACCACCATAGTGGTTAGAAGCCTGGTATAAAAGCACCACGCGCCTATACACACGGTGGGTTATTTGGAACTCAACCTACAGTTTTTGTAGCTCATAGTGCATGTCGGCATACTTTCATGACATGACAACGCAAAAAGACGTGATACAATACTTCCGAGCGTTCGGCAAGGTGGCAAAAACTGTTTTACCTTACATGTGATTACCAGGAATCGTAATGCTTTCTGCCAAAGCCGACAGCCCCAAAGGCCAGGAATTTTTTTTGGTCTTGAATTTTTGCTGTTGTCGGTTACTAGCAGCTAGCTGTTTCCTTTGTTCCAATAATTGCTTAAAGCAGAAGCTGACTCCTAGCTCCGACTCTTCGCGCTCCGCTCAGAACCGCCTTCGCAAGGAATGGGGCGACGACGGCATGTTTCTTCCGCAGCGGTTACCCATACTATACTTTAGACTGACGCCTTGATCAAATGTATGCGATTTTAAGCATATCAATACGATAAAAAGTTGCGCATACGCAAATACTGGCGCGGACAAGCATCAGAATCCAACCAAGCGCACAGGAACAGCAGAGAGAGGGAGCCTGACTGAAACAGACGACAAATGCGAGAATCCCTAAGGCGACGTTACGGAGGCGAGCTTCGCAGCACTGCCCGTGGTCGCGCTCTCAGCCAATACGCTAATTTGTGTACACTAACGTTGGTACAGCAGATTCTGTGGCAGTAAACTCGCTCCCCGGACACTCTAACGCTCATTCGAAGTGCATATTCCTCGCAGTTTAAATCCGAGACCACTACATCGTATTAAAAATTACTTTTGGAAGCCAATTCGAACAATATTTCTTTTTAAATAAACATTCTGTTATCAACAGTCCTGCAAAAATACGAAAAAGTATACTTTTTAATTATCGTTTGCGTGGGACCCAAAACGCTAGCTCAGTTTGCTTGAATTGACGGGGCTGGTATGTTGTGGAACTTAGTCCAACTGGGCAACATGAAATTCGCTTCCCAAAAGACGACATGAATCATGAAGTCTTTTGCCGTCCATGACCCTATCCGAGAAGACGAAGGTACAACACATCTGCACCACGCAGCAACACAAAGCAGCACCAACGCGACATTTCTTCAAAACCGGCAGCTAATTCTTATTTTGCTGTCATCTAGCACCTGCGATTAAGCCGGCCCTGAGGCTTCACGGTCAACCATGGCGCCACAGCAGTGGGCGTTGTTAAAGGACTCGCCGGGCCTCAAAGGAGGCCGAAAAAAAAACGGCAAGGACGCCACGTCAGTTTTCCGCTGGCCAATGGCGGGCGGCGCTTGCCAGCGAAAAAAAAAATGGAACAGCACGGAGAAGGGAAGGAGCGAGGCTGAATGCGAAAGGCGGCGAGATCCTAGGTTGGCGCTACCTTAACCGTGTCTAGCCGAAGAACGAAACGGTACTCCCCGCGCCCAGAACTACTGAATAAGCCGAGCTTAAGAGTAACGACACTGACGCACAGCGGCAGCCATTTTGATGCCTGACGCCATAGTGGGCAGCTGCACGCGCCCTATGGCGGCTGACACTGACGGGCGGAATTGGCCCTTGCGCCGCTTGCAAACCGTGACAGCTGTGTTTACTTTTCGAAGATTTAGAGCCAATGCTCCGGTGCGATAGACTCAGGCTCGTTTACGCTGGTGTAGATTATTTAGTAATTCTAGGTTACGCTAGAGCCACTAATTAAGCAACGCTTTTTAAAAGTGGCTATAGGTTACGCTAGGCCACTATCGTTCTTTTTCAGCGGGAAGCGACGCAGGCGTTTTCCATCTTCCCGCAGGTTGAAAGAGCCCAGTACAGAGAAGCACGGCATCGCTATTCTGTCTGGGGGCTTTAAAACGCACTCTCAACGTGTCATACAGCGCACTGTGATGCGAAAACTACGATTTATCGAAGAGGCGCGCGCGCGGCAACACACATGCACAAGAATGCCAGCGTCCATGGTTCTTCCGGGGTGTAAACAAATTTAACCTGACGCGGTCGAACAATGGCCGCTGTCGGTGGCATACAACCAATGACAGAAAAGAGTGCTGATACACTGAAACCTGATCTAGTGGTTCTACCTGCGCTTTATCTCGCAGCCGGCTGTTATTATGGACGGCGCAAACAGTGTGTTACTGCGAGTGTTTTGAACGTGGAACCGAGACGCTCGGTTCATTTTTTTCGGCATAATCTGGATATAAATTCTGCAGCGACTACCAGGAAGCAAGATGAGCGGAGCATACCATTCCGGGCGTTAGGTGCTGCCTGATTAAAAAAACGTGTGCGCGCTTTGACATCGCGGCCCATCTCTTCTACGGAGGGCTACACCACGTGAGCTGTGGCGGTTCTTAGCTTCTAACCAAGTATGGGGTGCAGGGGGGAAGCGATTTTTTGTTTCAGAGCTTCTAATTGTGCGTTCAGAGAGCAGTGTGCTTACGTCACAATACACCTGACCGGGTACGTAATCAATTAGTTGAGACGCTAGTAACAAGGAGTTCCTCGCTGGTTCACCCAGAGTTCAACGTGTGTCTAGTGTCGACGTGTTTCTGCGGAAGCGATCCCTGCCCCATGGGCGCCAGTATAGTGTGCTGTTGCGCCAGAACTTCGGAATGGCGCGGCCGGCAACGGCCTTGCAGCTGCGCAATGAGCCTTTCTGTTAAAAAATTGCGACATAAGTGCCTCCGCTAATAAATGATACTTCGTGACACTTCGTAGAAAAAGGATTCTCTAGTGCAATCAATGGAAGGTATAATTGAGGCATTTCATAGTGAAAAAAATCTGCAGCCTCGCTCTTGGTGTTCGGTCTAAAATTCAGCGACCCAGCATCACGATGTTAAATTAGTGTTACACCGAGCGGAATATTTTTACGCTTTTAACAATAACGCTACAAAAACAAACTATTGCGATGAACTTTGATGTAATTTTTCTCGATGCAGAAGCAAACAATATCCCAGGTCTTGTTTGCACATTTCTCCAAACTGTTTTCGCCACCACCTTCAGGGTTTAAATTAAGTTGAACAAGCTGTCGTGCACCATAAAATCAGCTAATGGCGTTTTTTCTCGTCGTGTTCAAGCATTAGAATTTCAGCCAATATTCTCGTTATAACCTGTTTTTTTTCTTCTCACCGCTTTTACTTGCTCTTCGCCTCCTGAATCAGCTGCCAAATAACATCGTCATCCTCATTAACGACGACTCAGTCATCAAAGAGGTGAATTATTTCCCAATGAATAAAATTATCTACAACTTTATTGAATGTTTAAGTCATTTTGCAAAAGCATTTTATAAAAACTTGTACAAAAGCATGTAGGAATGGCATAACTATCCCGCGATTTTTAGTACCGTCATCGTGAAACTATAACCTTTTCTAATGGACCTTTTTCCAATCAGTGCCCTGCGCCTGCGCTAGTCTCCCTACCAGCAACGGAGCCGCCATATTGGGAAGCAAAATGTAAACGAAACGACGCTATATTCGATTAGCCGGCTGACAACGCCGAGCCATCTTAGTGATGCTCCCTTTTCTAAGACCTGAAATCGGCGGACAGGTAGACGCTACGGCTGCCGTCGAAAGATCTTTCTGCCACAAAAACCCGGCGTGGCGCCTGGGGCGGCTTCCTCAACTGCAGAGGGCAAGCAGAAAAAAAGTGGGCGTGTTCTTTATAATCCCCCAAGTGTGGTGCCGGCGGCCGCCGCAAGGGGGCTACGCTACTGGAAAAAGCTCTTTGAAAATGTTTGTAGTTTAAATTCCATTACTTGCTGTTTTTATGTTATAATGTTTTCGCCCCACCTCTACGTAACGCCCGTAGGGCCTTTTGGGGTAAATGAATAAGAAGGCGCTTGGTTTGCTGGAGAATACGACAATAACATTGATTGGTTTTACGTCACCTAACATGCCTTACGAATTGCCGCCAGCAGTTCAGCTCAGTAGCTTATAAAGACGATAGTCTTCCTTGGGCTATTTCAATGCGAAAATTTTTTGGTGTCGATGTCTGTCTCTCTCTCCGTCTGTCTATCGGTAACGCGATTCAGCCCCACGGCAAAAGTGAAACGAAAGCTGATCAATAGGTTCATATACCCGCAGCCAAATCTAAACGTCTAAGCCCGGTGGCAATGTTCACACTTGTCATCATCGTTGAACAAGAACCAAACATTACGCAAATATAAGGCAGAAAATCAATACATAAGTTATCTTTGCAGTGTTCCTTTATAACAAATCGGTAGACGCTTGATTCAAATAAAACTCTGCATCTACTGGATAAATACAATGCACGTCGTCGCCCGCTGTCTGCCGCGCCACTGTAGCTTTTAGCGGCATTTTACTAAATCAAATGGAAACAGTCACGAAAGGCTGAACCAGATTGGTTCCACTTTCCGCATGGAGCGCACGTGGGGTAGGGCAACAAGGTTCTAAAAAAAATCCCCCGCATTTCCCCGAGGGGGAGAATGTGAAAGTGCGAATGCACGGTTGTCGGCCCGCTTGCGGCGCTTGCGCTCGGCCCCCGCCGCCCACCGCCTCGCCGCCTTCTCTTCCATCTCTTCCATCGGGTTTGTAGTATCACGTGTACACCACGCAGTTATCAAGCCGCTATAACGCCGCTGAGTCGCCAACGCACGCCGCTGACGACGTAGTTTGAATGCGTTAAAGATATAAGGCGCGTCACTAACGCTGATATCACGTCGCGTCCGTGGCTTGGTCGGTAGAGCGTCGCACTGCGGCCGCAAAGTCCGCGGATCGAAACCTGGCGCCGGATGCTGTTTCTTTATAGAGGAGCACTGCGGACGCCGACGCCGCCGCCGCCGGCGGTGGATGGTTTGGGGTCGCTTATAAAGTGCATTACTTAAAACGTTGAAGTAGCGCGACTCAACTGACGCGCGTATTTGCCTTACGACAGCGCTGGCATTGATGCACCCGGCTTGGAGCAGTGGAACGCGGTATATTTAAAGCACCTTGAGCGAACCTCTAGCGTGCTTACCTAGGAAGAAGTGCGACGGGAGAGGAACAGCATGATAGGTGAACGGGAAAGCGAAGGGAGGCAGTTACTTGGCAAATTTTGAATTAAGACTATGGTCTTCAGTCGACATTTGCAACAAAAGGAGCAGATACGCGGCCATTTTTTTAGTATACAATTTGGATCAGGTTCTACAGGGAGAAATGTTTTTCTTCATCCCTATTGTTTCGGCGCCATTTTTTCTACTTTCTTGCTCACACTGTGGAGAACCTGCCAACCTTTATCACATCGTGTGGGCCGGTCACCGGAACACAGAAACTTAATTTATGCTCAACCCCAAGTACGGTGGAGTGGAAGGGAGAGCTCACCAGCTATCGCCTATAATTCTAGCCCAGCCCAAAACGAAGAAACTCTTCAACAAGCATGTGTTGTAGTAAACAAGCATGTTCGCACCATAGGTTCCTCTATCTCCTCTTCCAAATCGGCCCTAATGATCATAACGAACAAGAAAGGCAGGGCCCCTAATCGTGAACTCATCAACATCTCCATTGATAATACCCCAATTCCCAAAACAGACTCACAAAAAATTCTCGGTCTTACCTATCACTACTCCGGTAGTTCCTACCCTACACTTTGAAATATACACTCTCAGATCGAGCAAATGGTTCATCTTCTGCACCCTTTCACAAATCCCCAGACTGGTTTACACGAACAACACCTCCTACGTATTATAGATGCTTGTACCATGTCCCGCATACTGTGCACAGTGCTATAACTGCATCCCACTCCCACCCAACTAACCAAACTAGAGGCAGCTCTTCGTAATGTCTACCGCATTGCCCTCGGCGTGCCCCACTACGCTCCCACTAACGATCTAATCAAGACCGGCACATATAACACTATAGAAGAACGTATTCAGATACACCAACAAGCCCAACTTCAGCTCCTTCAGACATCTCACCAGGGACGGGCACTCTTGCAGACGATGACCTACCCTACTGCGTCGCTTCCTCCAATCCCCACAAATCTACCTCCTTGGGCCACGTTTCTAGGCCTTCTCATAGAACCCCTACCTAAGAATATGAACCCCTCCAGGCATGCCGCTCGTCGCTTTCTACGCGGTAAAGCCCTCACCAAGCGTGTCTCCTTCGTAGAAAGGCAGGGATCGGCGGTATATTGCCACAGTCAAGTCATTAGACGGCAACTCAGAGGCATTCAAGCAGCGTAGAGTGTAGTGCCGTTAATCCCTTGTTCGCGCGAGATCTGGTGTGTGCGGAAACACCCCGGCTTGAAGAAGAAGAGGACGCTCTCTCTCTCTCTCTCTCTCTCTCTCATTCTCGTGGGCTTCGCTCAGCAAGCAGAGTCGCTATTAGACTACAATATGGTTTTTTATTTATTTTCTAATTATATATCGCGTATACAGCTCAAGCCGATTCTCCGCATTTTCAAAGATCCCACACGGGGCACCTTGAGCAATCTTGGTCACGGTATTGGCGATACCGCGGACCCCGAGTCCACAAACATAAGCTGGATCCAACCGTGGCGATGTGTTTATAGGTGGAGGGTTAGAAACCACGAACGGTGGCCGTCGGAGCCTTGGTCAAACTCCGTCCCATGGGCTCCCTGCCTGTCTACCAGGCAGGGAGCTCCGGGACCTCTTTGACTACCAGGGTAAGGTCAAAGGAGAAAGTACCCCCGTCTCCCTGCTTTTATACTATGATATATGGTTTCCAAAGTTTTTAAATCCAAAGATCGGCCCCCCAAAAGGGGCCGCAGCGAAGTATCCTTTCCTCCGTTGCCAAAGCCGAGTTTCCCAAAGCCGGACAACTATGCTAGGTTTTTGGTAATTGAATCTGTTGATGCGTCGAACCCCCTTCCCACAAAGTCTGTCTTTCTGATCTCCAAATTTCTTGAGGGCATTGTTGGTCACTCCTACAAAGCCAAAAAACTCAGAACAGGAGAAGTTTTGCAGAACTGAATAACAAGCAACAAGGTACAAATCTCTTGACTCAAACTCGCATCGCTGATCTCGATATCGGGGTCACACCCCACCGCAGCCTTAATAGCTCCCAGGGTGTGATCTCTGAGTCAGATCTGATGAAGGAAACTGACACCCATCTGTTGGAAGGCCTTAGGACCAAGGTGTGACAGCAGTGAGGCGTATCATGATTCGTCGAGATAACAAGGAAATCCTAACTAAACATGTAATATTGAATTTCTACCATTCCACAGTTACTGAATCAGTAAATGCAGGTTTCATTCATTGCCCCATCAGGCCATACATCCCCAACCCCCGCCGGTGTTTCAAATGCCAGCGGTTTGGGCATGGCACTACTGCCTGCCGTGGTCAACTAACATGCGCCAAGTGCGCACAACACGATCATCCATCTGACAACTGCCCATCGCAAACCCTAGTCTGTACTAACTGCCAGGGACCCCACGGTGCCTACTCTAGAACATGCGAAAAATTCAAACAGGAGAAGGAGATCATGAAGGTGAAAGTCACTGAGAACCTTACCTTCCCAGAGGCGCGAAAGAGGTTCGCCTCTTTCCCCCTGGGGAGGTACGCCGACGCAGCTCGCCGGGGCGCGGAGTGGCGTCTCGTTTGCACAGGGACCCAGTTCAGCGAGTCTGACCTGGTCCCTTCCCCCCCCCCCCTAGGTTGCCTCTGGCAGGCCAACCCGTCATCACGCCTCTTGCTGAGGCAGCAGCGGTTGTGGTGGCAACCTCTTCCGTCAGGACCGGTGCCGCTCCCGCCTCTGTCTCCCCATCCTCCAATGCGTTGGAGGGTACCGAGGTGATGGACACCACGGGCCCCGCAACGGTTCCCACCGCCACCGCACAGTCCGTGCCACTTTGGCGCCCCGGACGCCCTCGGCGGTGGCGGCTCAAACGAAGGGCTCCCAAGGGGGGGCTAAGTCCGGGGGGCCCGGTGCGTCGGGCACAACTCGGACATCCGACGAAGAGATGGATGTCGGGCCATTCCTGCCTGCAACGCAGCGCAAGGAACGCGTCCCTACGCCAAAGCTTTCCGACCAGCCCAAAAAGGCCAGAGTCACAGCCCCGAAAGACGACACATAAACAAACACATACACTCCAGTAGCTCTCACACTAAATAATGGGAAGAGGAAACATAATTCAATGGAACTGTAAAGGCCTTCTTAAAAATCTTAACAATGTATACGAAATACTGCATGCTAATCAGCCAAGTGTAATGTGTGGTCAGGAAACACATTTGAATTCCAAGCACACATATTTCTTGAGTAGTTACATGGTCTTCAGAAAGGACAGGGATGGCTGCACACACTCTTCTGGAGGTGTGGCCATAATTTCCCGGAAATCCTTAGCCTGCCACCCTGTCACTGTGAACACTGTCCTTGAGGCTGTAGCAATTCGAACAATATTATTAATACGTTGATAACGGTATGCTCAATATATATTCGTCCTGATCTTGCACTTTCGAGCTCTGACTTCGAGGCGTTGGTTGACCAGCTGCCTGAACCATACATCTTAACAGGCGACCTTAATGCTCACAAGTCTCTTTGGGGCTCTTCTCGCACGGATGCCCGAGGTCGCCTTATAGAGAAATTTCTTACATCTTCAGGAGCATGCATTTTCAACAATAAACAGCCTACATACCATAACATAGGACACAACACATACTCATGTCTTGACTTGGCGATTGGCTCCGCAGTTCTCTTTCCTCTCCTCGAGTGGGGTGTGGGCACTGACCCATACGGTAGTGACCACTTCCCCACCTCACTCACATACATAGGTAAAGGCCCATGCAGTCCATCTTCCCATAATAGGTTCAATGAAACACGAGCTAACTAGAATACATTTACAGAGACATCCAAACTACACCACACATCCATAGGACACCTACAGGTTGAAGAAGTTACCCAACTGCTCACGGCGCACGGTTTGGACGCCGCCGAAAGGTCCATTCCCCACGCCTCTGGTGCCCCGCGCAACCAGCGGAGGCCGTGGTGGAATGAGGACTGTAGGCGGGCGCGAGAGGCCCAGAACAAGGCGTGGGGTATCCTTCGTCGGTACCCTACGTCGGGAAACCTCCTGTTGTTCAAACGGGCCAAGGCGTTAGGAAAACGTGTGCGCCGTGAGGCAAAACGAGAGAGTTGGCGTACATTCATAACATCAATAAACTCCTACACAGACACACGGAAAGTATGGACACGTATACGCAAACTCAGAGGACAACAGACACACAGCCTGCCCCTGGTCAGTACAACAGGGGACATTCTGGAAGATCAGGCTGACACACTCGCACAACACTTCCAACACGTGTCCAGTTCAGCACACTACACGAACACTTTCTTGCATTATACAGCCTCTTGTGAAAAGAAGTCCCTACACGACAACCACAAATCACGGACTTCTTAAAACTCCCTTTTTTCACTACATGAGCTGAGGGCTGCTCTGAGCACGTGTAAACCCTCAGATCCAGGCCCAGACAACATTACATACACAATGATACAACACCTACGCGCAGAGACACTTGAAGCACTTCTACATAATTATAATAAAATATGGCTTTCGGGGCACATTCCACACTTTTGGAGGGAAGCCATTGTTGTGGCTTTCTTGAAGGAGGGAAAGGACCCGTCGTCCCCCTCAAGTTACCGTCCAATAGCCCTGACGAGCTGCCTTTGCAAGCTCTTCGAGAAGATGATCAATCGCAGGCTCGTGTACTTCCTCGTGTACAACGGTCTTCACGAGAGCTGCCAGGCAGGCTTTAGGGTGGGGCGATCAACAAACGATCAACTCGTATCTCTTGAATCGTATATAAAGGATGCCTTCGTTCATAAACATTATTGTGTAACTGTGTTTTTTGACCTCGTGAAGGCCTACGACACCGCTTGGCGTTATGAAATCCTTAGTGACCTCATGTCATTCGGTGTTTCGGGGAATATGTTGAACACCCTTGTAAGTTATTTGTCGGAGAGAACGTTCAGAGTGAGAGTTGGTTGTGTACTTTCAAAGGCTCACTTCCAAGAAAATGGCGTGCAGCAAGGTGGCGTGTTGAGTTGCACTCTCTTTATCGTAAAGATGAACTCTCTTGGAAAGGCACTGCCACCAACAATCTATTATTCTATGTATGTAGACGACGTGCAAATATCTTTAAAATCATGTAATATGTCAATATGCGAACGTCAAGTCCAGCTTGGTGTCAAGAAGCTTGCCGGCTTGGCAGACAAGAATGGGTTTAAATTGAATCCTGCAAAAAGCTCCTGCGTTGTGTTCTCCAGGAAGCGCGGGGTCCATCCGGACCCAGACATTACTCTGAATGGCGTGTCGCTTCCTGTGAACAAGGAGCACAAGTTCTTAGGCGTTGTGTTTGACCAGAAACTCACATTCATTCCACACATCAAGGAACCTAAACATAAATGTCTAAAAACAATGAATATACTTAAGGTTCTCTCCCACCAATCGTATGGTTCCGACAAAGAACTCCTACTACGGCTCTATACTGCTTTGGTTGGGTCTCCTTTAGACTATGGCAGTGTGGTATATGGGTCGGCGACTAAAACAGCGTTGCGAATGCTTGACCCAATGCTACACTTGAGGCTACGGCTTTCGTCGGGTGCTTTTCACACTAGCCCTGTCGAGAGTCTGTATGCCGAGTGTAATAAGTGGAGCCTTGAGAACCAACGGACGTACATGGACTTACTTTATGCTTTTAAAATTTCATCGCTGAAGAACCATCCTTTTTATCCTGTCTTTAACGACACATCCACATCTGTGCTTTTTGTAAATCGCCCATCCGTTTCGCTGCCCTTTTCACTTAGACTGAGAGAGCGAGCCTCGGATCTGAGCGCTTCGTTTTTAGATGTGTACAGAACATCCTTTTCAGACATTTTTCCTCCTTGGAAAGTTCGTCCTGTGTCCTCCGACCTTTCTTTTATAAAACTTGACAAAAATCGGGTACCGCAAGCTGCAATACTGCAGCACTTTCTTTCTTTGCAATTTAAATACCCACGTGCAGAATTCTACAGTGACGCTTCTAAAACCTCCACCATGGTGTCGTGCGCTGCTCATGGTCCGAATTTTAATGCAGCCAAACCATGAGCGTGCACACAACAATTTTGTCAGCAGAAGCGTATGGAATTTTACTTATTGTACGACACATTCTTGAGAACCAGATTCCCAATTCCATCATCTATACAGATTCTTTGAGTGTTGTTCGCGCACTGTCATCGCACAAGCCCTCCAAAAACCACATAGTTAATCTTGTATCCAACACTATTATATCCGTGTATGCACAAAAGCATTAGCTGCTCCTCTGTTGGGTCCCAGGACACGCAGGGATCGCTGGGAACGAGTTGGCAGACGAGAGGGCCGCTGCTGCTGCACTCAGGAACACTATAGACATTACAACGACACCCTACACAGACCTCAAGCAACACATAAGACAACACCTGCGCAGAACATGGCAAATACACTGGGATGAACAGACAGACAACAAACTACATGTAATAAAGCCACACTTGGGATGGTACACAGCTGACTTACACAACAGACACACGGAAGTCGCCTTGGGTAGGCTGCGGATAGGGCACACCAATGCAACGCACTCGTATCTGCTGACGAGATCTTCTAGACCCCAGTGCAGCAGGTGCGGAGAGGCCTTATCCGTGGTGCACATACTAATCACAGGCAAGGCACTTCACACAACACGACACAAACACTTCAGAGAACTGTACAGACAACATATCCCACTACATCCATCGCTGTTTATAGGTGACGATTCCATAGTTTTTGTGAAACGTGTGTTTGAGTATTTATCAGATATAAAGTTTTTAAACCGCATTTCCTATCACGCATAATCAAATCTGGCCCTATACACCAGCCATTACCATTGCCGTTGTTTTTATTGTTGTTCTGGCTTGAGTAGCCACTATTTTTTAAGATACTTTTGTTTGGCGCTCTTTGCCCCAGCTGGCCTTGCGACAAAAACCTCCAACCATCATCATCATCATCATCATCGCATCTTCAAAGACGTCTCCATGAAAACTTGGAGCCTTTCGCGGCTTTTGGAACATGCACTGACCTAGCATGGGGTTGTCGCTTGCCATTCTTGAGGCCATGGGGTGTGCCGTTGCTACCCTGGATGTCGCGGGCAGAAGTCCGTACTCAGGCGATACACCGTGAAGCCAACGACTGGTGCGTGGATGAACGGGCGTCAGCTCTGTTTCATACGCCCGGTCTTCAGGGACGGTGTCCTTGCTCTGCATGCGCGATTTGCGAATGGTACCGGGCTCCTCCACCAAAAATGTACTGGAGATGTAACGAATCGTCAAACGTAAGGAGTTGGTTAATTAGAAAAGGGATCAAAAACCCTACAGCAGTGTATTGGCGACTCTTCTTGCTGAGCGAAGCCCGCGAGAAAGAGAGCGTCCTCTTCTTCTTCAGCCGGGGTGTTTCCGCACACAACCGATCTCGTGCGAACGAGGGATTGACGGCACTCCACATTGCGCTGCTTGAATGCCTCTGATCTGCCGTCCAATGACTTGAATGTGGCAATATTTTACAGACGCCAGTCATTATTCTTCCACGCAAACAGGAACCGCAGCTTTTATACGCCACTCGTCACTGGTTTCCGCACAAACGCATTTTTTCTGCCCGCCAGATGCCACCTCCCTAGAAGAGCACTCTATCGCTCTTGTCATAGAGCATGCTGCTCTCACAAGCTCCACCGAACACCCCACTTACATTTTCACAGATTCGCAATCCGCCATCCGAAATTATTGACGCTATACCGTCGACCCCTTTTCTTCTAACCTAGTGACTGACACTCCGAACAGACATCCGTCTCACCTCTTTGTCCTAGCATGGGTATCTGGCCACGCTAACATGGACGGCAACGCAAGAGTAAACGCGCTTTCCCAAGAACTATCCCCGGTCCATCTATGCTCTGGCCAACCTCATACCATCCTCCTTCCACTCGTCTTCACGATCGCGCAACCCGTAAATTAACTTTACTCTCATATCGCCTCGCCCGGCAAGCCCACCCTTCTCCAGACCCGCGCCTCACTCGTGCCCGAACCGTTCTTCTCCGCCAAGCTCATACCCACCTCCTCCCATCTGATAACATTCTACATCACATACGTAAGTGCTCGGGTCCCCCAACCTGCCCTTCTTGTGGCGTGTGCCCCTCTATTCCACACTCCTACTGGGACTTCCACCCCCGAAGCTTTCCCTTTTTCTCTCCCGCATCACCTCATGGGACACTTGGCTGGCTCCCCCGCCCGGAACAGACGTTCAGGCCGCCCAGGAGGCCCTCTGCCTTCATATCCAGAAGATCTCCGAGGACATTCTGGACTACTATGAAGACAGTAACGCCTCATGATCCATCATTTATCTGACCTGGAGATACCTTGGTGACTGGGCAATAAATGTTTGTTTCTCTCTCTCTTTCTCTCTCTCTCTCTCTCTCTAGCTACGACTGGTTCATCGGCGACAAAG
Source organism: Haemaphysalis longicornis (assembly GCA_013339765.2). Classification (NCBI taxonomy): domain Eukaryota; kingdom Metazoa; phylum Arthropoda; class Arachnida; order Ixodida; family Ixodidae; genus Haemaphysalis; species Haemaphysalis longicornis. The sequence continues at coordinate 168,537,344 of CM023453.1, read as the reverse complement.
GCAGCAAGATCAACCGGGCTCGTTGACTAAGTACTCCCCCCACCGCGCGCAATGCAGCTACAAAAAAGTGCACTCCTACTCCTTTCATAAGCGTCGCCAGACAAAGAGAATGAGAGAGAGAGAGAGAGAGAGAGAGAGAGAGAGAGAAGGAACTTTTATCAACGTCAGCAGCAGCCTGTCTACGGCACGGCAACAGCCTCTCACACAGATCCCCAATTATCACGCTCCTGTGCTAACTGCGACCAATTTATCCTCGCAGACTTCTTGATCTGATGCTCCCATCTAACATCCTGCCGCCTCCTGCCACGCTTTCCTTCTCTAGGGATCCACTCTGTTACCCTTCAGGACCAACGGTAATCTTGCCTTCGCATTACATGCCCCGCCCACGTGCATTTTTTCCTAATATATACTACTATGTCCTTAACACACGTTCGTTGCCTGACCCGCTCCCTTCTTTTCTGGTCCCTTAATGTTGCACCTATCATCCTCCGTTCCACTGCTCCTTTAGTCGTATTCAATTTAATTTGAACCCTTTTAGTGAAGGAATCCACACGCCAATGGCCATGATTCTGCGGTCACTGAGCCGTCGGCATAAACGTGCGTCTGGCCTGCGTACGCGGTAAATAAATACTCGAGTGTGAAAAACTTCAGTGCAGGTGCGGGCATGGACGACTTTTTGCTTATTCCGGGAATTTTTGGTATTATATTCCATGGTGCGAGTATCCACGGGGGCAATGCTGGCTGGACTGGTCACTGAAAATTTGCAGGAAGCAAGTCTTTTACATGCGGTGCAGTGATGGCTGCCAGATTAAGATGCGCATGGCACCGAGTGACATGACGTAGAGACGTTCGAAGGCACTCTTGGTGTTGAAGCACCTGACGCAGAGAGGCACCGAGCTTCCCGCAGTACTCCAATTGTCGATGTGCATAAGGGAAGACCGAGGCGCACGCGTAGAGCTCTCGCGAGCACTGAATCTATGACCTTCAAATTTGTAGAAGATAGTTGATGCAGGGCCGGCAAGCTGTAGCGTAAAAGGCCGAGAAAGAGTGCTCGATAGAGTTCAAGAAGAGAGGACACGGAGCATCCCCACGATTGTCCACTCAGCATGCGCAAAATATTCACGGAAGACAAAAGACTTTCTTTCAACTGCCAAATATGGGGAGCCCAAGACATCGATCAGTCAAAGACGGCGCACAATCAGGAAAAAATTGAGCCACAAAACATCATCCACCGCTACTGAGATAGTGGCTGTAGCGCTACCCTTCATTTTATTGGCGCACATCATGCTCGGTGATGGGGGATCGTCTTAGACTCATGGGGTGCTTTGCAAGCTCTAAGAAGGCTGTCCAACCACTGCAGTCAGCTTGAATGTGAAATCAGTAAAATCCACACAGCGATAGGGCACGCGGGCTATCACATTATGCTCCAATGGCTGCCTGGTCATTCGGGACTAGAACGTAACACTATATCTGATGCAGCCGCCAGCGCTGGCCACTCTGCGCAACAGGACTCAGCTTCTTTTCTCTCGAGGGGGTGGTTGTGCCCTTATCTATCGAACTGGTTGGAGTGAGCAAATGTTGAAGTGGCAGCACCCTCGCAGCGCATATCCACCTCTGCATGGAATTGAGCCTTTCAGTAAATTCCGTGTTCCACCCTACATAACCAAAGCGCCTGAAGGTGTACTGCATCGTTTGAGTCTCAACGTGGCTACACCCGAAGCTTCAAGTTCAAAATGGGGTGGGAAGATTCACCACTGTGCCGAACGTGCGCTGTGCGCGAGACTACCGAGCACTTGTGTATATGCCCGCGATTTTCCCCTGCGCGAGTAACAGCGGCGAAGTGCCTGTCTCGTGTTCGGCGTTGAGCAAGCATTCAGTTACGTCACTTTCTTGGACCCTGGGACAAGAACAATGACTCATATTTAGGAACAAAAATTCTTCTGCGTTTTTTGCGAGATTCATGACTAGGCAATACTTTGTAGTCCTTCCATTGTGGGCATGGCAACGGATGTACGCATTTGCGTCGTCATGTACGCTTTGACTAATTTTTCTTGTTAGGCGCTCTGCGCTTCCTTGACTCCCTTTGCTCTATTTTTTGTCTTTTCCTTAACTTTATTTCGAGTTTTTTTCTTGCATTTCATTGCGTGCCATTTTTATTGAACTTTTATTTTCTCTCTATTGTTGCTTTCCCGATCTCTCGCATTCACTTCACTGCATTGTAATCACCCCCATCTGGCGTAGCAAGCAGTGCCGCTAACAGAGCTTACCTCTCTAGCCCAAATTAAAGAGTTCTCTCTCTCTCTCTCTCTCTCTTTTAGTGAGCCCCCAAGTTTCTGCCCCGTAAGTGAGTGCCGGTAAGTTGCAGCTGCCATACACATTCTTCTTCAGGGACAAAGATACACTTCCATTCATTATTTAAGAATTCCTGCTGAATGTACTGAACCCGTTTCTCATCCTTCTAATTAGGTCTGCCTGATGGTCTTGTTTTGCAATTTGTCCCTCGAGTTACTTAGGAAGACAACGCCATCAGCAAATGTGTGGTAACTGGAGTATTCTCCATTAACGCCAACCCCTCCACCCCCCCTCTGTTCCCAATCCAATGTTCTGAATACCTCTCGTAGACATGCAGTGAATAACATTGGAGAGATTGTCTCTTCCTTATATGTATTTTGCTGCTCTCCTAATGGAGGACGATATTAGCTGCGCACACACTGTAAATATCCTAGAATACTAGGGGATATTTACAAAAGCGCCTTTATTTAAGCCCAAACTGCGAGAAGGAAGGGGTGACAGGGAGGAAGTCACCAGGCCTTCGCCGTTATATGGCAGCCACGTCCAACGGCATCTTCCGCCAGTTGGACAAGTAGTTGGTGTAAGTCAGTGTGAGAGCTGAGCAAGGCGGCCTCCCATTGCTCTCCAGGCCTGATGAATAAAGATCGATAACGTGAGTGAGGTTTCTCTGGGAATACCCGTATCATGTGTTGTAGGGTGTCTCTGTCTGCACATGAATTGCATCCGTCGAAATATGGGTCTAGGAAATAACGGTTTTAAAACAGAGTTATCGAAGGTAGTCAAGGGTTCGATGAAAGTTAGTCTGGTAGGCATTGTATGAAGAAACCGTAAGGCAGGCACTGACAAAGTCCAACAAGTAAAAAGACGTTTGGGAACCCGTATGGGTTCCTTGTTGGCAATGAGTCCAAAATGGACCAGTTTTTAATTTAAAGGTGTAGTTTGTGACGCAATGACCGCATGTATATCAATGGTAACGTTCCTTCATTTCGATTCATCGTGTCGGAGTGCGTTTGTATGAACGATGATTCAAGTAAAAGACGTGAGGTCACGTTTCGTTCTTTGCACAGAATCGCAGCGTTGTTCCAGTCCACATCGAGCTGGTGCTTGTCTGCATGCTCGGCAATCGCATTAGAGGTCGCCTTTTGGTTTTTCACATCGCGTTCGTGCTCTTTCAATCTTCTGTGGAACTTTCCTGTTTCACCAATGTAAACATGGTTGCAATCGGTGCAGGGGATGCGATAGACAACACCGGGGAAACGATTACCGGGCAGTGGGTCCTTGACTTTCACCAGCTCATTCCGAAGCTTGCTGGCTGGCACTTTTCCAATGCGTAGGTCATAATCTGCAAAAATACGGGCCAAAGCTTCGCTTATACCACGTACATACAGAATGCCAGCAGTGGCGCTGAAGACCTTACGATTGGCAGCCTTAGGTTGTAGTATTCTCTTCTCAATTTTTTCTACAGAATGTTGTCGGTAGCCATTGCCAGAAAGTTCCCGCCGTACTATTTTAAGTTCTGCTTTCAGGTTGTTCCCGTCTTTGCAGATTCTCCTCGCAAGCGTCACCAGCGATGAAACGACGGCTCTTTTGTGGGCGACCGGATGGTTCAATTGAAAGTCCAAGTACTTCCCGGTGTGTTTGGCTTGCGGCACACACTGAAGAAGAGCTCACCGTTCTGGTCGTTCCAGCCGAGACCTCGAGGAATGGCAGGACGAATATCTTCTTCGTACTCGACTGTGAACCTGATATCTCGGGCTCGACGGCATTAACAGCTTGTAAATACCCGGGATGAGTCTTCTTTCCGCAAGATGCAAAAACCAAACGTAAAAAACGAAAAGGTGACCTATAATGCAATTGCCGAGCATGCGCACAAGCACCAGCACGATACTGACTGGGACAACGCTGCGATTCTGTGCAAAGAACGAAACGTGACCTCACGTCTTTTACTTGAATCATCGTTCATACAAACCCACTCCGATGCAATTAATTAAAGAGAAGGGACGTTACCATTGATATACATGCGGTCATTGCGACAAAAACTGCACCTTTAAATTCGCAACTTGTCCATTTTTTCCTCATTGTGAACAAGGATCCCGTACGGGTTCCGAAACGTCTTTTTACTTTTTAGACTTTGTCAGTGACTGCCTTACTGTTTCTTCGGATATCGAAGGTGTTTCACTGTACTCGCGTCTACGCAAACGCCTACCATCTGTAGAGGGAAGATTGTGGTTGAGGGTAGTTGAGGTGGTTCAGCCTGTAGTGGTGGTATTCTCCCTGTGCATTACCAGCCTGGCTACCGTAAATGTAGTCCTGATGTCAACGTCAAGGTCAGCCTGGATGCCGAAGTCTCTGCATGGTTAGGAGGTTAATCGCTCCGCCGCTTTTGGCCTCCATCAGAAAAGCGGATTGCCCAAATCTCGGGCTGCCTAGGGAGCCCCTTCATTCCCCGACAAGGACGAGTGTGCAGCTGTCCATACAGGCGCACAAGCTTGAATCAGGTGCGATAATTTTGGCTTTCGTGCTAGCAATTGCAAGGGCAATAGCCGCTTCTGCGACTTCAGGGAGCGTCACCAGGATTGTGCCCGAGGTCACTGCGTTTTCTTGCTGGTCTATGATGGCTACGGCCGCAGCAGGTAGGTAGTGATAGTCCGCAGCATGCATGTATAGGACGCGTGCGTTCTCGCACAGATGCCGGTGAAATGCAGAAGCTCTGGCAGTTCATCTGTCTTGGTGACGATCCGGGTTCATATTTCGTGGTATGGGAGAGCCATGGATGTATGATCGAGTGCGGTGATCCAGGGAACATTTTCCACCGCGTCAAAAAGCGAAGGGGACTCGCATAGGCGTTAGAACTGCGCGACCAGTCTCGCTGCACGATAGCTTGTGCAGCTGCGCAATCCTCCGTGCTTCTACTAGCTGTACTAGGGTATTGTGCACCCAATTGCTTGGAAGCGCTTCGTGGATACCGTGACGAGTATCCCCTACAGCTTCCCTGTAGGCTTCCCAGAGTATGCACTGAAGTTTTTTCTATTTATGTCCTTGGGACGGCCAGAAAAGAACAACGTATATGATGCGACTTATAATGAAAGCTTGAACGAGCCACAGTAAATTTGCCTCCTTGATGCCGTGGTGTTTGCTTGCTATGAGGCCGAAACGTTGGATGACTTGATCTGCACTAGATCTCAACGTCGGTATAATAGCTGTATTGGCTCCATTTGAAAGAAAATGAAGGCCAAGGACGCGAATGAACTCGACCCGTGGCATCAGTTGGCCCTTTATAAAGACTTCAACGTTCTGGATGGCTTTCTTCTTCCCTGTTTGGAAGCTTGGTAGAAAAGTATTTCCGATTTTTGAGAGGACGAGGCAAGACCTCTGGGCGTGATGTAGTCATGGACTGCATCGGCATCTTGGTGCGGCTTTTCTTCCATGTCCCCGTCACTGTCTCCAGTCCCCCAGATTGTAATATTATTTTCCTTGATGCTATATTCGACTTCCGAGATGGCCTTTAGAGCTAGAGGCAGCCAGATCTTGGTGGCACTGAAGATGAAGGGCAACAGTACGGATCCATATGGTGTGCCCTGACTCCCCATATGTGTAAACTCCGATTGTAATATTCCCAGGGTGAGCGGTGCCGTGCGATGTGACAGAAAGTCTTTAATGTATCCATAGGTGGGGCGCCTGACTCCCATCTCAGCCATTATGTACAGAATGGCATAGTGTGTGACGTTGTCAAATGCCTTGGTGAGGTCCAGTCCCAGAATAACTCTCACGTCAACGTCCGAACATTGCATGCTGTACAAAAACTGGTGTTTTAGTTGCAGCATAACGTCTTGCGAGGAGAGCTTGGACCGGAAAACCACCATTGTGTAAGATATCAAGTGGTTTGTGTCCATGTACTTGTACAACCTATTCAGCACCACGTGGTATAGAAGCTTCCCCAGGCAATACGTAGGGAAAATAGGGCGTACCTTCTACAACTTGAGTTCCTTGCCCGGTTTCGGTATCTTGGGTGTCTTTGCTGTTTCCCAGGCAGGTGGGATTTGCCCTCGTTCCCAGCACTGGTCCATGTACCATGTGAGTGTGGCTTTGAGACAATCGTTCGAGTAAGACATCACCTTATTCCTGACTTCATCCGGGCTGTTCACCGATTTGGTCCGCATATTTCTTAGTGCAACTCGGATTTTAGCCTCCGTTCGAGGTCTGCCGATTTCGGCGTTTTCAGGCCAGTGTATTCAGGCAATGGCTCCGGGTCGCCTTCTTTAGGGTAGAGGTCTTTATTCGTTTGCAAACGTTGCTGCTCATGACTGCTTCTCATGACTACGTAGAAGAGCATGCAGATTATCTCCTTGTATCGTTTTACCTGATTTTGGGCCTAGGAGGCTTCTTAACGGAATCCACGCGCTGACTTTTCTCATTAGGTAATCCTAGCGGTCGCATACAGTTTCAGACTGCTGATTAGTCAGACAGCGTGTGCTTTAATTTTCCGATTCAGTCTTGCTAATCTCGTGCGCAGGGGCGATACAGTTTCTGCTTGCAGAGCCGCACTTGGGTGCTGGCTTTAGCCTCCTACATGTGCAGAAGTCTTAGGTGAGCCTGCCTCTTCGGGTATAATGTGTGTAACGTGGTAAAAAGGGATTTGTAGCTCAAAAATCCGCGCATCCAAGTGTTCAATCTCTGCCCCATCTGGTCTGACATTTGCTTCTCGCAATTTGCGTAAGCTGTCCAACTTGGTGATAATATGTTGTCTCATTAATTTAGCTGATTAAGTCTGTATCATTGTTTCGATTACGTAAAGTTAACTACCGAGGGTTCTAGGTGTCTTGTGCCAAATGGCCTTCTGGATATTTTTTCTGAAGTGAGTTCTGGGGTGGTGTCCCTAGTGACCCTGTTACCAACCCTCGTGGTGTATGTAGGTTCAGTCGGCAGGGTCAGTCCACATGACTCCGCATCTTCGCATAATATTTTTCCTTTGTGGACATCTCTGTGGCATCTCCATGCAGAGTGTGGGGAATTAAAGTCTTTAAGGACAATCACAAGTTGACTTATTGCTTTGTCCATGGTCTTCCTGAAAAGCTTTATGAAGGAGTGTGCCTCACTTGGGCTGCTGATTACATTTAGCACAAAGAGACTAACTTCTTGTTTCCGCCAAGAAATAATTTCAGTTAACACATTTTCTGGGTCATAGATGTCCGTTGAATGCTGGATCACCAGGATGTTTATTAAAATGAGGGTTATAACTCTCATACTGTTTTTCTTGTACGCTGCAAAGGGGCTGGTACTGCAGGGGGTAAGCCCGCTTCCTCTGGCAATTAGGTCCTTGAAGGGCTATAATATCAGGATTGTTGGGTGTTAGCAGGTTGATGTACTGTTGCAAATTTTCTCATTTCTTTTAAAACCTTGGCAGTTGCATTGCCAAATACGATGTGTTTAATCGCCTCTCTGCTCTACGAAGGTTACCAGTAGACCCACAATTCTTGGTTCTGTTCACTACAAGTTTACGGGGACGCATGTACGGGGACGCATATGGTGTAATTTGGCGCCCCAGGTTTCCTGCTGCTTACTGAACGTGTCGGCTAAGGCGCTAACCATGTTGCCTATTTTGTTAATTTGGCCTACAAGGTTGCTTTGCAGATTCAAGAGGTCTTACTGTTGGGCGGTGCCTCGAGAAACATCGGCGGCTTTCCTTTTATTTGGAGGAGGGGCGTTATAGGGAGTGCACACGATGTTGGCAATTCCTGGGGAGTGGCTGCGGGTAGTTGCGTTAGCTGAAGGTGTCTGCTTACGCTATAGTATAACAATATCTGAGCTCCCTGTCTTTTTAGAACCAGTTCTAGGGTTTGTCGAATGCGAGTGATTTGTGGGGTATCAGTCCTGTTTGTAGGTGTTTCATTGTATGCTCTGTCATCCTGAGAGGCCACCTTTGCCCAACACTTCTAAGCGTCGAAGCTGCCAACTATCTTGGTGTTCTGAAATGCCGATCGCGACGAGCTGCGTTGTTATCTCTTCTACTGAACCACCCGCGTGAACATCGTCCAGATCCCCACGTCTTGTTTGGAGATGCCAGCGGCGGGAACGGTTCGGATTGTTGTGTCGCTTGTTCGCCTCTCGTTTTTGTGACTTCACTGCCGCGCCATTGATGCTGGAGGCCTTGTTGCTGTCGGAGCCATTGGTGCACCCTCAACACGTAGGATTTCCTGTAGCACTCTTCGCACTCTTTATTCCCTCTAGTATGGCTTTTCCGCACACGGCACACTTCACCACACACTCGTATTCCTCCGTTCGATTGGCGAGACCACATACGGCGCAGAAATATTTCTCGGGGTACGGGCACACGTCTATGGGATATCCAAATTTACCGCACGCTCCGCATACTACATGTTTCTTTCTGTGCAGGAAACACCTGTATTCTGCTCCGCGGTAGTACACAAAGTACGCCTCTTTTTATTAGCAATCGCTATAAGCACTACGTTCATCTTCCCCGTTCTTCTGGCGTGCAACTCAGTAGGGTTCCTGGAGTAGATGAGTCTTCAATCATTATCTTCTGTCCAGTCATAGCATGGTACGCTATGGAGGACTCCTTTCACTGAATCCTTAGATGACTTGGTGTACGCCGCAGCAGCGTACTGGGCTTCTCCTATTTTCAGCTCGGAGATTCTTGCATATTTTCCCGCTAGAACTAGCGCCGGCTTATGATGTTTTGATGTAGCGTATGATGTTGTCAGAGGCTTGTGTTGATATGAAGCCCGCAAACTGCAGAATGCTGTTGCGCAGCTTCGCATCACTCACTTCTGCGATATTCAGTCACTCTTGAGGACAAATGATGACTTTGATTTCGTCCTTGGTTAGGTGATGGTACTTGGGGTGGTGTTGTGGAGGTGTTTTCCTCATGCGTTCACGTGACTGGTGTCATTACGAGCCTTGATCCTGGACCGATAGATAGATAAAGATAGATAGATGATAGATAGATAGATGATGGATGATGGATGTGATAGATGGATGGATGGATGGATGGATGGATGGATGGATGGATGGATGGATGGATGGATGGATGGATGGATGGATGGATGGATGGATGGATGGGTGGATGGATGGATGGATGGATGGATGGATCCAATGGATGGATGGATGGATGGATGGATGGATGGAGGATGGACGACGGACGGACGGACGGACGGAAGATGGATGGATGGATGGATGGAATGGATGGATGGATGGATGGATGGATGGATACAAACTTTATTGTACAACGGATGGTGGGGCGAATCAGCTGCCTCGGTCCAGGCAGCCGCTGAGGGCCCAGATGATCTGGGCTGCCAGTTCCCGTTGCTCTTGGAGAATTGCTGCAACAGCGGTCTCGCGTTCCCCTCCTCACTGTCCCTCTTCAACAACGTTAAGGGGCCTTTTCACGTGCATGTCACGTGCACGGCTTTTCACGTTACGCAGGCGTTGCAGGGAACGAATGCGCTAATCAGCTTGCCCGCGAAGCTCTCCTCCAGGCCCCTGTCGACGCTCGCGACACAAATCCTTGTCCTCCCCCTCTGCTCCACACCTTAGCAGACATTCTAAGTATACCCCGAACGTTCCCTCCCCTACATTCCAGGCTTACCGTGGCGAGGAAATAGTCATTCGGCAGGCGCAAACATATAACCTACCTACACCCACTCGGCTCCACCTATTCTAACGCACGCTAGACAACCCTGTCCCACTCTGTCCGCACTGCGTTATTCCCCATACCCAGGACCACATTCTGTGGGAGTGCCCCTACAATCCTACCCAACCACACAATTACACGGGGGAGTGGCTGACTGTTGTGGCGAGTCTCCGATATCTGCCAGGCGAATGGCGTCCTGCTTGAGTTTCGCCAGGGTGCGCAGGAGCTATCGCCGATGTCTGGCGAGCCATCTGCTGCCATCTTCGTGATCCTGTGCCACGATAGTCCCGCGTTCAACCGTGGTAATCGTTCGCACTGCTGTTGCCACCGCGCATGTGACGTTCCCCCGGGCAGGCGCGGGGCTTTTCGCCTAACCGGTGGGCACACTCCCGCCGGGTGAGGGCATCACTGCAAGATCATGCCTCGCCGCAGCAACCACTCGGCTTAGCGCTGGCAGTGGCGCAACCGTGGCTGCGCTCATTTATAAATGGCAGCAGATGAATGGATCTTCATGCGGGTGGTCTTCCCAGGTATACCTCGAGTTAGGAAGCTTGACCGATGGTCATGAACAAGTTAGAAAAATATTGTCGGCGCTAGCGCAGGAAAATCACAGAGGTCATACGAAGGATGACAGCTGCGTTTGCCCCCAAGCAGCCAATCCTAAGCGTCGCCTTATCTCCCCCTACAAACTGCCCCGACCGGGAGTGGCGATGAGGGCATGGCTTGGGCTGCCGGAGTGGAGGGTACATTTGTCAACGCTTAAGGTGCGGTAGCACACAATGCTGACATGACGCCGACGATGACACGGCAGGGATGCCGTTCCGTCGCCACTCGTCGGCTGACTACAGAGCTGATAGAGCATGCTGGATCACTACGCAGACGGCGGCACAAACACGTGGAACGATCGAAATTTCGCGTATGGTGACTGGCTCACCGACCCAAGACGCCCACAAAACCTTTCGACCGACCGGTTGACCCACTTGTCCACGTAAATCGATCGAGAAGCAATGATTACGCCCCTACAAAATTTACGCCGCAATAAATGTGTCCCTATTTTGTTAGTTTTCATGGTGTAATGAGCCCATGAAGCCCTGCTTTGCGATGCTTCGGCAAGTCTCTTCGACGACTTCGCTTCCCCGTAGTTAGAAACTGCACATGCCTGTGCGAGTGGCACCCTTGAATAGAATATCGAGTTAATTCCGTAATATCGGTTAGAAGGAATGAATTCTGGCCAAAGATTTCAGCATATTGTAAAAACAAAGTACGCGTGCTTCAGTGCGAAATCACAGTCGCAGCCGTGAACACATTTGCGGTCCCTTTTACTGTGCGAACAAGCAAATTTTCTAGTCCTCTACTATTGTGGCGGCTTTAGGAAACCTTACTGTGCAAATGTTATTCTATATTTGTTTACCAGAAACAAACTCTGTATACCAGCTAGAAAAAATGTAATGTATAAGGACAGGAAGGGTGGGCCCTTATTAATATACACTTCATCTCACGAACATATAATAGTTGGGACATACGCGGCGCAGTGGTGTCGAGCGTTGCGTGCCGTGTAATAACTTGGCAAGTTCAGGTCCCAGGAGGGTCTTTCTTTTCTGCGAGGTTTCCCAAGTGGCATGGTTTGTGTATCCTATTCTCGAATGAATTATTTTGTGAGAGATTAGGAAGCAACTACCTTGGTCATGGAAATTTTTTCGTAGGTGCCAGCGGCTTCTCAGAGCCACCGTAGAGAATTTTACTTTTCTGCAACGCGTCTCAGCAAAATGTGGCACCTCGGTAACTCTGTAAAGGCATCGCTATTACTGGATGAATAATATCAGCTGATGTGGGACAAATTCATTTCATATTGTGCGTGCTCCTAAGGCCTTTTCGCGGGTGGTTCATCCAAAACCATCCGGTATTATTGTGCTGCCAAAACACAACACAACTGTTTTTTTTTCTTCAAAGAATGTGATCCAATCTGAGGCTTAGGTTTACACACACTGCAGCAGTACACACATGGGTACGCATGCACAGCTTCTTTCGCGGCAGCAGCGACATTGTACTCCAAGTTGAGCGTAGAAAGAAAGGGATTCCCGTGGAGAGGCGAGAAGCCCGAGGGCTGTATCGCGGTTGTCGGCGTTGTTTGGGAAGCGAGTCGCCTGACAGCGCGCACACATCGACGCCCCGCCGATTTTTCTACGACGCAAACGGTACGCCGACGATCGGCGTCTGCACGGTGCTACATTGCAGCCGCCAGCTAGCCTACACGGTGTCTGCCGACCTAATCGGCAGATGGTTGGCCTAGCGTGGCCGCGGTGTCACTAGACCGTTGCCGCAACATGTTACCGTCTGCTACTTGCCGATGCCCTGCAGCCCTAGCACCGGAAGAGGCTACGAAGTGTTGGCTCCGCGAACCGCCTGATGAAATGTCTTATCAATTCCCACGGTACTGACAACGAAAACTTTTCGGCTACCGCTTTTGCTAGCGCCGCCCCGGCCAACTAAGCAGTCATTTAAGGAAAGATCTCGCTGTCAAAAACTTCCGCACAAAACATACTCGTCATTGACTAACTTCCTTCCCCACATCCCATCACGCTTTCCTTTCACATGAAAGCCGCGAAAGCAGATGCAGATTACCGAGACCAATGTGCAGTGGACGATGGGCTGTTTTCTTTACTTCTTTTAGTCGGTGGCCCCGGTGGCACGCTCCTTGAGAAACCCTTTTTTTTTCGTTGTAAGCTTCACTCCTTGCCTTTTGAAGCTTTTTATTGCAGAGCAGTATATGTCCAAACCCCAGTCTCCATTCCAGTGAAGCCGCTCCGGCGATCTTTTTTGGCACCGGCGACCACTCTTTTTACCGTTATCGTTCACGTTTAAGCACACACACATAGGCGGTGGCCGGTTTATGCGTGGATGCGCCAGGAGGCCAGGCAGTCAGGGTGGCGTGCACATGAAGATATCGGTTACATACCTTCACTAATGACATCCCGGCTGTGTTGGTGGGAAGCTTACACCTGGATGTCAAACAGCCCAACGCGACCTGTCAGGGGTCCTCAGTGGATGAGCGGATTGCGTTAGTATGTTGCACAGATAGTAAGATGCCTACGGCGCCAGAGGGAAACAGACAGCCCCAGATTTGTTCTCTAGAACAAAGCTCGACTCCTTCAAAGCTTCATTCAGCTAAATGGATTGGTAGTGGGATTAATCGCAATTTACAAGCAACACCGGTTTCGTGCACTCCGCCGACAGAGTCTAGCTTCGCAGGCCATCCATCTTGAAAGAATGGAAGGGCACTAATTTTTTTCATTGTGTATACGTACGAAGTCACCGAGAGCTCTTTCAAAAGTGGGTATTTGTAAGACGGTGCACCGCTAGAAATTAGTAGCTCCTCTCCTAGCCGCAACGTTGGGGTGCGCCAAAGTTTTTACTTTGCCGGGGGTGACTTTACAACAAGGCAAACGTGCAGATCGGGCATACATATGTTGCCACTGGAAGAACGTCCGATCCAATGAGGCAAAGTTACCTCACCGAGAGCTTTCTCTCTAGGTAGTATTGAGAAACCCGACGGCTGGTAATCAGAAACTGCGTTCTACAAAAGGGTCCACTGGATAAGCGCGCAGATTGTGCTGCGTACCACTCATGATTCAGATTTAGGTGGCAACTTAAAGCAAGAAAGGGTGCGCCGGCAGGTGAGCTTCCTCGCTAGAAGATACGCAGTGCCGGTGGGGAAACGTGGTAATGGTGTGACGTCAGAACTGGCTAAGGAATCGCTAATTAAGGGTATCTGGTTTTCTGAGTGAACAATTGGTTATTTTTATTACGTAGAAGGTTACGGGTGCTCAAATTGATATAACTGACCACTCACGGAGAAAGAAAAATCATATAAAGAGGCCGCGGCGTCACATGTACTTAAGACGGAAACGCCATTTTATACGGCCTGTTTTAACCGCAGAGGTGGTTAAACTTGTAATAGACCCTTTGCAAAATTGCCAAATCGTTGGCAGAAAAGCAGCAAGCCACTCTGGCAACACTGTGCACCCGCTGCGCCGCCATTAGAAAGAAAGCGAAAAGGCTGCGAGCACAGAGTTTCTATGAAGTAGCTACCGTCAAACGTCCACGTGATTGCATACGCGTCGTGGGGCAACAGACTCGTGAAGCCGTGGGCGAAAACGTGCAACCGCCACGGCGTTGCTACGACCTCCTTCATTTCTAATGGCGTCGTCGCGTTCACCGCCAGTGTTAACACCGCTGAATTCTCAGAGTTGTCCGCGTTTTTGCAAAGGGCCTATTCTGCCGTGGAGGATTACCAGAAAACTAGGCTAAGCCGAGCGCACGTGGCCTGCGCCTCGTGAGGAGGGCTCAGCGTCAGCCAGGCTTGCACGTGGGCTTGCGCCACGTGAGGCACTCTGAAAAAATAAAGGAAGCTCACACTAACGCGTAAGACATGAAGACAGCGAAGCTCCATACAGCCTTCAGAATCACCAGGAAGGTTTAAGTCCACGATTAGAGCCGATTTGCTTATTGTTCGCTGCCACAACAACCTTTACTCCATCATTCTTGCCATAAGTGTGAGCTTCTTTCATGTTTTTGGAAAGGATAATTATTGGACATAACCTTGCAAGGGCGTACGCAATGACGTGTCTTTCTCGTTCCGAGCCAGTGTTACCACGATTACGGCGAACACTGGAGTCTTTCTCGTTCCGAGCAAGTGTTGCCACGATTACGGCGAACGCTGCAGATTCCTTTGGCCAAACTGGGCCATTCTCCGTAAGTGGGTATGGTTGGCTTCACAAACGTGCGCCGGAGACGCTGGGTGGTCGCCGCGAGGCCCGGCCTCACTTGCGCGCTCTCGGCAATGTCTTGGTATTTTAAAGGAGCCATGAAGAGAAAACACAAGTTTGGTTCATTCAAAAGATTGTCTCGTTAGAATCATACTGACACCACTTTTAACGTAAACTTCGCTCAAATAAGCTACATAATGAGGAAAAACGGGAATGGTCATGCGACCCACCAGCTCATTTCCCGCAACAGAACCTGTGATGTCACATGGGCTAAGCTCTGCGGTTGGCGGAGGCTGGCAGAAGCAGACGCAAATTAGGTAGAGCTTACAAACTAGACGAACGAGCGATTTGCGCTTAAATTTAGGGCACATTCTTTACAAAGCAATAGGTATGATGGGACAAACAGTGGAAGTTACGAAAGCACATGTAAACATAGAAGTACTGATGCGTTCTGCTGTTCGTACTGCGCACAGCATGCTTTGGTTTAGCTGCACAGCACTATGGGGCTTGGGGTTGTCTCAGACGACACTGGCCGATTGACGCAAGCAACGGTGTCTTACGTGACCCCATTTGTCGAGAGAGCACTGTTTCAGGGAACGAATATTTCCTCCCAGAACAAAAACAAGCCAAGTTTAAATGCGGGCAAAAACAAACCAAACGCTTGCCACGGTATGGTGGCGCCATCTAGGTTACGGAACGTAAAGAAACGTGGGAACAAACCAACACCGCTACAAGGTGGAGACAACCTTTGAACGGTCCCGTGCCGCCGCAATTGGGCCAACGGGCTCAACGCGTTATTCTTTTTGTTTCCCACGAGACCTAGCAACGCGAAACAGACAATATGATTCAAACTTCTTCAGTAAACCGCGTTGCGGCGATAATTTTAGCGCGGTTTTGACACAATGACTTGCTTCGGCGGCGAGCGAGCAACCGAACATGGCGGCGCCAGCGTTACGTGTCTCTACCCTGTACGGCGGATGCGTGAATGAAGGCACTCTAGGCTGCAGAGCGTTCGGTTCCCGTGATGTCACTTGGGACCACGAAAACGCACGATTGAGCGGGAAAATCAAAATTTTAACCTAAATTGTTTCATTTCTCAGTGAATAAAGCACCGTTTTTATCCGCACAAGCGCTGGGGGCACTATAAAACACGAAATCTTTCGAATAAAACCAACTTGCATTTTCTCTTCATGGCTCCTTTAAATGCGAATGCACTTCTTAAGCGAGCCTGAATCGTCCGCCGCCGTAGTCCGCATAGCAACAGCTGCGGGTGCGCGTGCTCCTCGTCTTTCTTAACAACGGCGGGAGATGGGCGCGCGCTGCCTGGCCGCTGACATGGCACATACCCACGTGGGGGATTGGCCAGGAATCGGGCGTGAGAAGGGCTAATGCACCCGCTTAAAGGAGTACTGACACGAAATTTCAAAGCTGAGATCCGCTCTAGCAATCACGTACAACGACAACACAAATAGGTGTCTCTGAATAAATGCATCTTTCTTTCTTTGTAGTTGTGTGTGTGTGTGTGATCTCTCTTTCGCGAACATTACCGAACCGCGCAAATTCAACTCGTGCATTCGCACTTTCACATTCTTCCCCTCGGGGAAATGCGGGGAATTTTTTTTTAACTGCGGGCACAAAAAAAATTCCCCCGCACCTCCCGGAAGGGAATCGTGCCGAAATGCGAATGCATTGGGTGCACCGATGAGTGTGTTGCGAGTAATGGCGTAATTAATGACGAGAGTGTGAACGCAATCATTTATTCATCAGCACCTGTTTGTGTTATCGTTGTACCTGACGGCCACAATCACTGCCTTGTGATCGCTAAAGTGCACGGTCAAAGGGTCTTTGAGAAGCATACGCGCGTCACAGTTTCGCGTAAAGACCAGATCAATGCAACTCCCGTGAATGGTAGTGGGGCACGTGTCGAAGCCGGCAGAGAGACAATGCATAGAGTGCCTGGTCTGCATGTACTCGACCAGCCACTCACCACTCTTCTTGCGCACGTCGACGTTGAAGTCGCCCACCAAGACTATGGGGTCAGAGGGTTTGGAGCGCGCGCGCACACTTTCCATAGCCGCGTCCAGCTGCGCGGCAACGGCGTCTCGAGCGAGGTTGGGCGCGAGGTACACGGTCACCACAAAGACTCCGTCTCCGGTGTAGGCAAGGGTGTACAAGTCCTTGTACGGAGACGTGTCTCGAACGGGAGACGTGGCAACGGCGTGCGATATCAAGTTCCCATACACGTTAGACACGAGACTAACACCGCAGTACTCGCCGTCCTTGTCGCTTAGAGCAAACTAGTACAGCTCGCTTCAAGCGCATGCGTTCGGCATTGAGCGAGGAGAGATAACACTTGCGGGCGCACGCCGACGGAGCACGACAACCCCCGACAAAGAAATGCATTCGCATTTACGACGACGACGAAGGCAGAACCTCTATGGCAGAACTACGAGGCGCGCGCTCACGTGCGCTCGCACTGGAGGAATGCAGGCGCACGCCGCTCGATGAACGCAAGACAACCCCCGACTAATAAATGCATTCGCATTTAAAAATTGCGATTCGCTAAGCAGCTTACTGCTAAAATACCACAAACAAACACCTAGTGCATGAGCGTGCGCCTCATGAGGTGCGCCTGACGAAGGCAAGCACGACATGCGAGAACATTTTGCCCAGCGTTTGTGGCGTGATCTCTCACGTGCTGTTTTCATCGCCAGTTCACGAGCGTATATGCCTGAACTGGGAGCACAGATGCCGAGTTACTGGAGCGCGTCGGAGAAGTGTCAAAGCCTACAGACAACACTATTTGGGCCTCACAGTCATATAGAACTTTCAGCGACGAGTAAGGAAATCCTTGTCATGTGCAACTGCCTGGTCTCTGGCTAATTGAGGCGGGCCGCCAGCTTGGCCATTTCTCCAGCCTTGCACCTGGGTCAGTTTTTTATTCTGTTTTGCGCACATACGCCACCTCCTCCGTCTTTGCTAGCCCCACTGTCGTCTGCTATATGTGCGGCTGCAGAGAATTGGTCATTGGCTGCGCCTAGTATTTAATAGGGCCTTGACTTGACGCTGTTCACCGCCGCTTTCAGACCGCGTGTCTAGAGGCCACCTGAGAGGGGAAAAAAGCTGCGTCATTTTCTTCGACCTCCGCCCTATCCGCGTGTAGCCACAACGGCCTTTCCTAAGAGCTTTCTTTCCTCCATGCCACTCTATACGCTTCGTAACCCAGGGTTCTTTCATTCCTTTGGCGGTTGCACGATGTTCGCCAAAGTGCACTTCAAAGCACTCGTGTAGAGAGCGCGCGCGAGAGAAAATGAAAGCACTTATTTTTCCGAGTAAGTTGGGTTAACAGCGCGTGTTGGCGCGGCTTTGTCAACCATAAGTGATAGTTGAATCCCAGGCAGCAAGCTGTCCAGGGCATCCTCCATCTGCTCCAAGCTGGAGAAGGGGTGGAATGTGTTGAGAGGACAGGCCCATATGGCGTAAATCTCCAGTTGGTCACCGAAGAGACCATTCGGGGAAGAGAACTTGGAGAGATGTAGCTTGTGCAGAGGGGAACGACTGGGGAGGGGGTCTTGAAGAGTCGACATAGGCGTTCCAGAGCGTTGGTGAGGGATTTCCGAGGAATGTGGGAGAGCGAAATACGTTTCTGCGTTATGGCAGGCGTCAGTGCCTTATCTCCGTATCTCCCCGTTAGCTGTGCTTGCGCCACATGACCGCACCTTTTACGGCCGCTATTTGCGGGGTAGGGCCGAGGGAACAGTTGATTTTAGAAGGGAGGGTACAATACCGGTGCCATCCACGTGATCAACCGTATGTTCCCATGATATCTTGGAATTTTAAATTATTCTGCTCACAGAGCGATACCTTATCTGTCTGTTGACTGCCCTGAGTGTAATCACAGTTGCTCCTTCAGCTTCAATTTATAAAGCCTCCCACTTGGCAGTTCCTTGTATTGCTGCTTGTGCCCAACTTTTTTTAAACGTTTTTGCCCTGTAGCATCGCCTCCTTTACTACTACGATACCTGCTGCGTCACCCCAAAGCGTGCCCGCCTTGCCCTCTCCAACTGCATCTGAATTCCGCGTTGTGGCGCCACCCACCGATCCTCCCGCTACCGTTCCTCTCCCGCTAGGTCGCATGGTAGCAGACGATCCGCGGGCAAACCGTGCACTAATCATTCCCGCTTTTTTCCAGTGAACGGCCCTTCACGTTACGTATTTTTTACAATATCTGTGAGGATACCAGCCGCTGAATTCGTGGAAGTAATACCTGCCCATTAAACAAGTGACCATGTTTTGCTGGTGAAATTTAAAACCGAAGAATACGATACTCTTGCCGCTCATACTTCAGCGTGCGGAAGAAGGATCCGGATGCCTCCTACCATGAGTTCTCAGTGAACCAATCCCCGAAAGCACAACGGGAAAAAACATTTCTAGAAAAAACGGGGAACCCAACTCCCTGTTCAGTTACTCGGTGGTCTGCAGTCTGCACTTTCGGTCGGAAGATTTTCCGAGTAACAGGATAAAAAGATGCTGTGCCTAGTGTTTCCCGCACTACCCTTCGTACATGAAACCGGCACCGAAAAGAGAAGCAAGGAGCGATGTCAGCCTTAAAAAAGGAAGCGGGAATCCGCACCGGCAACATCGGCAAGATATTCAACGCAGCAGCTATCGACTGCTGCTTGCCTGAAGTTCTCTGACGAGATGCTTTCAGATGGTCGGTCGCTTACGAAGCCCATTGAAGCATATGCTTCAAACACAGCGTTAAGCTCATCACATCAATGCCAGTCTTGTGTGAAAATTCTGATTAAGCTACGTCATCGGCGAGAGTTGGTGCAACTCGTATATAGAAAGTTTATTAATCTGCTGCTGACCAACCACGCATTTTGATAAGACCGACAAGAATGCAGTGAGAAGGATATATATTGCACGCAGCCCTTCTCACGGAAAGTTCTGTAGCTTTGAAAATAATTCTTCCACTCGTATGTACTCGCAGTGTAACGGGTGTAACGTAACAACCCGAACTTTTGTTTTCACATATATATGCATGCATGCACGCGTACATACATATATGTACTCGCAGTGTAATATGTAACAACTCGCGCTTTTGTTTTCACATCTGTTCATTTATAATTGTTCTGAAGCTGTCTGATGCCGTTTAATTTGTTTGAATTTGTCATAAACGTATGTGTTGTCCGTCTCAGTCATATCGTTGCCGAATGAGACTGGCAGCTTCACCGCTGGTGTTTCATACGTGGAATAACGCAACTTTTCAGAACACCTACAACAGTAAACTGTGCGGAAAAAGAATTAGAGATAGGAGTA
This sequence comes from Haemaphysalis longicornis, assembly GCA_013339765.2. Lineage (NCBI taxonomy): Eukaryota > Metazoa > Arthropoda > Arachnida > Ixodida > Ixodidae > Haemaphysalis > Haemaphysalis longicornis. Next base: position 168,517,313 of record CM023453.1, on the reverse strand, counting down.
GCAGTTGCTTTTGTGAGATAGCCCATAAATACGCCAAAGAACGACAAAACCAATATACACTTAAAGCGGGCCGGTAGACTGTACGAACAAAACAAAATCTGTTCTTTTAAAAACTGCCCAATAAAGCACTCTGGAAAGAAGCGAAGTTACCTATAATTTCAACAAAAACACAGGCAAACAAATTTTATCTTCGAATGTACTTCAGACGAAAACAAAATCGCCCACGAAAACCCGGTATCAGCTGACGCCGCAACCGCCACCGAGGATCGGTCACTTGCGCCACCGCGCGGTGGGTAAGCCAAATAGGCCGGCGATCTGGCAGCAATAAGAAGCGGAGCGACGCCGCAGGCATTGCCTGTAGTTTCCGGTTTTTTGTGAAAAGGCAGCGCCATGATCCATAGCCCCGTATTTCACATTTTCTTCTTATTACAAAGAGGGCACCCACTTCCATTTCTTTGGCTATCTGGCAAAGCCGTTATGATATTAAAGCATTGTCAGTTAGACAGCCTAAAGCAGGTTCTTGAGTTCCATAAGGCAGCAATATGGATACTATACACACAGCAGACCACAAAGTTCTGAAAAGATATTTTTTCGTCCTGTATTCATTCGTTGTGTGAGCTAAACCTATGCGCCGCATAAATAGAATTAGAGTTCTGTCTTTTATGAATGGTGCTACCATTGTTTTCCGCATGCCACTGACGGGCACATTGTGTAGTAGTCTTTTTGTATATGTCGCCTCAGCGCTTTTGCCACCCAGGCAGTGGTCGTTTTGCAGTATCAATTTATTTGCATTTGCTGCTCTTTTCGTAAACTAATGAAGCAAAGCAGGGTGAACAATATGCCCTTTCTGGCTTCCAAATCTGTGTGTATAATTAACAGGTGTTTGCTCATTGTGGCAATGAAACACGCATTTTGTCATTGAAAAATTGATCGTTTCTAATGTGCAAGGTTTAAGCCGTGTGTTCTCCTAAATGCCGATTTCACTACATTACCAAGAGTAGGCTACACAGTTACATTTGTGAGGCATTTAACATGTGCTATTGACAGAAAACAATGTCCCAGCTTGACTGTCCGTGCCACAAGCCAGTTCTCGCCGCTTAGACAATCCGCGGCGTACGCTCAGTGGCTCAGGAGTTGTGCTTCTGAGCCCAATAATGCGGGTTCGATAACAACCACAGTGGCTGCTTTTCTCATCGATGAAAATAGCGGAAACGCCGGTCCGGCGATATTTTGGTGCAGGTGGGCGAAATAATCCGGAGCCCCCCTCTAGAGCGCGCCTCAAACCGCAGTTGTAGCTAAGGGTTATTAAACCCCAAAATCAATCCTCTCAGCCAATGAGGGATGGCTCTTATATGATGTGAATAAAACATATTTTCAGAATGCACTACCATGGGAGAAAGAGAAAAAGGGAGGAATAGATAACAGCGAGTGGGGACACACTTCATATCTGTCGCCGTGGAGATCAGTGATAAGACGGCAAATGAAACAGGCCACCGCTTCCAGGCGTAGCCAGTTGTAGGACAAAGGCATGGGAAGGAAGGTACGTGCGTCTTTTCTTGCATTCTTTCATTATATTGAGAGCATAGTAAGTTAACGTGCCTAAAATCAGATACATTTTTATAGATAGAAAATATTCATTTCGAGTTGGGCACCGTATCCTCTGAGTTTAATATTTCTAATCTATTTCTAGCTAAAAAAAACTTTACCTTATAACTAAGAGGATTTAGAGGACTATAATACAAATGTCATGGTTCGAGTTAGTGCTCCAAAGGGAAGGCATTCATTTCGTCGTGGCAAGCGGCAAGTTGGTTTACATAAAAAGAGCACTCTAGTAAATACTTCCGACGCTTTTACGTGAGCCGCCATGGTCGCATTGAAGGCTTGAACTCTGCCCTACCATATCTCGGTAGGTGTTTGTAAATGCTCCGCTCAGGTGTATCTTGTGATAACGTCTCCAGTCGTCAGCGTTCTGCAGCCCTCATTTTCATGTGCCTGTCTATGCGATGTACAAAGTCGGGATGGTACTTCGAATGGGACAAATGGCAGTTAAGTTCCGTTAGAGCCAGTGGATTGGTCATAACTGAGACACGATGCTTCCTGAAGATATTCTTCGTGTCGTTTGTTGCCTGATGCGGGCAGCCTAAAGTATTTTGCGACTTCTCAGGACGCGCTGGTGCCTAAGAGCCATGGGACTGTTACACGATGACCAGCGATGGATGCGAGATGATAATATTTTCCTTATTGAGGGATGTGTTAGTAAAAACTCAAGAACCTTGTGCGGTGCTGGTTCGGAAGACCTGCTTCCGAATGAATAACGGTCCAGTGTTTCGGAAGCCTGCACCTAATCTATTGGACGGCTTCTTTATTTCAATGTTTGCTCCGCCGACATGGATGAAGTTGGTCGCTGAAGCCTTGTTGTAATGCTTTTTCAGCTGTTGGAAGAGCAATTACAAAGAAACTGCACTTAAATATTACCAATGTATTAGTAAAATATGTTTAGTTCCAGAATAAGATCTATAAATTTGTGCGAGGTTGTCATCTGCAGTTGACTAATTTCAGGCAGACTCTTTTTTAAATAAATTCAAGCTATGAAATGAAAAAAAGGTAGTCACATTGTCAATGTGGCTTCGGTTGAAGTTGAGGTGTTTACAGTTTTTATTCCTTGCCGAAAGCTACAATAGCGGTTTTCGTCTGTCATACGAACCACAAAATGTGTTTCTGTATTATACGTGCGTCTCAAATGAACACGGGCTGTTTCTAGACGTCGCAACACGTCCACAACGAGACAACCTGCTCGAGCAATTTCCACAAAATTCGACGTGGTTTTAACACGTCGAAGGCTGTTTCTTGCATAGTTATGCCTCACCGGTTCCAATTATTTTAGGTTGCAGAATACAGTTTTGGTCTCTCAGGAACGCAATAGCGCAACACGTGATCAAGACACGCTTTCAACAGCAGAACCATGGAGCAAAAACTCCTGCACAGCGGGGTCCAGCAACATATCCAAAAATATGCGATGCAGTTGAAATTCGCTTCCGTAGTTTTTTTCATGCATATATTGATGCAGTTGCGTTGTAATTCCATTCTGACATTTTTTTCTGGGGAAGAATGAAGTATTCCACGCGCTAGGAAAGCAGATGCTTTTGCAAGGCTCTCCTGTTGTCTATGTCGCGTTCCTCTGCGTGATCTTGATGCGCTACAAATATGGATGTCCGCGTAGAGAGTGATCGTGTATGCACAGGGCAGAAAGAGTTTGAGGTGTATTAGTGTGAGATTTACCAGGAAAGGGCTTAGTAGCTTTTACTGAGGTACTCCTCTTTTAATTAATTTCATTTGGCAGGTTTCGACCTTCTTTTGTGCATGTAGAAATTGATCGTCCTCTAACGCAGTTAGAAATGTCTGCAGATATTTTCTCCCCTATTCAAAGTGTCATAAGAAATGTTCCGGTTGCAGAGTGAAAATCGGAGAATAATGCTAACCGAATGTCTAAAAACACTGCAGTTGGAATATGTACAGTGTTGACTTCGACTAAAGATGATACGGCGGCAATGATTTGAGTAGGCGATCGGTGGTTAGGAAAACAATTCTTCGAAATCGGTAAAGTTTTCATTTTTTTATGAGTGAAGTCTTTCTTTAAAGATGACATTATCTTAAATTTCAAAACGCAGTTAGGCCAGGCTATCTGCCAAAAGGCATTATACTGTGTTGTTTTTCCAGCCCTTAGGATACACGTAATGTTCTTTAATTTCTGACCAGAAGGAAAGGCACCACAGAGCATCGTTGCATCGTAATATTCTGCAAGTATATATACAGGAGCGCAGAAACTTATGGGCGATAGCTTCGAAAGTAATTTTTAAGTGCGAATGCACTTTATAAGCGACCCTGAATTCCGTCGACCGCCGTCCGTCCGCATAGCAACAGCCGCGGGTGCGCGCGCTCCTCGTCTTCCTTGGCAACGGGGGGAGATGGGCGCGCGCTGCCTGGCCGCTGACATGGCACATACCCACGTGGGGCATTGGCCAGGAATCTCCCCGTCTTCCTTGGCAACGGGGGGAGATGGGCGCGCGCTGCCTGGCCGCTGACATGGCACATACCCACGTGGGGGATTGGCCAGGAATCGGGAGTGAGAAGGGCTAATGCACCCGCTTAAAGGAGTACTGACACGAAATTTCAAAGCTGAGATCCGCTCTAGCAATCAAGTACAACGACAACACAAATAGGTGTCTGTGCATGGCACATACCCACGTGGGGATTGGCCAGGAATCGGGCGTGAGAAGGGCTAATGCACCCGCTTAAAGGAGTACTGACACGAAATTTCAAAGATGAGATCCGCTCTAGCAATCAAGTACAACGACAACACAAATATGTGTCTGTGAATAAATGCATCTTTCTTTCTTTGTAGTTGTGTGTGTGTGTGATCTCTTTTTCGCGAACATTACCGAACCGCGCAAATTCAACTCGTGCATTCGCACTTTCACATTCTTCCCCTGGGGGAAATGCGGGGAATTTTTGTGTAACCAGGAGAGTAGCATTCCTCTACGTCAGTAATCACTACGTTAAGTTGCTGTATTAAGCATTCGACCTTGAAGCCGGGTGTAGTAGTTACGAAACAGTTGAAATGTACGCGCTCTTTTGAGATGAAGTTTCATGCACTGTTTTACAGTTGTCCTCCGCTGCTTCCTTCTGCGAAATTCTTTTGTGCAGCGACAACGCGCTCTATGGCTGTAAGTGCGAGATATTACTGCGCATAACCTTACAGTGCGCAAAATGCGCGTCAAACGCTTGCGAACTAGCTGTGCAAGTCTTTCTAATGCCTAGTGCGTACATTTTCTAGAGGGCGTCTCGCATAATATGTGTTTGAGAGAGGGTTAAAGTCGCTGACATAACTAATACGCTTCATCAAATTTATTAATCAACAAAAAATTGTACAAACCATTACAGGAGAAATGGATTCTCAAACAGAACCACCACTTAAAGAAGTGAAGCCTCTACAGAAGAAATCCAGTGGCCAAGAGGAGAAGCGAGATCGCCAACAAACTTCGGTCTCATTTTGTAGGTGAATTCGTGAGTCCTTATTAGCGCTACTTATATACTTTTCCACAATAGGTGTTGTGGTTTCCCAACATTTTTCTGCTTTTATTCCTATAATATTAAACATTGCATTTAAGTGACCTTTGAGCTAAAAAAAAAAGAAACCCGCCGTGGTGGCTTAGTGGCTAAGGCGTTGTGCTGCTGAGTACGAGGATGTGGTTAGATTCACGGCCGCGGCGGCCGCTTTTTTCATGGAGGCGAAAAGCAAAACGCTTTTGTGTACGAGATTTCGGCGCAAGGTAAAGATCCCCAGGGGGTCAAAATTAATCCGGAGCCCTCCACTACGGCGCGCCTCATCGCCTGGGTTGCGTCGGCGCGTTAAACCTTACAATTAATCAATCAATCAATCAATCAATCAATCAATCAATCAATCAATCAATCAATCAATCAATCAATCAATCAGTTCAAAAAACATATAGAGCACAAACTTATGAAAATGATAGTTTTTTTTTTAATGGCGCGAGGTCAGCGAAGGGCAAAAGACGCCAAAACAATGACTTTCTTATAAAATGGTGCCTTGTAAAAATCAACCCCACCATAGCTGAATTCCTCCGGGACAGTTCTGTAATTTTTACACAAACGCGGGTGTTTAACGCAAAATATGTTTGGGTGAGGCTTGAAGAGTTTAAAATTTCTTTGAGCGTGTTTTCGTGAAACAAATAAAACATTGTCGTAAGACTAGGATGTAGGTTGATATTTTTGTAAACATGTTTTTCTTCTTTGGTACACCGACTCTTCCTCTGAGTGAAGAAAGACGACCAATGAAACCATTATATGTTCTTCTAAACAGGCTAAATGACGCATTACTAACCAAGGCCATTAGTCGTGAGAAGCTAGACCGGCGATCGTTTAGGCACAACTAACACGGTGCTCGTTCCTTCCTGGTTTCCTTACGGCCATCGGACAGAGTTCCGATGATTTGTAATGTCCCGCGAAAGCTAACAACGGCACCCTGCGGACAACTAGCGCCATCTGGCGTATTTATTGACAACTTCCCTTTTGATTGTATTATGTTTTGCTGACATTGTGTGTGCGTGGACGGTGCGGAGAGGAACTTCGGCAGCTGCTGCGGCTGATCCTGATTTTTGTTACCCAGCAGGAGTGATGACTCCACCAACCATTTGGATTTGTTAGATGTTAGTGCTGGTTTTATATTTATTAGATAGGTGCTGGTGCAACGGTCTGATCAATTCAGCGTATATGACGGTCGTGGTTGTGTGGAGCTACGGTGTGAAGACTCGTAGGCTGAAGTCGGCGGCAGTGACGTATGCAGGCTTTAGCGCTCTAGAGCTATTCGCCCCGAGATCGAACACAGTGGGCTCCTGGCGGAGGCGGGACGAACCGCTTCTAGAGTGCATGGCGCTCTCGCGTCGTCTCCTCATTCACGTTGCGCGCGGCGCAAGACGCGTGCTACACACGATAAAACAACAAATATGTTTACCTGTTTTGCAGTAAGCAATGACATAGTTACATCTAATACCGCATTCTCTCTAGAGACGCAATAATCAGTGGCCGTTGCGGGTCAATGGGCTGGTTCAACTCCACGAAACATCTTCGCCGTGGTCACCGATTGAGTGAGGAACGTGTTGTAAACATTGCTTCGACTCATTGCACTGTTCTCATTTATGAGTGCAGCCGTCTGTCGTTTCGGGAGCGTCAAAGGGTGCTTTTTGAAGTTGGCGGGGTTGGTTAGTTCAAGGATAAAAGTTTACTACACGAAGCGCCTAAGAAGCGACAACACCCGTGCACACGCGTGTCCACACCCTTGAAATATTGCGCTCTGTCCTTATAGAAAGAAGAAATAAAACAAAAATAAAAAACGCTATCGCCCATACGCTACAGGGGACGTATTATAGACCCACCAGCGCCTGTGTGATCGAATTCTTTCTATTCCTTTTCGAAAATAAGTACAATTTTTGAACAGACGTTGCTTATACTGTGTCGGCAGTCAGAGTAGCGTTTTACATATTTGAAATACCTTTTTGTGGACGCGCAAGCGTATTTCGGGGGGATCTCTCTGTAAAATTGGTCAGTTGTGCGTTTTCGCCTGTGAATTGTGAATTGAAACTTTATTTCTCTCTTGCTGCGGTACAGTAGAGAGAGTACGCATGGGAAAAAGCTGAAAACAACACCGCTTGGAGACCCCATACCGCCAAACCGACAGCTTGGTTTATATACATTTCGCTTCATACATTGGCCAAAGCACAACTGTAACGTCTACGTAATATGCAGGTTGCTCAGATGGATAAAATCAATTCACAAAACACACTTGCACGAGAACAAAATAAAAAGAACACAGGCATAAAAAGCAAAGCACATAGCTTGAAAGGCACAGCATAAAACCAAAAAACAATCCTAAAACACAGCACAAGGGGTTTGCTGTTCCTACGGTTTGCTGCTTGACAAACAGTTTAATGCAGTTTCATCAAGATAATTCACAGGGATTCGAACAGGTAAACAACCATCTACAATTTTTTCATTGAAGTTTTTTCGAGGCAGACATTATTGCTCTCAAGACAATTCAGATACAATAGTAAAATATAGCTCAAGGACTGTAGGGGATAGTTAGTATGGGAAAAAAGGCAGAAACCGCGCCAGGCGCTGGCTAACGTTGTAAGAAGTGGTATGGCGTGTGAGTTCAGTCATAGAAATAAATGATTCATTGTTTCTTTATATTGCATTCTTATACATGACTAGCAATCTCAAGGCGTATAAGGTATTAACTTTAATTACATGATCTTGTGTGAAGTAGCGTTTGGTGTGCGCATACCATGGTATATTTACAATTGGTCTAACTGTTCGTTGTTGTGCTGCCATTAACTTTTGAATATTTTTCTTTGCTGTGGTTCTCCACACGGTTTGACAATATGTTATGGCTGGAAGCAAAAAAGCATTGTATATAACTAGCTTCACTCCCCTGTCCTGCTCACTGTCTGTGGCATTTCGTTCACTCCTCTGTCCTGCTCATTGTCCTTTAGCGTTTCGTGTGTCATTTTTATATATCCCATATTCAAATCCCGACATGAATCACCTTGCCCAGAAACGTGTTTCACTAAGCATAACTAAATGCCTAATATGGTCCCGTCTTAACCTCTTAAGGTGGACCTAAGTATAAAGAAGGAGGAAAAATCGCGAAAAATGCACGTTGTTGCCCACATCCATGGAGGGTGTGGACCACAACTCGCTGGATTTTTTTTCCACAATGCTCGCATTCACTACAATTTTGAAAAAGGCAAGCCACAATTCCTGGACAATCTCAGGCCAAAATAGGGTTAATCAGTTTTGAAAATACTGCTTTTTCACCGCTACAGAATACGCCGCCTAGCGCACTTTCAATTGCAAGTAATGCTGATAACCAACGTTTGGCTTTTCGCGTTACTTGCGTTCTCTTCTCGCTGCTCTGGGAGCGTTGGCTGAACCTTCCCCCCCCCCACCCAAAAAAAAAACCTCAAGAAAAAAATGCCAAGACAAAAACGAGGTTCAGTTTACAACACAATGTAGTTACCGGGAACCCATTGCGCTGTTTCGTAACGATAAATAAAAATAACCATCTTACATCTGCAACAGGGCAACTTCATTTGCCATCTTTATGTTTCGTCAGCGACATTACGCAAGAATGCAAATACATCTCGCTGTTATACGCACCTGTAAGATTTTAAAAGGAACGCAAATGGTCAACAGGGTAGCCGTAACAGAAAATGTGTGCTCACTGTGTGGTTCCAGAAGCTTGGTTTACACCCTGTAAACATGGATGTCACTTTGCAAGTCTAGCTAAACATGAGATGTAGATTTTACTACGCGCGTTAGCAATGTAATTCGCAAGGTCACTTGCAACGAAAGCAATAAATAAGTGATCCGACACCGTTATTCATAAAACCTGCCTTCAGAATCACTAAAATTTCATTTAAATAGAGCTGAGCGCAAAAGACTTGTTACAACGGTTGCATGGACATTACTGCGCTGGTAAAATTCATCAGTTTTATGTTGCCTTTCGAACGCACAAAAATTATTGCAAGCAGTTAGAAAAAAACGTCGGGGCAGTTCAGATGGTGTTACCATTTCAGGGCATCGCACAAATGCAATAATGCGTCATGCTACCAGCGAAAGCGATTGAAACTTGTAAACTGAATACCAGAGAAGAGGGTTTCTGAGGTCTTTCTATTTATGATCTTATTGAAGGCTGAAAACCATAGTCTGCTATGATTGAGCTTGCTACGAGCCGCGGCGTACAAGTTCATTGTCATTATTGTGGCCGTTCGGAGATTCCCGATTGTTCGCCGCTTTTTTGGCGTACTACTAAAATCTTACTGCCGCTTCTATGGTTTAAATTGAACGTTGAGAGACCGAACTACAGCATACAACTCTTGTCTGCGTCTTTCGTGTGCACATACGGCGGGAAAAAGGCACGAAGCGCGCCCACAGTGTGCATTCTCCCGGGCCGCTCAGCGGAGCACCCACACTATCAGCGCGACGCTGCCGCCACCTACATGTCAATCTCGCGGTGAATAGTGTCGTGACGTGGCCTCCGCGATTGCCTACCGGCGGCGCGCCGTCGCCGGCAGCAAATCGCGGAGGCCATGGTCGTGAGAGCCGTTGATGTCGATGACGTCCGTCGACAACCTACACATAAAACAAGAGTGACGGGGTTGCAGTGGGAGAGAGGATGCAGTAGCGGCGCGTGCCGCCCTCCTCGTCAGCCTTCCAAAGACGCTCCTGTCCGTTTTATTTCTACCGACGCACGACCGGGCGAGAGTCGGCTTCCACCGCTCTAGCCGGCAGTGGCCGACACTGCAGCGTTAGCGGTCGGGACGCTGGCCCGCGAATCCCAGGTAAAACCTAGGCCCGAAGAACAGCGGAGCGAGAGGCAGTCGTCTTGACGCGTAAGCTACGCCCACACGTGGAGACGGGGAGACAGACGATGGTTTTGGTTCACTGGATGAAGACAGGGAGGGCGCTTCTTGGCGCGAATACCTGGTAATGGCTGGTAGAATGGCTCATTTTACTATTTGTAGAGTCACGTGGATGAATTCAATGTACGTCCCATGGGCGATTGTTGTGAGTGTCATTTACAGCTTTTCTTTCTAGCGTAGAATGTAACCAATTTTTCCCCTACAACCAACCCTAGAGGCCCAAAATGTTGCACAGTGAAATATCGTAATTCGAGCTCCAAGGGCACGCCAGTTAAGTTTCCGTTATTAAAAGTTCGAACTAACGAAAATGACGCACAAAAGTCGCAAATGAGGCTTTGGAGCCGTACAGCACGTCGCCAACTGAATTCTTGAAAATGGCCACAATTTTAACCTACCTTTTATGCTTCAGGGCGAAAGCTTTTTTCTTTAACGAGCGAATGTAGCGGGACTCTTTTTCAGGTACTCCAAAACAGCAGAAAAGGTGGATAGCACTCCACCGCTCATTTCTTCCGAGCGATGGAGGCAGAGGTGCTTCGTGCGCCACATCCACCGGCAGCGACAGGTTCCATGCTTCTTACCTCAGAAAGGATGCCGTCTGTCAGCGCGCCCCACACCCTGAACTGATGTCTACATCATCCAAGTCCGCACATAAACTTCTTCGAAAACGTAGATTTGGGACTTTTAGATTACTTTTACCCGATTTATCTTCTTTATCGGTTAAGCTAAGCTGCCTGTGCGGTGGCACCTATTTCGAAATATACGTTTCGGAGGCCCAATTCGGTTGAATTAAGATGCCGTTCAATACATATGGTTCATCTAGCTTTGAAGAACGAAATTGTAAAGTTCGAATTATGCCTGTATTAGAATTATTGAAGTTTTTAATTAACGAACTTATCTCTGTATAACTGTTTTTAAAGCAAAGCTTTCTACTTCTACCAGCCAACGGTTATTTCTTGGTGTGCTGGACCAGAAACTCCCAACGCGGTTTGGGACACGGAGGGCGCTTTTCGCTCACAGAGCACAGTGCAGATGGTGCTGCGATAGGGCGGTATTACCCAGCGTTACCTGTCCTTACCTCGGCGGGTACGGCGGCGGAACGCTTCCGTCGGCTTTGTCGTCTGCTTTAGCGACGGCGCTTGGCCTGCCTTGGCGCAGCTCCGGGTCCATTGCGCACTTACTTCGCACGGCTTGATTAACTTGTTCGACAGAACGTCCTGGGTAACCCGGACCCGACGGAATTAGTTTGTCGTACGGCAAATTTACCTTAAGTATTGGCTTGCATGGCAGGAAAACAATATGTAGAAACCACATACAGACATCTGGCCGCTATAGAAACGCTACCTTTTACGCACAGCTTGCATGGATGGGACTCCGTTTTCTAAATTGGTGAGAACCACTTCGGTTGTGTTTTAAGAGGTATTACAAAAGGCGAAAGAAGCAATTGGATTTGATAAATAGCATTATAAAAGTTCCCTCGGGGTTTCTCGCGAATTCCCCAGCTTACTAACGTAACTAGTTTAAACTGGTATAAATGGGAATCACTAAGCTCACATGCCGAATTTTTTCGCGCCTGGGCTTGTGTCACGCGGTGGTGTAGCCCCTAGCTAGCACATCAGGATGGCTAGTTTCTGCTGTCTCACACTTCGAAAGACGCTCCTCTCCGTTTCATTTCTGCCGAGGCACGGCCTGGCTACAGCGGCGTCGTAATCCGCCGCTATAGCCCGGCCGTTGCCGACGCTCCGGCGTTAGGGACGCCACCCCCGTGAATTCTAGGTAACGGCTTCCAGAATCTCGGGTTACCGTCTCTGTAGAGCCATGTGTGTGAATTCAAGTGACGTCGCATGTGAAATTGTTGTGGGTTGTCGTTCACAGCTTTGCTTTCGAACCACCTTCACAGCATATATTGGAGCCACCTTTTTTGGTAATAATGTTACTAATACCAATAATACCGTCGTAAAAAGACATTTTATATACCCCGAGACACCCGTCACGAAATCGTAAAGGCATGTACACAATGGCGCACTGAACATTTGATAACTAGCGTGTTTTTGCGCACATTGGGTCTTTTAGTGCCTTAGGCGACTTACATCTTTTTGGTGGTTTTACACGCCAACATTTCTTAAATAATAACTTCGCAAAGTCTCGTGCACGTATGTGTTTGCGATATTTGATTCCTTAGAACATGTGTAACTCTGGAATGCAGTGACATTGTTAGTAAAAACACCAACCAATTCAATTTCATCTACGCGCAGGCTTAGCAAGACTGGATGAAGAATGTCTTGGAACGGGAAACTACAAACCGCATGCGGGTGACCACGTGGCCATCGCATGTAGGGCGGCCTGCTCGAAAATTCACGTGAACGACGAAGCCAGATCAGATTTTGACACGTCTTCGGTAAGTGTCTTCATTGAATTTGTGCGGAGATTATGTCAGTGTATTTTGTTTCTTAATAAGAAACTTCTTGCACGTTCAATAAACGGAATGCTATAGTATAATTGGCATTTTCCCTTTTCAATGTGTGCCACCACAAAAACTTATTTGACGTGTGCTTCATCTGGTATTGCTCGTTGAGGTATTTGACAGGTTCAAGAGGTATGTTGTAATTAGAATATATAAAGAAGATGTCGGAAAGAAACGTTTTGACCAAAGAGCTGATATAAAAATGTAGACAGATAGAAACTGAAGATGTGTCTGACCATCTCAAGCAAGGTGGTGCTATTGTTCAGCTCTCAAACTTGTTCCTGAGCTTGTGTACAGACCGTGCATGTTACACGGAGGCCGTACGGGAACACAACCGGACAGATATGATAGTTTTTATGTTGAGCTTAAGTGGGTCTACTTGAGCGGGTCCACTTAAGCGGGTCCATGTGAGCTTAAGCGGGTCCAGAGAGAAATTGAATGACCCTTTGGTGGCTTGTGGAAGACGACTCCGAGAATATGCAGGGATAACCGCAATCGTATTCGATGATGGTGATAACGAAGAGCGGGAACGTCACAATCAAAATCAGCCTTAGAAAAAGAGTTAATTTGTTCATTGTTAATGTACGCATAGGTGACAATACAGAAGGATGGCTCAGAACCAATAGCTCGAAAAGGGACCTGAACCCGTATTCCAGACAAGACGGAAGTACGGCCGTGAACGTGCTTGAATGGAAACTGCAGTTACTAGCTTGGCAGGAGCCTCTTAGGATACCCTTGTCTCTGGACGTGATTGACCCTCAGTGCAATTTGCAGTTTCCGCGAGGTCTACAAAAGCAAACTGTGGGTGTCCTCCACCGACTATGCCTGAACGTTGCCTTCACTGGTAGTTTTCTTTTTAAGGTAGGCTGGGCGGACTCGCCATTGTGGTCTGTGTGCTCTGTGAGAGAAGACATACGGCACATCATGTGTTACTTCCCGCAGCATACAACTCAACGCGAAAGAGCGACAAGAAGCCTAGTGGGACTGCTACGCGGAAACGCTTTAGAGCTTTAGAGCAGCATCACTTTCTTGGTGCATGGCAAAATCACGCTGACGCGGCGTGAGGCTCACCTAATTTTTCGGTCTGACACGGGATTAATCCCAGTTCTTTAACGTTGGGATCCTCAGGATTTTTCGCACCAGTGCTGTAAATTTTATCTAGGTTCCGAACTGATTTTATTTTCTTCTCAGTCTTATTAATTGTTGCTGGCACTTCTTCCCCGTTTCTTTTCTGTTTTAACCTCACTATGTTCACCTCGTCTAAAGTAGCAAGCTCCGCCGTTTGTGGGGCTAACCTCTTCAGTATTCAATAAAACTTTGTCTCTGTGTCTCGCTCTCTCTCTCTCTCTCTCTCTCTCCCTCTCCGTCTGGCGCAGTGCATTTACTCTAGCGAATTTTCTGTTGGCAATTAAGGCAACGGGTATAGCAATTGTGATTTAGAATAGGGAAGCTTCCAGTGTTGACCAGGAGAAGAAAGTCAGCTATGAAAATTTGATGTAGTTTTTTGGCCAGTATCATGGTCTGACGAAAGCGAAGATTGAAAGCACAATGATAGTTCCGCGTCCCCCACACCATATTATTGAGGGCTTCATCGTCGTAACCGAGTGTTCTGCTGAAGAGCCGTCCAACGGAAACCGCCTAAAATGCCGCTGAAAACGCCGCGCAAACAGCTGGAGCAGCAATGAGAAAGAGTAAATATAGAGCCTCGAGTAAAATGTTTAGTTCAAAGCCTCGGTTTTGTGGTTTAAATTCGATTAGTGCGTTTGCGTAGGACCGCCCTACAGAGGTTACTTCTACGCTTGGAATAATACTACATTTCCGGCTATCCCTTGGGGTTATGAAAATTTACCGTTTTCTTCCGGGGTACACCTTTTTATGCGCTACGAAAGAAGTGGAAGTGTACCAATAGTTAAGTAATGGTGTCCAGACAGTGCCAAATTAAACATATTGTGACCAAAACATCAATTCTAGGCTTGGCAATGTCTAAAACATTTGAATGCAGAGCGCGGCTACTGTGACGCAAATACAGGAGTGGCTTTCTTCTTATTGGCGTTTTTTTTTTTTTTTTCAATTTCCGTTATTCTTCCTTCTTCTCCCCAAACTGGTGAGCTGCCTGCTTCAGCTGCCTGCCGGAAGTGATGTCACGAGCCTCGGACGGCTGGTCTCTGTGTCAGGTGAACATACCTAAGTAGCTGGAGCAAAACGAGGTTAAGAGCTAGCAAACACCGGAGCTGTTACAGCAGGAAACCGTGGCGGAGATTGAGGATATTCGGAAAATGAAAAAACCCATCCGACACAGCGTGAATATTGTACTGCCGCCATCAGAAGGCTCAAAAAAAGTACAATGGTTACTGATCCTGGAGGAAGCACACGACAGTTGTACCAGTATGGTTGAAGACATGAAATCGCCTTGCCCAGGTTCAGCAATCTTAAGTGTAAGCATCCAATAAACTGCATCTCTTAAAGGGACACAGAAGTGAATTTTTCAGGCTCCTGTTTTGTTTGCACTGCGTAGAATGGCTCAAAAAACACATTTTTCATCGTTTATCCCGTCGACAAGGCGGTATTTAATTTATGAATCCCGAAAGAAGAAAAACTATTATGCGCAGTTTGCAGCGGCCGCCCCAAATGTAAAGCAGTGACGTCCTTAGGAGGTGCTACGTGATTCGACAATGTCCAAGATTAGAGTACAAAGCAGTTTTGGCTTAGGTTCTGCGAAACAACGTGCTCGGCATCCAACGTTGTCGTTTTCTGTGCATTTTTGATATCTCAGTAATCGGCATTCCGCGCTTCTGCCATGTTTTCGATTGTAACATGTGTCATATAAGCCTACCTGCACGGCATGGAATCGTAACAAGCACTAGCCGAGCCGTACGCACTGGACAAACGCCCTCCGCGTGATTGCGGAGGTCCTTAAATGGAATTGGCTTTTCTCCCATCTTTGGAGCTTGCCTGGACCATGCCTGTATGGTAAGAGGCGTGTCCGCGCAAGGCCAACCGTCTGCTGATTTGGCACTGTGCCCGCAAGCAGTCGGTGCTTATGGCAACACAACGCCAACGAGAACGAGAATATCAGTCTGCACGAGTTCTGCGAACTCTCTTATGAAGCAATGAGCGTTAAAGCGCAAAAATGGTGAATTCAGTTTAGAAAACATTCTCCAAAAAGAAATAAAGCAACTTAAAAAAACATGTGATATCCGGGATACGCACTGGCGAGTTGCAAAACAATATACCGAGTGCTCCATACCACTTGGCCATAATCTAGTCCACTTAGAGATGGAAATATAAAGTATATATTGTATAGCCTGTTCACATTTTTATTTATTTTAGCATTACCAGCAGCTTCAATAACTATTTGTTGAATAACGCTTGTGTAACAAGCGTCCCCGAATTTTAGACAAATATTTCATGTCAGCTGACTGCATTCCTTGTATTATCGTACTGCTAGCCGTTTTGGTAGTTCACCCAGCGGATAAAGTGTTTCTCGCACCTTGGTGATTACGCTGTAAATAAAAGATACGGTTGATTTTAATTTTTTAGCACGTATATTTACTTTGCTGACTCTTATCTCGCATTTATTGGCCTTAAATGTTACAATCAGCGTAGCAGTCAGCGAAGCGTAGAATTTTCGCTTGTGTAGAGTTATTGTTACTTAGAGCTCAATATAGTCTACAAACTAAACCCATATTCGTCCAGAAACAAATGTGTTGTGGATTCCTTTCAACTGAGCCAAAAAATTGCGACCACCCGCCCGCGGCCGGCCGACTAAACTCTGGGCCGACTGATTCTTTTGCAGTGTCGGCGAGCCGGGCAATAGGGCCAGGTCAACCATCTAATTTTGACGTCATACAAAATGTCATATGAAATCGGCAAGGATGATGCTGAGAGGTGGAGAGAATTTTCGAAATTTTTGAATTCATTTTCCTACTGAGGGACGTCGCGGACGTCCCTCAGTAGGAAAACGAAGCCTAGAGATTCTAGACTACAATCGGCGTTAGTACTCCCGCAATGTTTACAAATCACTTCAGTGTCCCTTTAGGAGACGCTGTTGCCAAGGTAAGCATCTGTGAGATTTACATTGCTTACTCGCTTCAGATTTTAGCTCAAATGCATCTCTTTGGGGCGAGACGGCACTATCGAGAACAATATTGTATGGTCGTAGATCAAGACAGTGATTTTTAGGCTGCCTTACCTTTAGAACTGCCTTCTACAATGCAAAAGCAAAAATTTGATCAATAGAAAAGCATGCTACGCCGCGCGGGGTTTCTGGACGTTGTGCTGGCACTTCGTCTCGTTCGTTTGCCAAATGGCCCACGACCGCCACAGCTGGACATACTGGTGCGTTAGGTAAGAGTAGTAATAGATGCGGACTTCCTACCCACGACGATCCATTTTGACAATGTAATTTGAGCAAGAAACCTTTTGTTGCACCGTGCCGGACTCGTCACACAGCGCTTCGAACATTTCCTTGCAATTGGGGAGCGCGAGGACTTTCTCTATTCGCATAATAGGAGCCCGTTGCTCTTCCGGTTGCCGGCAACGCCTTTTAGGGGGAAGCCCTCTGGGAGCCGTTAACTTGGTTTCGCGGCGCCGGCTTCCGCGTACCGAAGCCGGCGCCGCTTGACCGAGTGGGACCGAGTAACCGAACGCAGCAGCGATGGCGGAAACAAACAGGAAGGAACGTCTGGGGAACGGTGAGGAGGAGGGAGGCACGTTCGGCAATGGCGTCATCTCTCTCACGGCCTCCCCTCACTCTTGTCTCACGCGACGCTGCGAAGGAGCACCCTGCCTGCCCTTCCCCACCACAGACGCTGCTGTATTCGCCGCTAATCGCCGTGACATTCGCCGTGAAATTTCGGCTGGAGGTGTCGAGTCTACCCGCCTGCTCCACCGCTTTCCGCCAATATGTTGACTTATATGGGTGTTTTGAAGTTCTCTGATCAAACTGCGTGCTTTCTGTTATGTTTGTTCAGCTTTTCGACCTGATTGGCACTGTGGAGAGCAACACTGATACCGGCGATGTGCGAGTGACGTTTGCAAACGGGATCCGGTGCACAGTCAAGCCTGCAGCACTTGTCAAGGTAAAAGCGCCCCTCTCGGTTGGCCTATTTAAGCATTGCAACCTCAGAAAGAGCAACAGATAGAACCGTGGACACCAATTCCTTTAATTAAACAGTGCTTATGTAGTTTTCAAATGACTCAACCGTATAAATTATGTCGCACGTCTATGCTTTTTCTCACTGTAGCCATCAAACACATGAATATCAAAGGTTCGTTACATGGTAAGAGCGGTGTGCCAGTCAAATGTAGCAGTGCTTTGGATGCGATATTTTTTGGGATGTTTGGGGCATTATCAGATATTGACTACCTTAATCCCGCGTGGCGCCTCTCTTCTGATGAGTAAAGTATACCCTGGTTGATATTGTGGATATTGCTCTCATAGTTGCTTAGCAGCAATAATTTTTTGCTAGAATTTGTTTCAGTCGGACTACACCATGTTTCCTATTACACCCATTATCAGTATGCGTAGTCGTTCGGGGGGAATATTAT
This sequence comes from Haemaphysalis longicornis, assembly GCA_013339765.2. Taxonomy (NCBI): domain Eukaryota; kingdom Metazoa; phylum Arthropoda; class Arachnida; order Ixodida; family Ixodidae; genus Haemaphysalis; species Haemaphysalis longicornis. Next base: position 168,499,301 of record CM023453.1, on the reverse strand, counting down.
CTATATACCGCAAAGTCGGTCGGCCCATCGGTATGCAAGTCCAGTAAATTTGCAGGAACTACAGGGAGGTCGCGCGAGGTACGGTTCGGATAATAAACAAAGATTTTAACGGTTAGGCATGAAATACAAGCAGAGCAAACTAAAGTTTCTACATTCTTTGGTATAACATGGTGCGCCAGTGCTTGCCAATTCTTAGCCCATTGATTTGATTGATTGTAGGGTTTAACGCGCCGACGCAACGCAGGCGATGAGGCGCGCCGTGATGGAGGGCTCCGGATTAATTTTAACCACCTGGGGATCTTTAACGTGCGCCGAAATCTTGTACACACGGGAGTTTTTGCTTTTCGCCAACATCAGAAAAGCGGCCGCCGCGGCCTAGAATCGAACAAGTGACCTCGTGCCCAGCAGCGCAACGCCTTAGCCACTGAGCCACCGCGGCGGGTGATCCTTAGCCCAGGATGCTCCCAAAAAGGCGTGGGCTAAAGTGTAGGGACGCAATTACTGTCTCTCACACATACGGACACGCACACGCACGCACGTAGGCTTACACACTCACGCACACACACAGACAGAAACACATACACGCACGCGCACGCCGGCGCCCGCACACCCACAAGACAGGGAAGCCAGGTATACTACGAAATGCCAAACTGGGAGCTGCCACTTCATTTAAATAAGGCTGTATAAAATTTTGGCAAAGCTCACCTGAAAAGAGGGGTATTAGTAGACCCTTGCGCACTGTAATAATACAAGGAATGTTCACTAGGGACCAAATATCCTCAAACACAGTCCGGAAAGAATTTTACACAGTTGCCATACTTTGCCATGATTAGCCTCACAGCCGAGTACACTACGTTTTATAAACTGCTCTCCTGGAAGCTTGAGCCAAACACTGATTACGTATGTTTTACGCTCGGTACAGCTCAATCACAACAAAGAATTGTTTGTGTAGTCTACGTAAGTAATCCTCGACTACGTAGCCTCTGCTTGTCTTGCACTGAATCTGAAATATTCCACTCGGAGCTCTTACCAACCAAAGGATGCGGGGTGTCTTACCCTCCGTACACGACAGTAAAAACAGTAGAATGCTTTTATCACGATGTGCTGGTAATTGTGCGCCACGGCACCGCCACCCCAGTAGAACGTCCTAGATTACACCCCGGGTACGAGTCAACAACACAAATCTCGAGAAGGACGCGCCGGCATCGCAGGGCAGCTCGCTAGCACATTTGGGTCTCGGAAGTGTGGATCGTGATGGCCCCTCATTTGATTTACGAAGATGGAGGAGTTGCCGCAAGGACGTTAGAGAGTTTTAGCAGAGTCCTTCATTTGAAGACTCTGGCTCAAGATACGGCGGCTGGGTACCGGGACCCTACGGTGCAGGCACGTGGGGGAAGTGCGAGGAGGTTGCCTCTCAGCGGAGCGAATGCGCGGGCATAGAGCCCCGCCGGTCCGAGGAACTATTCCTGCCTACCGGAACGAATGCGCACCTGCCTAGTCGGGCAGCGCTAACCGCCGCCGTAGCGTTAGAGGACGGTACCCGCTATGCTAAAACTCTATTACGGTGACCATTTCGCTAATAACGATGACGTGAGCGCGACGCACTTCCAAGAGACTGCACTCATGCTGATTTATGGGCGTAATTCTATTTCCGAATGGCTGACGAAGACGAGATAACGACTATAGTCATTAAACTGGTTCCCTATTACCTCACCTACAAAGGACCCGCCAATCAGTGATGTTCCGGGCAGAGAATTTTCTTTTTTTTAAGAAACTTTTGGCTGTTCGGCAGCACATTTTAGGAGTAGTGAAGTGGAAAGGAAAATAATGTCAGTATAGCGGACCTCGCATCATGTATTACTTTGTTTTCTTTTAAAAAGTGCTTCTTAACACTTCGTCAGATTTAAGTTCAAATATCCACAGTAATGTTTGCGGCAGCCAAAATATCGTAGACCACTTCTAATGCTGTTTATCAAACAGGAGAGAGCATACAAGAACGAATACTCACGCGAAAGACCTACGTAGCGTGAATCTGAAGGGCTGAAGCTTGTTACAATGTATGCTTGCGCAATATATAAAAATAATATTTCGGATTCACTTTAGTCAACGTGCTGTCAACCAGAGATGGTACCAGAAGTCCCGGCGCTGAGCTGAAATTACCTCACTTTCCTGACAATGTCTTGATTTTTTTAAATGGACAGCTTTACCTAGTGTATGCAAAGTAAGGTGCAAAACGTGAGATGCATAGGTACAAAGAGTGCAATGCATTGTCAAATGCTGCTGAGTGGCAGATGTTGTAGAATTTAGTTAACGCTGCAACTCTGATTCTCTTAACAGCGCCTGCGTCACCAAGGCTTCGTAAAGTCGACCTAAGTTGCGCTGGCTAACGCCCAAAACCCAACACGAATCAGGAAAAGATCTATCAGCTACAAAAAGAGAATGCAAGAAAACTTGCAGGGTATTCTTAAGAAACCTGTGGGGGAAAGTGCCGTAATATAGGGAATTTTTGAACCTAGAAATGGGACTTTTTTTCCCCAGTACGGAACATTACTGGCGCCAATAATCTGATAGTGTGCGTGTGCCAGGGCCGCTGCGGACCGGTGAAGCAGTTTTCTTCCGTCGCGAAGAGAAAAAAGGAGAACTCCAACACAGACATAAACAACGGGGCGCCCTGCATGTGGAAGAGGCGGACAAAGCTTCACAAAGTGGCGGCTCCTGTACAAAAGCCTTCATCGTGGTGCTCAACTGACACTTTGAGCGCCCTGATTGCCGTTTCCGATATCAGGAAAATCAATATCTTTATAACAAAATTCTTGGAAAATCGAATTACAACGCAGAAGAAATTGCTTTATAAGCTACGCAAAACCATTTAATAGGTTTTAACAAGGCAATTTGTTTCTACTTCGGACATTGAAATATCGCAATATTCCAGTTCTTTGGCCACGCGAAAATTCTCCGCAAAGAAACGAAGGTTTATTCTGCGGTAGGTAGCAGAAGGTCTTGGGATCGGATGGAGCGGGGTGTAAATAGGTGGAGTGCGTCTTTGAATGTAGCGGAAAGAAATATGTTGCTTGGCTCTCTAGTCATTGTAGTAGTTAGAAAATTCTTCTCCATATCAGCTTCTCTACAGAATATTGAAACAGACGAGTATATACTATCTATAGCGTTATCCAAAACAAATAGTATGCGCTGCTTGTGGGTGCTAGTTTGTTTTACTGCGTTCCCAGGCTGGAGATTAAGTGTGCAGTATTCAGGTCGTGAGCAAGTTTTGTTGTGGTTCTTGCTTGCATGGCTCCACCGTAAGTATTCCATTTATTCATGTCATTGTGGTGCTTGTCCAGTCAGGCCCTGTAGAAACCTGGGCTTCAGCCACTTACATGTGTTTGCAAGGCGTGCCCCTATTTTCCACTGAGGTGTGCACAACCTTCGGGGTATGCCTCGCTTAGAGAGATTACCAGAAGAGACTGTCGGTTGTGTATTCGAGCGTCGGGCCTATTCCATTTGTACTGTTTTGTATGACGCTTACGTTACTCGCATGTTCAACTGCATTGAACACACTGGGTTGTTTTATAATAAATACGCTAACCAAAGTAAGAAGTACGTTTAATTTTGAGCACACTGGGTTGTTTTATGGTAAATACCGCTAACCAAGAAAGAATTACGTTTAATTTTTCTACTTTCCATCCGAACGTTCGAGAAGCTGCAGACTTACGATAGCAAAAAAATTGCCTAATTAATGCTCGTCCAACTGCAATTATTGGTTGATGACGATGTACTTTAAAGTAATATTTGGCATAGAGTCAGGCTTATTATTAGGGTTTTTCTTGAAATTTTACTATCGTAACGGCACCCGCTGCTTTAAATTAGTGTAGTGTGGTTAATATTGTTCTTGTAGTTCCAAGTCGGGTGTCAGGAGCTGTGTAGTGCAAAATAATATGCGGCATAACTTTGACAGCATGGGTTTTCGAGACTGCATGGTAGGTTTGTCATCTTTGTCACACAAACAAGCAAGATTGGCAGCTAACCACTTTCTTTCATGGTTTGGAGATAAAAATATGGCTAGAAGGCTAATTTAGCACGCCAGGAAACGTTACAAGGGCACAGAGAAAGACAAAAGACATCTCATCATTGCCCTGCGAATAGCCAAGTGAATCTGAAAATATTCATGCGAAGCTTATCTGGAAATCCTAATGTAACGCTGCCCAAACACTGCTATATTATCTGAGGTATTCATGGAGCGTGCCCGCAGTCCAGGCACATCGTGTTAGTTGGTTCAGTGGACATGACCATCGAGTGCCTAGTTAAGCTTGCCAATTGAGTGCAGGACGCGACTTATATTGCGGTCCATGCATTTGCATCCATACCGGAGTCTACGCCTTGTGCGCACAAGGCGTAGACACGGATCGACCAACGAGTCCCAGATCGACCAACTTGTCCCTTCCATCGGTGCGCTTGGGATGACCTCTCATCGTCAAAGCTGTATCTCTTCCCGTAGTAGCCTCTGTTGTTCCTCCAGGAGGGGTTACTCCTCGCGAAGCCCTCGGGCATTTGTTGGTACCTTCGGAACTTCCAGCACCGTTCCTGTCGCTGAACCTTCTCAGGCATAGTCAGACAATGTTGCGCGAGATCATTGATGGCTACCTGTGATCTCGCCTAACAACGTCGCTGCCATTTATTGATCATAAATCACATTTGCGGCTTGGGCTTCCTGGAAAAGATGGGTGCCCGAGGGTAGCTGTTCTACAATCTGCTTAGAGTGACCGCACTTGCAAGGCACATAAACTTATGTTCGTGCAGCAACTCTACCTTCATCGCCCCGAATATTCCGCTGTTCACTCTCCACCTTGGCTCGCGAAGCATGTCTCCACGGGTCTTTGTGATAGCTGACACCAATCAGCCCATCCTCGGTTCTGAGTTGCTATAAAAGTTTGAACGAAATGCCAGCATGCTCCACCATCATATCATTAACAGCAAGGCGTGTCCTCTCGCTGACTACATGGCATTCGCACGATGATATCCGCCAGGACCATAAGCAACAATTCTGGAAGAGGTTCCTAAGTTTACCAAGTCCTGCAATTTAACGCAGCCTCCCAAGCACAGCGTAACTCATCATACTGCCACGCTTGTTCCATCAGGGGCTGTACGCTCAGTCAGTCCGCCGCAGCAATCCCGCTCTCACAACCAGGATTTTACAGGCCAGTTGGAAGGGTAATCTTTAGCAAAAGTGGCGTTTTCAACGAGTACCACCACATCTACTTTGAGCCTTTGGATATTCGGAAGACGACCATTGGCACTCTTCTGCCTAATTAGGTACGTGCGCATGCCCATTGGGCTCCAAAATTTTGCTCAAACTTTTCTAGGATTAATTATTGTGGTAACTCGCGGACTCCCGGCTGCATTTTCATACATGGGCATTATTAAAACCGCGTGCGCTTATACACACGATTGCAAGCGTCACCTCCGAGACCTTTTCAATCCCTTCAACACATAGGACTGGCTGGGACACCCAGGAATGCTTCCTCGGGGCTTCCAATCTCTAGTTTTTTGGCCACCCCACTTGGCACAGACATTTCGTACTTTACCCTCTCACGTGCAGGCACTGAGGAACTTCCCTGGCTCACTTCCCTACTCAAACGTCTTGATTTTCCCAGTTATTTTCTCGCTAAGGCGTGTAATGCTGCAGAGCCGTTTGCATGCACTGAGTTAGCTTCTTCGCAAAATCATAATCTCCTCATCAACTGTTTGGTAGTCTCCCTAGTGTCAAGCAGATTTCAACGCTTTCACACAATCCGTCACCGAATCTGTACTCCTCAGAAACCACCAGACCGACACCGTCAATAGATCTGGTTGAGGCTTTCGGTGTTGCCATCGGCCCTAATATACAGTACGAAATCGCCTCCTCGTGGCACCCACTGGTTTATTCTCGCGGAGCCTCCATCCTACCGACCTCCTTGCTACATTTCCGGTGGTCTGCTCCGCACAATCTCCCCTACCATATAGCACTTGTGCAAATTTTTGAAAAGGCGGCAGTTTTCAGGTCCTAATGAACCACAAGCTTCCTTTTAATGTTGCCATAAGAATTCTCTCAAATATGTCGCGCGTGACCTAAATCAAATGACCTATATATCGATGTTTACAACCGTATGTGTTATAATAAAGAGACCAATAACGACGAAGTGACGCCCTCTCACATTTCTTTCTGGAACATTTTCATCCAGGTGTTTACTGTGAGCGGCTGGTGAAGTCGCAGGATAAGAACCGCGAACTGCAAGAACTGCGGGACCATTTTTGTTCTCCCCGACCGCAACGGATGCCTCACCCATTCATATATGTATGAGGAAGGTTATACATGTCAGACCTCCCACCTCGCTCCCTTAGGTTTTTAGACGGAATTGCGGCGTATGCCGCCCACACACGAAATATAACGAGCGGTATGTGTGGTCGACCAATTTTACTGATGTTCGTAAGCGGGCTCACTCGGGCCTTACTTGCGAGGTGGCCAACTAACCCTTCTCATGAAGACTACAGGGCACTTTTGCTTGTAAGCTGGCCTTGGCCCGGGGCATCATATTTGGTTGTACCACTTCTTCCGTCTCATTGCTGCCTGCACCTTCTGATAATGATTAACGCTTCCTCCATTCGCCCCAACGAATACTTATTAAAGATATCACGGAAGAAACGATAATGAAAGCCTTCGTTCTAAATGACGTTACCGCGTTGCTGTCGTGGCGTTGATTCCAGTAATGACAGCCCACGATGGGAACACACGCTCTTCACTTACACACGCGCCTGCAAGTGGCTAATGAGAGCCATACCAGGGAATACCACACCTGCCCTGACAACGTGGTTAGACGGGTGCAGGCAAGCTTGAGTATGCCATTACTGAGTGACTGCACGGAGAGAACATGGCCGATCACCTTCTTAAGGAGCCTTTGGCTTAAGCGCAATCATTCTCCGTAATCTCGGTGTTGAACGGCCCAACTGATCCAGCGCTTTTTTATATAGGCAGTTGCGAAAGTCCAACTCAAAGAAACGTCTTGCATCTGGACACCACCCAATTTTAATGGTGCGTACGATGGCGTCATTGCGGCCACCGCAAGCACTATTTAAAACCATACTAATTATGCAAACTGGGAAATTCTTGTTAAGCTTCCTAATTGTGCATAGTACGTTATTTTTAGTTTCGTAAGTTCTTCATTGCTTTATTGACTCCGGTGTTTTAAGGCTACTCTTCGTGTGTCTCTGCAACAGCCGCCACTGAACGCAAGTATGTTTTGTAGAAATGTAATAATTATCTTGTTTAGGTGTTCAAGACATCTTGATCTTTACGTTAAAACAGCTACGACACTACTCTACTGCATCTTGGCGAGACCTCCAAGATCTCTACTTAACAACTGATCAAGGGTTTTACAGAAGTATTAAAGTAGTCATATATCTATCCTGTAGCTCGACTAACGCAGCGCTACGCCTGAGCTTCAAGGCGTCTTGCAAAATATTGTTGACATCTCAGGGACTGCTAAAAATTCCAGCAAGACATTTACAGGACAAATATTAGACACCTTAGAGCTATCTGCACTGAAGGTAACACCCCCTTTCTTCTTAGTTTTGACGACTTCCTAAAAAATCTTGCATAGCTGTCTACGAGATAACTTCTGAGCTTCCCAAATGGAGAAATAACTAGGTATTAAAATGTTTAATATAAAGTGTGGAGACAAAGAAAAGCCTTTCATTGCAGTTTTTCCCAGCTTTATTCTGGTTGTCTTCCTGACATCTCATTGCCGCGAACCATGTACGGGTTTGTTTTTTTATTGTTTTTTTTAATGCCCGGCCGCGCCCGGCTCTGTTATCTGTGTCCCATGCAAAGCGCGTGTTCCATACTTTATTTTTATGCCGCACGGGCTATCTCATTCAGATAAGCAGAGAGTTTCGCCCTAACGCCGCTAGCCCAGAATTATCTTCTGTGATCTACAATATTCTGGATGTGAATCGACGGTTCTAGAAACTCTCGCGCCGAAAGATAAAAGCCTGCACAGCAGACGCCGCGGCCATTGATTCTGCGACGCTCGCCGACGCAAGTCACTTTGTTGACCGCTGCTTCGGCGCCTCTGCATTCTTTTCAGTTGTTAGGGGAGCACAAGTTCGCTGCAATAAACTTGTTTCTCCTTCAAGAAACCTGCGTCGTCCTTGGCTTCGTGACATCTGGTGGAGGTGCAGGGTACGCACCCTTTATGCTCTCTACGACATCTGGAAGCCGCCAAGCCAGCCCAGCCAGAGAAAGCCGCCGACTGCAAGGATTGGTACCCGAGTTCGGTCTCATGCCAGAAGGGCCCAAGAGAAGGAACGGTGCAACCAACACCATGGTGCAACAAACAACGTCGTCAATCGTCCTGCAGCAGCCCCCCCCCCCAGCTGAAGACCTCGAAGAATGGTTGGAAAGCTGGAGCGCGTCCGCATCTTCAACAGGTGGGACGACGAAGAAACTTTCCGTGATGTCTTCTTTTACTTCGAAGATGCTGCTCGAACTTGGTTCGAGAACCATGAGAGTTCTTTGACCGAATGGACTCAATTCAAAAGGGAGTTCCTTAAGACCTTCACTACCGTTGTGAGAAAAGAGCGAGCTGCGCTTTTGCTTGAAACTCGAACGCAGCACCCCAACGAAGGTGTCGTGATGTTCGTTGAGGAGATGAAGCGGCTTTTTCACCGTGCGGACCCCGAAATGACCGAGGAAAAGAAGCTCAGGTTTCTAATGTGAGGAGTGAAGCAAGAGCTTTTTGCTTGTCTAGTCCGTAACCCGCCGAAGACGGTGGTTGAATTGTGTCTGAGGCGGCCGCGATGGAGAAGACGCTAGAAATTCTAACTAGGCAGTACGACGCCCTATCAACGTGCTGTTCTCGGAGACCATCGGTGCCGCAACTGGAAGCACCGATACATTGCGCGAGACCATTCGAGCAGTGGTCAAGGAGGAGCTTCAGAAGCTTTTTCCAACAACGCCGCAACCTCAAGTGGTATCTCTGACTGATGTCATCCGTGAAGAGGTTCAACAGGCGCTGGGAACTTCTACGCCATCCGAAGTAACGAAGTACGCCATCCGAAATACTCCGCGGCTGTTCGTCGGCCCCGCCCTGCTCCAACACGCCGTCAAGAGGCCCCGCCGTACCGCCGCCCAATGTCACCCGCCTGACCCCTGCTAGCACGAAACCAGACGCCGAGGAAGATGGACGTATGGCGAACTCCCGATAATCGTCCTCTGTGCTACCACTGCGGAGAGGCCGACCATATCTACCGTCGCTGACCATACAAGAGACTCGGACTGCGTGGTTTCTCCGTCGCCGCACCTCGCACTCTCCCTGACCAACGACCACGTGAGATCGACGAGTATCCATCTGAAACCAGCCGTAGCCCAGCGCGTTTCAACCGTTCGCCGTCGCCCTACCCGTACCAATCGCCGAACCCCCGTAGCAACATTGACTTCGCCCGTGGAAGGTCCCCCAGCCCACGCGGGGGAAACTACAAGCAGCAACTTCTGGGGGTGAAGTTGCTCTACGGCGAAAAACCGGAAACCCTCCAACGACGCAAGGACGCGCCGAAGATAGTGATTCACGACATGCCCTTATCCCGACAACCCGACCTAACCCTGACGAGACTCCCGAACACGACGACAGCTATAAGGCGCGACGCGTACCCGACCTGACCGAGACGTCCGCTGAGAAGACGACGACAACAACGATGCACAGTGCCCGACCGTCAACACGCACAACCCGAGATGCGACGCCCCGACGCACCCGGAACTCGAGGAAGGCGGCATCTGACGTCAAGGTGTCCATCGACGGCTTTGATGTAGTCGCCCTCGTAGACACGGGAGCCGACTACTCCGTAATGAGCGGACCATTTGCTTCTAAGCTGAAGAAAGTTATGACCAGATGGGACGGTCCGCACATACGCACAGCAGGAGGCCACCTCGTGACGCCAAGTGGAACGTGCACATCGCGCGTCACTATAGACGGCTTGACGTACCCTGCAGTGTTCGTCGTTTTGCCCAACTGCTCCCGCGACGTAATTCTCGGAATGGACTTTTTGACAGACAACGGCGCAATAATTGATCTGCAGACCAAGTCGATAACGTTTTCCTCCAATCACTCTTGACCCTGCCACCCCGCGCAAGCTTGATGGCCACCGTCTACTGTGCAGGTGCTGCTCCTGATGCCGACGCTATCGTGGAGAGTGACTACAGGTTGCTTCTCGACCGCGCTGTGTCTGTCGCAAGAGCCATTGTGCGGTTTAAGCAACGCAAATCAAACGTTTAGGTCACCAATTTCACCGAGGAGTACCAGCGTATAAACAAGGGCGCTGCAATTGCATTCCTCGAAGAAATGCAACAAGCAAGTGACGTGATCGCACTCACCGACTTTGAACGCGCACCCGAAGATACCTTCAAGTTTCCGCATTCCTTCGACGTGAATCCGGCGCTACCGCAAGAACAACGGAACAAACTATTCGCTTTGCTGCGTCGCTACAGCGAGTGTTTTTCGTCGAACTCAAAACTACGTCAAACACCTCTAGCGAAGCACCAAATAATACCCGAAGATGCAGCCCGACCTACCCGACAGTCACCGTACCGCGTCTCTTCCCACGAGTGGGAAGCCATCCGGACTCAAGTCGACGACATGCTCAGTGACGACGACATAATACAGCCATCGAAAAGTCCGTGGGCTGCGCCGGTCCTACTCGTGAAGAAAAAGGACGGCACTTTAAGGTTCTGCGTTGACTACCGGCGACTGAACAAAATCACCAAAAAGGACGTGTACCCCTGCCACGAATCAACGACGCCCTCGACCACCTCTGCCACGCGAAGTACTTCTCATCGATGGATCTGAAGACCGGCTACTGGAAAATTGAAGTGGACGAGAGAGACCGAGACAAGACTGCATTTATAACCCCGGACGGTCTGTATGAGTTCAAGGTGATGCCGTTTGGGCTGTGCACGGTGCCAGCAACGTTTCAAAGAGTCATGGACACTGTGCTAGCTGGCCTGAAGTGGCACACCTGCCTCGTCTACCTCGGCGACGTTGTGGTATTCGCCCGGACTTTCGATGAACACCTTGCAAGGTTGGAGTCTGTACTCGAGGCTATTCGCTCGTCGGGGTTAACGCTGAAGCCCGAAAAGTGGCGCTTCACTTCCGAGGAACTCAACTTTTTAGGACACGTCGTCAACGCCGCGGGAGTCCTGTCTGATCTAGCGAAAGTATCAGCCATAGCGAACTTCCCAAGACCGAAAGATAAAAAGAGCGTGCGAAGATTTCTCGGACTGTGCGCATACTACCGGCGCTTCGTCGCAAGCTTCGCACGCATCGCAGAGCCACTCACGCGCCTGACAAAAGATAGCACCCCTTTCGCCTGGGACAACGCTCAAGAAAAAGCATTCTGCGAGCTGAAACAACGCCTGCAAAACCCGCCGGTGCTCGCTCATTTCGACGAAAACGCCGAAACGGCATTGCACACGGACGCCAGCGATATAGGTTTGGGGGCCGTACTAGTCCAAAAGCAAAGCGGGTGCGAAAATGTAATCGCCTATGCAAGCCGTGGTCTGTCGAAGGAGGAGAAAAACTACTCTGCCTCCGAAAAAGAGTGCCTGGCAATCATATGGGCCATTTTAAAATTTCGCCCATACGTGTATGGTAGACCGTTCAAGGTTGTGACAGACCACCATACGCTGTGTTGGCTCGCCAAACTGAAGGACCCCTCTGGCCGTCTTGGGCGGTGGAGTTTGCTCCTGCAAGAGTTCGACGTTACAATCGTCTACAAATCCGGCAGGAAAGACTCCGACGCCGACTGCCTGTCCCGCGCCCCTATCGACCCACCACCACAAGACTCCGATGCAGACAGGGCGTTCTTCGGGGTCGTTACGGAGAGCGACCTAGCCGCCCAGCAGCGTGCCGACCCCGACTTGCGCGTAATGATCGACTACCTCGAAGGACGAAACGTCGCCGTGCCTAGACCGTTCAAGCGGAACTTACCAGCAATCAGCCTCAAAAACTCCGTCCTCGTGAAGAAGAATTTCAGCCCAGGAACGGGAACGAATTATCTACTTGTCATCCCCGCAGACCTTCGTGGCGAAATTTTGTAAGCGTCCCATGACGACCCGTCTTCCGGACATCTCGGCACAGCTCGCACTATTGCAAAAATTAAGGCGAAGTACTTCTGGCCCCGCCTTACATCCGACGTCACCCACTACGTTCGGAGTTGCCGTGACTGCCAGCGACGAAAAACGCCGCCGACAAGACCCGCCGGATTTCTGCAACCAATGGCCGTCTCGTCGAGGCCCTTTCAACAGATTGGAATGGACCTTCTAGGCCCGTTCCCAACATCACGATCCGAGAACAAGTGGATTGTTGTAGCAACAGACTACATGACGCGCTACTCAGAGACCTCACCTCTTCCGAGGGGGACGGCACAGGAAGTCGCTAGAGTTCTTCATAAGCCAAGTTGTGCTGATACGTGGAGCCCCGGAAGTCCTAATCACGGACCTCGGCACGGCCTTTACTGCAGAGCTGATGCAAGGAATATTACGCTACAGCAACACGGATCACCGAAGAACGACGGCGTACCACCCCCAAACGAACGGACTAACGGAACGTCTGAACAAGACGATTGCGGATATGCTCTCTATGTACGTCGACGTTAAACATAAGACTTGGGACGAAGTCCTCCCGTATGTCACGTTTGCGTACAATACAGCGACGCAGGAAACTACGCAGATGACACCGTTCGAGCTTGTGTGAAGACGGCCCACTACGATGCTCGACGCCATGCTTCCGCATGTAGAAGACGACGACCTCAACGCCGACGTCCAAGGATACCTTCAACGTGCGCAGCAGGCCCGCCAGCTCGCTCTATTTCGTATAACGGACCAGCAGCTGGTGGATGCCGGCCGCTACAACCTCCGACGCCGAGACGCCGAGTACCAACCAGGGGATCGTGTGTGGGTTTGGGCTCCCATTCGACGACGCGGACTCAGTGAGAAACTTCTGCGACTGTATTTCGGACCCTAGCAGATTCTACGACGTGTTGGCCAATTAACCTACGAAGTGATCCCCAGTGGTGATTCCGGCACATCACGACGACGCACGCGACCAGAAGTCGTCCATGTGGTTCGCCTCAAACCGTACTTCGCAAGATGACGAACTGTTTTTGTTGTTGTTTTGTTGTGGCTGCTTGTTCGGACTTGTTTTATTTTAGCATCGGGTCGATGCACCCTTAGAGGGGGGTAGTGCCGCGAACCATGTACGGGTTGGTTTATTCATTGTTTGTTTTTAATGCCCGGCCGCGCCCGGCTCTGTTATCTGTGTCCCATGCGAAGCGCGTGTTCCATTCTTTATTTTTATGCCGCACGGGCTATCTCATTCAGATAAGCAGAGTGTTTCGCCCTAACGCCGCTAGCCCAGAATAATCTTCTGTGATCTACAATGTTCTGGATGTGAATCGACGGTTCTAGAAACTCTCGCGCCGAAAGATAAGCGCCTGCACAGCAGACGCCACGGCATTCGATTCTGCGACGCTCGCCGACGCAAGTCACTTTGTTGACTGCTGCTTCGCCGCCTCTGTATTCTTTTGAGTTGTTAGGGGAGCGCAACTTCGCTCCAATAAACTTGTTTCTCCTTCAAGAAAACTGCGTCGTCCTTGGCTTCGCGACATTATCAAGTTGTCCTCATAACCAGAGATATAGATCTCTTCCTGCTTTACATTTAGGAATTACATACAAATGCAGTGGTTCGTAATAAAGGAGTGCACAAATATAACTGATTACATCTAAAACAACCCGGACATTATGTGGGTGGTGCAGCGTAATCGCATTTCACTGCATTGTATATGGCTCTACAAATTTCAGTGAGCTCAAGCTTCCAGATATCTTAAATACAACAATAAGGACACTAAGGCCCTTTGGCAAGAGTAAAAAGTTTAATATTCAAATAAATCATGATAACGCTAAATGGTATAAAACGTCACTGAAGTCGTGGAAGGAAATAAAACCGAGCGCAAGAATATTGAAACTGTATACAAATGTTATAAATAAAAGAAAAATTATCAAGAACTCGTTCTATTTGCGTGCCAGCACAATTAAAACGTAGCTATGTGAAACGACTAGATACAGCGCGCCTTTTAATCTCGTACTAAAAAATTAACTGGAAGAACTACCTCATGGCTCCCCACGGGAAGATGGTGTAATTTTTTTACGAAGGCTTGGGCAGGGCCACGGGAATTGCTTATGGTAGCTACTACCTTTAGCGTTGCCGGTGATGTCTTGCCATTTTATTTCTTTTTGAACCTTTTTTTTTCTATTAAACGCATGGAAGGCTACGGGTTGGGGCAGTCAACAGCGATTGATGATATAGGTTTAGGCGAAATCGGTATAGAGTTTTCGTGGTTTCACAGTGCCACTTACGCAAGGTGCCATTATTACAGTGAATGTGACAATGTCAGGGTAATTATGCAAATTATTTTTTGGAAATGGGAAAATGTCACTTGATAATTATTTTAGGTAACATAATACAGAGTGAGATATTTAGGGCATTTTCAGGAACATCAACTAATTTTAAGGAGGGCAACAAGAAAGACAAGGGGTGTGGAATATTTGCTGCATTCCCTTCCAGTGAAGTGAGACAGCAGGACACTTGCAAAAATGCTAGATTAACGAAATTACGAAATGAAGTCTGTGGGGTGAAAAATAAATATGAATAAACCTAAAGTACCCGTGAATAAACATGCCAAAATCATATGTAACGAAATGCTTGAACAAGTAGAAGAATATAGCTGCCTCGGTCACGTTGTCTGTGCAGATCCCAACCACAAGAAAGATATCCGGCACAGAATTGCTATGGGCTGGGGTGCGCTAGACAAACATACCCAAATAATGAAAAGTAAGCTAGCTCTATCACTGAAAAGCAGTATTTATAACCAGTGCGTACTTCCGGCGTACGCGGCACCCTGCTACGCAAATCTAAAGCCTTTTTTTTACGAAAGGCATAGCGCAACCCGGGACTTGGAGGTCGCCGTGAGGCACGCGCTCACGAGCGCTCGGCATTTTCTTGGTATTTCTTTCTGCAAGCGCGGACTGGTGGCTTCTACATCAGCTCTATTGAGAAAACGTGCTCGAAATATTGAGGTTAATAGCGGGGCAACTGCCTAGATATTTTCCACGCTCAGAAAACTTCCTTAGTCCTGTGGGTGTGTGATGTGCCAGACAAAAGGCTCTGACCCTTAGCTACGGCCAGGAAATAGTTGCTCAGCAGAAAAAACTGTACTGTTTTTAGGAATAAGTAAAAACATATTGAGAGGCCACGCTCTGGAACGGCATTTATTGCAATGTTCTAGCCGACAGAACGCCTAGCACACGATGATAATGATCACGTACATTGATGATGAAGCAGCACTCTCGCGTGAGCTACGGCTAATGATTATGTATAGATGTAGATGAAGTGCGAGAAGTGTCCTCTGCAGTTCTCTGACAGACTGCTCTTCGTAACCATCTAGGCCAGGGTGGGAAAGAAGGTTCACAATATTTACACAAAGCGTGCATTATAAGTAGGAGCGTATGGAAGCAAGAGTGAAGAGAGCTTAAACAGAACTAAAAAAATTGAAGAATGGCAAGAAAAGTAAGTAGAACGCGAAGTAAAAGTGGTGCAGCCGAGGCAGTAAGCTTAAGCACGTGAAAGAGTTAAGAGTTAAACAACCAGGCGACTTTTTTATGTTGAATTGCGCTAAGTATAGAGAAGAATAGGACACTAACAGGACTGGGACGAAGCGCAAATTTGCAACTGTTTATTTAAAAGGACAACAGAAACGGGGGACACCTAAATATACACACAAGGGCGGCACTTTGCGCTGGCGCGGTACAACCGAAAACCTAAAACCAAAACATGAAGGTGCAGAAACATAGCTACTCAGCCAACAACAATACACGAGAACACTGGTAGGGAAATGTGGGAGTGGCTGCTTGGCATATTTTATCTTTCTTATCATGGTGGCTTTATAAACTGCAGTGTGTTCTGAAACAACGCTGTGTTTGCCTGCGGCAAAAACATGCAACGAGCACCCTGTCACTCCATTGCAAAACTTGCAAACCGCGCGATTGCACACGGCAGTTTCAGAACACGCACACTCTGGCGCGCGCTAAAGACAGGATAACGCGCGAGATCACAGAAGCATATCACATAATCACAGAAGAGGAAGGGTGCGTTAGCACTCCGTCAATACTGCTTACTGGTGAGGAACCCCTACCTTGAACCTCTGATCGTTTCGTGCGGAGTTGTAGGATGAACCAGAAATGAGAGCCTGTGTCAGAATGGGGTTAGTAAAGTAAATCTTATGAAAGAGGCACAAGCCCGCAATTTTCTTTCTAGCAGCAAGGTCACTGAGTTTAAGAGAAGATTTATTGACGTGATGCTAGCGGTTCGTGAGTAGTTTGTGACAATGAATCGAGCAGCCCGGTTCTGAATGGCTTCCAAAGATGAAGACAACAACACCATATGAGGGTCCCAAATCAATGATGCATACTCTAATTGAGATCTAACAAGGGTTTTATATAGTAAGAGTTTTAAAGACACTGGAGCAAGAGCAAAATTACGGCGCAAGAAGCCAAGCATGCGGTTAGCATTATTGGCAACATAATTAATATGTTCATGCCATTGCAGATTAGTGGTAATGTGGACGCCAAGGTACCTATAGGAAGACACAGAAGATAAATGTACATTGTTAAGTTCGTACGGAAATAGCTCAGAAGGGTTATACTGCTTAACGCCAGAAGAAACTCTAATTATTTTACATTTGTTAACGTTAAGTTGCATCAGCCAATTATTGCACCAAGAAGATACGGTATTAATGTCACGTTGGATAGAGACGGAATCTTTCGGGTTAGTTATTTCACGATAAATCACGCAATCATAAGCAAAAAGTCTAATTCTAGAAGAAATAATGTTAGGAAGGTCAATATTATAAATTAGGAAGAGTAAGGGACCTAACACAGAACCTTCCGGCACCCCAGATCTTAAGTGTTGCAACGCTGAGTTACAATTGTTAGCCCTTAGATATTGTATTCGGTTAGACAAAAAACACTCTATCCACTTGAGTAAGCTGCTTTCTATGTTAAGAGCACTAAGTTTTAACAAAATATATTGATGGGAAACTGAATCGAACGCTTTTTGAAAATCTAGAAAAATGCAATAGACTATGGCACCCCGGTCTGTTATGGAAAATAAATCATTAGTGAAAACTAAAAGTTGCGTTTCACATAAAAAATAGTTTCTAAAACAATGCTGGCGGTTATCAAAAAATTTGTTGTCCTCGAGGAAAGTTATCAAATTGGAATGAATTACGTGCTCAAGCAGTTTGCAGGGGATACTTGCGAGTGTAATGGGCCTATAGTTGAAAGGGGTGGAGGCATCACCTTGCTTCGGAACTGGCACCACCCTTCCCGCCTTCCAGTCGCTCGGCAGTACAGAAAACTGCAAAGATTGCGAAAACAGCTTGGCCTATATTAGTGACGAGTATGTTTCGGTTAGCTTCAAAAACTGTGCAGTGATACCATCACCACCGCGGGAGGATACCTTTAGGTTCTGAATTAATTTACTAATGCCAAGCCAATCAACAACAAGTGGGTCCATAGGCGGGAAATGCACATTATCAACTTTGGGTAACAGAGTAGAAACACGATTACAAAAAGAAAGAACAAAGGCATTTTGCAAGGTAACGCAACACTCATCCGGTGGTATCATACTACCGTCATGATCACACAACTGGATCGTGTCCTTTTAAGAACCATTCACTGTTGACCAAGATTTACGAGGGTTAGTATGCAGCAAAGAGGGCAACCTTTTAGTAAAAAAGTCACGTTTTGCAGTAAGAAGCGCATGTTTATATTCAAGATTTACATTTCGATAGGCTGACCACCTTTCGCTACTATCAGATAATACTGCGCTACGGTACAACCGTTTCTTTTTGTTGCACAACCGGTTAAGAGAGGAGGTGAATCACGGAGAGCGGAAAGATGATCGGATTGTGCGGAGGGCAATAAATTTCTGAACAGCATTCTGAAATACTCTCCAGTTTTTTTCCACAGTGCGCAAAGAAAAGCTACGCAGATAGGACTCGGTAAAACGTTCCATTTCCGCATTGATTGCGGCCACGTCTGCGCATTTATAATCTCTTATGGTTTTAGCGGAAGCTGCTTGTTTTGAAGCAGAGACATCGTAAGTAAAATGAATAATGCTGTGATCGCTTAACCCAGGAGGTTAATGAAGAGAAGAAATTTTATCAGGGGTTGTGGTAAGTATCAGGTCCAGCCAACTCGGGAAAGTAAGAGTGACACGTGTAGGTTCCTTCACTACTTGGGTGAAGTGAAAGTCATTACAAAGATTAAAAAACAAATTTCCTTCACGTGTGCAAGAGGTAGTATGGTTACGACTACTGATCCAAGAGATATCAGGAAAATTAAAATCCCCTAATAAAAAAATAGGGGCAGCAGGGTAGCGGACAACTATATTGTTTAAAGCATCATACAACGTATCACAAAAATCAGAATTAGTAACCAGCTAAAGAAAATATTCCTCGTGATAATTCGCATTACATATATGACCCCCCAACAGAATATATGCATCACGTTCTGAAAGCAGCAGCCTGTAGCGTAAAAGTGAGTAGGAGGAGGAATAAACGTGCATCTGAAGCTGTCAACCCTGGGGAAGAGTCCTCATTCCAGGACCCCTTGAGTCCGCCCGGCTTCTTGGCCTCGCTGCACCAGCCAAAGCTGGTCGTCAGGGTCCGAGCTGGACAGTGCTCTCTCCCAGTGCTCAGGGGAGGGGAAAGGCAAATTACGTGGGCGATCTGGTATAACATTTCATTTTTAAAACGTGAACTACCGATGTGGTTAACAGAAAGGAGACGACAGAACAAAGGGCTGGGTAGTCCTATCCAGTGTGCGTAAACGCAAATGTTTTCCAGCTCCCTTGCAACCAACGCCATGTAGACGCGTGTGGCGTAACACAAACCAAACATTCGTCCTAGGTCACTGACGTTGCAAGCTCCTTAGAATACCTACAAAACTTCTATTAGGAAGTCGCTGTTCCATAACTTGTATAGATGGTTAGAAAACATTATTAATACGTGTCTTTGATGTTCTACTAGTAGAGACGTCTACACGACAAAGACTGCAAGACAGCTAAAAGATATCGCTCTGAAAAATGATTTCAGCATGTTTCGAAAGCGCCATCTTTTAGCTCTCTGGCAATGAACGTTGTGTAGACGTCTTCACTAGCTCAACATCTCGCGCATCTATTATTAATATTTTCCAGCGGTATATAGAATATGTACCACAGCCATATTGATATGTACGTTTTGTAGGCATTTTAAGGCGCTTAAAGCGTCAGTCAGGTTGGAAAACGCCTTGTACACGTTGAGCGGAATATATCTTGCAGTCATATCAAGAAAGATGATTTATCACCATGTCACGGAGCTTAGAATGCCAGATGTATTGTGCAGTTGTCCTCTAGTCATATCTGTTAGGACGTATTTAAGATGAACAGCAATATACGTCGTGTAGGTAACGCGATTGCACAAGATGTTTAAGATCTGTCAAGACAATAGCATACGTCTAGAAGACGTAATGGGTTCAGTGGGCCTCGATCAATTGGCGCTTGTGTGGGCCCTCCCACACTATATAGGTCCGTGCTACAGCAAAAAAGTTTCACTCGTCCCTTGTTCTATAGCCCACAGTATGTCAAACCTATTCCAGTAACTGATGAACTGGTTCCAAACAATCCTTAGAAGCATGCGGAAAGCTATCGAAGCGAAGTTTCAACTATTTTTTGCCGCTGATAGACAGCACATGATGCCCAGACAACAACACATCTCGGTGATCACAGGGTTAGACGTTTTTCACCACTCTTGCTACAAATGCATATAGAGCACTTGCATGCTGAACACTTTGGGCTATTCTGGCCCCACAAATTTACGTAAGCACACAAACACCATTTATCACCGAGATCGTCGATCGCGGCATGCTGTTGTTGATGATGATGATTATGGACCCTGTCTTTGTATTGGGACACTGGTTGACAGAAACTGACTTGCCTGTTTTATTACACTTTGTCGGAGTCATGCCGTACCCAACAGCGGTGCAACGGGGAAGCACGTAGTGTAGTTCATTTTATTACCAACAAAGAGCGTCACTGTACGGAAAATCGAAACAGTGGACCAATTGTAGGGCCGCTTTTTGATGCATTACGCCTATTAAGATTATTGCAACTCCTTTATTCATTAGGTGTGTTTATCTTCGGCCCACACACTCAGCATCGAAGTGGTTACTTGGTTTATTCGGGATCCATCACCCCAGCCGCTGCAGTACCGTCACCGCATTCAGGGCTGTATCTGCGAAAAATCCCCGCCTCAATCTTCTCACCACAGCATGTTTTGCCCAGAACAGCATTGCATCCGGACATTCCGATTTCGACACACGTTTTCACAACGATTCTGCAATGGCACCTCTTACACCCTCCTAGGATGAGCCCTGCTTGTTCTAAACAAGAAACCAAAGCCCGTAATCACCGTGTAGAATCCTCGGGAATGAGACGTCTAGTTAGAGCCCCTCAAGCTAACCTCCCTCAAAACTGCACTCATAGTAGCCTGCGTATACGACACCGAAGTATCCTCTTGGCTGCCTACCTGCAAAACACGCATACGGCTCCTTCGCCTGCGCACGTAATTTGACAATTCAGTATTTTAAGTCACCCTAAATCGCCGGCATTCAAAAGCCGTGGCCACAGAGCCCACGTCGTCGTACTGTTAAAGTGGTCCTTAGCGTCGGCTTCAAAATAATGACGAGAATAAGACAATTCGGACAGCTTCGTGATTGAGACCCTAATACAGAAGAATCCGCGGAGCTGCTGGTCTTCACTTGTTTAAATTCACTTTTATTAGTTGTGCCCCTTCCCTAAAAGAAAGATAACGAAAAACAAATATTTTTCCTGCAAACTGAGGTAAATCGGTATACAAAATCTACCCTCCTGAATTCCAATATCCAAAGCGCAAAGGTCTGACCCCAAAGTCCAAAGCCAAGACCCGCGCTAAGAACAGAAAAAAATTCAGAGTGTCACGAATTCAATGATAGCACAATGAGATCAACACCGGTTTGATAACACGAGGCACCCGTGTTTTTAGATGCAAAGCTCCTCTTGCTCGCGGCTATGTCCGTCGGCGTCCGTCCGCACCTCTCCCCCTCTCCCCGCCAGCTGTGCGATAACGCCGCTCTCCTCCTCTCCTTCTCTCCATGCCAGCTGTGCGATAGCGCGCGCGCTTCTTCTCCTCTCCCCTCTCCCCACCAGCTGTGCGATAGCGCGCGCGCTGCTCCTCCTCTCCTTCTCTCCGCGCGCCGCTCCCTCAGTTGCTGCTTGTCTAGAGAGGGGCAAAACAGCTCACTTCAGTGAGCGGCTCAGAACGGCTCAGTTCACTGAAGTGAACCGGTTCATTTGAACGGTTGAGCGGTTCATTTAGATTTGTAACCTGTGTTAAGCATGCATAAACTAAATTATTACTCAATTCTTATTGAGTCATTTATTTTGTAGCAACATCCGGTGTATTTGTGCTGAAAAGATTTGGCCTCAACATCATTAGAAAAGTTTTTGTGTCAGTGGTATTCTAGAAACACTCTCGGTCGATATATAAAGAAAAAAATGCAACTTTTTGTCAACTTTATAACCTCACAAATATGGTCTCTACTAGTGAGCTGTGACGCCAAAAAATGATTCTGGAAAACATGATACAAGAAACTAATTTTAATATTGTGGTGGTGAACAACACTTTGTTCAGTTTATTCAAAGCGAGACGGCCCCGCTTCGGCAGGTCCGCCCACACGACTCCTTCAGAGCCATGCTCAGCACGATTATCTAATCGAGCGAGCAGCCGCTGAACGTCGGTTCTTAGGAGAGCGGCTCTGCCAAAGAACCGCCGGGAGCCGAGAATCGCCGCGGAACTGAGCGGTTGAGAAGATCTGGCTCGTTCCTGACTCGGACAACAGCTGCACGCACAAATGTCCCTGTAGTGATTATAGTGAATCATATGGTCACAGGAGTTTATTTTCCTATTACTTTGAAAATACAGACGCAGTTCGTTCACTGCTGCCATTGCGGCCTCCCGATCTGTCATTCACCGCCGCCGCCACCACGGTTCCCAAATGGCGCCTCAGAAGATCTGCTTCGCGAAGAGCGGCTCTCGAAAAGAGCGGGCGGGAGCCGTTCTTCTGTTCTTTGGTTCAGTATCTCAGCGGAAGAGCCGGGAGAGCTGAAGAACGGGTCAAAACTGCATTCGGTTCTTCTGACTCGAATTGTCTGCTCCCACGACAGGCGGCGTGCTGGAGGACTTTGACAAATTAGCCCCAGCTGGCCCGGCAGTACAGTTGCTTTTCCACGCCGATAATAGATGGCGCAGAGAGACGGCTCATTTGACCCGGGTCTTCGGTTCTTCGGCTCAGTACCTGAGCGGACAGAGCCGGAAGAGCCGAAGAACGGGTCAAACCTGCATCCGGTTCTCCTGGCTCGAATTGTCTGCTCCCACGGCCGGGGGCGCTGGAGGAATTTGCAAAATTAGCCCCAGCTGGCCCGGCAGTGGAGTTGCTTTCTCGCACCGGCAATAGCTGGCGCAGATAGCTTTGACCCGGCTTTTCGGCTCCGTTGGCTCGTTCGACACGGATCACTGAGGAGGCGAGACGGGGCTCTCTCTCTACAAAAAAACCGCCGCTCACTTTTACTGAGCCACGGCTCACTCGTTCTTCAAAAAGAGCGGCTGAACAGAACCGGATCACTCCTGAGTGACGCATCTCTATGCTTGTCCGATGAACTGAATGGACGCCAACAATTCTGTCAGCGAACTGGCTGGCACACCTTCCACCAGCGCCAGCCAGCTCACTCCCACAACCGCGACCACCTCTGAAGACAAGGCTGCGCAGAGGAGAGCTCGAGATGCAGAACGCAAACGTCGACGCCGAGCAGGGGATTCAGATGGCGTTCGGCAACGCGACGCCGCTTCGAAACGTCCACGTCGAGCAGCGGATGCCAAACTTCAAGAAAGTGAAGCCGCCTCCAAACGCTAGCGTCGAGCAGCGGATCCCACACTGAGAGAAAGCGAAGCCGCTTCGGCACGCTTTGCATCACCACATAGTTCCCTTCGGGGAGATGGTGTAATTTTTTTTGCATCACGGGAAGAATTTTCTTCCTGCTTTTTCTCCATTCTTGGAAGCGCCGGTGATCTTTTGTTCTCTGTCATCTTTGGTTTTGGAGGGTTAGGTTATCGCTTTTTTGTTTGTTTTTTGTTATTTTTTCTTGTCTTCCAAGCAGTCTTCCACTGCGTGCCAACCCAAATATTTGTTCTTCTTATTTGGCTGCACGTGTTATTGCTTCCTATAGCTGCTATACTCCTACTCCTTTTTGCCGTCAGTCTGGCCCATTGATTATGTTTCCGGTTTCATGAAGTAATGGTTCCGGGTTCGACTCTCGGGACCTCACTAACCGCATTCGTTTTTTGAGGGGCGCACTGCCAATACCTCCACGTGGCCTACATTTTTGTGCCTGCTTTTTTATGTGTCAATACAAATTCTTTTTACCTGACCTTATTGGGGTTCCCTGCCAAGCGTATCAGCAAATAAAGTAAGGGTTGCTGCAATTCATTGAATTTTATATTTCTCTATGCTTACAGGTTCCAAAACTATACCGTGGAGACATTGTGAAGCTCGTAGATGACATCCGTGGCGAAGGAAACCTGAAACTTGAGAATGCAGATAACTACAAGCCCAAAACAAAGGTGAGGGCGACAGATGTGTTTTTTATTTGCCAAAACATAACTAGCATATTTGTTTATCTGGTATCCACTGCTTACAAAGCAGCAACCGACAGCAGATGTTTTCTTACAATAGCAGCAAAAGGCAAATTAGGTCATTAGAACACATTTATAATTGCCAGTAGTCTATCACGGTTCATCTTTAAGTATTCAAAAAGCAGAGTTTGAGAAGTTTTGTGTCCAAGGTATTTATTTCGGACTCACTTTCTGATATGCATTCATTACATTTTCAATCTTAAAACACATCAATAATATTTATACATGCTGTGTCATACGCTTACATTGCGGCCGGCAATAGCCTAATAAACGTGAAGGCGTTCGTAGCGCGAAAGGCCAACACTTTGTAAATTTTGGTTCACTGAATGTGACCTGGCTGCACAATCTGAAAATATTTATTGCTTGTATATTTAGTATTATTTACTGCTGGAAACGGGTGGGACACAATCACCTCTGAAAAATAACAAGACAAACTTTTCTCATCGATGCACATTTTTTTTCGAGACGCTCAGAACTTCCGTGTTTTAGGATCCAGTTTGTGTATGCTTGATCAGCCTTATGATGCGAAATATGAAAATTTATTAGCTGAAGCAATTTTTTGTCAACGCGACACAGAAGTGTGATAAATATCAAGGTTTGCTCTTTTAACTGATAAATTTTAAACGAGGAATTTTCCAGCCCTTGCTTGTGTGGAATTTTTCTACCGAGAATGTGACAAAAGAAGTCACGGGATAAGCTTGCCACCTTTTATTCTATATTTCAAAAGCACTCCGCAGATGCAACAGAATGTGATGCTTCAGAGAGTATACGCTTCTACTTCCACTCCTTAACCACATTTTATAAAAAAAAATAAGGAGAACATAGACCACTGTACCTTTATGACTGCGTGAGGATTTTATTTATCTCCTTCGCAAATTTGAATGTTGGCGTTTGTAACAACTCTTACACCTTTTTATGCGCACATGGTAAGCCTGTTTTGGGCTTCCTTACGGTCAACCATACCAGTGGCCTAGTTTGCTCGTCTTAGCATCGTCATTGCCGGGCGTCTACCCAGACTTTGTTTATTAGTATCGTCTCTTCATTGGCGTCATTCCCATTCCAGCGGGTGGTGCGCCTACAACGCGCTGTACTTCCTGCTCACGATCGTTTCAACAACTTATAAGAAGTGACGCGACCTTGCAGAGAGTGCTTACAATGGGTGCGTCTAGTGAAGGAATGTGAGGAGCTGCCCTTACGTGTCCCTTCGACTTTCTGCAAGCCTTGCAGCTAGACCGGCTATAGTGCGAGCGCAGCGTCGCCGTATTCTTCTATGACGCCGCTCGCTCTCGGCTGGGATGGACGTGTTCATACTTGGGCTGGTTCGTTTTCGGGTTTAAAGTTTTTTAGATGCAAAGCATCGTTTAGTCGACCCTCCGTCGTCCGCTGTCCACACCTCTCCTCCTCTACACAACACCTGTGATAATACCATTCTTCTCCCTCCTCCTCTCCACACCACCTGTGCGCTACGCGCGCTGCTACTTCCCTCCCCTCTTCACACCAGCTGTCCAATCACACGCCAGCGCGCTGCTCCTCCTCTTCACTCCCTCTGCTCCTGCAAATAAACCCGGTCAGCGCTCCGCTCAGTTGCTTCTTCGGTACTGCGCCGTCCAATGATTGGAAATGGACGCCAACGATTCCGTCAGCGAACTGGCTGGCACACCTTCAACTAGCGCCAGCCAGAACACTATCAGAACCGCGAGCACCTTCGAAGACAAGGCTGCACAGAGGAGAGCTCGCGACGCCGAACGTAAACGGCAGCGTCGAGCAGCGGATTCCTCGTTTCGAGCACGAGAAGCCGCTTTGAAACGGCAGCGGCGAGTAGCAGATCCAGATTGCACGGCTTTGCATCCCCTCAGGGTTCCCACTTTGGAAGATGGTGTAATGTTTTTCATTTGTGGGTATGGGTCGGGGGGAATTGGGTGCGGTTTTTGAAACCGATAATCGGGAAGAAACCATTTTTTTTAAATCTAACACAAAATTCACGTTTTGTTCTGGTTAATTCTGCAGACGTAATATGTAATACACTCAGTTTGTTTTATCAGAACATGTCACGAACTTTCTTACATTTAACGCATCGAAATTGGTATTTTTTTTTCAAGCTGGTGCACGGGAGGACATCAGGATTTTCCGGGAAATAGTACTCTCGGAAATGTAGTGTTTCTTTTGAAATGAACTAGTAATGATGACAGTAAAGTGCGTTGGTAACAGCAAAGAACTGAAACATTTTACTCACAAAAACCTGGTCATTTATTTTTAGACCTTCTTCTTGACATACGCTATCGTCTGCGTGAGCAACATGTCGTTCTTCATTCTAGCCTTGTCGGATCGTAGAACCAATCTGAGCTGGGAGAAAGTTCTATCGACATCAAATCTTCCGCTAGCTAGGTGCAACAATGACAGCATTTGAGAGTCTGGGCAGCGAGCAGCAGAGTCATGCCAACACTCAATGAGTTGGAATGCTTGGCTTATGGATCTCGCTTCTAGCAAGTAATGGATGAGAACGGCGGACCGCCTGTCCACAATTGTGCGCATGGGTACTTTAAAAAGGTCCATTCGGGGAGAAATTGGTTTTACTCGAGTTTCGTGAAACATGTTCGGGTTGTAAAAAACAGGTACAATTACGATTTACCCGAAGAGGAACAACTGTATTCTCATACCATGGGCTCTGTCCAGCTTTGTTTTTCCCCCCTATTTCATTCGCGGATTCGCGGCGCAAATGTCTACTCGCCCGACCAATTTAGTTCTCACAAAATCATACCCAGTCTCACCTTTCCTATTCGCACCTTCCCGCTCAGTAACTGGCGCGAGATTTCAGTGTTTTCGTTTTTATACCCGAAGCTAATCTTTAGGAATACGGCACGAGATTTTCAGTTTTGGTTAGCAGACACGAATGTGACCTGTTCTAATTTTCACATCTTTCTTTTGCAATTTTTTGTGTTTTAAATAACTGTCGCTTTACCGACAATGACTTTGCTATCTCTCTTGTAGCTGGTTTCAGCGGTGGTTGCAAATGCGTTTCAGCAGTATTAAAGTCTATAAACCCAAGTTGCACACAACCGCGGCTTTTCGAAGTGACAAACCTTGTGGTGCGGCCATTACCTTTCAAACTGTCGTCTTCAAAGTATCGCCGAAGAGAGATAAGCCTTCTTATCCATACTTTACCTACAGGTACATAAAAAACCGATATTTTACTGTCCTCATAAAAATTTCTCTATTTTTCGATATCTCTACACCGAAGGTAGAAAGCTCACGGTTACAGACAGTGTAAACTACCGCAACATTTCTACGGCTACATGGTAATCCATCCCGTATGCAGGTGCCTTTCTATTTAAAGCACACGTATCGAGGTATCCCAGCGCTAAGGCTGGCGTGGAAACCGTAGTCATTGAAACCAGTGAAGATAATTTAAAGTGGTAGAAATGAATTCTTATATTGTTAATAGTTTTATTTCTACTCAGATTGCGCGGAGCCAGGCGCAGAGCGCTGCAAAAAGCGCTCGTGTCAATGTAGCCCTTCCCCAACCATACAAGCACCCAATGAGTTTGCGTAACCGTTAGTGCATTTAAGAAGAAAATAATACTAATAATAGTAGTTTTATTCGTACTCAGAACGGGTGGTGCCAAGCGCAGATCGCTGCAAAAAGCGCTTATGCCATTGCAGCCGATACCCAAGTTTAGACGCGTCCGACAAGTTTACGTAGTCATTACTGCATGTAAGAACCCAACACATCTGTCTAGACTTAGTTTTATCTCACATGTCTGCTCACAACGCCACCAAAACATACAAAGCACCGAAGCAAACACGACAAAAACAACGGGAGGCTGTGTAGTCCAATGCACCGGCTCATTCCACTGACGAGGGGAGCGCCGAGTGGTGGCGCCACCCGTCCAGCTGCCCGGTCTCTATGGCGCCGGTGGTGGTCCTGCGTGGCAGGTGCGAGCGCAGTGCTGTCGGCTCGGTGTCTCCATCCAAACTGCCGGCCGCGTGACTCATGCCTCGTGGCTCGCGGCTCATGACGATCTGCAGTCACGAGGTGCACTGCTCCGGTGGCGCGAGCTCCCTCGGCTGCCCTGGCCGAGCTGCTACATATCTTTTATTTGGATGGCGGTGCTGGTTTTCGGTTGAAACCGCTGCGAAAGGACAGTGTCCGCGCGCAGCGCGGAAACAATCCAGCGCTTGCATACAACTGGTTTCTGTGTGATGAATCGCTTTCCTGTCCATATTCTGACCATATTCTGTTAATAAAGTACCGTTTGGCTGTTCGTATCGCATGGCAACAGAATAGCGGCCATTTCTTCTTTCTCTTGATAATAATCGTACTGCGCGGAATACTATGCTCCGGGATGTCGTCTGCTCACGGACTTCAGAAGTTATGCCTCCGTTGTCCTCTAGATGGCGCTGAACGCAGCACATCAGTGGCGCCACCATGCCAGCGCACGAGGCCCATACTGCCCCGATCTCCAATTGTTTACCGTGCACTGGCCATTTGCTGGGCATGTACAAGTTTTCAGGAAAAATAAGGGTGTTGAAACGTTTGTAGAAAACGAAGATGAAGCTGACACCGAGCGCAACAGACACATGGGCGATGACGACGAAGACTACTAGGAGAGGCATCAAGATGGCTGCACAGAGGAATGGTTCTCTGTAAATAGTGTAAATATATCTGATTTTCTCCGATGACGGCCTAGTTCCTGCATCTCGGGACATTTTCCACATGGTGTTGAAACCCGGGACGTCAGGCGACATGCCAAGGTGAGCCATGGAGAGGAATTCAATTCAATTCAAGCCAGAAGGATGCTACGAAGCAAATGAACCGGTTGAAACTGTTCAGAAAAGCCTTGTTGAATACAATGGGACGCTGATCGCCGAAATAACGCCCGCTCTAGGAAAGCCAAAGATGTCGAGGCTGCTGTTTCATTAGACAGGCTCCAGCACAGCAGCGACAGACTTGATAAAATCAACGACGAGCTGCAAGCTCTGGCTCGTCGAGCCAAACTGGACAGCCAGCAAGGCGACGCTCTAGAATCAGTGAAAAATGCGCATAGAATTGTCGCTTCACTGGAAAAAAGAATTCACGAACGAGAGGAGAACGCACCACCTAAAAAAGTGAGAGAAGGGCAATACCGACCTGAAGGTGGATCGATTAGTGCGAGCGACAGTAAGAAGCCTCGGAAGAGACTGAAACCGGCGAACAAACTACGACAACGTCATCGGTGGGTATTACAGTAATGGCCCATCGGCACCAAGAATTGTTACCCACGGCCATATTGCCAGCTCGAACAACGCGAGGCACTTCTATGAGCGGCCACACAAATAAGTCTGTTGGTGAGACAACTGGGCACATCTCGCTTGGATCGGAAGACGCCAAAATGCCGGAGGTGCCAGATCAGGAACGGAGTGCAGGGCGTTTAATGTGCTCTAAATGTATGACAACCGCATTAGCACCAGAAAATTAAATCTTGGACGACGCACGTTCTTCGCAAGGTATTACCAGCGAAGCCAACGCCTTTCAATTGTTTCAGAGCTTTCATGCGGCCTCAAGGGATCGTACAGACATTATGCAAAATGACCTTCATGAAGATGGGCTAAGCGAAACAGTTGAGATGACGTATGCGTACGACAACCGCTATTCGCCACTACGAGGCAAGCCTGATCCTGTGATCGAGAGGTGTGGCTACGTCGGTGGCGCGAACGGCACTAGACGTAAACACAGCCTACTCAGCGATTCAGGCACCAAATTTTCCGAGATTCAAAGGGAACAAGGAGTGAAACAAGAGATTGTGGCAGCGGTTACTTGGAATTCGCGGGGGTGCCGTCGCGAACGCTGCAGCGTCGGCCACGGCCGGGCTAAAGCTGCGAACGCCGCCGCCGCCGTAGGCCAGCCGTGCGTCGGCAGAACGAAAACGGAGAAGAGGTCCAAGAAGGCTGATACAGTGAACCTAGCAATTGTGATGTGCTAGCACGGGGCTACACCACCACGCGGACACAAGCGTAGACACGGTAACAATTGGGCAGGTGAGCTTAGTGATTCCCATTTATACCATTTAAACTAGCTAGTTAGTTTAGTAAGTTCGAGAATTGCGAGCAAGCTGAAGAAATTTTATAATTGCTATTAATGAGGACCAGTTGCTCCTTCCGCCTGTTGTAATACCTCTAAAACACAACGTAATTGGTATTCATTGTTTAAAAAACAGAGTCCGATTCGTAGCAAGCACTGCACAAGAGGTAGCATTCTCTAGCGGCCAGATGCTGTATGTGGTCTCTACATTTTCTTTTCCCGCCCTGCTGTCGAACAATCACGCGAAGAAATCGCGCAATAGATGGCAAGCTGCGCCTAAACTGGACCAAAACAACCGTCGCCAAAGCCGACGCCAAGTTGTACCGCCGATGCGCCTGCCGGCCAGTACACCCGTCCTCGCGGGGAGCGATGGGTAAATTCGCCGGGCCAGCTGCAATGTGCTCCGTGAGTGAAACTCTCCGCTCCACCCCCGCCACCACCTCACCGCGTTGGGAGTTCATTTTCCGCACGCCGCGAAAGCACCATTGGACTGGTAGAGGTAGACACCTTTCCTTTAAAACGAAGATGGGTAATATCGCTGCTCCTAAAAGCACGGGCCATTCAACAGTGACCTCACAACTTTACATTGACCTAAAACCTACTAGAACACACGGCACATCGTCAGGAAAGGGGTCAAAGAAGTCTGCTCCCCCGATCATGATGAAGTCGGCGATTAACCAGGCCACTGAACTGGTCCAGTAATCAAGAATGCACTTGCAAAAAGGGGTTCCTTGGTAGTTTTCGCGAGGTGCCAGGTGCAAACACCGGACCTCCATGAAACAGTTTCCGAAATATACGCACATAGAGAACTGTGCAGTAATAAATGCCTGTGGTTCATCGCCTGTCCTCATGGTCATGAAGAAAGGCGGGCCCAAAGTAAGGAGAAAGGAGAAGTCCACAAGAAAAAGAAGGCCCAAAATAAGAAAAAAAATTATAAAATGATAAACGGAAAACTGACTCGGTGCCAAGACCACTTACTAAGTGGTGCTCTTTGGGGCGGAAAGGTGTTGGAACTTTGGTAGAAGACGAAGATAAGCTGGCACCGAGCTCAACAGACACATGGGTGATGAAGGCGACAACAGGGAGAGGCATCAAGATGGCTGCATAGATGAACGGCTCGGTGTGTTAGTGCAAATATATCGGCTTTTGTTCGACGACGGCATCCTCCCTAAAGCCTCCCTGGAAAGTTTTCTAGAGAGGGGAAGCGGACTTGGCAGGCGCGATTTCTGGACGGCTAGACATTTTGTTGCTGTGAGAGGAGCGAGGAAAATTATTTTCCCAGAAATAACCTATTTAGGTGACGAACTTGAGGAATGTCAAAAGTCTTAGGCCAGAATTGCATGACTGGCATGTCAACTCTCTCGGATGGCGTTTGAGGAGGTCGCACCGAAAGCACCAATTTTTGAAGCATCACAGCTCACTCCGAATTTTTTCTTTTAAAACATTTTCCTATTTCACACTGCGGGAAGGCGTTGCCACGGTCGTTTCGGGCTTTCTCCGCTTTTGTCACGTTTTGCCCTGACGTACTGTGACGAAAGCCGGCTGTTTGTTCAGATGATAGTGCGCATCAGGGCCATGCACTTCTAGTACCTCGCCTACCTTCAAGTTAGCAATTTGTTCCAGATTACACTTCGTATCAAGTTGTTGCATATCGGAGCGTGCTTGTGTGAGTGTGGCTCAACGGCGGTTGTTTGCATCACCCCGCCACGTTTGGTAGCAGCTTCTGCTCGTTAAAACTGTTTCGTGGGTGCATTTCTTCGTCTTTGAGTGATCGTGAATAAAGAACACTACTACGAAGTGGTGAACATCGATAATCAATTAACACCACTGCACGGCGGTGTGATAGAGAACGTTTTAGGCTATTGCGTGGCACTTGCGCGCTCAATGTGCCGTGGAAGTAGAACAGCACGCAGTCTGTTTTGTTTACGTTTGGGTTTTGTCACCGGCGTCTTGCTGCGCTGGGGCCGTCTTATCTGTTTTCGAAGCGAAGCGCCTGTTCGCTGCTCTTTCCTTTGTATGCTGCGCAGGCTATCTCCTTGATAAAGAGAGCGCACTGCCCTGTCCCACGGAGTAAGATAAAGAGGAGGGCCGACTGCAGCGACGAAAACATCATTTGAGAGGGACGAAAATGTCCCCGCGCCACCGGGCACCCAGCTTCTACTTTGCTCTCTTCCTCTTTCGCGCCCCTCTCGTCGTTGTGCCTTTGCACGCTGCTCTCCCCTTGCTCGCTCTTCGCGGCGGCTTCATTCCCTTCGCTGCGACATCTGTCTTCTAACATGTCAAACTCTGCTCGCAATCACGAGACGCGCGCGGAATATAAATAATGGTGCGCGGCAGCAATGAGCGGTGGGGTAATCGCACCCCGCCAATTATGTGACCACTGCTTATTCTCTAACAGGTAAAATGTAGTCTGGGATAATCAAAGCTGACTGAAAAATATCGATATAACCCAAAAGATCTAAGATGAAATCGTACGGCGACGATTTCGGAAGAACCACACAAGAAAGGAGCCAGAGTAATATCGCACACTGCAACATGCACTTTAGCCTCATTCGGCTTACTGTAAAGCGATACAGCGCAAAAATCGCTCTTGGTCGCACGCTATCCTGCCGCGCGCTTTTAACGATTTATGCTTCTTCTTCACACAAACAACATTTACGTCAGCAGTCGACATAGGCATGCGGCAATGATGAATACAGTTCCACACATGATATTTAGGCTACCACCTTGCCATGATTATGGAAAGGCGCTGTCAGCGGTATTACGCGAGCAAAGAATTTCGAACACTATCATGAAAATGGTGTTCAAAATTCTCATCTGCCATCTCAAATTCTGCCATCTCAAACCCCAGTCCGCCAACCCCGGATTCCACATCAGTAATTACGAGCAGTGGGACGCCGCGCTGCTCAGCTGCATTCCCGAAGTACAAGGTGCGGTCATCCAGCTGGCGGAGACGCCGCAGGGTCCATGGGCTCCTGGCCGCCGTCTGACCAAGTGCCCACCCGGAACCTCTCTCTCTCGGGTGGTTACGCTCAGCAAAGATGACAACTAAAATTTTCTCTCTCTCTCTCTCTCTCTCTCTCTCTCTCTCTCTCTCTCTCTCTCTCTCTCTCTCTCTCTCTCTCTCTCTCTCGAACACTATATTTGCTTCAACACGCGTCGTAACTTACGGTCCGAAGTTCACTGTCACTGTGCGGTCGTGTAATCTTGTCGATGCCGCCCGTGTATACCACCAGATGCCTTGCTGAGCAACGTGTTCTGATTATATGGTTTGAGAAAATAAAGTTGTTCTAGAATAAATAGCGAAGCCTGATAATGACCTATATTGCGTCATAAGTAGTGCTTGCGTGTTTTCTAAAATTATTTATTTTAAATAAATTGAAATAAATGTGATGAATTACATCTGTGTTATTATCCTAATATTGGCGGTATCCACGGAAGTCAGTCCCGTGCATATCGATCGCTTCGACGTGTCGTAATTAACAGCTGCACAACCAGTTGAGGGGTCGCAAATACTCAGAAATCAGATAGAGAGGGGGAGAAGGCAAGGGATGTGTCGAAAAAGCGTGGAACATATTGGTACTAAGTGGTGTTGTGAAACGGAAACATTTCTCGTAGCGTTTCCGCGTGCCCCTGGCGTGGTGTTTTTTGGCACTACTCACAACTAGCCTGAATTGATGAAATAAGCAGCTGTTCATGAAATTCGAGTCGTTAAGTTTTTGAAACTCATTGTTGCCTTCAAAAGCACCTAGCACCAATCATTTTTCAAGCAACACTCCGCGTTTTACGTACCATCTGCACAAAGGAGCAAGCTGCTTTCGAATGTTTCGATGTAGTTCTCTGGAGTACCGTGCGCTATACAGTAGCGTGGTATGCAGTACTAGCAGTACGCGTAATGCAGTGAGTGCTGTCGCATGAAGTTCCAAAAGAGAAGAAAAAAAAAGATCGGGGCTACACCTCTGGGCGACACGAGCAGAGGCACTGAAACAATTCGGCAAGGGTGCTCATTGTTTAGCATTCATTTCGATTTTGAGCCAGAAAGTTTAGTTTACTAGTGCTGAGAAGGTGGAGGGAACTTTTAAAATTGCTGTTTGTCAGAACTAGTTTGCTTCTGTCGGCTTTTGTAAAACATGTACCACACAACAGAATTCCCGTTCGCCAATTTACGGAACGTAGTGCCATTCGGACCCCGAAGTGCGGAAAAGGAAATGTTTCTCTAGCGGCAGTATTCCCGCCCTGCAAACAAGTCCTTAACGTATTGTCGCCGTACGACAACTTAATTTCGTAGGGTGCCGGTTACCCAGGAGGTGCTGTCGAACCAGTTAATCAGGCCTGCAACGGACGCGAAGCTGCGCCAGATGAACCGCCGCCGAAGCAGACGACAAATTCAGCCGGGATGCGCCTCCCCGTCGCGGCCGCGAACTTAGCAGCTCCGGAGCGCGGGATCGCTGTCCCATTGTTAGCGCCATCGACATTGTGCTCCGCGAGTGAGGGACATTAAAGGCCCTTCGTGTAGAGCGAAGTCGGCGCTCCTGTTTACCTTACTCCGTGCCCTGTCCTCGCTACACTAGAATAATGGCAAACATTGTCGATCTACTTCGGATATTCCGCAAATGATTACTACGAAAGAATAATGCTCGCTCGGCAACCGGAACTGTATTTTTACTCTGGCTGTCTTACTGAGCTAAAAGCTGCAGTAGATGCTTTATGAGCAGCTTGACGAGGTATTCGTTTTGCCAACGCTCAACTATGCACATCGCGCTCGTGAATTCTGCTTCGACGTATGTGTTTGGGTTCATTCAGGACACTAGTTTGCTTTATTAAACTCTCTTTCTCCGAGAATCTGCGTTGTCCTTGGCTGCGGAACATCTGGTGAAGTTGCACCGTATACGTCGTTTTTCGCGGCTTAGTTCAATCAGAGTTACTCAACAAGGAACTTCAGCGTGCAGGCTTGATTCAGAATGGGATTGTTGACGAAACGAAGGCCTACCCCTTAAAACTTGCCCAACTTACGAGCACTTGGTTGCCTGCCTGAAAAGTCTGGACCCTGTGACCCAGCGCATACTGCTAAAATGACCTGGACTTCCGGCCAAGGCCAGGGTACCCTGGACTAGGGACGCCCCCATCGTGCCAGTGTACAAGCAGCAGCACAAGCACTTGTAAAATAAACACTTCTTTCGCCTCCTTTCTCCGTAAGCAGAACTACGGCAGGCCGTGGGATTGTAGAAGATCAACAGCGGCTGCCGAGTGAACTGGCCGTGCACCAGAGAAGTGCTCCGCGTAACTGCAGATTCTGTCACAGGCCACAAGCGTCGAGATATGAGTCATGGGGCTGATAGATTGCAGCCGCCACCAGCAGCCCCTTGGGTCGCCCACCTCCGCTGCAGTTTTCCCACTGCTCATTAGCTTGGCGCTCCTTAAAAAAAGAAGGTGTGACGTCCCTGAGGTACCCTTAATAATTGGTCACCTGGCAAGCAAGCCCGCAGCGTGTTCAAGAGCTCACGCTCACCGCCCTAGCCGCCATCACTAACGCTGCGCCAGCGTTACAACGGCGCTCTAGGATTCGCCAATCACGTCTCACCTGTCGTCGCTGCCATCGTTTGCCTTCATCTCATTGTTTGACGCTCCGAAATTAATGAAAGCGTGATGTCTTCTCACGTTACTTTTAGGCTTTTAGACGGTTGCGTGTCGCCGTTTAGCATATCTCCAACTTGAATCCGGATAGCTCCTAACTCGGCAGTCACGCTATAAAGTGACTGTGGCGTTCGTCGGGTGCCATCTTCAGTGATTACTCGGTACTTTGCAAGGGGCGTCTGCCAAATCTTCGAAGATGACGAAAAACGGTCGGTGTCGCGATTCCGCAAAGCGCTCAATTTTTCTCATGTGTTTCATTTGGTAGCACCGGGTTCACGTCAAAGAGATGAGAAGTCTTGAAGGCAGTATTAGATTTCTGCTTAAACTCGGTGACGGCGATCCTCTCACTTTCTTCCTCAAATTTGTCACATAATCGAAGAGAACCGCTCGTGTTCATGTGCTGGTATTCCTCGGTGAAATTCGTCATCAGAGCGTGGGTTTTTTCTAACTTTAAGCGCACAAACCATCTTGCAACGGAGACACCACGCTTCAGAAACGAGCCCTGGTCGCTCTCCTCGATATCTTCGGTGTCAGAAGCACCACCTTGAGAGAATACGGCGATCATCAGGCTTGCACGGGAGGCCGGATTCCGTGGTCATTTGCAACCATGAAAGAAGTACGTTGTTCGGTGACTGATTTAGGTGTCACAGGGCGGTCACCAGAAAAACTAATAGACTTAGCCGGCGAATCGGTAAAAGCCCCGCTGTAGGTCAAAACGTCCGTGCCCACGATTACTTTGCGGGAGCCGTTAGCCGATATGACGAACGCAGCAGAGTACCTGGTGCCCATTATGGTGATGCGAGACGTGCAGGTTACACTGGGCGTGACGCGATGGCTTCCCGCTGTGCGTACATGCAAACCGTCACAACTTCCCATAACGTTTTGAAGTTTCCACGCTAATGAACCGTTCATGACTAAATCGTCGGATACCCTGTATATGAGTGGAACTACGTCAACGCCATCGATGTATAGATGTACACCAGGAGTACCTGTTTTCGAGTTTCGAGCTCGTCCGCGGGTAGTATCATCGCTGGTTAGCGTTGATGGTCGGTGGCTACGCGTCATCGTTGTATTTTAATTGCTGGTTTGGTCGCGTCGGCTAAGCTTCGCGCCGCGTGGCTGCCGTCGAGCGGAGGGAAGGCGGGGCCAATTCAGGAGTAGGTGGGAGCGTTAGGCTGTGGGTGTGTCGTGAATTTTGATTTCAGAGCATCTTTGCTTCGTTGGAGGCTTTTCGTCTTTTTCGCTCTAATGCAACTTCACTTCCTGAAGCTGCTGCTTGTAGTTACGCTTTCCCGGGCAGGAGGACATTTCAACCTGCGAAGTCAGCCTTTCTGCGGCGGCTCGTTGATCCGTACAGACAGCGAAACGTTGAAACGCGGAGGGTTCCGACTGGTCTGCCAAAGGTACTCGCCGATTTTACTCACTCATTGGCAGGGAAATTGCCATGGGGCATCGAAGGAAAGACCTCGCAGTCCGTGTCGTTTGTAGGGACAGCGACGTTAGACATTGCTGGCATTGCCGCAGCGGTAGCACTGTGGACGATGATATTCAGTTCGCCACTCATCGGTCTTCCTCGGGGTGGGCGGTTCGCCGTGGGTGGTCGGGCCGGCGACGAGGGACGGTTGTGCGGAGAATCCGGTCGACGAGGACCGGGTAAAGAAGGGCTACGTACACCAGCCGCGTAGACCATGATTCGCGGGTCTCGGAGTGCTTGCGCCGTCGTAGAAGTGCCCAGTGCTTGCTGCTCTTCTTCCCGGGTGACGTCGGTGAGGTTCTGGTGTTGTAGGGAAACGTTCCTGGAGTTCTTAGAGAATGACGGCGCGTATTGTGTTCCGACAGGCGTCTGTAGTGATTCCAGTGGCGACAAAGGGGTTCGCCAAGTTCGCGTCGATTGGTTGATCGTACAGCCTCGACCGCGTTTCGAAGGTCATCTCAATCATGGCAGCCCCACTCACGAACTCAGAGACGGGTTTTGTGGTTTGCGAAGGCGTCCAGTGAAGAGCTCTTGTTTAATTGAAGAGTCTAGTTTAGTTTAGTGAAGAGCTCTTGTTTAAGACCTCTTGTTGGATGAGTCCAGTGAAGAGCTCTTGCCCGTACCCACCTGCACCATTGCTACTCACGCACAATAGCCATGGTATAATACCACTATAAAACGCCTGTCTAAGAAGACTAAACAGGTCTTTATCATTCAGCTAAGCTTTCGCCAAATAACCAACGGTGGGGCGCTAACAAAATCTTATCTAGTATTTACGTCGGAGCAATTAAACAAGCTCAAGATAAATTGGTTTATAACGTATTTCCGTCCATTTTAAAAACAAAAGTAAAAAAATTTGGGCGCGTTATCAAACCACCGAAAGATGATTTCGTCTTATTGCAAGACTCATCTGGTGGCACAGTTACCATCAATCAATGTGCACCATCCCTCAATAACACATTTGCTGCCAAGTGTGCAAAAATATTTGATGTTCCACCTCCTACCACCTCTTGCTACAACCACCTCCCCATGCCACCAATTTTAGTTGACGTCTCTGGTATAGCTTCCCTTATAAAAAAGGAACCATTCTTCGCCTGGTTATGATTCGAAAAAATGTAAATTTTTAGGAAATACTGTAGAAATTCGCTCCATCATATTAGCAAGATATTCCAACAATCGCTCGACACTTCTGCTCTCCCAACTGAATGGCAAATCGGGTAATTTGGTTCCTATTCAGATATGTGGTAGTAAATGTTCCCCTGATATTTATTGTCCCATTTCCCTTACCAGTACGTCTTCTAAGCTGTGAAAACACATAATATTCGCAAACCTTGTAAATTTTCCCTCAATATAATTCCTTTTGCACGTCAGCTCAGCACGGCATTCGCAAATCAGACTCCTGTGATACACAACTGATATCATTTACTAATAGATTACACCGCATTTTGGACAACTCACCACAAGGTGATTGCATCTTTTTCGATTTTCCTCAAGAATTTGATAGGGTCTGTCAAAAACTGTTGCTTCATAAATGAGGCCAACTGAAACTTGATATAACGTGCATAAATGGATTGAATGCTTTCTTACAAATAGCTCACAATTTGCTTACACTAATGGGTGTAATTCTTGCTTTACCGAAGTGCAATCCGGCGTTCATCAGGGATAGGTAATTTGGCCTCTCTTATTTCTAATTTATAATCATGAGCTCCCCTGTAACTTTAACTCCAGTAATCATTGATTTGCTGACAATTTATTCATTTATTTGCTGACGGGGTGGGTTGGTTTGGCGTCATGCCGATGGCTTAGGTTTCATGTATCCTGCACACCCACCGGAAACCACGTAGCCAAGCTTCTTGGAGAAATATAGTGTAATGGGGCGAACTTGTGCTCCTCAAGGTACCTAAAACACAATTGTCGAAGAAGCAGTCACTAGCATGCCGTGAATAGTTCAAGGGTCAGTGAACGAATACAGCAACGTTTTCCCGGGGGGAATTCATCCTCAACAGTTATCATTTCAGAAACAGTCGAACTGGATTGTCAACATTTACAATTACTCCAGTCTAGTGACAACAGGGCAAGCCACACTCCCTATCAAATGATCAGGAGGAGGAATGCCTTTAATGATGAGGAGAAGTCAGCCTGGCAGCGAGCTTGCCTTGCTACTCCACATGAACATGAGAGGTGCGAAAGTGAAAGGAAGCGAAGACGATAACATGTGTCACATACGAAAGAAAAAAAGCGGTGATCATCCGCTTGGTTTAGAAAAAAATGGCAGCATCTCCCCTCCGTGGATGATAACGAGGGTGCGGAGTACCCCGGGGACTCGAAATGACATTCAAGTTTCGGCCCGAGTGACATCCGATCTGCGCACCGACCGTCATTCAATATGAGCCGCGAGTTGCACCTTGATTATTCCTTAAATAAAACTGCAACTCAGGGCTAAAATCGAATTTCGCTTGATTTTTGCTGGACGGTGGTGTGCGCACGAATGGACGCGGACGGACATCGGGAGGTACTAAGGTACTCCGCACCATTACAGGCGAGGGAGTAAACTGTTTGACTCTCGGGTACAAACACACGGTCGCAGCCCAGTGAGTCAGACGACTGACACTAACTCTGTCTAGTCCACCAGACACAGGCTCAAATCCTGCCGGTGCGTTTTGATTTTTTTGCGATTGTAAATGCTATGCGCACGGACGCGGACGGACATTGGGCCGGTTCTTAGATACTCCGCACGTAATATCAGGCGGCGTCGAACGGCTACGCGCTCGTGTCAAAATACAAAAATTGCTGCAGCTTAGGTCAGCTCACCCCGGTTATAGAAAGCTAAAGCTTGGTTTAGCCTAATATGTTGGTTTCAGTTGGTTAAGCTCTGATATAGTTGTGATTATTATGCTATTCGTTCAAAGCCTGCCTTTGCCTGCGGTTCAGGTGCCGCTACTGACGTTTTGCTAGCCGAGTGGGTCGCCGGGCGATATGGGCGGGGTTGCCAGACGCCGCGAGCGGGCTGCTCAGACGCCACAGCACCGCCCACTCTATAAAACAGACATCCCATGCACTGAGCGCAGACCCTGAATCACTGGTAGCAGTACGCTGGATTCGTGGACATCAGGGAGACCAAGTGAATGAGAAGGCTCATAGACGTTTGAGCGGCGCTTCATTACACCACTCAAAATGTGTGATCCCTGGGACACCAATTATGCTCACCACTGATCAAGATTTGGAGCGGCCTCGTCGACGTAATCGACGCAGGCAAAAATTAGGCGCGAAACACATGCGCGACGGGAAAGCTCGTAACCATAATTGCACAGGACCGGTTTTGTCATCATACGCTCGTCGGAGGAGGCTCACAACGTGCGACTGGTGAGGCAGATGCAGTCGTACAATCGTTGCCAGCACCGTGCGGCCACATCCAATGAGAGAAAGAATGTGTCGCCACAATGACGTAAGTGCGAAAGCTTCTTTCAAAGCCCCGAGTAGTCGTGGCAGTTCGGAGAGAGATAGCGAGAAACAAACACTTTATTGGTGACCCACCAGGTTCAGGTTGGGGGAGGGGGTGGGTGGCCTCCGCTCAATTGGCCGAAGCGACCTGTAGTTCCCGTAGCGTCAGGGTCCGTTGATCCACGAGGCAAGAGCTACCGAAGGCCTGCTCTAATTAGGTGGGGGTGGGGAGGGGGGGGGGGTAGGGGTCCGCGTTCCACTCGCATAAGGAGTGGTATAGCGTGCCGAGGCTGCGGCATCTCGGACACTCTGCTTAGAGGAAGAGGTGTGGGTTGGAGTGCTCTAATTGCGTGCGATGGGGGAATGAGTGGGTTTGTAGAGTGCGCCACATATGTGCTTTCTCTATCGTAAGTTCGGTATTGGGCGGGGGTAGTGTTCTGCGGGTGAGGTAGAGTGCGCCACATCTGTGCTTTCGCTATCGTAAGTTTGGCGTTGGGTGGGTGTAGTGTTCTGAGGGACAGGTGGTAGTGTTGTGTGATGTTTCGGTATGTAGGAATTTTAAGGAGAGAAGCGTCGGGAGGCCCGCGGAGTTCTTCGCCGTCCCGCTAATGCGAAGGGAAAATGGGGCACCTGCCGCAAGTGCCTATAGCGCATTTTTTCTCTCTTGTATATTTTGCCCAGACGTGGTTGGTCTTTGTGCGTTAGATGGCTCATGGATGCGCGAGGTTTGCGGCGGCAAAAAGCTCCGGCTAACATCTCCGAGTAGCACTGAATATACAGATAAAGCTGTACGCTTCATACACGAATAGGGACAATACAGGGACCTCGTGGACAGATGTTGCCAGTGGTACCAACAGCGTTAACGAGGGGAGTCGTCGATGTCAAACATCCCCATACCGCTTTACCGAACCTATAAAATTCAGGCTGTCTTGAAATAGCACTGTGCATTCTGACGTGAAGTTAATAAATGCTTTTAGATGCGACTGCATCTCATTCACTCGCCTTGTCCCTCCATACGGCGTTGTTGTTGTCCGTCCACACCCCCATTCTCCTCGCCGCGCGAGCTGCACTGTCCGCCGCTCACCCCCTCTCCTCTCCGATAGCGAACACTCTCTTTGCGAGGGGCATTGGAATGGATTCGATTGAATTGGCTTGGCTTGGCTTGGCTTGGCCTGGCCTGGCCTGGCCTGGCCTGGCCTGGCTGGCTTGGCTAGGCTTCGATTGGATTGGATTAGGATTGGATTGGAATAAAGTGGATTTGTGTTGCGTCATAGCCGCGCCACGTTGCGTCATAGACGCGGCAGGGGGTTCATGGCACGTTTCACGCGATGGGAGAATCAACCTAACGGAAACAACAACGGAACCCCCTAAGCGTCGCATCTACACAGGGGTTCCCGCGAGGGGAGTGGGAGAATTTTTTTTCCCGCTCGGATTGTTCTTACACCTATCTAAATCGTCCGGAGTGGGGCTGAACAGGGAGGCAATTATGGATTCAAAGCAGTGGGCGGAGTGAGCTCGACAACGCATTGCACGAACACATTGGAACATATGTCTCAAAATACTGAGTGCGGCGAGTCGTCGCAACCATATTACCGGCATCTGATGTATCGCATCAGACTGCCCCATTGCGCAGGTGTCTTGACCTTTATAAACTGCCATTCCACTATGCGACTAGCCCACACCCTCCGGTCTACCCCGAGGTGCTCGGGTGTTCCTCGACGGCGCGCGGTCAGGGTATGGTTACGCAGATGGCGTGGGTGCTCCATGGCGGAATTCCCCGGACCAGTGACACATCACAATGTCAATATTTCCAAAGGTGGGTCCGCTGCAGTGCTACCCAGGTCAGTGTAATGCTTCGCCTACAAAACCGACGTTACCCCAACAATCTACCATCTAGTTTGGGAGTGGGGTGCAGTGGACTTGCTTCGCGCAAAACACTGTCCCAACTGAGTCCTCTCCTATGAGAACTGAATCAGGCCACGTGGCTGGCACCATGAGGTAGGGCTGGTATAGTAGGCGTGGGCCGCGTTGTGGCATTTCGTGTGGCAAGC
Source organism: Haemaphysalis longicornis (assembly GCA_013339765.2). Classification (NCBI taxonomy): domain Eukaryota; kingdom Metazoa; phylum Arthropoda; class Arachnida; order Ixodida; family Ixodidae; genus Haemaphysalis; species Haemaphysalis longicornis. The sequence goes on along the minus strand of CM023453.1, from coordinate 168,456,733 downwards.
CGCCATGGCCGGACACTATTAGGCCACTGCTTCAACCCTGCGGCCTCAAGTTATCCCCCATAAAAATCGGCAGCGTATCTGCTCCTTTCGTTGCAAATGTCGACAAAAGGCGATAGTCTTTATTGACTTTTGCCGAGTAAGTGCCTACCTTCGCTTTCCCGCTCACCTGTCATGTTGTTTCTCTAGTGTCGCGCTCCTCCCAAGGTAAAAACATCAAAGGTTTGCCTAAATCCTTTTACATTTATAGCGTTCCACTGCTCCAGGCCGGGTGTCTCGATTCCAACGCTGCCGTACGGCGGAGACACGCGTAAATCGAGACGCCCTACTTGAGCATTTATAGAACCGCGTTGCCATATTCCACGTGCGTTGGAACGTATCTATCGGAACCTTCCGTAACTGTCGGTGGTTGATTTCTTAAAATGGCGCCAGAAGCGCTATAGTGGCGCGGGCGACAGCAGGCGACTGCGGAGTGAAGTTTTTTCTGCAACTGATAAAGTATTTAATTTCGCAAAAATCAAGCACGTATGATTTTTTATAAAGAAGCGTTGCAGATATCACTTCTTTTTTAATTTGTTGTCTTATATTTGCGTAATGTCTTGTTCTTCTTCAACAATGTTGATTGATTGATGGTGGGGTTTAACGCGCCAACGCAACGTAGGCGATGAGGCGCGCCGTAGTGGAGGACTCCGGATTAATTTTGACCACCTGGGGATCTTTATCGTGCGCCGAAATCTCGTACACACGGGCGTTTTTGCTTTTCGCCTCCATCAGAAAAGCGGCCACCGCGGCCGGGAATCGAACCCGCGACCTCGTGCTCAGCAGCGCAACGCCTTAGCCACTGAGCCACCGCGGCGGGTTCTTCAACAATGTTGACAAGTATGAACATCACACCGGACTGACCCGGGTAGATTTAGGTGTGACTGTATAAGAATATTGCGCAGACCTGGTTTTACTTTCGCCGGGTGGCTGAATCGAGTCACAGACAGACAGACAGACCAAAATTTCTGGATTTAAGTTGCCCAAGAAAGACTATCGTCTATAAAAAAAATTGTCAGCCTGTCGCCGCTTGCCGACGACGACTCACAGCATCCCGCTCCCGCGCAATGCTCAGAGAAGACGCCCTGGTCTTGCTGTCATTCATGGCCAAGCTCATTTGTACTTGCGAGTCACGTGGTCATGCGCGGACCAGCTGCAAGGAGTGCATGCACCAAGCAAGCAGCGGTAAGGGCAGCGGTGAACACGGCCATCCTTGTAGCTCGGCCCGGCGAGTCACGGGAGGCGTTGTCACAGATACAGCGAAGCTGTGGTCAAATAATGGTAACATTTTCCGGCACGGCGAAACCACTCGACGAGATTAGTACAGCTTTGCTATATAAACAGACCTAAAATCGTAGCTGGCGCTATTCGAGACGACCATCGTGACCACGAATTTGCCGTGACCATCGTTTGCACATCGGGCAGGAGACAATCGGACGCCGACTGCGTATCACGGGTCTACCACGGTTGACTTGCCGCCACAGCACTCCAACAAAGACGCCGCGATCCTCTGCATAGTGACGGAAACCGATAAAGCTGCGAAGCAGCCAGCATACCCACAGTGGCGCGTCACGTACGACTACCTCGAAGGACGTAATGTCGCCTTGCCAAAGACAATTAAGGGCATATCCACTGCATTTTGCCTGACAAATTTGGTGCTAATGAAGAAATCTGACCGTACAGCGAAGACGAAGTAGCTTCTCGTCATCCCCACTTGCCTCCTGGACAAACGTTGGGGGGCGTGCCATGACGAGCCACCATAACTGCAGCTCGATACAGCACGCTGGTAGGGGACATTAGGACGAAATTCTACTTGCCGACGTCGGCGAGTACGTTAAGAGCTGCCATGCAGCCAGCGGCGGAAAACACCCCCGACGAGGCCCGCAGAACTTCAACCGCCCATCGCCTTGCCATCACGGCTCTTACGACTAATCAGGATCGACTTTCCAGGCCCTTTACCCATGTAACGAGCCGCTACCGGGTGGACTATTGTAGCCAAAGACTACAGGACGCCTTATGTAAGGACCGCCGCTCCCCATATGGGCAATGCGGAGGAAGTCACAAAATTGTTCATTCACAAAGTTGTGCGTCGTCATAGAGCCCCTGAAGTCCGAATCACGGACCGTGGGATGGTGTTTACTCCAAGGCGTCATACGCTTCAGCAACCCTGTTCTCCGGAAGACCATGGCGTACCATCCACACACAAACAGACTAAGTGGACGTTTGAACTAGACGATTGCTGATAGGTGGTCTATATGTGTTTTGTCGAACATTCGACATGATAGAAAATAGTTCCTGATGTCGCATTCGCGTACAATACAGCTATCAAGGAAACCACTCAGATTCATCATTTTGAGCTTGTCTACGGTCGAAAGCCAACGACGATGCTCAAAGCCATGCCGCCACACGTTACATACGACGACCTCAAGGCCCACGTCCAAACATACCTACGGCATCCGCAGGAGGCCCGCCAGCTTTCTGGAGTTTGTACTACTGGCTTGCAGTTAATAGGTGCGGGATGCTACATCCTCCGAAGCCAACACAAGTGGATAACCCAGGTGATGTCTTGCAGGTTTTGACTCCAATTCGACCCACCGAGTGAGTGAGAGACTCCAGCGACGGTATTTCCAGTCCTACAGAATTTAACGACCTGTTCGCCGACTCATCTACGAAGTTGTCCCCAAAGGAGACTCTGGCACATCACAAAGACGCCCCCGGACCGCTGCCTTCCATGTGTTCCCCTCAGCCCTTGCTACGCAAGATGACGCAATATTTTATTTTGGGGGCTCGTTTGATTTAGAATCGGGTCGATGCCCTCTTAGGCGGATGTAATGCCGCAAACCACGCTTTCTGTTTTGTTAACAGTTTTGCTTTGTCGCAGGCGTCTGGCCGGGTGAGGCTGCCTTATCTGTTTTCAAGGCAAAGCGCGTTTCTGCTGGTGTTTCATTCGTATGCGGTACAGACTATCTTCTCTGATAGCCAGAACGCCTTGCCCTGTCGCCACTAGACTAGAATAATGGTAAATGTTCCCGATCTCGTCAGGGTGTTCCAGAAATGATTACTAGGAAAAATATATGCCCGGCTGATGTATTCGTTTCGCCGATGCTCAAGTATGCACGTCACGCTCGTGGCTGGTTCTTGGACATTTGCGTTTTAGGGTAATTTGGCAGGCGAAGTTCGCTCCAATAACCTCTATTTCTCGAAGCGCCTTGGTGGTCATTGACTTTTGTAACATTATAGTCAGGTATGCTCTCTTTTATTTCAGTTTAATTCGAAGAAAGCAGGGCCGAGTCCCTGAACTTTGCGACTATTTTTTGTTTTTTGCTGAAGAAACGAAGTATTATGCTGGGAATAATTTCGGTTACGTGCCACAACTTGAATTGTTGTAAATGGGAGGCCTCTCGGGCCCCTAATAACGACAAGTGTCATATTCAATTTCTAGGACGGCTGTTTTTTGCATACATTCTTACTTCTTTGCACATATTTTGTTTGTTCTTGCCACTACCTAATTGTCCTACGCCGCAAACGACTTAGGCGGCATGCCTAACGGATGGACAGACAGGCTTTTCTTTGTGTCTAAATCAACATGCTACCCAAATTGTAGAACAGAGAGGGTGATAAAACACATAGGCGTGAATAACAGTCACAAAAAATCAATAAATACATGAATGAAGACCGAAGCGCGCTTCCAACACAGTCATGTGGTCTTTATGTCACGAGGTGAATATAGACTTTGCCAAGTAAAAGCATTTAAAGCAAAGCGGCAATTTTGAGAATGAATAATTCCTGTGCTACACGGTAACTCTCAATTGACTATTGGACTCTCACCCACGACTGCGCCCTATGTATTTAATAGCCGATTGATTGAAAGGCCTTAGGAAGACCTTTGAAAAAGCTGTGTAGCACAGGCATGATATATATAGCAGGAGAACTAAGATGGCGGAAGTCCAGAGCACATAATCTAAGTTTTATTGAGATTGTGTCCGAGACATGACAACCCATACAGGCAATAAAACAAACGCTGGAATGATGTAAACACAAACTGGAGGTCCTGCGAATACAGACCTGCTTCAGAACCAAATACTCTTTATGTCGGTGTTTTAAAAGGTGTGCCTGGATTCAGTCACTAGCGGGTTTTAGCTGGCCGTTTAGGACGGTTCGCACCGCTCCGGTAGCGAGCGGTAGCAATGTGTGGCATGGGTGGCGCGCTTGGCGCCGAACGGCATTGGCTCCGGTGGCGCTCAGCGTGCCACCGGTACCGGAGCGGACACGGTCAATATGCGTGCAAACATTTGCCATTTCTTCCTAAACAAAGTTGAAAGTAGCGCGGCAGTCTTGCAAGTTCCAAACTGCGTCAAAAGCACGTCTAAACCGTTGCTAGAAGACTGTTCCCCCTTCACTGAAGATGCTCCTAATCGATCGTCAAACTTTCAAAAACCCTTGCCGAAAATGAAGAGCGAACCCATGCGATGATTTCTCGCAAATAAACCCACCAACAAACAATCTAACTATATACCCATCCGTAGTTATGAAATAAACTTGTATTATTGCACTCCTTCTTCAAAATACGTGCTTGCATTGTGTTATCAAAGACTGCCACATTTTCTCGATTTTCAAATTACTGTTTGGCCACAATGAAAGCCCGGTCCCACGCACACACCCTGTGCCCAGAGACCTTGTCAGAGCTTTTCAGTCAAAAAACCCTTCTATGGGGACAATCATTAAATTTTTCTATAGTATTGGCATTGGGGCCACTAAGAAAGCTTTCGCTTTAAAAATAACGTTTCTTGGTGAGAACGTGAACCCCGCAGCAATATGTAAAAATATAGGCGTCGAATAAGCAGTTAGCAAACTGACGTGACCTCCAAGCATTTTTCTCAAGTCCTCTTTATTTGGAAAACATTGGAGTTGAATTTACGAACAACAAAGCAAGCAGACGTAAGCAAGCTCGGAATATATTGGAATGATTGCGTTCATTTTGTCGGTTTGCCCGCATTTCCGTCAAGGGCATTCGCTGACATTAATAGGTCCTGTTAATTCTGAACTATAAAAACGAAAACTTTCACTTGGAATAGACCTCACTCCGCATTGTCTTGATATTTGTTTAGAAAAAAACTCGAGGTCCCCAAGGACGAACAGTAAAAACAGCACAGAAAATTCGCATGTGTGCTTTATTGAATTAATAACGACAGGGCGCTGTGTAAAAGTGCACTGATTGTTTTGTTATTTTCCTAGAACAACGCGGCTCAATCGTGTATTTTCTTTCAAGCAGATATGATACCTATAATAGCCTCTAAGTAAAATTTCCTTTTTAAAAAGCTTGCTTGGTTTCGTAAAAACATGGAAATAAATCTGTTTTTTGCGCTTACTGACTTCAGAACTCTGCGTTTTCAAATGCGGTGGGAAAAATGTTTGGCATCGCCGTACTTCATGCGTAAAAAGTGGGGAGAGCTTGAAGAATCAGAGCTCTATATATCATTCCCCGAATTATGCTCCTTTAACGTCACGCCTGTCATACCATAATTTCAAATGGCTTCGCAGTTACAGGCTGGCTTACTTGCACGTAAAAGCCCCAAGAAGAACTTGTACGACGTCACGTTGTCCTAACTGGCCTTCCTGTGGTTTTTTAATTGATGCATTAGGCTTTTGAAGCCGGTCTCAGTGTACTTTATGTTACAAAACCCTCGGCTTGCGGCAACGTGTTACTAATCACTGGTGCCTTTCCAAAGGGTGATATACTTTGCGAGCACATTTGTATAAACATAAGTAAGTTAAGTTTTTCTGTGCTGTAAGCAATTGATGTTCTATTTACAGAAAGTGAACAGTACAATTAGAGTCACAATAACGCTGATGTTCTTTTTCAGGGCTTCTTTGGCATCTTGCTCGAAGACAGCGACAGCGATCCTGACAGAATACCTGTGAATTGGGGGAACGATAGGAGCTCGTTCAGCCGCTTTCATTTGGATTTTGTCGCTGGACGTCTAAAGAACGATTTCAGTTGAGTCAATTTTAGTTATATTTTGCTGAATGTTCAAGCACTTTTACATAAACACACTTGAACTGCGTTCCAATATTCTATCGCTTGCTACGTTTCTTGAAAAACTTATGTTACCACGTCTCTTGCTCACAATGCGGCGGCATGTCCTCTTTTCAGCCGGTGTTTGCGCAGGCTGTTGGAGTTTTCATCGAAAGGCAATTCGTAGAACAGCGATTTGTTGAATCTGGCATTTCGTGCCAGCTTAATTCGCGATTCGGCAAATCGTCGAGATTACAATTGGACACACTGCTAAAAGCTTCCTATGTCTCTCAGAGCAGTGTGAACTGTCTAGTTGGTGTAAGAATATTGGGCTTCTGCACAAAGCAATCGGACATAAAAAAGAGGGACATCGTACTGCAAGAACTCATTTTCATTGGTGAACAAGGACTGTGTATGAAACGCCAATTCTTCCAACCGGGGCAGAACAAACTTGATTTAAATTAAATAAATAAAAACGAACACGACATTGAAATGCTTACACAAAAGCATCTAATGCTTACCTTTCCTGCCCAAATTACCAAAAGGCTCTCTTGCAGGTATCAAGTATACTGGTCAAACAATGTCCGGTGATGGTGGTTTTTTAACAGCGCGTGGTCATTGTCGTTCTTTATTTAGAGTTTTAAACAGATGGCCATCACCTCCGGGGATTAATCAATTGTAACATTTAACGAACCGACGTAACGCTTATGCTGAGGTGCGCCGTAGTGGAGGGCTCCGGAATATTGTTACGTAGGGGCAAGGCGAAGATGAAACTAATATTGGACGATGGCGTAGCGATGCACCCACAGCCATGATACATGTATAAGCGGCCATGAAACAGCTCGTGCCAGACACTTCTCTCCCCCCTCGTCGTCTCCGGTGACGTGCTATGGAGCTATGGCGCATTGTCAAAATAGATGTTCCGTGGCGTTACCCCCCCCCGGCGGAGGACGACCGTCCCGATCGAGGCCAAGGCGACGGGAGGGTGGCGCTGCGGATGAGCAATGCAATGAGAATATGTGCTTGCCGCCACTGATGATGGTGGTGGTCATGAATTGGACCGGCCCCAGAACAGATGCGACCACTGCCGACCCCACGAGGGTCGGCAGTGACCGAGGCAGTCCGAAGCCCTCGATGAAGAGCCGGAGATCTGGGCGGGGGATGGGCGGTGGCGCTGCGGGGCATTGTCCACATGGATGTTCCATGAAAATATTTTTGACCACCTGGGGATCTTTATCGTGCGCCGAAATCTCGTACACACGGGCGTTGTTGCTCTTCGCCTCAATCGGAAAAGCGGCCGCCATGGTGGGGAATCGAACCCACGACATCGTGCTCAGCAGCGCAACGCCTTAGCCACTGAGCCACCGTGGTTGGTCACCTACTTGGATTTCATGTCTCGCCTTGCAGTGTTGTTTAATTTAGAAAGAGCGGCATGTTCTACGCAGCAACTCGACGGTTGTTGTTCAGTAGACACTGTTCTGGATATAATTCAATGATTCTACAGCGGCCAAGCGTTCAAAAACAGTGGCAGGCAAAGTTAAGGCTGCGTGATTTTATGCGCAACGCCTGCCTGCGCAGAAACCCTTTGGTCTCTGAAGCAGCTGTGAACAGTTCACGAACCATGCAAATCGGCTTTTGCAATAATTCTACGGAATAATAAAATACCGAACTTCTTCCGAACAGCTCCGACTGGTCAAATAGGAAATATAAAGATGATGTTTGCTGAAGACGCATTCGTAGTATGTTTTTTCCTTCTAGTAGTTGATTGCGGTGGACATGTTCGCTCCGGTAACACGACGCTGTGGCTCAGTGGCTAAGGCGTTGTGCTGCTTAGGTCAGCGGCATGGCTTTGATTCAACGCCGTGGCGGCCGCTTTCTAATGGAGGCGAAAAGCGAAAACGTCTGTGTGTTCGAGCTTTTAGTGCACGTTACAGATCCCCGGTGGTCAGAACTGGTCCGGAGACCTACGCTACGGCGCGCCTCATCGTAGGCGCGTTGAACATTATAATCAATCAAATTAAGTTATTTCGAGCTAGCCCCATTTCTTAAAAGTACCATGGGTCATTTTTACCTCCGTGACAATGTGATTTATCAAGAAGTTTGTGGCGCAGTGAAGTGTTCAGTAAAGTGCAAATGGAAATAACGTTTATAAAGCAAACCTGTGCTCAATAACTACACAAAAACACAAACGATGAAGAGAAGCAATCCACAAATAGAAATCCACAGTAGATCCTCAGGAACTGTTTTGCAGCCGCGCTTGCGGTCACCGCATGTATCTCGCGTGTCCTTATTTCTAAAGTACAATGACTTAGGTCGAAAACACTATCGGTAGAACAACTCTAAAGAATAGCTACCGAAAAACTATTCCCTGTCCCTATCAAACCAGATCACCGCTGCTCCGTCAGAATAAGCAGGAAAAATGAACTGCTCTCAGCCGATCGCGGCCACGCGCTGGTCAGAAAAAAGTTGCAGGGGCATCTACGTTTGGATCCTGTGAGGCGGTGTGTAAGGCGGGATATAAGGCGCGATATTTGGGTGTAAAGTGCGATAGCGATACTTCGACTCTCACGCATCGTTTTCGTACGCAGTGGCCGCATTGCCAATGTATGCTTCACCAGCCCAACATGTCATCAAAAAGGTAAAGACTAGCAACGAGGGTTTTTAATTGCCGTTGCACTGGAGCAACAAAGACCCTCTGCTCTTCTGTTGCTCAAAATGTGAGCCGGACAGGTGGTGGATGCGTGGTGTTGGTCAGTCTGAGGGAGGAGGCATCAGTGCTAGCGTACCAAAATGTTTATTCTGGGATGTCTAGGAAAGGCCGTACAATTTTGCGTTTTCTGAAGAGAGAGAGAGAGAGAAAGAGAAAGAGGGAAGAGATTTTTGTTAAGGAAGAAAAGGTGTGGTAGGAAAATTGGGTAAATAGATTGCTGGAAGCTCAAAGGTGGAACCTGAGTCTACGGCACCAGATGCAGCAGCTCCTTCTCTTGCCCTTTCTATCAGCTCGTGGTGATTTTGAGATAACGACCTGGTCAAAGCTTCCTCCCATGTCTCGAAGAAGTGGAAAATGTTGTTTTCTTGAGTTGTTCTCCCTTAACCATACCATTGGACATGGCTAGGTTGCATGCAAGAGGGTGGCTGCTTCCCCGATTTTAGCACAGTTTTAAGTTAGTGTCCGATGTCCCTGCAGAACACCTTAGAGCACATAGATTTTCAGATACTTATCTTGGTTTATCATCCACAGACTTTTCAATTCTGTGGCGTTGAGACTTCGTTGTAGCACGGGGAAGATCGTGTTACTAGGCATAGAATGAGGATTAGTTCATAAAGTTTTTCGAGGAGGCCAATGTGGTATCCGTGTTCACAAGGAGCACGGCTTGTGAGATTATGCGCCTTTTAGTCATTGCATCGGTCTCTTCAAGGCTATTGGGTCCGGGTGCCCAGGCGACGTTGTTAATTTTTTTGTATTGTGGATGGGAATCTGTTACCGAAGCGCTTATGTATGCCGCCAGAAGAAAACAGTACCATGTCCCTTGAGAGTCTGTAATGATGCTACGCTTCTATTTTATACTTCCACCATTCGAATTGCCAAGAGAATGGCTCCAACTTCCACTTGTTTCCGCCTGTATGTTGCAGGGCCATGTAGTAACAAACATTGTCAGCGTAGTCAACTACGACAATTGGGGCCTGGTGCTTTTGTAAATCCCGGATTCGGTGTATGCTGTGGCGTGATGATTTCGGAACTTTCCCCGAATGAAGTTGGACCCGCCATATCACCTTTTATTGTGTAGGATTGACGCCATAATTTTGGTAGAGGAGAGTTTTTATTCGAGGTCGCTGAATCGGTATCATGTCTATAGTGGCGTGCAATTTTTTTAATTTGTTTATTTTAATTTTCTTTTCATTTCGCGATTTTTTTACAGCCAAGCTGTATATGGCTAGGATCCAACAGATCATATCCGGCAAAGGAGCGATGTTGACAAGAATCGCACGCGAACGTAGCGCCACGTTGGAGCCCCCACACAAATCCCCGGAATCGTAAAACTGTGTGCCACACCTTCAGCGAAAGAAAATATACACGAAAATAATCATAAAAAAACTCCCAGGGCATCATACTTCCATATAATCAGGCTTACAAATGTCCTACAAATGTCTTCTAGCAATGCAGTTTCGTTTAGTTTGAAAAGCCGACTTTCGGAGACCGTTGCAACCTTGGCTTTTGTATGATGGCTTTCCCACAATGACGGTTGTACAATGAAGCACGTCCGTCTTCGGAGGGATCGTAATTACAGCAAGCGGCTCTAACTTCTGTTTTATTGAAACTTTACCAAAACAAATAATATGACAATTAGCTGCCAAGATTACATCATGCCTAGTGGTATTTACGTTACATAGTTCACAGTGAAGCTCTAAATATTGTGGAATTCCAGTCTGCTGTCAATACACGAGCTTCTACGGGAGGAAAGCGGACAGGCCAATGTTTTTACACTGGAATATCTACTTCATCAAAGTTTCATTCAGGTATTTAACCAAAAAGTATGCTAATTCGCAAATTACAACAACGGCGTTTTGCTTCGTGCACCCCTTGGAATACAATCCGGTCAAAGCATATTGTCGCTCGCGTTGGGGCTCGGCACTAAAGCTTTGCTGGTCATCCTTCTTTCAGATTGGAAGGAAACTGCATTTTTATTCGCTTTACTGTGCTAGGATAGTGCTTTCTTTCGACTTCTTGAAAGGCGTTAGGAACACACAAGTTGAGGACATATTCGTCGTCATTATAACCAACTTCGTATTTAGTTCGACTGCAAGGTGAATGTCTGTCCCACTGACCTTCACCCTCGCTTGTCCTGCGCTTCAGGAGTGCATTCCTTTCCTTGAATATTGTTATTTCATCCCTCCATCGAGAGTGTGAGATTCTCCTACTTCTAGACCCGTCTATACATGTTCATTCTGCTACCACGGTGGTCCACCTTTTCTTAGTTTGTCTTGCGATGAAATTTCCTCGGTTGAGAACTGCCTGATATGCTGTCCTCATGACGGTGTTCCGTTCACTTTGTTATTTTCCTCATGGAAGAAATAGTTGACGTTTAGAAAAAAACGTAAGAATATGGTAGGGAGATCAAGATTAGAACCGGAGTTCTAGGGCGTCGGTTGCAGCCGCTCCTTCCCTTGCCCTCTGATCAGCTCACGCTGATCTTGAGGTAACCAGCTGGTGAAAGCTGCCTCCTGGGTCGCGATAGAAGTATAATATGTTGTGTTTTAGTTTGTCTGTTACCCTGTCCTCTTACCCTGGTGTCCGCTGCTTGTAGGTTCGTCTAACGCTAAGAATTGCAAGGTTGAGAAAGGCCTGACCTGGTGTCCTGATGATGAAATTTCTCTGATTGTCTTTGGTACGAGAAAATTTGTGGTATGGTAGGGTGTGCGATATCCGGCTCGTGGTCAGTAGACTAAAAGCAGAAAGACCGTTTCTTCTTCTTTCTCTTTTGCGCTTCTCTGGGTTATGCGTTTGCAATGTGGGCAATCGGTAAAAGATTTTTTATTTTTTGTCGATTGTGAGTTTAGCTCTGCCATTTTACTAACGAGCCACGCCGATCATTCGTTTGAGGCAGTTCTGCAGGTGGGCATCCGCAACTATTTTATGGGAATTTTAGCTTTGCCACGTGGCGCCATCTCTTGTTTGCCAAAGCGATCCTGTAGCCGAGAGGGAAACGTGGAAATACTGAAAAGAGTTTTGAAAACTTATGGTATAGGCGCCATATAGCGGGCTTTACTTAAGTTATTTTATGCTCATAATCTATTCCATCCTTGATATCTGAGACACCGGCGTTGATCCTTTTACCCATGATTTAGTTAGGTCACGCAATGTTGTTGGCGCCTGAAGTTCCGCTGGAAAACACGCCGAGTTGGCTCAGTGGGTAAGGGGTTAAGCTACTGATCCCAAGGACCCAGGTTCAATTCTAAGCCGCGGCGGCCTTTTTACTGATAGAAGTAAAAAAACAAAAACGCCAGTGTGTTGAGAATTCGGGGAACATTAGGAATCCTAAAGTGGTTTAAATGCTTTCGGCGACATCCCCTGCGGCGTGCGTCGTAGCCCATGGGTAGCTTGGGGGCATGAGTTACCGGAAATATCTATTCCTTATCTTCTGGTTTAAACACGCTTTGGTGTGATGGCGTCAATGGTGCACACGGCCGGCAAGTGTGTATGCCGCGCATGCTACCACCCACTGGGCATACAAAAAATTTCATCCCACAGGCGCGGCACCTGCGGAAAACGAATGTACTTTCTTTCGTATCCGGTGTTGTATAATTTTCCTTCTTTCGAAACTTCTGTTACCGTTGCGCCACATTACATATTCACTGGAGCGTCGAATATTGCTTCCTTGGCCATAGCTTCCGGGTGGCAGCGGTGACGTACTTCCATGGGTGGCTGATGAGCACGGCTGATAGCCGTCATTTGTATTTCGCTCAGTAGTATAGCGGGTAATATGAGGCCTAAAAGCCCCACTTTTGTTGCAGCAGCGCCATACTTGTGTCAGAATACTCCAGTGTGTGTTCTAAACAGGTTTCTCCAATTTTTATAGGACCACCTTATCGTTGCCAGCTCCAGAAAGAGCCTGGATTGCTTCGGCCATTACAAAGATATCTTTATGCTGCATACAATGTAGAAATAATTGCGTAGAACAGTTATTTCGGGGCATTTGTATGTCTAGCCTTATGTTCTATTAATTCAAAGTTTGTGTTAGAAGTTGCACGTCCAGTGATCTACTGGATATTCGATCTTGAGGAATAGGATTGCCCATACAGCCAAACTACCTCCCGTGCACTGTAGCTGAACGGTGAATTAACTTTTAACGAAAGGGTTCTAACTTTCGTTTTTACATACCAGTTCTATACGAGAATTTTGGTATATTGTAAGCGTTAACTGTAAGTCGTTTTCTATACGAGAGATTGCCCAACCGAGGGACAGCAATACGACAAATGCCGCTACGCGCCCAACTGCTCGATTGCAAATTGCGCTGTTAATGAATTCTCCCTTTAAGAACGGTCAGTAGACCGTTTCCGGATAGAAAACATGTACAGAGGTTTATAACATACGCTACATTCCACGGCATTGCGAGCTCTGCCCTTGGAATGTAGTATAAGGGGCTGAACGTCCTATATTTTGGCGGTGGTGCCGAAGTTGCGCAGAGGGTAACATTGGGACTCTTTTGGTTATTACATTAAAATATAACAGCCTTACGTAACGCCGAAACGGGGAATAGGCAGGCCTGAGAGAACGATGGGCACGCGACAATATCGGTTGTTGAAAAACAGAACCTGTCTACAGGGCGTGTCCAGTTCTACTTGTTCAGTGTGTATCGTGTTCATCGTGCTCTTATTTTTCTAACAAGTGTGCCCCAACTGCCTAACATTGTGTTTTCTGATGGTGTTTGCTTACTGCAAAATGTGTGATCTTTTCACTACTTAAGTCATTTTGTTTGTGTTGGTTGATCTATCGGAATTCTACTCGGAGCTATCCATAAATTCTACCATTATGTTTTATGTTAACCCATTGCATGGTACCTTCTTTAAAACATGTTTCTGCAAGTAACATTTCTTGTTTCGCCGCAGAAATATTTTCACGTCCATTTTATTTTTTCTCGGTGAACATATGTATTCGTTATAGTTACACTACTTCCAATTAGTTATTTATTTGAGAGTTTATATATTTACTTCTCTATTTATTTATTTTAATGCCTTCAAGGGCCAGAGGGCGTCGCGGAATCGGTGGTGCGACAATATACGACACACAATTTCCGGAAAAACGCAGTTGCAAAAACAAAAATGACGTTCAGATACTGAATGGAAACATAACTACAGTCGTGATAAACAGCAGTAATTTTCAATACCGAGGTTAAGTGGAGAGACACCGATAAGAGACATCAATTATACTAGCTATAGAAGATGGTAGGCTATTTTATTTATTAGCTGATTTTGGAATGAAAAATACGAGAAATACGTCAGCGCCGCCTTGAAAAACGTATTATTTGCTAGACTGATAATAAGTGATCGCAATAATGACAGCTGAGAAAGAAGTTCCGTTTTTGGGTGTGCATTTTGGGTGAGTTCTGTCAAAAGCTGATAATTCTTTGATTTTTCCGCGCAGTCCTAGGTTAGGAAGGCACGCCGTGATTTTCTTAAACGAACGAAAAGACCTGGTGCCCGAGCATTATTCTTAGAAAAGAAGCCCGTTGGTACTTTTTTTTCTCCAAACCCAACCAGTGCAGCACTTTCGCTATTCCCACTGCTCATTGCAACGTTTTCGAAAGGGTGCTCGCTTTCTTCCTCTTCTTGCAATGTTGGCGTAATGACTCCAATTGATATCTCGTACACCCCCTTTTGCCCTAGCCTTCCAGCTAGAGCCTAATTCGTATGCCTGCACGATGTTTAACTGACAAGCAGAGGTAACCCGAGGTAACCGAATGACAGAGGTCACCGAAGGGTCTTAAGGTTGTGAGACGAAGGCTAAAAAATCACCCAGCATGGTGATCATGATGATATCAATATTAGTAATGACGTTGTTTGGGATGATATCAAATAGACGGTTTTTTGAAGATGACGGCGACGATGATGATAATGATTATGTTCAAGAAGGAGGAGGAGTCAACCTTTACTGAGCCCAAAAAGAGACCGGTGGTGCACGCTGGCACCAGACGGGGCGGATCACTAGTTACGGGACCCATATGTTCCCAGCAGCTCCTGGCCCCTGTCTCTCACTGCGAGCTGAGTCGGCAGGGTGGGTCTGGTCAACAAGGTCTCCCATCGCTCAAGGGGTTGGGAACTGGGGGTGTTGTGGGGAAGGGAAGGAGGGGGGTCGTGAGTTCTGTACACTCTGCCTTGATGTGCGGCAGGGTACCCCACTCTCTTTTGCAAAACGGACAGAGCGTATCGTGTTCCGCAGGGTACATGCGGTTCATCAGTACGGGATGCGCAAGCGATCCCACTTGCGCTCGACGCAGGATCGTCTGTTGTTGCCTAGTCAGTTTGGGGTGCGGTTCCGGCAGTCTGCGCCTCTCCTCTCGGTACATCCGGGTACTGTCCCGAAAGCTGGTAACCGGGTGTGGTAGCTCTTCCGGCTCGTGCTCGGCCCGGATTGACATTTTTTGGGCATGGTAGTCGGCGATGGTGTTGCCTGCTACCCGCAAGTGAGCCGGGACCCCCACGAGATCAATGGCTCTTCCCGGTAGCTTGCACTGAGATAGAATGGCTAGGCCCGCAGAGGTGATTACCCCCCTGCGGAAGCTTCCGTACGCTGTCTTTGAGTCGGTGACCACGGTGTCCACGCACGGCTGAGCGAGTGCCAAGGCCACTTCCTCGGCAACTCGACGATCAGCCAGCCTCTGGACGTAACTACCGCCGCTGCATGGTCGCTGTGTTTTCGGAGCGAGGCATCCGCGTAGAGGACCCTGGGGTTCTCTTCCAGCTTCCGGGTCATTGCTTTTGCCGGCGCGGTGCGCCTCTCGTCGTTCTTGCCGGGCGTCATGTTCCGGGGAAGGGTTTTGGTCTGAATGGTCATCTTCCGATCTTCCGGAAGGGCTGCCGTGATGGGTACTGGCTAGATCTGCCAACCTATCTTGCGTAGGACGGCTCGTCTGTGCTCCGTGTGACTGAGCCGGATTCTCTGATTCGAAAGGTTGGCTTCCTTGAGCTCCTTCATCGTGTTGTGGGCGGCCATGTCTAGCAGTCTTTGCGTGGACGAGTATATGGGAATGCCCAGCGCTTGCTTCGTCGCCTTGCGAGGCATTGTGTTTAGGGTGGCCCTATTCGCTTTCGTCAGCTGGAGATCCGGGGCGGAGTAGGTAACCCGCGACACGACGAACTCGCGTACCAGGCGCATGGCATCGTCCTCTTTCAGGCCTCGGTTTCTGTTAGACACCCTCCGAATCATACTGAGTATCTGTTCGGATGTAGTCTTGATCTTTGTGACCGTGGCGTGTGCCTTCCCGTCGCTCTGAAGTAGTAGGCCGAGAATCCGAATCTCGTGGGTTGGCTTGATGGCCGTTCCGTCGATGGTGATGGTCACGTTCGGCAACGACTCCTTCTTAGGTTTCCCCGGTTGGAGCATGAGCAGCTCCGATTTCTGGGGAGCGCCGCTCAGTACGCACGACTTGGCGTACTCGTGCACGGTCGTTGCCACCCGCTGCAAGGCTTCCTCCACCCAGGCATCATACTTTCCTGTCAGCATATGGAGAGAATTGCTTTTACACCATAGTTTTCACAAAATTTCGATCTTAATTGTTTGTCAAACAGCATTTCTAATATATGTATTAGACAGCTATATATACAGTTGAAACATCCAACATGAAGTATTATAAATAGAACTATTTCTTTCTTCAGACAGGAGAAATTGTATCCTAGGTCCGGCACTTCATTTGCACTTGCAAGCGCCTTCACTGCTGATACTGTCAACATTGCAAATGAAAATATAGGAATGAATTATTCTACTTATTTCTACAGCAGTTGCGATAGGCTAATTAGCAGTGTACGTCTCCGGAAAAAGTTATGATAAAACAAGAAAACAACACGAATGGGGAATAAAAAAATATTTAGCTTGTGCAGCGGCACGTGAGGTTTTGTAAAATCAGAGTGCTTCAATGCGGTATTAAAGGACTCTAGTAAAATCAATCAGCGGTTTTCAGCTTCGTGATTCTGGCTCCTCCAGCAAAAGATGCAAAAAATTCGGCCACTGTCGCAAATGAGATAAGAAGATGGGAAAAAGAGTAGCTGGGGGTACTGAATTGATTAAATTTGACTGTGCTTAGTTCCACCCACATCCTCGCTAGGTGATGCCGCTTAATGCACGCTATCTCTAAACTAGGAGAATACCTCCACGTGATCAACTTACGTTATCATAAAGCACAGCCAATCGCCGACGCGCGCCTACCTGTTCATCGGCTCCTTGGCTCGTCCTCACTTTAATTATTCATTTATTCAAAGTACCTTGCAGGCCCAGCAGGTAATCGGGTACGTGGGGCGAGAAGAGCAGATAATCAAAAAATTACACCATCTTCCCGTGGGGAACCCTGATGAGGATGCGAAGCATCGTGGTGGTTCCGTGTGGTTTCATTGTGTTGCCGTTATGTTGAGTGATCTGGTTTTTACTAGCGCCAGAGGGAATTCCGCGTCCGGGTTCACACAGGTGGCAAAGGCACGCAAGTGCTGTTGTGTTACGGTGAGTAGGCGGTGGTTCCCGAGGCGCCGAAACTCGTCCATCATGTTCTTGTCGATGTTGTCTCTGTGGTAGAATCGGCAGTCTCCGTCAGCTTTGGTGAGGTAAAGGATGTTGACATTGGTGCACCGGCTGAGAGAAATGTACACGTCCTCCTGTTCGCAGCTTTGTCTTCTGGTTCTTCTTCTTCTTCGGCGGTTCCCCTACGGGAAAATGACGACGGTGGTTGAACGCGAACCCATCTCGTGATGGATTCTTTGGTTGGCCAATCCCTAGGAGCATCCTGCCACAATCAGCATCAGAGGCGCTGCGGACGGGGCTGGTTGAGCGGCAAGGCACGTGGCGCTTCCCGCCACAGCTTTCCCACGGGAAATTCAGCATCCCCCTCTAAAGTTTCAGTTCGTCGTTTCCGTTGACGTTCAGCTTCGCGTGCCTTCGTTGTATCAGTAGCTTCTTGATGTAGTTTGAATGAGTCAAGGACATAAGGCGCGTTCGTAGCACTTTCTCCTGTCCCGGATTTGTAGCGCAGTGGGAAGAGCACCGCGTAGCTCCCGTTGCGGCCAGAGAGTCGTGGGATCGAAGCCGGGCGCCGCTAACTAGTTCTTTTTTTATGGTGTAGTATCGCGGAGCTGTGGGTGTAAGGAGGAGAGTTGCGCATGCGCAGTGAGCGTGTGGACGGCGCCGCCATCAACGACGGAGGACCAGGCGAGCCTAAGAAATGCTCCGCATTTGAAAATAAAAACAGAAGTTATACAGAAACTAGATATATAATACAGCAACTGGTCAGTGAGAAAAGAGAAAAAAGAACAAGGTAACAGCAAGCAAGAGTGGCAGAAAAAATAAATACAAGCAAGAATAACATCATTTGCGGTAGCTGCAACCTCACAAAAAAAAGGAAGGAAAGAAAAAGATAAACATCATGGTGCTCACAGAAAGAAACGCCAGTGTTCCTGTTTGGTTGTTTTACATAAAAAATACTTATGCAGATGATTGCGGAATGTTTCTGGGTTAGTCAGCGATGGGATATTATCAGGGAGATCGTTCCACAACCTGATAGCACCTGGAAGAGCAGATGAATTGAATGAGTTTGTAGTGTCGTAGATTCTGGTCAGGCTGCGTTGATGTCATATTCTGCGTGGCGTGGAAAGAGGACTTAGACTGGGTAATGGGGAGGGTCGGGTACGATAAATGTATTTGTGAAACATGCATAGAAGCATAATTTGGCGTCGTATATGCAATGGTTCCAGTAAAAGATTGTGTTTTATTTTTGTTATGCGTGAAATGAAGTCGTATAATGTGGATATAAACTAAGTAGCCCGATTTCGAACGGCTTCTAGTTTGTCAAGTAAATAATTTTGCTAAATTTATTTTGCTAAATTTATTTGCTAAAACATTTATTGCTAAACTAAATAAATTTGTACAACAAATTTTTATAGGCTAGTTGACGAATGTTAGACAGAGAAGCATGCAAATTTTGACGTATTTTAATGATCGTGGGAATTTAGCAAAGATGACATTATTGTGGGTGGACCATGAAAGATTTGGCGTTAGGAACACGCCTAGGTAGTTATATGTTAGTGCCTAAGAAACGAAATGGTTGTTCAGATTATACGAAAAATT
This sequence comes from Haemaphysalis longicornis, assembly GCA_013339765.2. Lineage (NCBI taxonomy): Eukaryota > Metazoa > Arthropoda > Arachnida > Ixodida > Ixodidae > Haemaphysalis > Haemaphysalis longicornis. Next base: position 168,437,855 of record CM023453.1, on the reverse strand, counting down.
ACAGTAACTGTGTTTTCGGCTAAAGGATATTTTTGACATTTAGTAAAGTTTAACGACATTTCCCATGTGTTGCACCCATCGCAGAAAAGGTTTGGGTCTTTTTAAAGCGTTACGTGGTCAGTGGACCATTTATTTTCCGGTAAATTATAAAAAAAGCGCATGCAAGATCTGGCGCCTGAAGGCAAGTCATTAATAAATATTAAGAAGGGTAAGCGGCCGAGAACGCTGTCTTAAGGCTCACCTGAAGTGACTGGGGACACCGGTGAGGTATATTCATTCCCTACCGTGAACTATTCTCGCATAAAAAGAAAGTTACGAAGCCAAGATAATGCTAAAAAATCTAGTCGAAGAGCGGGAAATTCAGAGGTAAAACGGCAGTGGGCTACGCGATCAAAAGCTTCAGAAAAATAAAAAAATAGTCAGTTTGCAAGTTACGGTCCATGTGATTGTGCAAGTCCGTCGTTAATTAAAATAACTGCGTATCACAAGAAAAACCTTTTCTGAAGCCGTGCTGGGTATCAAAGAAAAAGTTAGGTTTCCAGGTGAGCGTAACTGTTAGGAGCGGGAATATGTTCAAGCAATTTGCAACATATGCACGTTAGTGAACTAGGACTGTAGTTGTCGGGTGAATTTTATTCCCATATTTATGTATTGGTACGATTTAAGCCGTTTTCCGGCCACTCGGCAACTGTCCGGAGGACAAGGACTGCAAGAAGATGTGGTACAAAATCTTACTTGAAATAGACTTGGTATTTTTTAGTATTTTGGTGTCAATATTATCAGCTCCTGCGGAGGTAGATACTTTAACGTTATTTATAAGACATCCAATTCCTTCGGCACTTAGCACAATCGGTTGCATGTATGGTCAGTCTAGGTCATGAAAACTTGATACTGGTTGGCCTACCATTTTCCTCCTCTCCACATTGCGGCGCCGAATTTTGAGGGACGCCAGGCAGGTATGATACTCAAGTTTACACCGCTGCACTGTCGAAGAGAGAAAGAAAGAAAGTCAAAGAAAGTGACATATGGTTAAAAATCTAAGCTTTCCCATGCAAATTTAGTTAAATCAAAGTAGAGAAACCACCCACATCAAGTCAAAAGTCCATACTGTCAAAGCCGTCATCCAAAGTCTACGTCAGGTCATCGAACGTCCACATCCAACGTCTGCGCTATGAACCCAAAGGATAATGCTGACACCCCAAAATGTCACGATAACGCAACCGGCTAGACGCCAGTTTCCCTACTCGAGGGAATTTGTTTCGATTCCGACCAAGGGAAGCGTTTTTTTCTTGAGGGGCGCACTCTCCAATTTTGTTCATCGGCCTCACTACTTTCCCTGAGATGTCTTCACCTATCAGTTTCCTCCTCCCCACTTTGCTGTGCCAAATTTTGAGTGACGCCAGGGACGGATTTAACTGAGGCTTAAACAGCTCCGCTGTAAGAGTAATTTTCAGACCCACGAATTTATAGTCCTGTTAATGAAGTGCGAGAGCGTGGCTTAATTCCGTGTTGACAGTGAGGGTGCTGGAGTCCCCGACCCCTGTATGGAAGCGCTTGTGCCTGTGCATGATTTAAGCAGCAAGGGAATTTAGCCAAAGCTACAAGCTTTCTCCTCGTTCCCTCCTAAAGGTTTGTTAATCAATGATTAAACTCAAACATGTTAACTTTCTCGATGCCCTCTATTGACCGCTTCATTGATCCCTTAGTACACCCTCTAAGACCTCAGCAGCCCCTCAAGATTCAACGAATGTACTTATACTATCGCGACAAGACGAGGAAAAGTGCGCATTTAAACAGAGCGCACATTGTGGGATGACGCACTTTGTGTGAAATAGCTGTGTTGGTGCCATGATGGTTGACGCACATTTTGTCGTCGCCTCACCCATCACGGTTCGTATTATTCTTCTGCGCCACATAACAATAGTAGATGATCACTTGGGGTCTCAAAAAGAGCTGCTCCCAGTCGGCTTGGTCCTACGGTGAAATTTTGCGAGGCTCAAGGTTAGAAGGTCCGGTTCTAGGTCCGGTTCAAGGTCCGGTTCTACAGGATTTTCCGCTCAATATAATCCAAACGCCAGTGAATATATTCCCAGCGCCAGTGAATATAATCCAGGCGCCAACCAATATAATCCAGGACCCACGCAGTGCAGAACACATGCCAGCGCTTTGTACTTTAGTTGGCAACCACTACAAATCCGGGCGCAGTGTATTTTCATCTAAGTTAGATGAAGTAGGTTACGTGACCAGTTAAGCAGATCACCTAAGAACTGCGCAGCAAAACAGTCACGTGACTATCAGCACTCTCGTCTGATTACTATACTGAATCCGAGAATGGTGTCATGGGTATGAATATCGTATTTTAAATTGCTCGCTTACTAGAAATTTTAGGGGAAACTGCCAGAATGCCTAACTCTCGAAACCCAATACGGGCCCGAATGTGGGACAGACAGGTGGCGCTGCTGGCACTGTTCAACAGCGCCACCAGCTGAAGAAAATCGCAAAAATGGTCGGGACATGCACTGGCGTGCAGGTGTGAAGAACGCGTGTTTCCGTGTTGTTTAATGGGGCAACCTCTCGTTACCATGATGATGCTAGTCGTACGAAACTCGCATTTTTCTGTCACAAAGTAGGTCAGGGTAACACGCGTTCGGTTTAATTAATTACCTAACATAGGTACTTAATTCATTATTCGTTAGTCATTGATTTGGTTAAAAGTCAAATTGATGTAACCAAGGCTTGTGGGGTACCAAATTAATGGTCTCAATAAGGGGAATCACGTGGTAGAAATTAAAAATTGCTTCCTGCTTATAGTCATGAGACAGTCACGTGAGTCATAGATTGGGTTAAATGTCAAGGTAATGCCACAAGGGCTTGCGAGTAATCAGATTAAACGTCTCGATAAGTGGAATCACGGGGGACAAATAAAAAATAGCTTCCCGGTTGCAGTCATGAGAGTGTCACGTGAGCCCTAGATTGCGTTAAAAGTCAGCATGATGGCACTAGGGCTTGTGAGGTACCAAATTAAAGGTCTCGATGAGAGAAATCCCGTGCGAGAATTTAAAAATTTCTTCCTAGTTTTAGTCATGATAACAGTCACGTGATTCACAAAATGGGTTAAAAGTCAAAGTGGCGCCACTACGGCTTGTGAGGTATCACATTAAAGGTCTCGATGAGGGGAGTGACGTCTGACAAATTAAAAATTGCTTCCAGGTTATAGTGATGAGATAGTCACATGAGTCATAGACTGGGTTAAAAGTCAACTTGATGCCGCTAGGGCTTCTGAGGTATCAAATTAAAGGTCTCGAAGAGAAGAATCGCGTGGAAAATTTAAAAATTGCTTCCTGGTTATAGTCATGAGATGGTCGCGTGAGTCATTGATTACGTTAAAAGTCAATTTGATGCCACTAGGGCTTGTGTGTATCAAATTAAAATCTCGATGAGTGAAATCACGTGTGACAATTAAAAATTGCTACCTGGCGAAAGTCATGCGATAGTCACGTGAGTCATAGATTGGGTTAAAAGTCAAAGTTATGTCACTATGGCTTGTGAGGTATCAAATTAAAGGTCTCAATGAGGAGATTCACATGGACAAATTAAAAATAGCTTCTTGGTTATAGTCATGAGATAGTCACGTGAGTCATAGAGTACGTTAAAAGTCAATTTGATGCCCCTCGGGCCTGTGGGGTATCAAAATAAACGTCTGGATGAGGAAAATGACGTGGGACAATTTAAAAATTTTTCTGGTTATAGTCATGAGATAGTGGCATGTGTCATAGATGACGTTAAATGTTAATATGATGCCACTAGGGCTTGTGAGGTATGAAAATAAAGGTGTCGAAGAGGGGAATCGCGCGGGACAAAATAAAAATTGCTTCCTGGTTATGAGATAGTCACGTGAGTCATAGATTGCGTTGAAAGTCAATGTGATGCCACTAGGGCTTGTGCGGTATCACATTAAAGGTCTCGATGAGGGCAATCGCGTGGAACAATTGAAGAATTGCTTCCTGGTTTTAGTCATGAGATGGTCACGTGAGTCACAAAGTGGGTGTAATGTTCGAAGTTATGCCACTAAGGCTTTTTAGGTATCAAATTAAAGGTCGCGATGAGGGGAATCACGTGGTACAATTTAAAAATTGCTTCCTGGTTATAGTCACGAGATGTAACGTGAGTCACAAATTGGGTTAAAAGTCAAAGTGATGCCACCAGGGCTTGTGACGTATCAATTAAAGGTTGCGACGAGGGGAAAGATGTAGAACAAATTAAAAATTGCTTCCTGGTTATGGTCGTGAGATTGTTACGTGAGTCATCAATTTTGTTAAATGTCAAAGTGACGCGCTAGGGCTTGTGAGGTATCAAATTAAATGTCTCTATTAGAGAGTCACGTGGGACAAATTGAATATTGCTTCCTGTTTATAGGCATGAGATACTCTCGTGTGTCACACATTGTGTTAAAAGTCCAAGTGGTGCCATAGAGCTTGTTATCACCCGCCCGATGTAAACAAAAAGGTACATATGCGAGGAGGCTGATGATTTGTTGAAAAATTGTTTTTTGGACTTCTTATGATGTCGCGTGACTCCTACGGATGATTAATCGGTCACGTGACTTACGATGACGTTTATTTTTCACGAGCAAAAGCATCATAGGTATGGAATGATCGCCATTCATTTGCTTGTTCGCGGTATGTCGTTTGTCTTTGCAAACATTATTCCCAAAGATGTCGCATGACTCCTATGAATCATGAATGGGTCACGTGACTTACTATGAAGCTTATTACACGACGAGTATTGGCATCATGGGTGTCAAATAAACGCTGTATAATTCCTTGTATTGGAGATGTGTATGATAATCTTGTCAGGGTAATACACATCATAGTAAGTCACGTGACTAATTCATGATCCATTGGAGTCATGCGTCCACATAAGGAATCATATTCACCCTGGCAAGATTCCCATAACCACGAAGCAATTTTTAATATGTTCTACGTCTTTCCCCTCATGGCAACCTTTAATCGGATACCTCACAAGCCCAAGTGGTATCACTTTGACTTTTAACCCAATTTGTGACTCACGTGACCATCTCATGACTACAACCAGGAAGCAATTTTTAAATTGTCCCCCCTGATTCCCCTCATGGAGACCTTTAATTTGATAGCTCACAAGCCCTAGTGGCATCATATTGACATTTAACGTCAACTATGACACATGCCACTATCTCATGACTATAACCAGGAAGCAATTTTTAAATTGTCCCAGGTGATTTTCCTCATCGAGACGTTTATTTTGATACCCCACAAGCCCTAGAGGCATCAAAGTGACTTTTAACATATTCCATGACTCACGTGACTATCTCATGACTATAACCAGGAAGCTATTTTTAATTTGTCCCATGTGACTCCCCTCATTGAGACCTTTATTTTGATACCCCACAAGTCCTAGTGGCCTCACAATGACTTTTACCGTAATCTGTGACTCACGTGACTATCTCATGACTAAACCAGGACGCGATTTTTAATTTGTTCTACGTCTTTCCCCTCATCACGACCGTTAATTTGATTCCTCACAAGCCCTAGTGGCGTCGCTTTGACTTTTAACGCATTTTGTTAATCACGTGACTATTATCAATGACTATAACTAGGAAGAAATTTTTAAATTGTCCCACGTGATTCCCCTCATCGAGCCCTTAATTTGGTACTTCACAAGCTCTCAGCGCCACCTGTCTGTCCCACGTTCGGGCCCGTATTGGTTTCGAGAGTTAGGCATTCTGGCAGTTTCTTCTAAAATTTCGAGTTAGTGAGCAATTTAAGGAAGGATAATACAGTGCATGAAAGGCAGGGAGCTTAACCAGGTTACAGTCCGGTTGGCTACCCTACACATGGGAAGTGGGGAAGGATGGATTTAAAGAGACAGACAGAGTATTGAAAAGACTTGCTTCTCTAGCATTTTAAATGCGATATTCATACCCTTGACACCATCCTCGTATTCAGTATAATAATTAGGCGAGAGTGCTGATAGTAACGTGACGGTTTTGCTGCGCAGTTCTTAGGTCCTCTGCTTAACTGGTCACGTAACCTACTTCATCTAACTTAATGAAAATACACTGCGCCCGGATGGTATTGGTTGCCAACTAAATTACAAAGCGCTGTCATGTATTGTGCTCTGCGTGGGTCCTGGATTATATTGGTTGGCGCCTGGATTATATTCACTGGCGCTGGGATTATATTCACTGGCGTTTGGATTATATTGAGCGGGAAATCCTGTAGAGGCTCATGGTGGAGTCAGATTTATAGCTGACGTCACGGCCACCTTCCACAGGTGCTTTACAGTTTATGGAGTCTGAAGGACTCAGCACCGCCATTTATTCCTACACAAATGTGCCTGAGTTGTACGCCAGGTTACCCAGACCTTAGTCGGGGCGGGGAGCGGTGCTAGTGCCGAGGAAGTAAACTATTTTCCACGAATCTAGTGCAGGATTACTATTATCGAGGGATGCTACGTTCTGCCGAGGCATTACACACTTCTTACGTTGAAAGGTGCTGAAGACGCAGAGTTTCTAGGTGGCTCTTCTCTAAATGTTTGCTCAAAAATAGAAGTGGATCTTTAAAAATGGAGAAAAAAATTGGCTCCACTCCATGCTGTGAAGGTGGATTTTAGCGAACCTGTCCAGATTCATGAAAGGAATCAATAATGAAAAGAGTATGCAATAAAATGCCGTATAATGAGTTTGTTTTGTTGCACAATGACTTTAACCACTGCGCACTGGTCACTGGTATACGCATAATTGGCTGATTTGATGCTTGAAACGTACTTCACCAAGGTCAGGTCGAGACAGGTGCCGGGTGGAGTCGTAGGCTGATTTTATTTGTATACCCCTTGAGCAACGAACACTTCGAAGACGAAGAACCACATATTGTCTTGTTTTTAGATGTCCACGTGAAAGCCTCGAAAGATGACAAAAGAGGGGTAGGGGGGGGGGTTGATGTCCCGGGCTGACGCTGCAGATGTGCCTTCGCATGAACCGCTCTATTCTGGCATCTGAAGTGCCGGCAAAATGTAGACCATGAAGATGACTATTTCATCCCTTGTCTTCAAGACGCGCACAATGCCGCAGTCGACGGGGTCAGACCGAAGGTCGTAGGCAAGCTTCTTTCCGCGCAAAGATGGCTACTTCTGCGGAACGTTTGTCACTTCGTTTGGTGGCCGTTATTCCAACGTAACTTGTCACTTCAATAAATGCACCCGTCCACGTTTCCGAGAGACACAACACGCGTAGTAGCGCACGTAGTGGGTTGTTTAGTGTCGATGTTGCGAAATGGGCACTTTGCTAAACAAGCGGAGGAATGGCGCTTTTAAAGCGTCATTTTTCTTACTGGGTCTCCCTTACGCTTGTTTTATGGGTCGCCGGCGAAACGCTCTCTTCCCCTCCCCAGCCGCTGAGTCAAAACCAGCGTCTGTCTCCCCCGCCTCCATGTTTGGCCGTGCTTAGTCGCTAAAACCAAGAGCTCTCACTCCGATGCTCTTCAGGCCAAGGTTTGGTCTTTGGCGGTGGTAGTATTTTTATTACCATGATTGGCAGTCTATTCTACCTCTAACAGCCATCGGTTTCGTGGCGTGCGCCACAACAAACTCCCAAACAGGCTAAATAAAACAACTTGCACCGCCAGATCGTACCTGGGACCATAGACATGAGGAGCGAGAGCCCGTCGTCTTAGCGACTAAACTACGCCCACGTGGAGACAGGAAGGCAGACGCTGGTTTTGACTCAGTGGTTGGGGAGGGAGAGAACACTTTTTGGCGACGACACTTAAAGCATGAGTGAGGGGGGAGGCACTGAGAGAAATGACGCTTTAAACGCGCCATCTTGCCGACCGTCTGGCAAGGTACCATTTCGCAACACCGACAGAAAACAACCTACTACTTGCCATAAATGTATTGCGTCTCTCGGAAACCTGGACGGATGCATTTATCGACAGATGCATTCATCGACGCATTCATCGGCGTGAATACAATATGTAGTTTTTCTTCAAAGAGTTCGTGCTCAAGTGGTATACAGAGAAAAATACCCTACCACCACACGAGACACCTGCCTCGACTGGACCTTGGTCAAGGACGTTTCAAGCATCAGAACAGAAAACATAAGTGTACACCACAGTGACCACAAAGCAGGGGTGAACGTTGTTGGACAATAAAATCAACTTCATACACTGCATTTAACGCGTATTCTTTTCTTTATAATTCCTTTCGTGAGTCTCAACCGCTTCGCTCAACTCCACCTGCACAGCGTGGATTGGCATGGCCAATGGTTTCGGGTCTCATTTAAAGCTTTTCTGAACAACTCGCTTCACAGCGTGGAGTGCAACCACTTTTTTTATTTCAAAGGCATGTTTCTGTATGTACGGCATCTAAAAAGGCAAGTTTAAAACAAATTACAACACTTATAACATGGCGTAAAACATACAGAAGAAACAATAGGGTTTCTATCATTGTTTATAATATTACAGTTTCATGCCGGGTCAACTTTCACTGCATATAGCGACCTGAATCATCAGTGCTTCAATATGCTGTGATAAGTGGTTATATTGGGAGAAGAAGAGAAGAACACATTAGTCCTTGAAAAACGGAAACAAGATTTCCTGTAGGCTTCTGCCAGTCAGGAAAGAAACTTTGTGTGTAGTATAGTGCGAGGAACGTAAAATTAACACGATTTTATAGCCGCATCTGCATTCCTCCAAACAATTGTTCCTGCCTATGAGTCCCTTTTCAGCTACTGACAACGCCGTAATTTTATTTTCAAAATGCAATTACCCTGCAGGTGTCTTCGCGCCTATGCACAAGTTTTGTAAAAATGAATTCCCGGATTGGCTAGTCTTTGTTTACTTAACTTCAAGTCAAGTGCATTATGAGCGTTCGAAAAGAGCTGATGGAAATTTTATTCGTGCCTGGAAATAAACAATAAAACCACTATAGAGGAATGAAATCAACGGCGGGGGGGGGGGGGGAGTTTTCTGAGTTCCGCCAAATTAAATAAAGTCAGGAAACCCTTATATTGCCATCTAGAAGCGTTAACCTATAAAAGGTCATGCGTTTTCTTATATCCCGTGACACAGGGAACGTAGGTGAATGAAGGAGGTACTTTATTTAAAACTAGAGTTCAAGCCCTGGTTTCGAAAAACAGCTCATTTTCTGCAAAACAGAGTCTCAAGAACTAAGTGAGTACCCAGCTGGGCTTACTCTACTTATCTACAGATGTTTATTATGACAGCTTGAGTGGGACGACGTTATCGGGACGCAAAATTGTGAGCAAGGAGAAGCACTTGATGATAACGTGCCCTGGTTCAAGGCGTCCTAGTTAACCCTCGCTTCATAGAAAAAGCTGTCTGCGTAAAGACACACTCCAGGGGCAGTGTGGCGGGACAGGAACCCGCTTTCTATACGAAATCCATTGCGTATTGTGACAGTGTTCTGCAGGTTCATCCCTATTTATTTCTTTGTTTTACTGCACAAGTATGCCTGTTCCCACTCAGGAAATAGTTTATTCCTGTTTTTTCCTTCTGTTGGAACGGCGTCTTGACTGCTCTTTAGAGTTACCGGCTAACGCAAAGAAAATACGGCATTAAGAAACGCGTTGGTAAATAAACAAATGGGCAACACATTGTGAGAGCTGGTAGACCCTTGGTCAGATAGTTTTCGTACAACAGCCGAACATATAACTTGAAAAAAAGTGGTGCAGCTTTCACGGGTGGTGCAAGGCTGAATAAACAGCAGAGCTGTCGGTCCCTTTCCCTTCATCCGAGACCCGGCTGTTGCACCTCACATGGATATCCGAGCTTGCCACAGAAGGTTCTCCATTTCTGTTTTGCCCGGATGGTTTTGTCCACTGGCTTCCACATCTTTCCTGAAGTGGACCGCGTTAACACGCGCTAGAACACGCCGTAACCGACTTCGCCAAGTCTACTTATGTAGCGCGAACGCGGCGTCTGTGCTCCGCACTTCAGGCACGAACGCTAGTGAACTGGCGAGGCGAAAGGCACGCGAGAGGTCACGCCACGAATACTGGGCAGAGTGTTCTCACAGATCACGCTGGCCGAATCCGGGCTCTTCTAAGGAGACGCCCACTTACGTGCCCCGTCTATTTTTATTTCTATTGTTTTGCAAGCTGGTGACTTGGAGAGCTTCTTATTTTACCGTGACGCCCGGGGCTCGGCTGGGCTGAGATTTCTGATAACGCTCCACGGTGGAGCCAAAAGTTAGCCCAACTTTTAAAAATGGGTAGGATTGGCGATGCCTATTCTATATTTAGTCCAAATGATCTGGCTAAATTCTATGCACTTGTCATGTCTGTGAACAGAAGGTCACGACCTTTTAAACCCGATGCGCTTGGCATTGGAAAGTGAGCTCCCAGATGTGCACGCTACAATTACGCTTTCACCAACAAAGTCGCCTTCTGTTCAAAGCATTGGGTTTGGCTTGATGGCTATACGTCCCATCACTTGGATACGCATTTAAGTAGTCTAGCTATGAGCAGTCACCCTATTCATGATACAAACAATAGGATTTAAAGCTTAAACAAATTAAACTCGAACATGCAATTTCACACACTAGTTATCAATAGGCACCCTTTTCAATATCATTAGAGTCTCAGGAATATAGTAAATGTTTTTCAAAGGTTTTGCGCGGGGCGATTGGCGTCCGTCATGCCAATGTACGCGGCACTCGCTTTGTGTCGGCATTCCTTGCGCTTGCGTCTCAAGTTTTTTTTCGGCTCCTCGTGGAAGTGATCTTGTTTGTCACGACAAGTAGCCGTTACCCGTTTCGAATTTCCCTTCTTTATTGTCGCCGTAATGGTGAGCCCAGGTATAGTGCCACTCTAGCTTCAGTGCTCGTGATCTTTCATAGTAGAATGGCGCAAGAGTTTTTTGGTCAGATTGTTTTAACGACTTACTCGTACACTACGTTAGAGGAAAGTGCTAATAAGTGCTGTAGGCCAGTTTTGTTGCTTTTTATATTTTTTTGCATGTTATCTTGATATATACTTAGTGTATTATCACACCAAGCGCCATTATACTGCTGTAGCAAGTTCACGTGTACGTCATGCATACCCTGATCACATCTACAAGCATTCGAGATATTTAGCCTAATTCCGCTGTATGTGGAAGGTAAAGAATATCATGCCAAGCGAAGGACAGCACGGCATTGTATCGGAACAGACGAGCTTTTCCTTCACTCTACGAAAGTCGCCACTATTGTTATGTTTACCTCATTGCGCCTGTTCATTGTCCTCGGATGAAACTACCCGTTCAATAGCAGATACCATTCACAACCTCTCTCATTGCCCTGGCCGATGTCAGCTTATTCGTCTACGTCGATTCGCTTTCTCATGCAGTTCTGTATGAAATGTATGCACCAACTCATCAGTGAACGTTTTTGGACCCGTCTGAAGTGCAGGCTTTCTTGCCCTTGATGCAAATACCATGACTAACACAAGCCTTCTCGGATTTGGGGATGCTCAGTGCTCGCTGCTATTTTTGATAGACCCTGAAGCTCCTGGGTCAGCTTCTCCAGAGCTCACATGTGTCACAAGATGAGTGACGCGCAACAGTTAGGATAGGTTTATGACAAAATAAATAAGCATTTCCAGGAAGTTTATACACCTGAGTGAGCAACATACGACTCAGGACCTGGTAGAACTTTTGACATGACACTTATTAGATGCCTGGTGAAGATGATCCAACTTCAAATCCGGTGAAAACAGTAGTATTCTTGTGGTTATCCGCTGTAAGCTGGTACAATTGTTACGGCCGTTCCAGGCAAGCTTTTCAACACATCTACACGTCTCATGATGACCGCAGCAGTAATGACTTTAAAACAGCGCGAAAATACGGGAACAGGCGAGGAAGACAGACACAAACACTGCGGTTACTTACAACTGAATGTTTATGGTCTCACAGGCAGTATAAATAACAACATTATAATCCACCATTAGGAAAAGATGAAATGCTATGAAAAAAAAACCTCAAAAATACATAACAATAACCCACAATTCCAAACGTCATTTAGAACATGCCACTTGTGTGGCCGGTTTTTTTGTTCACGGACGCTCTGTATATTTAAGGTTTCTTTGCGGACGTTGCAATGGACGCAATGCTGACGCCCACTTCATCATTTCATGGGCGGTTTGGTAGCCATTTCTGGCAATATCCTTGGTCTGACCGCAAATTACCGAGTATAATCAGCTCATACGGGGTCTGCCTAAACGTCAACGTGTTCTTAGCACTGGCAAAAAAACAAAACTCCAGAGCATATACTAGAGGTATTGCAAGGCGTTTTTGTGTCCACTGGACAGTTTCAAATTTAAAAAAGGGCTTTTTGTGTTGGTCCTTGTAACTTACTCATCTGGACGGAGCATTTTGTAGGTGTCAAAGTTTCTGATTGAGTAGAGGAAGAATTATCGCACACAAGCAAATTTATACTTGGTTGTTCTTCACTTTTTTTACAAATTGACAAATCGACAAACCTGGTTTCTTGTGAGAGAGTTTGTGCTTTATGACGGTACAAACAATCCGGGTTGTGGTTTGAGACCTATAGGGTTTCTCAAGAATGGGAAACATCAGCTATTTTTTGCAATAATTTCCAGGGGAGAGTTTGTTGCAACAAGCCTCCAAAGCCATATCCGGTGAAGTTGACGTAGTGGTCCCGTTTAAAATATTGGAAGACTCCATGCAAGACCTGCCAGACGTCGACATGTTGTACCTCTACACGGTAAGTGCAAAAGAAAACTTACTAGGGTTCTTGTAAAGAAACTGGCTGCGAAGTGGAATATAATTTGGGCCTACTTTGCTTTACGGGTAACATACAATTATGGAATCTTCGTGGCTGTCCAGTGGTCCCTATTGTGTTCACGCCCAATGCGAACTAGGTACTCTCCAGTTGGGATGTAACCGGGTACTATCAGCAAGAGCGGCTATTCAAAGCTTTTCATGCATCATGCTTTCGTGCTATCGGAACGCTGTGTAGGGAATCCCTACATTCGACAGCCAGTTTTACGTGCTTAACAGTAGCGGCTTCGACAAGGAAAGCAACATACAAAACAAGAGACACCTGAATCTTATTTTAAAAGCAATATAGCTGGACATTTTCTAAAATTCGGTGGTGTGTTTGGGCTGTGTACTAAGTTAATGCATCATTAGCAGGAGAAACCGCAAACAACAGTGGGCGACGACACTGCAACAAACTTGGTGACAGACTGTCACTAGTCCCTGGCGGGAATGCTGCTGTGAACCGCAAAAGTAGTACCCTGGCGCTAGTGCCACAACAGCCTTTTTCTGTTGCCTTGTTTTCTTTTGTTTAAGGAAGCCTGTCGAATTCACTCTAATTACGACCCCGACAACGACTTTTATCCACCTGCGGTGACACGGAGAGTCCTTGCTAGCAGCCAAAACACGCCACAAAATTCGATACGGATCCGCATTGAGTGCAGAAAGCACTGACTGATCTGAAACCATTTGGTCTTTGACAGGGGACTGAACATGGTCTTTCCATTTTCAAACCAGTTCGTGGCACTGTTTTTCCTATAACAGTTCGACCTTAACAGCTTGTGTCTGGAGCACTGCAGCAGGTTATTCAATCCAGGGTGCCATTTCGTCACACTCTTTGACACCGCCTCCTAGTGCTATCCGCAACTGTGACCATGCTTCACTGCGGAATAAACGAACAATGGTAATCTATATCAGCTGCAGATGTGTATCGTCTACTAAAGCGCAGATAGCCGAAGCCGACATTGAAAACAACGCTGCACGGTACGTTGTCACAAGGGTTCAGTTTCCAATCCATGTGAGCAACTTAACAGTACCCACCTTTCATTTAAATGAATAATTTTCTTATTCGTTGATGCACCCCATGAGACCTCTTCCATAACGTGATAGTCATTACCAATAGTACTTGAAAGGTTTTGCTTTTGCGTAGTTCTCGGATATAATGTAGCCCTAAACCACGGCCATTATAGTGTGAAATTTTTTACACAATAACTTTCGTCAGTAAATTCTCTGTTAGAAGTTAGCCGTTACGTTTCTTTAATTTCATTTATTATACCTAAAAGGTCCGGCTAAGGGCGTTACATGATAGGGTAAACAAGACCCATGAGGATAATTTGTGCGCTGGCTTTTTTGAAATGCGTGATGCATGAGTAGTGCATGTCGCCAGCAGGTGTATCAACCCAGTCTCTAGATGTTTGAAGATAAAATTAAGAACGGGGGGCGGCAGTAGGTGCATGAAAGGGATGAACACCTTTGGAATGGCTTAGTCCACAGAAAGGCGATTTTCAGCAATGAAACCTGGTTTAGGTGTATGGAATGATAAATACGATCAAAAGTCTGTCCATGAACATTGCGCCGCGATGCCAGGGGAACAAAATTAGCTCGAGATTTGACGTGGTTACGCTGGTTAGATAGGAGAAATCTGAGTAAATAAATGTGCTCACAGTTATGGGTCGGTTCATGTGCGTTAGTAACAGTAATTGGGATGGGGATCCCAAACGGCACATGCATATTCTAGCTTCGGACGGACAAGCGTTATATAATTATAAAGTTTACCGGAAGGCAGAGCGAGGCACAAGTTTCTTCGAAGATAGACAAGGACACGGTTAGCGTCATTGCTAATATGCATGGCAAGGAATGACGAGGTAGGATCTGAAGTTATGGTAATGCCAACGTATTTCCATAAATTAACTTTTGTAACTTCACAAATAAAAATGCAGTTTTCAGCGGGTGAGTAAGCCGGTCGACGGTGAATGAATAGGACACATGTTTTCCTAATACGAACGGGCATTAGCCATCTTTCGCATTTAGGCTGAACCGGAGAAGAAACAGATTGTAAAGTGACGGAGTCGTTAGTACTGCGGATAGGACGGTAAATTACAGTGTCGTCGACTAAAAGGTGGATATTAGTATATATGTTATTAGTAAGGTCAATAATGTAGATTAGGAAAAGCAGATGGCCACGAACAGTACATAAGGTACGCCTGAAGATACCGCGGTAAGAATGGAACAATGGTTATTAGCATAAACGAGCTGTTTGCTGTTAGCTAAAACTCTCATATTCAAATAGCCACCACGGTATTAAGGGTAACGTGGGTACGTTTGGGAAATAGCCTTTTATGGGAATCTTTATCAAGAGCTTTCCAAAAATCAAGGAAAACGGCATCTACGTGCATGTTAACGTCGATGCTGGAACTGAGGTCGTTATTGAAGACAGAAAGTTGAGTGTCACATGATCAACCTGTTAGAATCCATGTTATTTACAGTGAAAGAGATTAACCAAATTTAGAAATTTTACTCAGATTATACGATACGCTCCATTATTTTCCATCACTAATGCATACACTAGTGATTGAAATGGGACTACAATTACTCGGAGAAAATTGTAGACATTTTTTTAGAACAGGTATGACCTTTCCAAGCTTCGTCTTCCAGCACTACACCGCATGAAAGTGACTGCTGAAATATGTGTGAAAGAATGACGCTGGTTACCAACTCACTGTTTTTTTTAGAATTCTAGAGTTGATACTATCGGTAACAGAGGATAAAGTAAGCTGCAACTCACCTATTAATTTTATGCTACCCTTTGGATCAAACGTAATGTCCAGCAAAGTGGATAATCAAAAGGACAGCAGTCTGAAAGCGCACAGTTTGAATGCTTGAGGAAGTGCACATCGAACTTTATTAATCTTGTGAACGTATTTGCTGGCAGTGGTGCTAAAAATGCGACATGTGTGCAGATATTCGCGTGTCATTCTTCTGGTACGGAAAAGAAGGCTTATGATTGGGTGTTGAGAATGAACAATAACACCATGCATTAAAATATCTTTCAACTTCCTACTTCTCTTTTAATTGAGATTTGGTGCTTCCGGGTATGGTTTTTCTGAGTCATTACTGGCTCAAATGGGGTGCTATTTTCGTAATATTGTTAGCGTTAAGTTCGGCGCTCGGGAATTGATTAGGGCAGGCGGCAAGGGTGTTCGTTCCGGCGCTTTTGTTTGCGCACTACTTTTTTATCTGTATTGCACGTTCGTCAGCTTTTCCAATTGTTCCTGCTTACAAGGTTGGACTTGACTTCATATTTCTCCAGGAGCCTGTCATCTCTGCATACTGTCCGAATTCTGGTAAAATAAACGAAACAATATCTTGTTGGCTGTGTCGCGGTTAAAGGATTCTTTAGTCTAGGTAGTGCTGACGGTGAAATGCTTTAGGGAGTATTGTTCAGAGTATATTTGTTTATTTATTTATTGTACTCTCTGGACCTAACGGCATTACAAATGGGAGTGGAATTACAGTGTCAGTACTATTACACATAAAACATCAAACGTACAAAATACAATAAATTCATCCCGCATACGCAATGTTAGCTACTGTTTTACGATAAATATGCTTGTCATTCAGAGCAACAATGTTAGGTGCCACGTGAATCCATTCTCTGGAAAAACAAGGCAAGACCTACTTGGCAGTAGTACTTGTATGGTGAGTGCTAATGGCAACCTTGCGTCGACCGATGCGGTAATAAAATACAGGGGTTGCGAATACCTTCGCCGCGCCAAGGCTGTTGGGACAATTCACAAAAGGTTGCCGGTTGGGGCACTTTTCATTGAGACGAGAGAGCATGGAGGGAAAGATTAGTTTACGTTGCCGATACCGCAAAAGTGGGTTTCTATTTCATAAATATGACACGTGGAGACTTGTTCTCAATTACTCAGAGCGATGTAATCAAGTTAAGATGACACGGTTCCCAAAACGAGGAAGCATATTCTTGTTTAGGTCGGAAATATATAATAGGGGGTAATTTTAAAGAAGCTGGAGATTTCGAATAATTAAGGCGTAGGTACGCAAGCGGGCGGTTATCGTTGTGAATTATCGATTCGATGTGTAGCGCCCAAGTTAAATTTGATGTTAAGTGTACACCTGAATTCTTGTACGAGGTTGTAGATAGAAGACGTGTGTTAATTAGTAAATAAACTGACTGCAAGTACATTTACACACACTCGTATAAATTTACAATTACAAATGTGTGTTTTATTATCCATATACGGCTCCACTTAGTCATGGTGTTAATGCCTGATTGAAGAATACACGAATCATTTAAGATATTTAACAAAATGTAACGCAATCACCAGGAAATAAACAAACACTATCAATAATGCGACAGGGAAGGTCAATAATGTATTTTTAATAAGATATCAAATTGCGATTTTGTGAGGAAGCCAGCGTGTACTGCGGTAAAACAAGAATTATACCCGTTAGCGCAAACACAGTATGAGCGATTTGTTCGAGAGCGTACAGTCCATTTTAGCCCGTCATGATCAGAGTTATGTTTGAATAATTTGTGAAGCAATAGTTTATGAAAGATGTTACAAATATTGATAAATACAATAAAATGAATCACCTAGTGATGCGTTGTCCAAAGTATGATTATTTTATCAGTTAAATGTATCTGTTCGGAATCACAAGAGTGTGCTTTGCCCCACACGGGGCACCTTGAGCAATCTTGGTGACGGCACTGGCGACACCGCGGACCCCGAGCCCCCAAACATAAGCTGGATCCAACCGTGGCAATGTGTTTATAGGTGGAGGGTTAGAAACCACGAACGGTGGCCGTCGGAGCCCAGGTCAAGCTACGGCGAATGGGCTTCCCTGTCTGTTCACCAGGCAGGGAGCTCCGGGACCTCTTTGACTACCAGGGTAAGGTCAAAGAAGAAAGTACCCCCGTCTCCCTGCTTTTATACTATGCTATATTGCATTTTCAACCCCCCCCCCCAAACGTGATCGGTCCCTGAAAAGAGGCCACACCGAAGTTTCATTCCCACCTTTTCCAACAACTGTCTTTTCAACAGCTGCGGATAACTATGCTCGTTTCCTTGTGATAGAATCAGCTGACTCAGCAAGACCTGTCGCTTCCCTTTCTGTATTCCTGGTTTCGAAATTCCTGCAAAACACAATAGGTGGAAAGTATCAAGCTAAAAAGCTTAGGACGGGAGAAATCCTTATAGAACTCCATGCCGAAAAACAAGCCCGCACTCTTCTTGAACAAACCCGCATCCATGATCTGGACATCAGGGTCACACCCCACCAGAGCCTCAACAGCTCCCAGGGTGTGATTTCTGAGGCAGATCTTCTTACAGAAACAGATGCCGACCTGCTTGAAGGTTTAAAGAATCAGGGCGTCACAGCTGTGCGCCGCATCATGATGCGAAGGGATGATAACATAATCCCCACGAAACATATTATCCTGACCTTTAACCGGTCCTCACTTCCTGAACATATAAACGCAGGCTTCATTCGATGCTCCATTCGTCCTTACATTCCGAACCCGCGCCGTTGCTTCAAATGCCAGCGGTTCGGGCACAGTACAGCCTTTTGCCGCGGCAAAAGAACGTGTGCGAAATGCGCCGCGCAGGACCACCCCACCGACAACTGTAATTGTGACATCCTCACTGTGCAAACTGCAGGGCCCCACATGCGGTCTACTCCAGCAAATGCGAAAAGTTCCAAATAGAAAAGAAAATAATCAATCTCACGGTAACAGAAAATAACACCTTCCAGAGGGGCGGAAGAGGTTCGCCTCTTTCCCTCTGGGGAGGTACGCCGACGCAGCTCGCCGGGGGGCGGAGCGGCGTCTGGTCTCCACAGGGACCCAGTTCAGCGAGTCTGACCTGGTCCCTTTCTCGCCCCCCCCACCCCTGGGTTGCCTCTGGCAGCCCAACCCGCCCCCACGCCGCTTGCTGAGGCAGCAGCGGTTGTGGTGGCAACCTCTTCCGTCGGGACCGGTGCCGCTCCCGTCCCTGCATCCCCGTCCTCCAGTGCGTTGGAGAGTGCCATGGACACCACGGGCCCCGCACCGGCTTGCACCGCCACCGCACCTCCCGTGTCACTTCTGGTGCCCCCGGCACCTGCGGCGGTGGTGGGTCAAACGAAGGGCCCCCGAAGGGGGTCCAAGTACGGGGGGCCCGGTTCGACGGGCACACCCAGGACATCGGACGATAAGATGGACGTCGTGCCATTCTTGCCTTCGGTGCACCTCAAGAAACGCGTCCCGACGCCAAAGCATCCCGACAAGCCAAAAAAGGCGAGAGTCACAGCTCCGAAAGACGACAGCATAAACAAACACACACACTCCAGTAGATCTCACACTAAATAATGGGAAGAGAAAACATAATTCAATGGAACTGTAGAGGCCTTCTTAAAAATCTTGACGATGTATGCGAAATACTGCATGCTAATCAGCCAAGTGTAATGTGTGTTCAGGAAACACATTTTAAATCCAAGCACACAAATTTCTTGAATAGTTACAAGGTCTTCAGAAAGGACAGGGATGGCTGCACACACTCTTCTGGCGGTGTGGCCATAATTGCCCGGAAAACCTTAGCCTGCCAACCTGTCACTCTGAACACTGTCCTTGAGGCTGTAGCAATTCGAACAATAATATCTAATAGGTTGATAACGCTATGCTCCATATATATTCCTCCTGATTTTGCACTTTCGAGCTCTGACTTCGAGGCGTTGGTTGACCAGCTGCCCGAACCATACATCTTAACAGGCGACCTTAATGCTCAGAATTCTCTATGGTGCTCTTCTCGTACGGATTCCCGGGGTCGCCTGATAGAGAAGTTTCTTACATCCTCTGGAGCATGCCTTTTCAACAATAAACAGCCTACATACCATAACATAGGACACAACACATACTCATATCTTGACTTGGTTGTTGGCTCTGCAGTTCTCTTTCCTCTTCTCGAGTGGGGTGTGGGCACTGACCCATATGGCAGTGACCACTTCCCCACCTCACTAACTTACATAGGTAAAGGCCCATGCAGTCCATCTTCCCATAATAGGTTCAATGAAGCACGAGCTAACTGGAATACATTTACAGAGACATCGAAACTACACCACACATCCATAGGACACCTACTCGTTGAAGAATCTACCCAACTCCTCACGGCGCACATCCTCGACGCCGCCGAAAAGTCCATCCCCAAAGCCTCTGGTGCCCCGCGCAACCAGCGGAGGCCGTGGTGGAATGAGGACTGTAGGTGGGTGCGAGAGGCCCAGAACAAGGCGTGGGGTATCCTTCGTCGGTACCCCACGTCGGGAAACCTCCTCTTGTTCAAATGGGTCAAGGTGTTAGAAAAACGTGTGCGCCGTGAGACAAAACGAGAGAGTTGGCGTACATTCATAACATCAATAAACTCCTACACAGACACACGGAAAGCATGGACACGAATACGCAAACTCAAGGGACAACAAACACACAGCCAGCCTCTGGTAAGCACTGTACTTCCTCGTGTACTTCTTTGGGAAGTATACGAGGAAGTACAAGGAAGGCCCGTGTGCTTCCTTGAGTACCACGGTCTTCTCGAGAGCAGCCAGGCAGGCTTCAGGGTGCGGCGATCGACGAACGATCAAATGGTAGCTCTTGACTCGTACATCAAGGATGCCTTCGCGCATAAGCGGTATTGTTTAACTGTGTTTTTCGACCTTGAGAAGGCATACGACACCGCTTGGCGTTATGGGATCCTTAGTGACCTCAAGTCATTCGGTGTTTCGGGTAACATGTTGAATGCTCTTGTCAGTTACTTGTCAGACAGAACGTTCCGAGTAAGAGTCGGTGGTGCACTCTCAAAGGCTCACGTGCAAGAAAATGGCGTGCCACAAGGTGGCGTGTTGAGCTGCACTCTCTTCATAGTAAAAATGAACTCTCTTGGTAAGGCACTGCCACCTACAATCTCTTATTCCATGTATGTAGATGACGTCCAGATGTCCTATAAATCATGCAATATGTCAGTCTGCGAACGTCAAGTCCAGCTTGGTGTAAAAAAACTTGCCGGCTGGGCAGACAAGAATAAGTTTAAATTGAATCCTACAAAAATCTCCTGCGTTGTGTTCTCCAGGAAGCGCGGGGTCCATCCGGGACCCAGACATTCATCTCAATGGCGTGTCGCTTCCTGTGAAGAAGCAGCACAAGTTCTCAGGTGTTGTGTTTGACCATAAACTCACATGTATTCCCCACATCAAGGAACGTAAAAATAAATGTCTCAAAACAATGAATATACTTAAGGTTCTCTCCCATCAATCGTATGGTTCCGACAAAGAAATCCTATTGCGGCTCTATACTGCTTTGGTTGGGTCTCGTTTAGACTATGGCAGTGTGGTATATGGGTCGGCGACTAAAACAGCGTTGCGTATTCTTGACCCAGTGCTACACTTGGGGCTACGGCTTGCGTCGGGTTCTTTTCACACTAGCCCTGTCGAGAGTCTGTATGTCGAGTGTAGTAAGTGGAGCCTTGAGAACCAACGAACGTACATGGACTTGCTTTATGCTTTTAAAATTTCGTCGCTGAATAATCATCCTTTTTATCCAGTATTTAACGACACATCAACATTTCTGCTCTTTGTAAATCGCCCTTCCGTTCCTTTGCCCTTTTCGCTTAGAGTGAAAGAGCGAGCCTCGGATCTCAGTGCTTCGTTTTGAGATGTGTACAGGTCATCCTTTTCAAACAGTTTACCGCCTTGGCAAGTTCGCCCTGTGTCGTGCGACCTTTCTTTTATTACACTTGATAAAAATCGGGTACCACGAGCTGCAATACTGCAGCACTTTCTGTCTTTGCAGTTTAAATACACATGCGCAGAATTTTATAGTGACGCTTCTGAAACCTCCACTATGGTGTTGTGCGCTGCTCATGGTCCAAATTTTAATACAGCCAGAACCATGAGCGTGCACACAACAATTTGTTCAGCAGAAGCGTATGGAATTTTACTGATTGTACGACACATTCTTGAAAATCAAATTCCCAATTCCATCATTTATACAGATTCTTTGAGATGTTGTTCGCGCACTGTCATCGCACAAGGCCCCCAAAAACCACGTAGTTAATCTTGTATTCAACACTATGATGTCCGTTTATGCACAAAAGCATAAGCTGGTCCCAGGACACGCAGGGATCGCTGGGAACGAGGTTGGCAGACGAGAGGGCCGCTGCTGCTGCACTCAGGAAACACTGCAGATCATTACAACGATACCCTACACAGACCTCAAGCCACACATAAGACAACACCTGCGCAGAACATGGCAAACACACTGTGACGAACAGACAGACAACAAACTACATGTAATAAAGCCACACTTGGGACGGTACACAGCTGACTCACACAACAGACACACGGAAGTCGCCTTGGGTAGGCTGCGGCTAGGGCACACCCATGCGACGCACTCGTATCTGCTGACGGGATCTTTTAGACCCCAGATGCAGCAGGTGCGGAGAGGCGCTATCCGTAGTGCACATACTAATCACATACAAGGCACTTCACACAACACGACACAAGCACTTCAGAGAACTCTACAGACAACATATTCCCCTACATCCATTGCTGTTTCTGGGTGACGATGCCATGTTTTCCGTGAAACGTGTGTTTGAGTATTTGTCAGACGTGAAGTTTTTAAACCTTCATTTCCTATCACGCATAATCAAATCTGGCCCTATACCCAGCCATCACCATTATTTTTAATTGATTTTACTATGTTCGGTTGACCGGTTTTTTTACCTACCTTTTTGTGGTAACCACTTCACTTCATTAAATAACCTTTTCTCTGGCGCTCTTTGCCCTCGTTGGCCTTGCTCCATTAAACACTTACCATCATCAAGAGTGTGCTTTGCGACAGGCGTGGTGAACTAACGTCATAAGTGATCTACTTTCAAGGGCGTTTACGTGGTTTTTGAATATTGTGTGTTCAAGTATCTTCCAGTACGTACTCATGAGGGAAAGGCGACAATAAGTAGCAGAGGAACAATTGCCCCCACATTTATGACTGGTAAACAGATTCTCGATTTTCTACTCAGCTGAAAGAGTAGACGACTTCAGCAACTGTTGAAATCGTAGCTAACACGATGAAACTTAGTCCTACGGTATTTCCAAAACAGTTAGTACTAAGAAGGTGAAAAATGGTTGCGTAATTTGTTATTGAGAGAAGTGATACCGTGGTACCAGAAACGTCAATTACTATGGGTGGTCTGGGGACACAATCAATAAAAACAAAGCAAATACTTTTATTGCAACAACAACACCAATAACATTGCACCAACATTTATTAGAGAAGGAGGTCCCAA
This sequence comes from Haemaphysalis longicornis, assembly GCA_013339765.2. Classification (NCBI taxonomy): domain Eukaryota; kingdom Metazoa; phylum Arthropoda; class Arachnida; order Ixodida; family Ixodidae; genus Haemaphysalis; species Haemaphysalis longicornis. The sequence continues at coordinate 168,414,715 of CM023453.1, read as the reverse complement.
CCCAAAGTTACAAAAATGTCAGGGGGAGTTTCTATTAATACATAAAACAGATGAAAAGTACATTTTTACAGGCAGTGGAAATAATGCGTTATTAAATAAGAATAAATTCAATTCTAAAAGCATGCTTACACAGCATGAGTGAGAATATAGGACACGAAAAGAGAAATTGGCTATACAAATGTACTGCAAAAAGAATTGTGCACCACAAAGGACCATCAAAACACATTGCCAAATATTACATCATTTATATAGAAAAGCAACATAAGCAATATGTACTTATGTAGGCAGCGTTCATGTCATTGATGAATCGCCAAGGGTGGTAACTAGGTGGTGTTTGACATGTTTTATAAATAAGTTAAATGAAGTAAACGTTTTGATATTAGTAGGTAGTTGATTCCAGAACGTAATTCCCATAAAATACACCGTAACTTTTTCATAGTTAGTTTTAACTTTTTGTAATAGCAGATTCTCATTTTTAGAGAATCACGTGGGGTTTAGATTAAGTAGGTTAGATCGTGTTAAGGTACGAAGGGTTACTTCATTGTTAACAACGCGGCAAATATTTGTTGTCAGCTTTTGCTGGAAAAGGTTGTGTAATGGTGCTACATTGAGGGTCCTGCAAATTGCATTTGCTTCTAAAAAAATGACGGGTAAAGGTAATTAGTCGTACTGCTTGTCTCTGTAGGTGCTGTAAATGGGACACGTGGGTTAAGTAAGTATTTCCCAATGATGAAAGAAAATACTGTAGGTGGGTTTGTATGAACAAGTTATATAAGGACAGTATAATGGGGCGTGGAAAGTAGCATCTTGTTTTTATTGTTGCTCGTAACCGAAAACCATTTTTTTCGATGCCAAAATAATATGTTGATGAAATTTGAGATGAGTGTCTACCAGTGCACCCATGAATTGGACGGCAGATGATGCATGAATGACAACGTTTTGCAACGTTATTGATGGTGTAGGATCAATAATGCGCATTGGGCTATGAAAAAGCATACAATGGGTTTCCACAGGGTTAATATAGAGTTGGTTATGTTTTCCCCAGGGTACCAAATTATCTATGTCTGAATTTAACAAGGAGAACACAATATTAGCAAAGGGTGGCGGGCAGCGGATCAGCGGATATTTTTGACATTGGGTAGAAATTTGTTGTTAAGGACGGTCACCCATTTTCCTATGGAAACAGTTTCACCAAATGAGTCTTGCAATGAGATGGAATCATCTTGCGGGAGATTTGTGACGCACCAAACATTTTTAAATTTTTGCATGAAGGGCAGTACCATAGAAACGATGTTAACTTTAGCCAATTTGGGTGCATGACGTAAGCACTAAATGTGGTATTATAAGCGGCCCATGGTGCATTTCATTTCGAAAGCTTAGCCGAAGGATAAAGATATTTTTCTGCTACTAAAGGGGCTTGATAGTGTTATTATATAATGGCGATTGTGCATAGGTGGCAACGGTGTAGGACAAGATGTGCTTTGTGGTGAGGCGGCGAACATCGACAGCGAATAAGGTAGAACTGGAGGGGATGAAGCGAAGCGGGCGACGTCGGACAAGGACCAAATATATTCATGGGACAATTACAGATAAACCTGGATGTAACAATTTTTTATAACGAATGATTGGATTTAACGGAATTTTTAAATTGTCCATTGCCACCTCCATAGCAGCTAATGTGTTTGCGGCCTCTATGTAACGAAACGCTGCGGTGGGTGACCTTTATATATCGAAGTTGGTAAGTTCAGCAGTCATTGTTGCTACCACTTGTACTGAAAACTCGGCTAGAGAAGATAACTTATTTAGCAAATTTTAGCACAACTGTAGGAGCCAGCAGCAACAAAAACGTCTAAAATCGCCAAAAAACAAAATTTTTCGTGGTGGTGATGATGAACGACGTGGCTAGCTCCATGCCGGGGCTCATGTAGTATGAAATCCTGGTTTCACTTTTATATCGATGGCACCACACTAAGCGCTCGTGTGCGTCTATATGCCTCCCTTCCTGCTTGTGTTGCAGCTGCGCTACCGTCCCGCAATGATGTTCAACCAACGACCCCAAATAGCCACTTTGCCACACGAGGTAGCAAGACTGACTACGCTTCACGTTATTCCGCCAGTACCGCAAACTACCGTGCGTTTCTACGTGTGAGTGCGCTTCGGTCGGTTCGAGGCACCAGTTTTCAAGATCTAGGCCGTCCTGTCGATGTGTATTCCGCGTCATCATCGTCATCATCATCAGCAGCAGCAGAACCAGCACCAGCAGCAGCAGCCTATCTGGCCCACTGCAAGGCAAAGGACCCTCCCATAAAAATCAAATTATCCCGGTCCTGTGCTATCTGCGACTAATTTCTCCCCGCAAACTTCTTGATGTCATCTACCCATCTAACCTTCTTCCACTCCCTTCTACGCTTGCCTTCTCCAGGGATCCACTCTGTTACGCCTATTGACCAACGGTTATGTAGCCTTCGCATTAGATTTCCTGCCCACACCCATTTCTTCGTTATTCCTATTATATGTCCGTAACCCGCGCTTGTTCCCTGACCCACTTGGGTTTCTTCTTGTCCCTTAATTCTACACCGATCACCTTCTTTTCTACGGCTCACTGAGTAGCCTTCAATTTAAGTTGAACCCCTTGAGTGAGCCTAAAGTATATGCCCCGTAGGCCAGCACCGGTAAATATGCAGCTGTCATACACTGTCTCATTCAGGGACAATGGTAGGCTGCCATTTATCGTCTCACATTGCAAACCGAATGTGCTCCATCCCATTTTTATTATCCATCTAATTCTCTCTGCCTCATGGTTTGGATCAGGGTTGACTAGCTTGGCCTAAGTAGATATATTCGGTTACCACTTCCACCACCTCGGCACCTATCTCAAGCCGCTCTGCTTTCCTGAGGTTATTGATCATTACTTTAGTTTTCTGCATAATATTTACAGGACCGCGGGTTATTTCCGCCTGTCCTGTGCGGTTAGCTTGCTTTGCAATTCGTCCCCCGAGTTACTTAGCAAGGCTACGTCATCAGCAAATCTGAGATTACTGAGATATTCTCCATTAACCCTTACGCCCACCTCTTACCAATGCAAAGTTCTGAATAGCACTTGTAAACTAGTTCTGAACAACATTAGGAGAGATTGTGTCTCCTTGTGTGACGCCCTTCCTCATCGGTAGTTTACTCCTCGCCTTAGGGAGGATGGTAGCTGTGGATCAATTTTAGATATCCTCCGGTATTCTCACGTAATGATCGTCTATACCCTGATCCGCAATTCCTGAATGACTGCTGAGGTTGCGACCGAGTCAAATACTTTCTCATAATGAATGAAGGCTAGATATAGAGGTTTAGTATACTCCGCGCATTTCGCTATCACCTGATTGATCGTGCGAATATGGTCCATTGTTTAATATTCTTACGAAGTCCACCTTGTTCATTAGGTTGAATAAAATTTAAGGTGGCAGAAATTTTGTTAGCGATTACCTTGGTACGTACCTTTAGACGACCGCAGGCCGCCATTGAATATGAAATTGGCATCGTTTAACACGAGGACGTTATCCAGCAAGACGAGTGTGGAGCTATTATTCGGGGTATTAGAAAGCAATAAACGGGGTGTAATAGGGATTAGCGAGGCTAGGAGGTCTGTAGAGGCATTTACAGCGCTGAAAAATGGACACGTCCTATGCTACCGTGTTCTAGTGGACAGAAGAGCTTTGGGAGTAGGAGTTCTGTAGATAAATGCATAGCTGGAAATATACACGAACACTATAACATTAACAAAAGGGTAGCCGGTCTTGTAAATTAGTCTTAGTAAGACGTACACACTCAAGTTGGTGCGGGGCGACGCGCCTACATCCAGCCACGACGACCAGCAAGTTAAACGCTTCTATGAATCGGCCGTATTTACTGCTATCTGTGGTATCGGTTCGTCGGCGATGAGTTCTATTTCGGGAAAACTAAAAGGTCTGTTATTTCAAGACAAGTTCACAATTTTAAACGGCGTCTCCGCAAGCGAGAAAAAAAAATCACCGTTTGTTAGAGGATATCAGCTCGCACCCGGTTAGCAATTTTGACTGTGGCAAAGAGTGTGGCAAAAGACAAAGTCCGTAATAAGGTGCCATTTCTGCACACGCTTGGTTCCTCAAAGACACCGAAAAGTGTCGACGTGGAAGGCGATAATTAAGTTGCGTTTGTTACTGCGGGAGTAAGTTACCGTGCTTATTCAAATCACTGTGTAGTGTCTATGCTCGTGCGAATATACTAGGCGGAAGTGACGCAGTTCTTAGCTGTAACATAAATCGATAAAGGATGAGTTCACTTTCACTGGTGTCGAGGACTAACTTCGTTCATGCTTCAGCCATACGAGCATTGAACCGAAGCCTGCATGCAACGAAAACCTTCATGTAGCGACAAAGTTCAAACTTTTGTCAACTTTGTTACTTCCAGGTTTTACTCTTGAGGCCAAACTACGGAAATGCATGTGATGATGGTTATGGAGTTTAACTCGATTACGCTACACAGGTGATTAGCGGCGCCTTAGTGCAGTGCTCCGAATAATTTTGACCTCCTGGGGATCGTTAACGTGCGCTGACATCTCGAGCACACCGCCAGGATTGATTTTCGCCTCCATCAGAAAAGAAGGCACTACGGCCACGAATTGGACTCGCGTCAAGAGAGAAATATCAAAGCTAAATACTATCAGTACAGTCTTTATAAAGAAAGTGCTACCTACAAATGTCCGAGTTCACGTACGGAGGTCGATGGCGTCGGTCTGCTGTAGTGGTACAATGGTTGTCGGCGCTGCCCTGGCGTGGCCTTTAGCGCTGTCGGAACTCTTTCCAGTACGCGACGCCTGTTAAATGAGAGGCCTGTGTTGCGCACGGTGCGAGTACTCGCGAGAAGTCTTGGAGAAAGGTGCAGTTTGGCGTTCGGCCATCTGGGCGTTCGCCTCTAGCAGAGTCAAAATTTCTCTGACACCCCTAAACCTCCTGTCTGCGACTTGACAACTTTGTTCCTCTTCCTCGGCTCTTTTAAAGGAAAGATTTCTACGTCTACCAGCCAAGGGTTCTTTTGTGGCGTGCCAGAGAAGAAACTCCCAACTCGGCTTAGGAGGCGGAGGGCGCCTATCTTTCACGGAGCACAGCGTAGATGGTGCGGCGATAGGATACTATTACCCATCGTTTCCCGTGCTCACCCCGGCGGACGCGTCGGCGGGACCCTTCCGTCGACTTCATCGTCGGCTTTAGCAGTGGTTTTGGGCCTATCTTTGCGCAGCTTCGCGTCCATTGTGCGCTTACTTCGCACGGCTTGATTAACTTGATCCACAGCACCTCATGAGTAACCCGGACAGGACGGAATTAAGTGGTTGTACGGAAAAGAATTGGTTTGCACGGCGGCACAAATATGTCGAGATCAATTACAGACATGTAGCAGCTAGAGAAACGCCACCTTTTTCGCACTGTTTGTCACGAATGGGAGTGCGTTTTTTAGGTTGCCGAATACCAATTCGGTTGTGTTTCAACAGGTATTACAAAACAGGGATACAGCAACTGGTTCTGATAAATAGCGAATTATAAAACTTCTGTCAGCTTTCTCGCAATTCTCATACTTACGAAACCATTTAGTAAAATCAACAGTGGGCTAGTGGGTGTGATACAGCGTTAAGTAGTGCTTGTTACAGGATGCAGGCGGTGAAGACACGCTGGCTCGAAACAGTTTTTAATTAAAAATAAAAACAGTTCCGAGTTAGTGCTCTCCTGTGTGTCTCCTCTGCTTTCGTCCTGCTTCAAGCACTACTTAACAATGAAACTATTTATCCCTAATCTGTCTAAATGGGAATCACTAAGGTGACATGCCGGATTGTTTCGGTGTCTGCGCTCATTTCGCGTGGTGGTGTAACCCCGACCTAGCACATCATGATGGCTAGGTTCCGCTGTAGCACCCATCGAGACACGCTCCGCTCCGTTTTCTTTCTTCCGATGCACGGCCGGGCCACGCCGGTGGCGTCCGCCGCTCGAGCCCGGCCGTGGCCGAAGGTGCTGCGTGTGGGACGACGCCTCTGGGAATCCCAGATAACGGCTGGCACTATCTCTGGTTTCACTTTTTCTAATGCCACGTGTGTAAATTCAAGTGACGTGGCACGTGGAATGGGGGGGGGGGGGGGGGGTTGTTCACAGCTTTGCTTTCCAACCACTTTTACAGCGTGGATTGAAGCCATTTTTTTTATTAAAGAGGATACTCATTCTTGGGCTACTTAAACCCAGAAATTTTGGTCTGTCTGTATGTCTGTGTGTCTGTCTGTCTGTGACCGTGATTGAGCCACCCGGCCAAAGTAAAACAAGGCCTGCGCAATAGTCTTATATATACACAGCTAAATCGGCCCGTCTAAGTCCGGGGTAATGTTCACACTTGTCAACATTGTTGCACAAGAACAAGACATTACGCAAATATAAGACAACATATTAATACAGAAGTGATCTTTGCAATGTTCGTTCATAAAAAATCATATATGCTTGATTTTTATGAAATGAAATACTACATCCACTGCAGGAAAGAAATTCACTCCGCCGTCTCCTGCTGTCGCCCGCGCCACAATAGCTTCGGGCGGCATTTAAAAAAAACCAAGCGGCAACAGTTACGAAAGGTTCCACTACATAGGCTCCACGTTCTGCTTGGCACGCACGTGGACTAGGGAAACGCGGTACTATAAGCATTGAAGTAGGGCGCCTCTATTCACGTGCGTCTCCGCCCTACGGCAGCGCTTGCATTGAGGCAACCGGCTGGGAGCAGTGAAACGTGGTAAATTTAAATCGACTTAAGCAAAACTTTAGCGAGTTTACCTTGAGAAGAGCGCGACGAATGAGGAACAGCATGACAGGTGAGCGGGAAAGCGAAGGGAGGCATTTACTTGGCAAATCTCGGCAAAGACTATCGTCTTTTGTAGACATTTGCAACGAAAGGGACAGATGCGCGGCCAATTTTTTGAGTATCCAATACTCTAGTATGAATAGTGGTAAATAAAGTCTTCGTTCGCCTTGATCAAATCCAAAGCCCTCGATTTCGTCAATTCGACCACCATCTCTCAGGACTTCGACGCCATCGCCCTACGAGCCTCCTGCCAAATCAATCGAAGGCTGGGCGATCGGCACCGAACTTCGGGCAACAGACCTCATATCTTTGCTGACGCTGCCGAGAGGAATTGGTAGACAAAAGACCTGGGCACAGGCAACAGCAGCAAGTGGACGCAACCCTCTTCTCATTCGCTCGAGTTGAGCTCCGCGCGCAGTGGCGCGTTCGTGCCAAGCCAGCGCTCGCGATTCGACTGCGCAGAGTCAACGACGCGGCAGCCGACCACCGAAGGTGCGATTGAGTGCGATTTCTTCCGCTTCGTTGTTGCGGTGTAGGCTGAGTAGTAGGTTTCATGGTAGTGACGAGGAGCATGCTGGCGGACTTGGTGGAAGCAGACAGAGATGGTCAGACACCGGAGGCGCTACCTCAAGGAGGTACGGCGGCAGGGGGTTCCCGAAGTGGAATCCCAGGCGATAATTCTTAGACAGATGAAATTAAAGTTTCAAAAACATAAGCTTCCATTGAGGGAGCGAGAAAGAAGACAGACGCGTGATTCAAAGGAGGGTATACGAAAACTGAAGCTCGAATCTGAAGAGCGGTTTGACAGGTTTTCTTTGGAGCTAGACCGCAAAAGCCAAAGTTTCTCAGGTCGATCAGCGGACGATTATCGGGGGTTCACCATACGTCCGTCTTCCTCGGCCTCTGGGGTTTGCGCTGCAAGGGGTCGTGCGGGCGACTGAGTACGGCGGTACGGCGGGGCTTCTTCACGAAGGGTTGGAGCAGGGCGGGGTCGATGAACAGACGCGGAGTAGTTCATGGCTTGTGGTTCGCGAGGTGCTTACGACGGCATAGAAGTTCCCAGTGCGTTTTGGACTTCTTTTTGGATTACGTCGGTCAGGGAGGCGACTTGGGGTGCGGTGTGGCTGGAAAAATTAACTCAGTTCTTCGTGACCGACGGCGTGGATTGTTTCCCATTAGTCTTCCGACGCAAATCCAGGAACGTTGACGGGGTTCGGCGAAAACGCGTTGAGTGGTCGATCGCACCGCCTCGAAAGCATGTCAAGGGTTTTCTCGATCATCAAAGCCACAGTCAAGAATTCAGCGACGGTTGTTGGGGGTTGCGGATGAGTCCAGCGAAGAGCTCTTGTTTAACTTCCCGCATCAGAAAGCCCACCTTCTTCTCCTCTGCCGTTGCGGGGTCAGCTTGTCGGAACAGCATTTTTAGCTCTTCAACGAACACTACAACCCTTTCGTTGGGGTGTTGGATTCGCGCTGCAGCAATAGCTTCAGCACCTTCTTTGCGGACGAAAGTTGTGAACGTTTTCAAAAATTCTGTTTTGGATATTCTCCATGATGTTAGAGAGGCCTCGTCGATTTCGAAACCAAACTCGAGCGGAGGAGCCTTTAAGGTAGAAAAACAATCGCCCCATGCTGTCTGGTTTCTTCGTCAACCCACGGGTTGAAAATTCGAACGCGCTCCAGCTTCTCTAGCCACTCTTCCTGGTCTTCACTAGGGGATTCTCGTAAATGATGGAGGCTCCCGAAGTAGCAGCAGAACTACTGGAAGATTGGCTTGATTGACCATGGTGCTGGTCGCGATGTCTTCCTTAATTTTCTCCGGTAGTAGACCGAACTCGGGTGGGTGGCCTTCCTGTCGGTGCTGGTACGAGTGGAGCTTGCTTGGCGGCTTGCACAGGGTTTAGGGTGCATGAAACCTGAACCTCCACCCGATGTCACGAAGCCAAACACGACGCAGTTGTCTTGAAAGAAAGCACGTTTATTGGAACGAACTTGTGCTCCCCTAACTAAAACAATAGACAGGCGGCGAAGCAGCAGTCAACAAAGTGTCGTGTGCAGGCGAGCATCGGCGAGTCGAATACCACGGCGTCTGCTCTGCAGGCTTTTATCTTTCGGCACGCGTGTTTTTGGAACCGTCGATTGACATCCAGAACATTGCAGATCAAAGAAGATTATTCCAGGCAAGTGACGTTAGGGCGAAACGTTTTCCTTATACTAATGAGAAAACCCGTGCGGCATAAAAAAAAGACTAGAACATGTGCTTCCCTTAGACACAGATAGCACACCTGGGCGCAGCCGGGCAGTAAAAAGAAACCACAAACACACCCAATGCATGGTTCGCGGAAAAATTCTGTGCACCTTATATTTTATTGCAGCATTGTTATTAAAACAAAGATAATGTTTTTTAAGGATTCTTGTTTCTTTCTCGACAATATTTTCGAAACGTCGATAACGCTGCGGTTACTGGTTTCGGAAAAGCTAGATTGTACTACTCGCTTAGTAGCCGGTGGATAGGATTTCTATATAGGAGTTCTTTGTTGACAGGTTACATTATAGGCCTTAGTGCTCCGTCTTCAGGACCACCCGAATGGGATGTCCTACAGTGCAAGCTGTATCGCGGGAGGAAAACTCGCGATGACATCACTTCACTTTTAAATGCATAGCATTCTGATGCGAGTATTCCCACATCCAGAACCATGTAGGACCCTGCATTTCCACAAAAATGCAGATATCGCTGTAGTTCCACTTGTAATCACTATCATACAGTTAATAGAAATAACTGGTAGCACAAATTGTCTTCTCGTTTTGAATAAAAGGGTAAACAGCAACCTTTCATGTGTATTGAAGCGAGCAATATCGCTGCACCAACACAGATGCTCTCACTTTTTTCCGCCTCAGCGGAAGCAACCGCCTCAGAGCAGTCGTTCATGAAATGCGAGCCGTGAATGGTTTCAGTGGGGATACGTGAACAATTTCCGCGCCCCTGGTCAGTGGGAGCGGAACAAGGCACGACGCGATATTTGACCGAGGAAGTTTCCTTCAGGATGGCGTATCGACCAAGAAATCGATGCAGGAATTACTTACAGACTCCTCGCTGGCGAATGGGGGTACGAAGGAACACCTTCACGCCAGGGCGGAACTGTATAGCACGATGCGAGGCGTTTTAGGGAAGTTTCCTGTCGTGCTGGGAGGCTTCAATGTGCAAGTGAGCAAGGTGACGGCAGTGGTCAGAACGAGAAATAAACTGTTCGAATAACAGTCTTGATGCAGGTATGGGAGCACAAAATAAGGTGGGGTTGAGAAGAAAAAAAATGATTGAAGGACAGAAACGAGGAGAAAGGGCTAATAACCAGTGGTCTTCTGAAGAAGGCAGTTGTAGGCGAATATAATAAATGAAAGAATGGCGTTTTATTTTGTCTGGTCGGGCCACATATACATAAAAATAATGTCAGGTAGGTTACGGTGGCTTCGTTAAGTTAGTCGATTTGTTGGCGAATAGTAGGCGGATGTGGTTTGTGCCCTGTATTAGAAACGCGGAGAACTTCCACAATGTTACACAAGAACGTCCACCTGCGATGACTCTAGGGGCGCCATGGCGCAAGCGAATGGGGCGCAAGAAATCGGCAACCTCAGCAGCAGAACTGGAGCAAACGGGAGCTGTCTGGTGCGTACCTTGTGAGGTAGTCAACGGCTTTTACCGACCCAGTGATAACCGGAACCTGCGGAAGGCAAAGGGCCGTAAATGGGTCGATTCCAACAGTTGCGAACCGTGCCGATTGACAAGGCAGTGGCTGTACGAGTCGGGCAGGAGCGGAATTCGATCAGTTCCGCTGCTGGCACTAGATCTACGATGCAATGTAGCGGGTTTACGCAAGTGGCAAGACCAGGCCAGAAACAACCAGGTGCGACACAATCGTACTTTATATGGTAGCCATAATGGCCAGCTGTTGCATCATCGTGCAAGTCTTGAAGTATTTTTGTCCGGAAGGGGCACGGCTGCAACGGGAACGCATCTGTAGAATGAGGGGTTGTGGACGGAACGGTGTAGCACCCCGCCAAAAGGCCAAAATTGTAAGTTGACGGCGGTGGCGGCTGTTCAGGGGATTTCTAGAGCCGCTGAGATGCTCAATTATTCCACAGCAGTAGTAATCTGATTGTTGAGGGGTGGCCATATCTGAGATACTGCGAGGTGTGATGACGCTGAAAGGAGTGATGGTACGTGGTGTGCTACGTAAGTCGACAGAGGAGCTCCAAGTCAATCCAATCAACATCGTGAAAGGGCATCTGAATCAAGGTGGTTCTTTCTGGAGTTGTAAATTACTGCAAAGCCGAATTTTTCTACTCAAATAATTCAGCGTCCGAGGCAGTTGGGCAGATTTTTCTGGGACTGCAACCAGCAGAGAACATGGGGGTCTGTAACCACTGTAAAGTGACTGCCGTAAAGATTCTCATCATTATCAGCTGCATATCTACCCCCACTGCAGGGCAAAGGCTTGTCCCATGGATCTGCAATTATCCTGGTACTGTGCTAACTGCGAACAATTTATCACCGCAAGCTGATTCATTTCATCTGACCATATAACTTCCTGCCGCACCCTGCAAAGCTTGTCTTCTGTAGAGATCCACACTGTTGCCCTTAATGACCAACGGTTATCTTGCCTTCGCATTGCATGTCCTGCCTACATCCATTTCTTCTTCTTAATTTCTACTAATATGTCCTTAAGACGCGTTTGTTCCCTAACCCACTGCGCTCACTTGTCCCTTTATAGGTTTTTCCCTTGATGTCGTGACAGGTGCAACATTAGGGAAAAAGAACAGAGCCATAAAGGTATTGGCGGAAGTTCAGAACCGCCCAAATAGCGAGACACTCTTGATCGGTAGTCCTGTAATTCTTCACAGCGTGACTGAGAGAGTGGCTGACGTAGGAAACAACCATTTCAATTTATTGGTCATGAGCCTTCTGGAGAAGAGCACATAAGCCACGTTTTCTGGCGTCCGTGCGGAAAAGAACCGGTCGGGAGTCGTCAAAGGGGCACAGCACGTGACCGGAAGTAAGGGCCTTTTTGACTCTTTGAAGTCGTGTTCCTATTCTTCCGACCACGCAAAGGGTGTTCCTGAGTGCACAAGCTTGTTGAGGGGTTCAGCCGGGTAGCGGAATTTCGGAGCAAGCGACGGAAGTTCGAGGCCAGACGCAGAAAGCTGCGCAGACTCTTTTGTTGCAATCGGCGTCCAAAGTTGACGACAGCAGCAATCCTCTCAGGATCTGGCCGAATTCCGTCCTTTCCCACTACCTGCCCCAAAGATTTATTGCTTCGACAAGCAAAGTGGCTCTTCTTAGTATTAGGTTGAAGGCACGCTTTGACAAGACAGGTGAGGACTTCTTCCTGTCGTTTCAGGTTGTCAGGGAAATTTGAAGAAAAGATAACAATATCATCACGACAAAAAAGGACCCTTTCCAGTCGAGACCGCGAAGAACTCTATCGATCATCCGTGCGAACGTTTTAGGGGCGTTGCAAAGCCCAAATGGCAGAACTGTCATCTACTACAGCCTTTAGGGGGCAACCCGCCGCAATGACTCTGTGGCTAACAGTTGTGCTGCTGATCCCACATACGCTGGTTCAATTCCCAGCCGCAGCGGGTGCTTTTCTGATAGAGTAAAAAAGCAAGAACGCCCGTGTTTACGAGATTTCGGCGCAGGGGATCCATCTCCAGGAAATCGTTTACGGCCCGATCGCATGAAGGTGTAATAACCCGAGGACGCAGTGGCGGGGCAGTCATTGTTACGTAGGCCTACGGCGACGGTGGCAGAGCTTCCAATGGTGGTTTGGACAAGTCCCTGAGTAGGACGGTGCGTGGACGGTGGCCGGGGAACCGGTCGGGGGTGAGTAGGACTGTGAGCAGACGGTGGCAGGAGAAGGGCGTGCGGGCGAGTATGCCGTCGAGGATGTCAGCGCCTTTCTGATAATAACTGGGAGCTCAGGCGCGTTACCGTGGCAATGGTCACGCAACGAGCAAGGCGAACCATGTTGCTGAAGTTCTTCGTGTATGATCGCGCTGACGAGAGTGCGCAGGTCCGAGTCCCCAAATTGATGAGTGGCCCAAGCCTCCTGGCGCAAACGAATAGAGTGCAGTTGGTCCAGCCGTTGGCATGTATTGCCGGCGTAGCTAACTATTGTATAATTTTGGATATCGAGGGCGTTAAAGGCAAACAGCGCGATACCTTCAATACTTGGCATAGTTTCATCCACACGGCCTCAGAGAGCGACATTCTCCTCAATGTATGAGGCGAACGTGTCATCAGGGCGTTGAATGCGAGAGGCAAGCTTTCGTTTGGCTACGTCGAAGCAAATGAACGGCGTGCCGAAAATTTTTTGTAGCTCCTGAGTAAAGCTGGTCCAGTTTGTGATAGTGTGCTCGTAGACAAGAAACAACGTCTTGGGTACGCCATGTGGATAGAAGGCAACGTTATGGAGCTTGAGTGAGTCACTCTATCGCTTAAAGCTTCTGACGCGATTATAACTATCCAGCCAGTCGTCTACATCCTCACCTTGAAGGGCAGCAAAACCTTGCGGATCGCGTTGGCGGCTGCTCATAGTAAGCGCTGCACGCACCGAAGCTGACAGTCGGGAAGGGGTATCTCCGAACTAATGCTGCATCATAAGAGGCAAGCGCCTTCAGCAACGGAGCTCCAAGTGTGCGACTGGGAAAGACGGATGACGTCCCGAGGTGGAACTGTACTACTTGAGGGTGCGCAGGTCCGAGTCCCTAAATTGATGAGAGCCCCAAGCCTCCTGGCTCAAGCGAATAAACTGCAGTTGGTTCAGCCGTTGGCATCTCTTTCCGGCGTCGCTAACGATTGTAGGATTTTGCATAGCCAGGGCGTTAAGGGCAAACAGCGCAATATATTTCAATATCTGGCATAGTTTCCTCCACACGGCCTCAGAGAGCGACAACGTCCTCAATGTATGAAGTGAATGTTTCAACAGGGTGTTGAATGCGAGAGGCAAGCTTTCGTATGGCTCCGTAAGAGGAGATGAACGGCGTGCCGAAAATTTTTCGTAGCTCCCCAGTAAAGCTGGTATAGTCTGTGATAGTGTCTTTGTGGACAGGAAACAACGTCGTGGGTACCTCGTATGGACAGAAGGCAACGTTATGGAGATTGAGTGAGTCACCATATTGCTAGCTAAAGCTGCTGACGCGATTATAGCTATCCAGCCAGTCGTCCCGTCATCTTGAAGGATAGCAAAGCCTCGAGGATCTCGTTGGAGGCTGCTGATAGTAAGCGCAGCACACATGGAAGCTGACGGTCCGGAAGGGGTATTTCCGAACTAATTCTGCATCATCAAAGGCAAGCGCCTTCAGCAACGGAGCTTCAAGTGTGCGACTGGGAAAGACAGACGACGGCCCCAGGAGCAACTGTACCACTTGAGGGAGACATCAAGGATTGCCGTCACACAAAAGTGTCGTCGCAGAGTCAGCCGGAAGAGTGCATTTCTTCTGAGCGGCAACCCGGAATTCCAGCCCAAGGAATGATTTGGGAGGGTATGAGAATCAGATGAGGTACGACATGATGATGATAATGGTTGTCATAAGCGGACGAAGTTGAAGGTGGGTTTGACACAAAAGTAACAGGAACTTTCTATGTGTCCTTGAAGCAAGAACTATTAGAACGCACACATTGATGATCACCGTATATCTTTTGTGCTGTGAGTCACCAAGGAAAAATGACACCACCATGAGTTGATGCGAAGCATCTCGGTGTTTCCGAAACGTTCACGAGATAGGGTATCCAAATAACGGAAAATGACGGAACTCCGGACGGCGCAGCGTGACTCAACTGAATCAGCAACTGAGGGAGCGGCGCACAGACAGGGTTAATTAAATAGAGCAGATGGAATAGAGGGGAGGAGATGAGAGAGGAGACGCACATGCGCGCTTATCGCGCAGCTGCGGTGATGAGTAGCGCGCGCGCTATCACACAGATGGCGTAGAGAGGGGGAAAGAAGGAGCAGCGCGCGCGCTATCGCACAGCTGGCGTGGAGACAGGGAGAGGAGGAGAAGCGCGCTCGTTATGGCACAGCTGGTGGGGAGAGGGGGAGAGGTGCGGACGATGGACGATTGAGCCGAGAGCAAGAAATGCTTTGCATCTAAAAGAATATTGCTTCGTGTGGTTGCGATTTTGTACGTACATACCGGACGACACATCGCCTCATCACGTATGTCAAACGTCTGCCCTCACGCACAATAAACAAAGCAGCTAGACAAACGCAGAATTCATTACGCCTTCTGGTTGTTTAGCGGCCTTCTGATTGTTTAGATTGTTTAGGGGCTCGCAAAGCGCGTTGATGATGCTCGGCACGGCAGGTGGACGTACTCTCCCGTGCCAACAGATGGCCCACCGCCTCGGCTGCCGTGCAGTACGCCATTTTGGCTCGTACGCAGGAGCACGAACCGGGACGCGCCTCTATATAAGTACCGATCAACTGCCATATCTACGTCAGTCAGGTATACGTATGTACCGCAGCGGGTGGCGTCGTGAATGACCCCGCCCCTGCGGGAGGCGGCCGCCATTATACTGAAGTTACCCAGTACCAGTGCCATAGTCAAAAGAAAGCTTTCCATACCTGATCGTGAGGCGCGGTACTTCTTCGGCTTTACGTGCCTACCGCCGGCTCGCTACCTTTGTATCCTTACCCCAGGCACAGAACTGCTACCGAGATGTTGCGATAACCGTCCAGTGCACCATCTCGTCTAATGCGCCGGGGTACGTATATATATATCCCTGGATGAAATACCAGACATCTATCGGTCGACTTCGAGTGTGTGCTCTTTTGGTTAACGTAAAGCAAAAGAATGTTCTTTACAGCCGGAAACGCCACTTATGTCCTCAGGTATACTTTTTCTCCCTGGGGAGTAAGGAAATACAAATAACTAATGCACTTCAATCTGCGGATGTTTAGTATTCTGCGTTTGTATTTTGGCATGTTTATTTAGAACATTTGCCGTACAGTGGGAATACTTTGAAAATGACCGCAATACATGCTGCTAGTGAAAACAAAACCTGTCCCAATATAGCGTATTGTACCTACATTTGGGTTAACAGCACCCTTACCAATAGTAACAAACGTTTGGTGTTTGGAATGTGCGTTGAAATTGATAGAGAGGGCGCCAATCTATCGCCTTCCGATTTATTATACCCAAAATATACTTAAAAAAGCAACATCATTTTTTGATTCTTGCTTCTTTAAACTGTGATTTTCAGCTTCTCAAATACCTCGCCTTCCTGAATACCATGTATGTGTTGAAAAAATTATTTCGTTCCCACCGCGGTGGCTCGTTGTCTAAGGCGCTGTGCGGATGAAGACGAGAATGCAGGTTCGATTGCCGGCCGCGGGGGCCGCTTTTCGGATGGAGGCGAAAAGCAAAAACGCCCGTGCGTTCGAGGTTTTGGCGCACGTTGACGATCCCCAGCTGGTCATAATTAATCCGGAGCCCCCCACTACGGCGCGCCTTATCGCCTGCGTTGCGTTGGCCCGTATAACCATAAAATCAATCAAAATTATCTGTCCAATAAACGTCATGTACGTATTTAGGAATTGTTTGTCATTCAGGTGTGTTTCTTGAAGACCCATGACATTTAGCTGATTAGCGTTCAATCGCTCATACACATGACCAAGACTTTGAAGGAGGCCTCTACCTAACGACATTTCTTTCTTCCCATTACTTACATTTAACAATGACTGGAGTGTGTGTGTGTGTGTTCATGTGTTATCATTCGTGTCTTTTATTTTGGAGAGGACGCTGAGGGCTTTTCTGTTGCTTTCGACGACACCGCCCGCTCCTTGCCCTGCGCTGTATGCAGGTATGGTCCGACGTCCATCTACTAATCGTCAGATGTCCTGGGTGCCAGGCTGAGCAGGCCCCCTAGATTTAGAACAGTTTTA
The DNA here is from genome assembly GCA_013339765.2 of Haemaphysalis longicornis. Lineage (NCBI taxonomy): Eukaryota > Metazoa > Arthropoda > Arachnida > Ixodida > Ixodidae > Haemaphysalis > Haemaphysalis longicornis. The sequence goes on along the minus strand of CM023453.1, from coordinate 168,397,913 downwards.
GGTGCTCTTTGTTTGATCCACGACCACCGCCTGCGTAGAGAGTGCCACAGTTGGCTCAGGCGGTGCGGCGAGGGTGGGAGCCTCTACGTGTCCCCTCACGCTCAGGTGCATTCGGGGACAGGGAAAGAGACACGGAAGGAGCAGTATCGCTCCTCCCGGTGTCTGTGGCCCCCGAAACCGCAGCGGGCCTCCCCTGTGATGTGGTGACGGGTTCGGCGGCCTCATGCAATCAGTGCGGGGGAGGCAGGAGGGGGGTGGGTTGCGAGCTGCATCAGCGTACCTCTCCAGGGGAAAGAGGTGACCGTCTTTCGCGCATCTGGGAAGGTGATGTTCTCTGTTACATGTATGTTTTTGATTTTGTTCTGATTATGCAATTTTTCACAATTGCGACAGTATACCGGCTGGGGTCCGTGACATTTCGGGAAGGTGAAGTTGGTTGTACTGCAGTTCTCGGTTTGTTGCATCATGCTGGGCGCATTTGGCACATGTTCTTCCGCAACAGGAGTTCGTGCCATGCCCAAAACGCTGGCCCTTAGAACAACGCCGTGGGTTTGGTATATGTACGGTTGGATTGAACAACGAATGAAACCTGCATAAAGCTTGCGGAGTGTGCAGTGGTAAAAAGGATTAGGTGCTTGGTGGCCATTTTGTTATTGTCTCTTCTCATGGCGATGTGCCTTACTGCTGTCTGGCCTTGGTCTATAATGCCCTCGAGCACATCGGCTGCTATCTAGTTCATACACTCTGGCTGTGTTATCACACCCTGAGAGCTGTTAAGGCTCCGGTGGGGTGTGACCCTAATCAACATTGCGGGTCTGGGCGAGACTGATGTTTAACCTTCCGCCGGATTTTGACCAACTACTAGGACCTCACCAGTTATGAGTTTCTTCGCATTGTATTACTTCCCTATTATAGCTTCAAGGAGTTCCGAAATGAAGAATACAAACTGTGAAGCAATAAGGTGTGCTGCATCAACTGATTCTATTACCCAGAACTGGGGTTGATTATCCGTTGTCATGAAAGTGATTGTCGGGAGAAGTGGAAAGGAACCTTCGGTGCGGACCTTTTTCAGGGTTCTATTATGGTTTGAAGGGGTTTTAGTAAACACCATACCCTATAGTTTAAAGCAGGGGACAAGGATTCTTTGTCTGAAGCCTTACACTGATAGCTAGAGGGGTCCTGGAGCTACCTGCCTGCGAAACAAACCGGGAGCTCATCGGCGTAGGGTTGACCAGGGCTCCGACGGCCACCCTTTGTAATTCTGTACCGTTCACCTATATACACCTCGCCACGGCTGGTTACAGCATACGCTTGGGGGCTCAGGGTTTTGCGGTGTCGCCAATACAATGATCATGAATTATCAAGGTTCCCTGTGCGTGGTTTCTAACCACCACAACTGGCAACGCATTGTATTTATGTCTGCATTTATTATCGCAAAGAAATCAGTTCCTGGTTTTTGGCAAGACTAGCGGTCCGAATTATTCAAGGGCAGTGTGCTTGATGCATGTGACACAGGGAAAAAAGTTGCTTATTATATAGAAGACTCCATTAAATACCCACTGTCTACGGCTTAACCGAAAGAAAAGAATACGCTTCCACCAGGCGTTTGCCGAAAACCGGTGTACTCACGTTGCCCATTCGGAACCACAATGCGGGGAACACAGCACTAACACAGGGTGCAAAATACACGCAACAACCGTTAGTGCGACATGCTCACGCCACTGCCACGACCTACGTGACATATCTGAACAAGGCCTACATTGATTACTATTGGCAAACCAATGTATGCTCATAGGAGTACACACGATGATCAAGGTGAGCTCACAGTTGCAGTAAAAAATGTTTGAGAAAACGCAGGAATTTAAAAAGAGGTGAAGGTTGACCCCAGGTGAGCTAGTGTTTCAATTATTAAAATTTTGTCCTGAGGAAAGCCTATTCATCCATGGTCACCGTGAATATATGTTTAATTGCAGAAGCCACCAGTGTAGTTCACTGTCCTCTTTTAATGATAGTTAGGCTTGGAAAAAAATTCGCTAAATGTTTTAATTTATGAAAGAACAACTGGTTTAATTGCCATATTTCCGACGATTTATTTCCACATGCCGGCTAGTGAATCTTCTAATTAGAACAACAATAAAATATGACATCCGCACCCACATGAAATAAAACGAGCCACATGTGTGTGCGTTATGTGTGTAACCTTTTATACATACATCAAACGCGGTAAACAGGTAGTAGGGGTGTCAACTTTCTACGGCAGACATGGTATTTCTCATTCCATGACCCGTAAGAAATACCACACACCTCAATGAACGCCTAAGCTGACATTGGGTGTATGTATTTGTGCTTGGGCCAGCTAATTCTCTGCAGTTATAGTAGTAAAATTATGCTCTGTTCAGTTGTAATAGTAAAACAATATGCGGGTAGGGTGGAATGGTCAAAATACAGATTTGTTTTGCGGGAATGGACGCTACATAAACGCAGAGTGCATCCCTCTTTGGGCACCCACTAACTATCACTTTTATTTAAAGTTAGTAGATTGTTCATGACAAAAATATTACCCTAACCTCTTTCCTAGGCTTCACCATATGCACTGGAGCTGAAATTAAAGCCAAAGACCAATTGGTGGAATTTGTGAAGCGGTGTTGGAGCAAGTAGCAGAGATGAAAGGAGCTCCTTTGCAGTCCGAGGATGAGGGTATTCCTTGTGAAGTCGACCTCGAAGGGCGGGAGAGAGAGGTAAGACTGTCTTCTGTGCGTTTACTGCCACTTTCATAATAAAGTGTTTGGGAATATAACAATCAAATAAAGCATTTTCGGTCAAAAATTTACCAAGTACATCCTTTTCGACCGGGAGGGTTTATGTGTATAATATAGAGAATATAGTCCATGTAGGACCAATTGACAAAATAATGCTTGAAAACATTCTGGTCAGTATTTTAAGCACCTCAAATTCAAAAAACCTGGGCCCGCCAAAGATGTGCTGGCTAGAAAACTTGGGAAACAAATATATTTATGGATTTATTTATAACGTTTTGCCATCATGGGCGGCACAATCCGGACAAATTTTTAGTAAAACAATGTGACGAAAGCATTTTAAGTAAAAGAAGAAAAGAAATAGTGAAAGTGAGTTAAAATAGAGCGATGAGCGATTGAAGGAAAATAACAGAAAAAAAGGCCTATAACTTGTTTTCCAACACAAGTCTTACAAAATTACAACAGAGGGAAACAAAATACCGACTCGATTGGACACATATCTTGAACCTCATAACAAAAATTTCATTCAGTAAGAGAATCTGACCCTATGAAGCCCTAAATATTTTTTTTCAGTTGCCATCGAAAATAACATGCAGAGCACGAATTCAACACCAGCAGGTTGCCATTGCTATGGTAGACTTGAATTCTTTTGCAGTGTTTTATTCAACTTGCTTAGAAATTTTGTTTCCTTTAGGGTACGTTTTATTTAATTGTCTTAAAGAACTTGTAGAGAGGTGCGATATACTAAATATAGCGCATCCACCAGTGCAGAGCTATTTTTCTGCACACCTTTTGTGTTCTCAATTGCAACGGTACTGCCCATGCTCCTTCTGCAAATTCTAGGTGTGTAGAAGGGTGCAGTTCTTTTAAAAAGCGCTTATTATTGCTCTGTGGGCCCTTTTTTACTTAAGAGTATTTTAGCTTCCGGCTATGCAATAAATAATCAGAGGTAGATGACACGGCTAGCGCCAGGGCTTTTTCTTTGTGTGCTCGTTCTTCAGTGCTCACATTCTTTCCTTGTAATGTGTGTTTCGTCAGGGTTTGTGCGCAATGACTTCACAAACACGTTTTACTTCATTCCTAAAACATAGCGCGTATCCTTAAAAGTGTCACCCGCGTTTTATCGAGAGGGCTAGCGGTGCAAAAACAGAAAAAACGGGAGCGCGAAGCTGGGGTGGCCCTGCGTTTGCAACCGCTGCCTGCCGTACAACAATTGGTGAATTGTCCCCACATATCGTATACTGTGTCTGCCAATGCGGCCATTGTGCGTCGGCTGGACCGGTCCTTTTTCAGCTGTCACCATCTGTTATTTATTGTGCAGCCATTGCATGGCGCGAAACATAAAGGAATGAAAATGGCGTTAAAATACGTATGATACTGCTTGAAAAATAAACGATAAATAGACTGCCATTGCTTGTTGCAAAAGCGAGAGAATGGGACCGAGTGGAACAATAGCAGCGTGAAGGAGTGCGTGCACGGTATGCAAGGGGAGTGTGAGAATCTTCCGGCAAGCCTGCAGCACCTCGACATCACCTTCATATTACCGATAAAAGCTATGGACATCCTCGCAAATTTCTGAACATCTTCGAATGGTTCTATTAACTCTTTCCGTATGCTGGTCGCGGGTTATTTCTTCCCTCATTTTTTTTTGCTTCTCGTAGTCTCAATCCTGCATTTATTCCCCCGAAACATTTCCCTTAACCATTACCCTTAGCGTGACTTTGAATTATAAGGGTTATCGATCGCCTCAACCAGTTTAGGCCGTAATTGCGTAGGTGAGTGGAACCAATGCTTACTGGATAGTACAGTTAAACCCAAAATTAGCACAAGCCCGTTACAATTTAGTCACGTTCAAATACGTCCCGGAACAAGAAAGCCACAATTACGACTCTTGCTAATGAGACACTGAAATGGCGTATTCAGCCTACCTTGGATCAAGTACGCAGCCTCCTCGAGCCTGGCAGAGTTGTGAAGGTGAACTTGGATGGCGACGCCATTGTGCAGTTCCGTGATGACTCTGTATGGGTGTCCTCCGATCCAGATATCTTACTCTGATCGAGGGCCGTTTCGGCTTCGAAAAATGTAAGCTTTCGGGCCTGCTCTTTTATTTTCAGCGTGATATTTAAACAAATTTAGAGTGAAGAAGGGGGATTAAAAAGTGATGTCTGCCGCTTGTTGAAAATGTTACACATTGATTTCTAAAATGTGGAACCGCTTCGTATGTTTCCTCATATTTTCGGAAAATGCCAAATAAGGAGGAAGAGGAAGAGTATTAGAAAAATATACAGAAATAAATGCTTTTGAAGGGCTTTGGTGAGGTGCCAGAATAAGATTCGAAATAAATTGTGAATCTTTTGGAATTTTCTATGAAGCGCAGAAGAGCAGAACAAACTACCCGGCGACAATATCCCGTTTATGAAGCCCCAAATGATAAAAGAGCTATCACTCATAGAGCCCATCCCACGCTATGAAGCTGCATCTCAAGCAGCTGGCGTCTGGGGCTTGAAAATCGTGGGCAGGACAAAAGGAAATGACCGACAAACTCTTCTTCATTACAGTAACTGCACATAGCAGACTGCGCCAGACGAGACCTGTGGAGGTATCTATTAAAGTGGGGCACATGGCATCGAAGGCTCCTTACAATCACCTCCAGGTCGCATGAAGGGCATCAATTCGTGTTCCAGGAGAATTTTAGATCACAAAATCGCTCAACGACAATAAGACTGATTCGTGCCTGCCCTTGCAGCTTCAATAATCTGCGGAACCTTGCGGTGGCTAATAAAAACGTTGTCTCAATTGACATCGACAACAAGCCCGGATAGTGCTACCCTTGCCAGTGAATCTGCGGTTTCAATAAAGGTGATTCCCGCATGCCCAGGCACCCAAAGAAGGTCACCTTCAGTTATGTGAGGTGGCAGAAGTGATCGAACACGTCCTGAGAAGAGTTCAGTCTTAGGATAAGAAAGGGGCTAAGCCTACGGATAGGGAATCTGTAATTATGATGTGGAGACGATATCGATATGTCAAGCTTTCGTAGTGCCAAGACCATTGCCAAGAATTCCGCATAGATATAGGGATAAAATCCCCCAGGCGAACCGAAAAGGACCAAATTAGGGAAGGCAAAACTTTACCTATTCCGGATTTTCGTCTCTATGAGCAGCATCTGTATATATGATAGTACTTGCTGAATTGAAGCCAAATTGTCTTGTAGGGTACCATTAGGCAGTCCGGCAGGCAGCATTTTAGCATTTTTGGGGAAGATGTTCCGGAGGTTGACCGTTATCGTATTGCCCCTATTGAGAGATAGATGTACGTTATTGAACGCAACCCCTAATGGAGACAACAAGCTTTGTGCTAGAGTAACTTGCGGACGATAGGACCTGGGCCACTGGACCCCCAGAAACACAGCTGGCTCAGCCACAAAGATAAATTGTGCCCTGTTAACCCCCGCGCCATAGGCTCTCAGGAAAGTATCCGCAGTGAGTATTCGAACTCGGTGTAACAGGAGGGGGAACTCGGGCTTCCAAATAAAGTAACGCATTAGCTGCATATTTAGGCAGCCCTAAACAGCAGCGAAGAGCTTGGCGTTCCAGAAAAGACTGGGCGATGGAGCTTATACGTTGCAGGCACCGAAAATAGAAGACACCCGAACTCTAAAATAGGGCGCACGTACATACGGTATATCATCAGAAGAGAATAACGGCGCATTCCCCTCTTTCTGTGGCTGAGGCGCCTCAACATACCTACAGCACGTGCTCCTTTAGTAGCTATAATAATAATAATATAATAATAATAATAATAATCTTTATTTCATGTTCCAAGTAGTACATGAGGGGGCGAAAGAAAAAGCTGCTCTTGGCAGCTTGACCAGCTCCCGCCCCCTGTTTTCAAGGACAGCATACAGCAACACAGCATACAGCAACACGTTTCACGGGTAACACTCGGTGAAGGGGTTATAAATGCTACAAGATACCCGGCCGGAAACCCCTCCAAGCAATAACACAAGAGAAATAACCTGACAATGCGCATTGAATTACAACAGTAAAATAATTATGCCTATTAGCGCGCATGATCATTTCGAACGATACAATACAGTTGCATACAGTAAAGTAAGCGACAACAGTACACAAACAAGAAAAAATCGAAACAAACTCTGAATTCCACACACTCGAAGGCATTTCGAACGATACAATACAGTTGCATACAATAAAGTAAGCGACAACAGTACACAAACAAGAAAAAATCGAAAAAAACTCTGAATTCCACACACAATATAGAAAATGACAACCATAAATTTACAAGAACAATTCATAGATCTCCTTAGCAGTAAGCTTGTAAAAATCTATACCTTTTTCATGGAAGTTGTTCAAATTCGTCGGAATTACAGTTCGTAACATTTGATCTCCATAATTAGTTCTATTTAAACCCACCTTCCAATACTCTGCACGACGTGTTTCATGGACATGTTTGTTTATGACTAAATTACCCAGACTGAATAGGTGGCTGGAATTCCGCTTTTTTTCATGATCAAGGCTCTGCACAAACGGTAGCTGTAGAGATTTCCTATACCAACTAAACGAAAATTATTCATCAGATTGGCTACTTCATGATCCGATGGAACGTTAGCAATTATCCTAATTATTTTATTTTGCATCCTAGTCAACCTTGCTATATTTGTTTGCGTTGTCATGCCCCACACTAAAAAACAGTACTGTACATGAGAAAGAAATAGGGAATGGTATATAATAAGTCTGATTCGAACTAGAAGCACATCACGATTACGGTAGAGCCAACCCACGACTCGCGATAATTTATGTATAGCGTGATCGCACTGTGTATCCTAAAGTTAAGTGCCAGAAAATATCACGCCTAATGTTTTAAAGCTCTTTACGATTTCAATTGGAGAACCGTTCATGTATAGATTCTGGCTGGCGCTAGCTTGCTTGCCTTTTGCACGGAATATTACGGCTTTCGTTTTTTCTGTATTGATAACCAAGCCATTACAAGAAGCCCATTCCGTTAATTTACCTAAAATTTCATTTCCTTGGTTGATTAACTTGTCGCAGTTGTCATTTGAAATGAGCAAGGTCGTATCGTCTGCATAGATGATGAATTTTACACGGTGGTCAATCTGTACAATATCGTTTATATAAATATTGAAAAGAAAAGGTCCTAAAATACTCCCTTGTGGGACACCATAGACAGTCGACTTAATGGAGGAAACATACTTATTTATGGCTACATACTGACGACGATTAGACAAATAGCTTTGGATAAGCTGTAGGCCAGTCCCTCGGATTCCATAATATTGCAATTTCTGTAACAGTAGTTCAAGGTTCAGAGAATCAAAAGCCTTTGTAAAGTCTACAAATATTCCGAGTACAATTTTTTGTTTTCAATTTCTTGAAGTAGAAATTCTTTTTGCGTAAGCAATGCAAGTTCTGTTGAACGCGTCTTTCGGAAACCGTATTGGGAATCAGTCATCAGGTTGTATTTGTCTGTAAATATTGAGAGGCGTGAATGCAGAAGTTTTTCGAAGGCTTTTGAGATAACAGGTAATATCGAAATTGGTCTATAATTTCCCGAATTATTCTTATCACCTTTCTTATATATAACCGTAACCTTGGCTGTTTTCAGTGCTGCGGGAAAGATACCAGTAGAGAGACAAATATTAAATACATGTGACAGCGGGCGTGCAATGATATCTGCGACAAATTTTACTGGACGTATTTGAATATCAAAAGAATCCGTACAGCTACTGTTTTTTAAATGCATAATAGTTGAGTAGACCTCAGCTTCTGTTACAGCGTGCAAAAAAATCGTGTCAGAGCACGGATTTGTTAAATATCTTGAAATATCCCCAGTACCGGTTGAAAAAGACAAGCTAACGAAGTAATCATTAAATGCCTCTGCAAGCTCCGTCTCGGCAATCGTTTTTCCGTCAATGACCACTTCAGTGATTGTGTTTGGCGAGCTGGCTGTAAAAAAACACCCAGTTAATTTTTTTCCATGTAGCGGCTGTGTCGTGACTACTTGCATTAAATTGTTGGTTGAAGTACTTATTCCTGGCCTGTTTAATTTCTTTATTAAGGCGATTGCGAAAAGTTTTAAATCGTTTTAGAACCTCGGGATCACGCTCTTTCAGAAATGTATTATACATCGAACACTTTGCTTTTATTTTGCTCAGAAGCTCGCGATTAATCCAAGGCTTGCGGCTTTTTTTGGCTGGCGTAAAAGTTTTGAACGGGAAATTTTTATCGTACGAGTTCTTAAATATCTGAAGGAAATTATCAAGAGCAATGTCTGCGTCATCACTGGATAGAATATCTTCCCATGACGTTGTTAATAGTTCATCACGGAATGTGGTCAGGTTCACGGGGGAAATATTACGAATTGTGTAAGACGGTTTTGACACTTTACCTTTCCGCTGAATGGCCATAAAAATTGGGAGATGGTCGCTTAAATCAGATGCTAATACACCAGATTTTACGTTTGCGATTATTGAGCTAATAAGAAAAATATCTATAAGGGTGGAACTGGTTTCAGTAACCCTCGTTGGCATTTTTATGGGATTAGTAAGACCAAAACTTTGCGACATATGCACAAGTTCTTTCGCTGCATGATATTCTGATAATATATCAATATTAAAATCTCCACCACAAAGAACGTTGAGCTTGTTGTTAAGGCAATAGTGAAAAACTGTTTCCAAATACGAGAAAAATGCGCTGTAGTTTCCAGTGGGTGGTCGATATACAACCGAAACAACATAGTTATTCAATGAAAGGGACAAAATTTCGAAATCGTTATTTGTAGCACTGAAATCATGCAACAACTGGCAGCGATAATCATTTTTTACCAATATGGCGATACCGCCGCCACGGCGAGACGGGCGGTTCATATAGAAGTTATTGTATCCAGGCATCGAGAATGCTGGATCTTTGCTGGATAGCCAAGTCTCCGACAGCATAATTATGTCAAAATCAAATCCTATCTGACTAAACAATAAGTCCAAAGATAGCTGTTTGTTCCTTATTGACTGTACATTTAAGTGAAAAACCTTTACTCCGGCGAGATACTTCTTTCCTAAGTGGTGCCTAAGCTTATCAGGGGCAATGTACATGCAACTGGAAGATGCGAAGAACGCTGGTCTACGGCCTAAGCGATAGCCGACAGGTCATTTCGTGATCTGACGACTACCGCACGCTCTCCCTCGCATCGACGCACGAGAACCTTGCCATAGCTATGCCAGGCAAAGCGAAAGCCTTTTTCCACTGCCCACTTCTTCGTTTCCCATAGAAGGGTTCGCGTCTGTTTCGTCAGATTTTCTTGAATGAACACGTCCGACTTAGCTTCCACTAGTTTTTTCTTGTTCTGAAGCCAGTTGTCTCTCACGGTTTGTCGAGTGAAGCGAACGATAATCCCAGGCGTCTTATCTGGCTTCGATGGCAACCGATGCACGGCTGTGACGTCACTTTCAGTGAGTTCAGGAACCTTGAGCGATGCAGCAACCGCATTGACTTTCTCAAGAAGGTTTTCATGCTCTGTTTTTTGTATGCCATGCAGCTCAAGATTCAGTTTACGGTTGTGCCACTCGAGTTCATTCATGTCTTTCTTCAGGTTGTTTATCTCTACGTTGCCTTGGCCTGTTTCCATTCGCTCCACTCGGCGCCTAATGTCAGCCATTTGCTTCTGCTGGTTCGTCATATCTGTTATCACCGTGTCGTATTTGTTGGACAGCAACTGCATGCTGCTTTCGATGGCAGTGACTGTTTCAGAAAGGCTTTTCACTTTCTCAGTCAAAGCCGCGATCGCTGTGACACTGTCGTAGCTTACAGTGTTTTTTGTTTCACTCCTCGGCACAACGGACACCGCCATTGCTTTCGGCATGAGTCACTTCGCGACCTAAAGACTTTATCTGACACGGCTGAGCAATCCCCCAGATGGTACGCGCAAAAACATTCATTGCATACCAGATAAGAGTCATCAGGCCCGATTGGCACATCACACTCATTGCATGCACAGTCGCTCATTGCTGGGCAGCAGCGCGGTAAAAATATTGTACAAAATTGTGCCGTTCAGGGGACTACACACCTGTAAAATACAGGATGATCCGTGAGTTGACCGGTCCGTGCCGCCGCTGCTGCCCAAGTGCCGGCCGCTCTGAATCCGTTGCTTCTTATAGAGCAAGGACGGCCTCGCCGCGCAGGGAAGGGTTTCACTGCGCAGGTCCAGGGAAATCACCCAGTCAGGCTGGTGTTCCGTCAGCAGCAGGCTAGACCAGCAGCAGGGGAAGGGTAGTCGAGGCCTTGTCTGTTGCACTGTAAACATACAGGATGATCCGTGAGTTGACCGGTCCGTGCCGCCGCTGCTGCCCAAGTGCCGGCCGCTCTTAATCCGTTGCTTCTTATAGAGCAAGGACGGCTCGCCGCGCAGGGAAGGGTTTCACTGCGCAGGTCCAGGGAAATCACCCAGTCAGGCTGGTGTTCCGTCAGCAGCAGGCTAGACGAGCAGCAGGGGAAGGGTAGTCGAAGCCTTGTCTGTTGCACTGTAAAAATACAGGATGATCCGTGAGTTGACCGGTCCGTGCCGCCGCTGCTGCCCAAGTGCCGGCCGCTCTGAATCCGTCGCTTCTTATAGAGCAAGGACGGCCTCGCCGCGCAGGGAAGGGTTTCACTGCGCAGGTCCAGGGAAATCACCCAGTCAAGCTGGTGTTCCGTCAGCAGCAGGCTAGACGAGCAGCAGGGGAAGGGTAGTCGAAGCCTTGTCTGTTGCACTGTAAAAATACAGGATGATCCGTGAGTTGACCGGTCCGTGCCGCCGCTGCTGCCTATATACGCTCTATATGTGAACTCCAGTCAAGTTGGCTGGTGTATACTACCCCAAGGTATTTTAAACAATCAACCTGGGGTATGATGTGCTGGTGGTAATAAAGAGTGATATTAAATAAAAAGCGGACTGAAAAGCTAAAACAGAGCATTTGCTGTCATATATTGTGAGAGAGATACTGTCTGACCAGGAATCTAAAGTATTCAGATACGACTGGAGTAAGACATACAGTTCGTGTATGTCAGAAGCTGACGCGAAATGATATATGATATGATATGTTTTATTTCTCTCAAACAAAGTACACAAACATATTACACAAAGTACACAATGAGAGAGGATGGAAGGGAAGAAGCTGCCATATGCAGCTTGAAGACACCTTACACCCCACTTAGCAGTTATATGGATAGAACACAAACGCAACGCGACAATTTAAAAAATATAGACAACTACAGAAATTCAAATCGGTAAAACATTGTTATAAACTTCTAAATATATACAAGTACACAATTCCACAAAAGTACCATTACACAATTCTAATGTCAAAGGCAAGAAAAATACAGGGAAAATAAACATCGTGACATTTCATTGTAAAATTGCTACTTAGATGAGCCTATTCGGTCGAAGGCTCAGGAAGATGCATCAATTCTATGAACGGGTTTTCGAAACATTCGAATATTAAAGTTATTACCATCAAGAATATTTAAGTATTTGGGTAGATTCCAAGTTCAAGACTGTGTGCGGTATTTGGTGCGGCTTAGTGGTAGGATCCATGGATTAGAGTGACGTATATTATAAGTAGGTTCATGACGCACTAGCTTAAAGATTGTTATCATGAAGGCATTGTTTCTTGTTACAGCAGTTTTGTAAATGCAAAGTAGCCTATATGTACACAGGGTAGTTACTCTAAGAATATTAACGGCCTGAAGTTTTCTTCTGTGTGAGCATTCCACGGTATATTACCTGTCATCCTTGTTGCTCTTTTTTGCGCAAGATGAAGCCGTTGTTTAGTAGACTTTGTCGTCCTTCCCCAAGCCGTGTGGCAATAAGTGATCACAGGTACAATATATGCTTTGTAAATGAGCAGTTTATCTTGTTGTGGAAGTGTTAACCTAAGTGTACATAGCAAGCCATTTAATTTGTTCATTTTAGCTCTAACGCTGTCAACCTGTATATCCCAATTTAGCGTCTCAGAGAATACGACACTGAGAGATTTCATACTGGACACGATGTCAATCTTGTCATTTCCCAAAAGCAATTTGACGTTGCCACTTACTACTCTATTGTTTGTTGTGTATATCACAGCTATCGTTTTATACGTATTAACCTTAAGACAATTGCTATTGCAGCAGCAACGCAAATATTTCAAAAATTGGTTGCCACAGAGGCATAACTCAGCTAGTGTGTTTCCTGTGGCAAGCACTGTAATATCATCAGCATAAGCTCCGAGATGAACTAAAAAAGGGATATCAAAAATATCGTTTAAATATACCAGTAACAACGAAGGCCCCAAAATGCTGCCCTCTGGTACACCAGACGTGATGGACTCATCGTCTTACAAGGTTTTATTAAAACACACCATTTGTCTTCAGTACATTAGGTATGACTGTTTTCAAGCAAGGCCACTTCCCAGAATGCCACAGTGACTGAGCTTTTGAAATAAAACAGAGTGATCAATCAGGTCAAATGCCTTGGCTAAATCTACGTATATGACGACAGCAAGAAGAGTTTCTACAAATGCATCAATTAAAATTTTTTTTTGTTTCGTTAATGCCATTTAGTGGATTTCTGTTTTCTAAATCCGAACTGGCAATCGGAAAGCACAGAGTGCTTACTTAAAAAGATAGATAACCTGAAATAAATAATTTTCGCTAGTGCTTCAGATAATACTAGAAGAATAGATACCGGTCTGTAGTTAAAAAATTCAGAAACAGAACCACTTTTGTGTATGGCAACAACCTTTGCAATTTGCATTTGTTTTGGGAATACGCCAGTACTGAGACAATTGGTTATAGATTATGTACCAGTGTCGGGTACAATAGGTCTATTAGAAATTTAAACGGTGGATTGGAAAATTCGTCCTTATCGCATGGATTTACTTGATCGGGAAGTTTGAAAGCATTGATACCTACTTCAGATTTCGGTTGTTGGGGAAATAAATAGCGTTTCCTGTACGCTTGGTGTCCCAGCAGGCATAAATTACAGGAATCTTAGTGGAGCACAAGACGCTTTTGTTATATTGACGCAAAACCGATTAAACTGGTTGGAAAGTTCCTTCCCGCACAGAACTTCCCCTTCTTTTTCAATCGAAGCAATTTACCTGTGCGACCCGATGTTGAACAAGTGTTCAAGTTGGTCCCATTGGTCTCGCGCACTGTTACTTGAAGAGCGATCGAAAAGAGTGCTGACGTACTCCAGTTTTTCTCTCTTCAGTTCTCGGTTTAGCTGATTTCGGTATTTTTATATATATCTAGTTTTCCAGGATCGCGTGATATTATGAACTGTGCGTATAACTTGTTTTTAAATTTATTTTCCGGATTGATTCTGCCGTTATCTAGGGTTTGATATTTATTGGATTTTCTGGCATGCCTGAGAGGAAAAGAAGCGTCATAAATGGCCCAAATTTAAGACAGAAAAGCGTCGTAGGCTCTGTCAGCGTCATTTAGTGATAATACGTAGCTCCAGTCATTTGCGGAAATCCCGTTCCGAAACTTGCCTAATGTGTTAATATCAATACGACGCTTCTTCAAATTATTCGGCATACAAGCGGTACCCTGGTCCAGTCATTGTAACGAAAGCAAAGATGGGAAGGTGATCGCTGATGTCACCGGCCATGGTACCGGCATTTATGTTGGGTTTACCGGCATTAGTGATGATAACGTCAATACGCGTTGCCGTGGAACATGTAATGTGCGTCGGGGGATTTCGATAACGTTGCAAAAACCATAGGCATCAATTAATAGCTCAAGTTCCTTTGCTGGTGTCGATACACATTTTATGTCTAGCATCCACTCGTCCGCCAGATAAACGGATCTTCCATTTGAAGACGCGTATTCGAAAAGGGCTTCTAGTGTATCAAAAAAGGCGTCCTAGTTTGGCATTTGGGGGACGATATAGAACACTAAAGTGCTCTATTCGACTTTTTACAGTTAAGGTTCGAGATCATCCTTTACAAACGTAAATCGCAAGTTTCGCTCAGGGCGAAATGAATTATGAACAAGCCTCAACACGCCACCCCACCCACTTGCGATCAGGTCGTTTAGGAAAAGTGGTTATAACCATCTGGAGCAAAGTATTCGGATTCGTCATCATACCACGTTTTCTTGAACATTATCACATTGAAGGAGAAACCCAGCGAGTCAAAACGCAACTGCAAATCATCAAAGCTTGTTGTTTATTGAGCGACAGTTAAGATGAAAATTCCTAGTGTATTTTCATTTACAAGCTTCTTGAGTGCCGAAGGAGCTAACAACTCATCTGAGCGATGCTAGCAGGACAACCAGCGGCTCAAACATTATTCTACACACCAGAATTCGCCAGACCCTGAGGGGTTAGAAGCCCCCGTCAGTAGCCGCGCCCGGCCACTGCCCCTCTTCTGGGGATCGCTCAAAGAGCTGGCTACCACTCCCTGCACCAAACACCGTCTCAATGTCCTTCTCGCTCGAAATTTGGACCTTAGTTGCCCCATCAGATTGCCTGGCAAAAAGGTTGCCGGTACTGGTTCATACAGACTTCCAATTGCACTCGTTACTTTTTTCTTGACACACATTGCAAGAAGCCTCTTCAGTGTGGGGCAGATGTGCACGTTCACATAAACAGCCGCGGGGCTGTTTAGATCAAAGATCGCTGTTGGTTGAGGCGTGTGTTTTTTGCTTTCGTTAGACGTTACAGCGTTTCGGCCGTGAGCGGAACTGGACAACGATGTTAGTCTTTTCGGGCGGTCCGAGTTGGAATGCGATGGCAGACCTCATAAAGCTCTCGTTAATTGGCTCGCTGATTGCGGAACAGATCTTTTGCAACTATGCTTGCAACAGATTCGTGGTCTTTTCTCATGGCACCTTAAATTTCAAAGGTTGCTTCGCCTCGAGTACTGTCGGACTGAACTAACCTATTGTCGATGCCCTGTACCTTTGTGTCCGTGAACAAACACTTTTGCGCGAAGCGCCTCGTTATTTTCTCAAGTTGCTTGTTTTTTTGCAGCAGCTTCGTCTAGTGCCTTTTTTAGGTCAGGTATTTTGTCATGGGCATTACGAGAGTTTTAATTATTTCTTCCTGTTCAGTATTGATGTCACGGATTTCGATCCGCATCTCCCCTCTCAATGGTTTGTCGGAATGACTTTAATTCCTGCTTCGTTTTTTTGCTCGTTCTTCCTTCAGTTTAGCTAGTTTACATTTCATTTCCTTTTCAGTTTTTCCCGCGTCTTGGGTCATCGTAAAAGTGGTGAACAGAAGCTCTCAAGCACGGTGAAACAAAGCACTTCACTATAGCAATGCTATACACTTGTACACTTGGCAGCAGCTACGAAATATTCACAAAGCAAACGTAGTTTGTACAGTATAGATTCTTACTAACCTGTATTAAAACCACGAAGTTTCAGAGCGGTGGCGTATGGGTTCGCCACTACTGCCAAGTGAAGCCAGCAGTAGTGGGGGGCCTCTTTCTTAACTTTGCGGTAAAGGTTGCCTTTGTTGCGCAAGAGCTTCAACAAAGACGGTGTAATCCACGGGTTTTGCGGGCAATGAATATTGTTTTGTAACAAAGCACAGTTGATATGCAGCGTTCGATGCAAGTGGTAATATTTGAACTCTATTCAGCTTAGCAACTTTGTGCGTCTTTAAGACATGTTACACGCGTCCAGTCAGCGTTTTGGATTTCTTTGAGAAATAGTTTTTTGTCTAATATAGATTTCGAAAATTCCTTAGTTCTTCTGTAATTAGGACAATAAAAACGCAGTGAAACTGCATAGTGATCAGTGATGACCGTACGTATAATAAAAGCTTCAGTAGTACAAAATAAGTTCGTTAAAGCGTGGTCAATGACAGTTCCTGGATAATTGGGAGGACAGCGGGTTAGTATATTGACGGGTTAGTATATATAGGGTTAAAGAGTCCAACCCTCCGATTGGACTCTTTAACCCTATCTTGGCTTCGTAACTTTCTTTTATTTCGACAGCAGTTTACTGTAATTAACAATTCCCCCTCCTCTCTTTCCCCCGTAACTTCGCGCGTACCACAAGGGTGCGTTCTCGGCCCTCTACTGTTCTTAATCTATATAAATGATCTGCCAAGTAACGTATTCATCCTGCATGCGAATTTTCGCAGACGATTGCATAATTTATCGTCCTATATCCTCCCCCGATGACCACTTAGCACTGCAAAACGACCTTCATCAAATTATGACTGGTGTAAAAAATGGATAATGTCACTGAATAAGAAAAAATGCCAAATAATCTCCTTTACGCGCAAGCAAAACATTTCTAACTGTCGCTATACTATCAATAACCACCCACTGTCACAGGCATCTTCCTATAAGTACCTTGGAATCTATCTCACTCCCAATCTCTCCTGGTCTCACCACATTGCCACCATAAGCGCAAAAAGCTTCCAAATCTTTAGGATATCTTCGCCGTAATTACATAGCTGTCCCCCTCACGTCCGTCAACTAGCGTATCAAACCTTCGTCCACCCACAGCTAGAATTTGCCGCTTCTATATGGCCCCCTCCCCACAACTACTTAATTAATATGCTAGAAGCGATTCAGAATAGGGCGGCCCGTTTCATTTCACGCAATCATGACTACCACAGCAGCGTAACTCAAATTAAGCACAACCGTTCACTTCAACCGCTCAGCACTCGCCGCGACATTTGCCTTCTCTGCCTCTTTCACAAATACGTATACAGCAATAGACAAACCCCACTTCACCTTGATGTTCCTTCCGTTACTTCACGTAGGTTGCATAACATCACCTCAGTTTCACGCGGTTATATGGCTCAACTGATGCGTTCAACTCATCTGCTCTCCCTCCCGCCATACGTTTGTGGAATGATCTTCCAGACAGCATCGCATCAGTATCAGACAACAATACTTTCCGTCAATTACTGCTCACTCACTTTTTACAATAAGGTCTTGCCACTGTTTTCGCATTTTTTTTTTCTGCCGTGTCCTGTATCCCTTTTTTTTTCTCCTCCAATTTTTTTTTCTCTGCTGGAAGACCAAAACAATCTGTCTTAGCTTGGGCTTTCTATTTTCTTTCTTTCTTTTTTTTGCCAGTGTCGCACTTTGTGCCTGAGTACGAACATTTCATGCCGACAATGTCTCTTTACGTGCGCAAGTATTGTTCTGCGTTTTTTCCTGTTATCTTTCCATTGTGCATATTCGAGACTGCAGAAACTGATTGGTGCTATTCGTCTGCGCATATTTGGGTATCTTTGGTTGTTCTCCTGTTTACCTACTAGCGTATTAGCATTCAGTATACTTGCAATGTTTGTGCGCAGTTTACGTGTGTGCGATATGATATTGACTTTTTCCTTTTCTTGTTGTCGTTTTCGAACTTGCACGTGTATTGCGAACCTTGTCATAAGTTTGTTTTGATGTTTTTTTAACTCGTGATTTTGTGATGATTGATCTGTAACTTTTTTTTTGTTACCCCCCCTTACTCAATGCCCTGAACAGGGGCCTGTAAGGTATTTTAAATAAATAAATAAATAATAGCTAAAAGCCATAATCTTGAAAGCAGTTGGAGTACTCGTTGTGGACAGGAGTTGTTATCTAAGGTATTAATGTGAATGTCAGCTAGTATCACTACATGTTTGGTTTCGTGCTAGAGCGTATGAAACAGTTTGTCTAATGCTGTGCAAAAGTCTGGGAGGGAGTAGCTAGGTGACCTATATGTGCTGCCAAATAATATGCCTTTACTATCAACACCGAAACGTAAATTCTCTTTTGATACCCGCACCGATTCACTGTCTTGTACTTCGAGTTGAAGGTCGTGTCTACGCCTATACCTAATGCTTGATAACACAAAAATAGCAGAACCACCATAAGTTGATGTTTGACGTTGGCAAAATTCAGGAGTATATGATTGAAAAGCTTAACTTTTTTGATCGGAGTCGTTGAGCCACGTTTTGATACGCAGACAACCGAAAAAGGTTAGGGAATAATGATATGATTGCTTGAAATTTGTCGTGGTGCTTCCTGAGGCTGCGGACATTAAAGTGGATTACAGAGTCGGAGTTTTAAGTTGATAAGGACGGAAGTTGTTTTTTATCGGTGTATGCCATTATTGTTGTTGTGAAGTTACAAACGATCACCGGTCGTCGTTCTACGAAGGCACCTGTTCATTTGGCTTCACACTCACGGCGGGCATCGAGCGGCGTAAAGTGTTGAGATCAGCTTCCTCCCTAATTCTACTCACTCGGCTTTCTGTTGTCTGATGAGCCCTTAATGACACAATCATGTGTCTAGAGAAACGTTTCATGCATTTTCTTTCTTCAAAACAAGAACTTTGGTAAAACAGCTGCTTGTTTCCCTCAGTGGAGGTGATCGTTAACTAATACGGCCTGGGTGTCAGTTTCTTGAAATCCGGTGTCGGTTTGCAGGTAGGCCTTTCGCGCTGAAGCGATGACATCCGTTTTCTTTGCGGGAGAAGTGAAGCGGGCTATGATGTGTTTTGAGGCGGATTGTTAACGGCACTTGATCGACAGCATCTAGGTCGTCCTTTGTCAAAGGACAATCAATTTTTTCCCGATTTCATTCATTAGGCTGATGCAATCTTCGCCTTTGGTGCACCGCACAGAACTCTGATTTTCATTGTGTTTTTTTCTTGAATATTGCTCAAGTTCCGCAACCCTTTCTTCTAGAGTTTCGTTGCGTGCAGCGAAGGCCTTGTTTTCCGCTTTGAACCTCACTTGCTCATCCTTCAAGCTTTCAACCTTTTCTTTGAAGAAGAACGATGGGCTAGTCTTGAACTCTGGAATTTCCTTCGTGACGCCTTCTACAGCGAGATCAGGGTTTGTTTCTAGCCTAGTTTTGATGCTTTTCAAGGCAAGATCGCCAATCTTATCTAATTTCCCGCCTAATGCGCGCTCAACGGAGCTACAAGCCGCTTGGCAAGCTCGACGTTCGTAGGCATGGTACAAGACAACACGAGCAACAACAGCAGTGCAGCAGAAGTCGTGACAAAAAGGCTTAAAAGTAGAGATTATCATAAAATGAAGGCCTACTTGTCGTCCTAGCCTAGCACGTGCTCCAATGCCGCGACTGCTGCTGCAAAGTGTCGATGTGTGCTTTCCGTCGGCTCTTTATATTCCGACCAATGGTCCGAACGGGCGCACCAAAAGACGCTCCTCTCACCTACGGCCTACATTTTGGAAAAGTTTGTGGTTTGCTTTGCCTCATCGTAGAGGGTGATGGGAGATTTAAGCCAGTGTTTTAAAAATAATGAAAATGTGAATGAATACAACTCAGCGAGACAAGACATTTAAAGATAGCACAGAAGAATTGGACCGATAGCTTTTTTCGCGCGTGCATTGCCGGATGCATTGCTGCCACATGCGAGTGCCGGGACATTTAAAGAAGTCACTGAGTACATGCTGCTGATGGAAGCTCTCGAGAGCCACTGACCTAGGGGCAGCGTAATGCTGCTTATCTCAGAAGCCCCAGTAGTTCTTTTACGCAGAAGCGACGCACCACTGCTCTTGGGCAATCATTCCGCAATAAACAAAATATTGCTCATGTTGTGCACCACAACATTCAATGTAAAGTGAGCGAAGTTGTCGAGTGAAATATCACTAGGGAAAGTTCACGTGAAGACTACCGTTCATCGTGAGCCCGGTAAACACGCGCGGCAGCGGGTCACATCAAGGAAGGCTGTCACACAAAGGGAGCGAACAGGGCCAACATAAAAGTAGGCTTTCACCAACAGCCTGCCAAAGGTGTCAGCTTTTAGTCCCTCATAAAAACTAGTTTGGTCGATCTACTCGACAACCGTGGCTTTCGCCAGTAACAAAGTCACATGTAACCCAAACTTCTACTCGCCGCCGCACACAATGGTCACTAACAGGAGCGGCCCTAATGCAAAGCCATCAGCCATCATGCAACCATCATGCAGCTATCGTTCAGATTACCCAGTTTAGAAAAGGTGAATTCATTTTTTTTGTGGTATGTTTGCTCAGATATTTTTTCTGGTGTGGTTTCCCATACACAGATCTGAAATGCGGTTAATTTAGGGACCATTGCGAATTTGGGAGCAGATGTTGTGTTTGAACACATTCCTCGTTTTCTGTCGCGCATATAGATATATTTGAAATTTTCTTTTGGGAAAGAATGCTGGCCATATACATGTAATTTTTTTGCAATTTTGCAGTAATTTGCGCTGGAACGTTAGACAGACGGTTTTAAGTTAACCTCTAAACTTAAAGAGGGCTAGCCTGCATAATTAGCGCCCAGCCGATCGTGCGAATCTAGAAAGATTGAAACTTCAGCAGCACATTACTGCACAACGGTTCGGCTGCTCAGTATTTGGGGTTGTGAAGCTGCATATGTCTAAACCCCCGCATTTTTGTTTCCGGTGAAGGCGCTTTACTTGCACAGCTTCTGTGCTCTTTCCCCGCCACTAACACCCCCCCTCTTTCCCATCTTTTGCTGCCCTCACCACCACCAATGCGTCCTTCACAAGTTGCGGAAGCGGCCTGACAGCCGCGGTTGCGCAGTTATCACAAGATTGCGGGGAATCAACACGAGCTGTGAATGCGCGTAACTAATGACGGAAAAGCCGCAGCCGCTAAATGAGAGCAGCCGCCGTTGCTTCCTGGAATTCTACCTTGTCGAGCAACTGCGAATTTCTTGTCGACGAAGAGGGACTTTCGCACTTAAAGCCCCCAAGCTGAGCCGAAAATTTTTCTTCAGCTTGAAAGGCTGACCGGGCGACATTTTTATCAGTGCTTCACGACTCATCTCTACGGTTACCGCTTTAAGGCCTACACGGGTTGTGGGCAAGGAGGGGGGCGTACACGCAGCAGCTAGACATATCGTTACAGATAACTTGCCGGTTGTGGTAGAGGGAGATTAAAACGTCATAGTGTCACGGGCTTTATTCGACCTGTCAGTGGTCCAACGTTGGGGAGAGGATTGGGTTTGTGTTGCCGTGTTACACACGCAGTATGAATGTTTACGAGACTAAATGGAAACGACAGACACAATCTTTGTACGCTAGAATAAAGTTTCAGTTCGGTTCCAGGTTTTCACTCGCTATGGGACGGAACGCAAGTCGTTCACCTGGACGAAAAGGAGCGGGAACTGTAGTAGCGTGCGGGGCAAAACAGAACGGCGAATGGGCGCGAAAACACACGGAACGCCGGTGACACCGCCGTTGCCCGCAGAGGTTACAGCGAATAAAGCAGCGGAAAATTCCTCCGTGATGAATAGGAATGTGCTGGCTTGGAACGTCGGCTTCAGCCACAATTTCTTGTTCAGCTTGAATAGTTGTGAGGGTGACATTTTTGTCGGTGTCTTTCATTCTAACCAGGCGCCCGTAAACAGTGGCTGGTTTATTGCGTGCTCGCGTAGGATTTGATGGAGGATCGGAGGGAAAGGGGCGTGCACGCGCAGCAATAGGTTTCGTGCCCTCACTGAGGACATGTACTTTGTCCTTGCTAGAGGTATAACAGGGGCGTAAACGGCCCAAGTGCAACCTGTCAGGTGCCCTCCGTGGTCTAGCGCATTCGGTTGGTGCGTCACACAGTACGACGCCAGAGAGAAGCCAGACAGCTGCACGTTTGTCCATTAGAATAAAATTCGATTCTTCCCAAGCTTCATCGATTAAGCTGGCTAGGAAATATTCTCCGTCGCGAATGAGAAAGAAACATGTTTTACGTGATGTATTTCGTGGACAGCCATCTTCGCAGGTAATCCTTTTTCGCAGAGTGGAAGACAGGCAGACGAGAGAAAAAAATATTATTCACACATAGTAGAAGGGCCTTTTTTTTAAAAAAACGGATACAGAGAGGTTGAAATTGGCTAAAATATTTTGCTTCTGTCTCAATTTTGATCAGCTAATTCAAATTTTTGCCCTTTTTAAGCATAGTCGCGGTATAAACAAAGGTCGAAAACCTGTTTCATGGTTTTCTCCTAACGAGGCACCTATGATGCAAATTAGTGTTTTGGGTAAATTACCGTCTCTGTATAATTTTCAATACATTTCTTCCTGCTGATTTGGGGCCGTTGGTTCTTACTTTCAAGCAGTAGGGCACAAATTATTCCAAACGAAGGTTGGTATTTTGCTCCAAGAAACCAGAAACGCCTCACATATTTTTACATGACACTCTTTACGAAGTGAAAACGGATGAGGTTTGTGATCAAAGCACAACCCAACTCATGACCCTGGAGGCTTGAAATGTAGGGATACATAATAATGCCTTTATTTTCCATCCACAGTGATGTAGGAAGAGAGGGATAAAAAGCTAATCTTGTTAGCTTGACGGCACTCCCTCCTCCTCGAATAATACATACATAATTCAAGAGGCACGCAGCACAGCACCAAGCGGAAAAAAGGAAGTAACAAAAAAAACAATGGCGCTGTATTTACAGGCGTTCCGAAAAAAAAGAAACAGAAAAGAAAAGAAAATGAAAATCGGCCGCAAAATTCACGAACGCTTTCTTTAACACTGGAAGAACTAGCAGGCTAGTAAAGCAGCAAAGCAAAATATAAAAAGAAACAAACAACAAAAAACACCTTCAGAAAAAAACTTCTCCATTTCACACGGCAACGTAGGGCTGACACGAACAGTTCAACACTAGAACTAAACATAAACAAGAAAACACTTTTTGCTTGGCAACGCAGCGTTGATAGCAGACCGGCGCACGGTTCAGAAATATACAAACAATATTTGCAACATTAAAAACGTTTTTACACAGCAAACCACTTTGGACAGTTAGATAGCGAAACGGAACAAACGATCAATTGCACTCAATACAACAAAACAGAAATAGAGAACCACCACGATTAGCTTTTGTTACGGCTGCAAATAAACACTCATAAATCCCTTTTCTTCACAGTATTCAAATTTATATTTAAATTTATGCAAAAGTTTAACATCTCCGGAATTTTATGTCTCAACATTTCTTGTCCGTAGTTTGTTCTAAACGAGGGAATGTTCCAAATACCACGGCTGCGTGTTGCGTGTATCGCGGGTCGTTTCTGTAAAGCGGCTAAACTGTGAAAGAAATTACTTGGGCTTTTTATCGCCATTTTAATTCTCATGCGCATACGGTAGGCATAAATATTATAGGCAGACATTATTTCGTATTTTCGAAATAACAAATGCGAAGGATATTCATACGAGACGTTTGCTACGTTTTTTAGCATTTTTTTCTGTAAGACATGTAATTTGTGTAGATTCACAGCACCCGTACGCCCCCAAATTAAGCAGCAGTAATTTAGGTGCGAAGCAAACAGGGAGTTATAAATAAGAAACTTCCCTCGAGTAGGGAGGATCTGTTTGTTAACGAAGTAAGGCCAGTAATGCGAGATAACTTCGATGCGACATACTCTACGTGCTCGTTTCATTTCATGCTCTCTGAGAAAATTACACCCAGTGTTTTAAATGATCTGACTATTACTATGTTCGCGCCACATAGCTCAAAATTTCATAGCGCGGTTGAGGTGCGTATTCTTAGTGCGAAATACAATAGCATTAGTTTTATTAGTATTTATTTTCAGTCCATTGAAATCTACCCATTTTCATAGTTCTACAAGACTATTATTTGCTTTCAATTCTAGTTCATTTACCGATGAAGCGGAAAATAGCAAAGTGGTGTCATCTCCATCAATGACAAATTTTGCTTGGTTATCAATCTGTGGGATATCGTTAACAAAAATATTAAATAAAATGTGCCTAATATGCTGCCTTGTGGCACACCTGATAGGATAGGTATCACGGCGGACGTGTGCGCATTTATGTGAACGAACTGCATTCGGCTGCTTAAATAGGATTTTAGGAGCATCAAAGGCGTTCCCCGGAAGCCGTAGTATTCTAGCTTTTTGAGTAAGAGTGAGTGATTCAGATAGTCGGAAGCTTTGGTAAAATCCACGTATATACCAACGGCCAACTTTCTTCAAAAGCGTTCAAAATAAATTCTTTTTGCTCTAACAGTGGAAGCTCTGTTGAGCGGTGCTTCCTGAAACCGAATTGAGCGTCGGTCAGCAACTTCAGCTTATCGCAGAAGTGAGACATTCTAGATAAAATTACCTTTTTCAGTCCTTTTGAAAATACCGGCAGTATTGACACTGGCCTGTAGTTTCCGATAGCGCTCCTGTCGCCTTTCTTGAACAAAACACTGACCCTGGCGAGTTGCATTTGTTGCGGCTTGAGTTATGCGATTAGGGTAAATCCGATGAGTTCCGGGAGTACACCCGCTAATTTAGGCTTCATTTTTTACTACATTAAGGCAATGAAAAATTGGTCGCGCGTTGCCATGCTGTATAAACAAATGTCGAAAGTCTATGCTTTCCAGCCCAGTTGCCTAATCAGATTAGTTACCGAACAATCCCTTATTTCTCTTTTTTACAGGCATCCCGTCTTTCCGATCCTCCCAATTCAAACCTCTTATGCTAGACGAAGACATTAAAGGTTTGTTCAATTCCCCTGAATTTTGGTGCGTTCACGTAGTTCGAACCATATGTGTTTAGACTGCGCGCGCCACAAGTGCTATCTAGTTGTGATATTTTTGCAGCCGAAAAAATTAACCCAACATATTCACCCAAAATAGCTTCATAGGGTAACAGGTTTACGCCTTTAGAGAGATATAGGTGGGTTAGTTGCACGGCAAGTTCTGCATCAGTTGAAATGGCTTACAATAGGTGGCTTTATGTTATCGCGTCTGAAACTGGAAGTTATAGCGCTGGATGACACCTTCTCTACAAACCTTCCCATTGGTATGCATTCGTTTGAGAAGACCAACAACGCCCATGTTGTTTTGAGGTAGTTTCCATGAGACACGAGTTTTTTTCTAGCCCTTTTCTGGAGTCAGACGGCTTCCCTTGTATTGGCGGAAGGCGATACTCTCTAATTGCGCACAACTCTAAGGTGAAAACATTTCGACAAACAACAAATAACGCCATGTCCGGTACATGCATTGGTATATTAGATAAAGTGGGCAATGTCGAGTTGTACAACTTAGTTCAAAAATTTGGAGTGGTCGTCTACCTTGAACACGGCTGATAAAAACAATTAATGGTTATGTAGTCATTTCGGCCTACAACGTGGTACGATTTATTTCAGGGCACCTTCAATAAAACACACTTTTTAGCCTTTTCTGTAACAAAACATACAACACTACTTACTATCGTTTCTGCACGAGTTCTACAGGTATTCTTAACTGTGTACAACTGCCCGTTCAAGTAATTTTGAGACAAAACGATTACTGCCATTGCACAAGGGCACAATCAGGCACTCCGAGCACTATCACTAGTAAACTCGGTAGTGGGAAAACCAATAATGGACATGTGACAATTCAGCTTCTTTACCAGACTCAAGTTTTTACTAATTACGGTCTGCAACGAGGTAACGAATAGAGCTTTCGTTTTGCTGTTTTCGTTCGTCACGCCCTGGTTATCATGATTCATTATGGTCTGTTTTTGCATTGGCTAAGAGAAACCAACCAAACGCTATATGAACATTGCGTCTAACATTGAAGAATGAACATCTGAGCGATTTTAACTTGTAGTCGTGTGAATACAAGTTGTGAATAAAGAAGGAAGCATGCAAATGCAAACCTTACGTAACTACTAGTGGCCACCTCTACGAAATAGCCCCTTCGTTCGCACAACTTTTAGGTGGGCTGGCTATGTCTGACCTTTAAACAGTTCATTGGTATTATCAAACCCGCCACATAAGTGAACATATTTTATGGAACGATAAAAAGGAAGTGTAAGATGAGTCTCGTACAGGTACGATCAGAAATGGTTGAACATGGAACCTATTACGGGCAGAGGGCTAAGTACAGAAATTTTTATGGCTTACGGTGAACAGAATTACTCGCTGCTTGGAGAAGAGTAGCGTAATTCACCTCTTAGCGATGCCTACTGCGGTTGATGTTTGCAATGTTTGGATGGTGCATGGTGCCATAATATACACTTTTCCGTATATGTACGTGCATTTGATAATTGCGGACGTTACATAATATGTGACTCAGTTGAAAAGTAAGAATTTTTATGAAGTACCATATCTTATGGAGAAAAAAATGTCGGTTGTCCTTCGTTGCCAGTTTCAATATTTGTAAGGATTTGCTGAACACATTGAAACAGTCCCAAAGGGCTCCATAAGTATCTTATAAACATGTGGTAATAGGTGATTTTGTGTAATCGCTACATATCATTGAAAACATTCGTATGTCACGTTTGGTGCTTTGTAGGTGCAGGAAGCAGTTCTGGCCTGATATTCTCAAAGACGTTTGACTGCTTCCTCAAATACGTTTTTGAAAATCTGGAGGTAAGGTGTTAGAATCTGCTAAGCTATCACAAATGTTTCTAGACAATTGTATTTTGTCTTCTGCTCTTTCCTGATTTACACGCACGTTACATGAATGTTTACAGTAAGCCTTTTAAGGTGCGCGATATGTAGTGTCTACATGGCTTATTGGGCATACGATGTATTGTTTAGCCGTGGACATTATTGTACAAAGACCTTAACAAAGCTTAACTCCTGAGCTGTAAAAGTGAGAATTTGTACATCTAAACCATAAAGCCTGTAGTTTTTCTTGTATTTCAGAGGGGTCGTTATTTATCGGATTTTTAGCATTTTAGGAAACAATAAACACTGCCTCGCAAGCATATCAAGGCTTCTCGCCTCAAACGAACGGGAAAATAATTGTTAGAAACCTGGCAACATTGCTGTGTCTAAAGATGGCCCATAAAGCAGACCCCGTAAAGGACAACTCATGTGGCACTACTGTCACGAAGCCGCATCCACGATGGGGGTTTTGAATGACCATTTTACAATACATGTTTTTATTCAAAAAAAAAAACTTCTTGAAGATAAAAACTTTAAATGACTTTACGGAATCCAAAATGTGCCTTTATTTTAAATTTACTCTTTCAGAAAATCTCTTTTGTCTGTTACGTTTGAACCTACAACGCGCACACAAGAATTTCAGATGGTCAAACGCGTTAGCACTCTGTTTCCGCCTGTCTTTTTTCGAAAAGATTAATTTCACTGTTATTGCGCTAACCTGCAGGTCCGATGCATTTAGAAACACCAAAGTCTTCCAATCTCAGTTTTATTTCTTCAAAGCAACATCCTTCACCCTCCTTGCAGCATTACTGACCACCTGTTCACCAAATCTGTCAAATTTTGTTTAGGCTATTTGCCTGGTGATGTCTGACTTCCACAATCTCAATTTACGTGTTTATTGAGATATCCTGCAAATTTTCGAACCAGGGAACGTTGCATGGTAATACTTCTTATAGTCCACAATTGAAATATTGATAATTTATTTATTGCAAACATCAGAAAGCTCCTAGCAGCAACAGCTGACAGTGTTTGTTGGCCTCACTCTCACTGCCAGGACTGTACCATAAAAAGAGCGGACAATAGGGGACATAATTATGCCCCTATAGCACACCATAACAAGGAAAGATAATATGACAAGGTAGGCGCTGCTTGTCCCTTGAAAGGCAGGCTAGAAGAAACCGTTTTTTTTTTGCTTTACGTGCAAGAAGCTATTCCTGCAACACAAAAAGCGCCCAGTGATTAGCGCCAGGTAAACCTCAATCGGTGGTGCAGGCGTTCATCGGTGAGAGCGCTTCTAATAAGAAAGTATAATTCTGAATGCCGCGTTATCCGCAGTCCATGTACTGTACATTGCAAAGAGCTACGTAACTGAGGTGGTTGATCCCTAAGGAGAATACAAATAATAAGAACGCGTTTTGTAAGATCTAAACTCCGCCACTTAAAAGCAACGAACCTGCCATTTTTATTCAATCTGTAGTCACTTAATCTGGCTAGCTGTAATAATGGGGTAGATGAATTAGAAATGCTAGAGACATATCCGCAGTTATGGCACCAACTGGTAAAGTTGGGCAAAATCTAGCCCACGAAGCTAAAAACTTGACGAAACTGCACACTACCGAAGGTTTATAGCCTTTGTTTTCGCATTTGTGTATCTATAAAATTCTTTGCCAGCTTAACCTAACCATGAGTATTATAAACCATGCCATCTCAAAAATAGGTGGAACAATTTTTCGCGGTTCAATTACACAAATATTTTCTGCAGTAAATGCATCAGCGGCCCTGCTATTGGTGCATGCTCAAATAACTCCTGTCGGTTGTTTAAAATGTGTTGGTTGTAATGCCTGGTTACATCACTCAGGGAGGGGGGGGGGGCAGAAAAAAGAAGTTGCATAGAGCATTGAAAAGTATAGCGATTTTTTGTTGACCGTTTCGAGCACAATTTATTGTATAATAATTTCTCACGTGGCAGGCTTTTCCAGTTCCCCGTGAAGCATGTCTTCACGCCGCTTGCTTTTCTGGAAAACACCAGTTTGGTTGAAAGCATGCGGAGGTCCTATTTTGAAGTAGACTGGAAAGACAAACATGGAAACACACCACTGCACTACGCTGCTCATGGGTGAGTGTTTTTTACCATCTAAACAATATAAACAAAAACCATACGAGGTTTCCAGGTTAGTACAAATGAACTTGCATAAACATAGGCCCTGGCAATGCAGCTGTCGGTTAACACATATAGCGAATAGGTTAACTTGATATGTACGCGTGATTACCGTAAAAAATTCTGGTTTAGAACAAAAATAAAGCACAGGCGCTGGTTTTAAATTTTTGGTTACAAATGCGTCGGTTACGTTTTAGTTTTGGCAATCTAATGGCCCAATAGTGTTTGTTACTGAACATGCTAGTTAGACTGCGTCGAGAACGCTGCGTTGCGGGACATGCCAAAAGAGTCAACTTCGCGACTACTCAAACACGTTTCTGTTTACCGTAATTTATGCATTTCGCTATACAGCGTGTCGTAAGGCCGGTCATATCAAGTTTAAGTTCCAGATGCAAATAGGACCCAAAACAGGGAACGTAACTGCGATAATTGCAAATACTTGGCGTGGACAGCGTTCGAGAGCGTGATATTGGCTAACCAGCCACTAAGCAGCACTATATTTGAATAGGGGAGACAAAAACAAAACATTGTCTAAAGTATAAGGTGTTCGGTCAACAGTAACATCGGACAGAAGTAATAATTCGTGGCAGAATGCGAATGTACATATGCTAACAAAGTAGGGGTGACGCGCGGTTATGACCGGACCTAGTTTGGTGGAGTATTTGTGGTTACGCGTAATAAACCACCGCCGCAACATAGTCATGCGGCTGAATGAAACAAGGAACCTTTCATGTCTGCTTTAGCCATAACGGGGTAGGTTTGATCAGAGTAAGTACTGAATTAAAGGTGTCTTGATTACTCAATAGGATCGGTTGCCTTTCAGAGGAATATGTATATTTGAATATATTTGTCCTACAAAATACAGCTTCAACTTAATTCTGCAATCATTTATAAAAAACCTTCCCTGCAGCTCTGCCCACTGTAGCCAACATAATGTGGTCCACAAAGACTTTCGAACTTCCATTGTTAAGCCAGTTCATTTGAAAACTTTATCTTCTATCGCTCCTGTGACCTTATGTTGCCTCCAGGTTCTGTGTCGTAGAACAAAACTCTCTGCCAGACAAGACACGTGATGGCCATAACCTTGTTCAATGTTTAAATCTTTCGCGTCAAATCCGCTTTTAGGGGAAGCAGCGGGCGGAATTTCTGCTGGAGCAATGATCTCCACTTCCCTAAAATACGACACCAAAAATTAAAAAAAAAACGTTTTATGACAACACACCTGCTCGATTGAACACCTCTTTGTAACCATATCACACTTATTTCCGAATAAATCGATTTTTTATATGATTCGGTGCTGTGAAAGGCACTAATGAGCAATATTGATTTCGGGGGAGTGCAAGTAGCTTTGCTCACTGATGATTCTCTCCGCTGAAAACAGCTATTTTCAGTCAACTAAGAAGAAAAAACGGTGCAAGATCCATGTTTTTGAGTTGATAAGTTAGCGACTAGCAATCGAAGTGGAATACAAACTGCATAAATACAGTATTTCTCGGAGAAGTAAGAAGAAGTAATTGTTTTGTGTTGGTTTTATTGCTTTGTTTCTTCGAGTAATACGCAAAAACATGTCGTACCTTCTAGCAGGCAGCTTGTCGTTTCGGCGGCGATGCTTCAACAAAAGCATTGTTGAAACATGGTTTTGTTACCTTAAAATGTGACTATTTCTCCTATTTTTACTCAGCTTACCATAACCTTTGTCAAAGGTGTATTCGTATAACGCTTGAATTCTGTTTTTGTTTTGAAGCTGCGGATAGCCTCTTGGATCTAGACATTTTCCCTCGACATGTGTAACTAACACAAATTTCGCTCTATTTTCGTCCCTTCAGAAATTGTTGTTGGCCAAAGTGAGAAATAATTAGGGCGAATTTAGCCTATTTTTTCAGCTGTTTCTGTTTTGAGGGATTCACCACTGGGAATAAAAGTAGTTACTTCGCTTTGCCCCTAAAGAGAAAATTGGGCATGTTTTAACCGCTCTCCGCTAACTCCCATTACTAACACCCTATTACTTCAGTAAACGTTTTTAGGTTTGTTCTGTTATCCACTGAGTCCACTTTCCGTTTGTTCAACGATGTGTTGTATTTTTACTATATCAAACGAATTGTGTAGCGTCTTGAATGCTTGTTGTATTGCGCCCACAAGTTTTTTTCTCCAAAACAACTTGCTCAGTAGGTCCCGCCTGCGGTTTGGAAACCTTCGGACTTCCTCTCGTATACTATACGTGATGTTTATACACTTTTGTAATTTCTTGACATAACTTGAATTTAAATTTCAAGTAATAGCATCTGAAACGCAGACGGGGCGGGAACGTTTAGGTATACTTAAAGGTTTTGTGTGACATCTTTTAAGGTACCAGTAATATACAACTTTCGGGTTTAATCATGCGTGTTCTGGTTCCAGAGATATAAATGAGCTAAGCTTCCCTGCACATCACGGCGCCTTTTCCTCGCTGGTTTTTCAATTTAATCGAAGCAAACTCTATAAGTAAGTGTTTCTGCGAGATCCTAATGAGTGTAAATAATTTTCAAAACCCCTAAGCATGTTTTACTCACGTTATTGAGGCCTCAGATCTATGTGCCGAACATATGGCACCTCTTTTTATCACCGATGCTCCTTCACAAGAGTGCCGTCGCTTTTATATCTCCTATCTAGAGAGAATACTAGGACACTTCTCAACGTCATGCCGTCCCAAACAATGCAAAATTAAGCACCGCAAACGACAAGCAGATTACTGCTATTAAGCTCAAAAGAGAGATCAGGACGCATAAATTATAATAGGAATTATAAATGCACATCACTTGAGTAGCGCCGTTGCCGACACCGTGTACTGCGGATGTAGAGTCGCACTGTGCAGAATTTCAACAACGCACTTCCTAATACTGCTATGACGAAGGAGGTCCCCGCACGCTGGAAGCTGATACCCGAGTCCTTCAATGCTTTACTGGTCACGAAACTTTGGCGCTCGTTTCATATAGGGACCGCGGGTGCCACAACAGGCGCCACCGCCGCACGAAGGGCATCGAGGCGCCGTGCGTGCGGCATATTGGCCAGCTCTTGGCGTGCAAACGCTCGCTGCTTTTCGTGTCTGCGCGCTGATTTACTGTGCTTTTTTGTAGTAGTTAGCGATGGTAGTCCAGTCATTGTGTATATCACCTGCCTTCAATTGGGTTTTATTTTTCCAAGTAAATTACCGTAGAATTCGGCCGCGAACGGCTTCTGCGTCGTCTTGCACACGCGCTGCGCCGTCGTGTTTACGGATTTTTTAATCTCCATTGCTTCTTTTCTTAAAGCAAAAGTCGTAAATACCACACATGCGGTAGCTCTGTGGTCACGGACTGTTGCGGGCCTATCGAAAATGCAATAAAAAAACCGAAAGAAACCAGGTACGCGTCGTTCACACTACGCTATTAATGAAACCGTTGATTCAACTGGAATGTACAGAACGCTAAAACAGATAGCGCAATAGTATTGTCGTTTCGATGAGTTGGTACATACTAGAGAACATCTAAAAACGCTGCAGAAACGCGAAGGATCAAAACACGAAGATGTATATGTTGCACCGTGTGTCTTTCCGCTTCCATGCTTTACAATCTTTGCAAAAAAGGGAAGCGAAAAAATAACTATAAAACTCATTTTATCACACGCACCAAAAAAGATTTATTATTACGAAGGGAGACAAAAGGGCATGGTCAAGCGTACAATTTTTTTTCGCTGCGATGTGCAGCACGCGGAAGAAACAGAATATTGCCACTTAGCGAAGAACGACGCAAAGCTTTTCTGAATGAAGTTTATCACAGCGACCTCCTTCTCTACAAAAAGACTAGAATGAAACACAAACGTCGAAGAAGCAGTCCGCAGTGTGACGTGCACACATGAACGTCGATAAAGTTAGGTGCGCGGTGTTTGCTATGCATGCGTTACTCTCGGTACGTTATAAATTTCTGATCCCTGGAAATGGGATCCAGAACATAGTCGAAGAAACAAAAAATCAAGTTAGCGACAAGGTGACACCCTTTCCATATCAAACAATATTGCCCGACGGCACGGACGACAAAAAGAGCGAACCGGCGCTCTGGTTAAAACGCCAGATAAGAAAACCGGAACCGGCCATGCACTGTTACAAAACAAACAAAACGAACCCTAAGGGATAATTCGCGGAAATATGAAAAGTAAAAGCACAAGGACGTCCCAAAGCTTTTTTTACATGCAAGGCTGAGCGCAAGGTAACACAAGTTTGCAAACAGGTAATGAAGCACCGCTTCTACCTGACTGATTGTACAATTCCAGGTCCAGGATGCTCTCAAAAGGGTACATTGCTGTTTCATTCTCACACACAGTGCATTCCCACACCCTGTCACACACTTAAAACCGAAGCTGAAATCTCCCGTTTTTTTTTGTTGAAATGGCGCGCCTCCATTTCTCACGGAGCTCCCCGTCGCTCGGTATACAGGACAAGGAAACATTTTCTGTCGTATCATTGTACAAGGAACGACATCCCGCCACACAAAACGTGTTCGGCATCATCGTTGCATTACTTAAGTCGCATCACAACAGCGCGAGATGCACGCCACATTTTTTTCCCGCACCAAACAAACACAACTCGCCGCGTCTCCGCCGTTCGAGCCAGCGCAACGCCGCCCGAGGGGTGACCTCACTGAGATGGTGGCGCCACCACGCGGCGACCAAACGCCCCATATGAAGCTCGCCATTGAGTTACGGAGCAGTGTCGTGACCAATAAAGCATTGAAGCACTCTGCTGATACTTAATATAGACAAAATGTTCCCCCAACTTTTATATCATGAAAATGTTGCTCTCAAAAACGCTACTCAGTGTCCCGTGTTTCTTATCATCTCTTCCACGCCAGAGTGGTTCGAAGTTCACAATTACGCTTGAATATTCCTCCTTTTGCCACGCATGGCAAGCGCACGAAATACGTTTAGACTTCAGCTTTTCGACGCCTATTTATTGCCGTTCGCGTCTTTAAATGTAGCAGTAAAAAATCTCAATGGGGAATGGCGCCTGTGGAATAAGAGGACCAAGGGCCGAGACGGCCCGGTGATTCGACGGTGCTTCTATTTACAAGATGGCGGATGAAGAAAGACGAAGCAGCTTGAGCGAGAGCTGCTCACGAGAGATTAAAGGCACGGATGATGGTATTCGCATCGGTGCCGCTATGATGATTAGAAAGTTTTTACATCTTCCCCGGCCTCATTTTCCCCGCCAACCGAGCAGCCGTGGTCATCCCAGTTCGTTCCAGTTCAGTCCGCTGAGGCCATCAGAAGGCGACACTGCAACTGGGCCGTCGTTTAAGCACATGCAGAGTGTGTCTTTGCAGTCCATGTCTCCCATCTGAAATTCGTAGCTTGTCTTCAACGGTCCTGTACACAGATAAGAGTTGTTCAGCATTTTCCCCTTCGGCGTGAAAACGGTGTGTTGAAGGCACCCGCCCCTTTCTCGAGCGCTGTACTTTAATTATTCGAGTGTCGTTGTGAGATGCCTTGTTCTCCTCCGAATGGCGTCTGCCGCGAATTGCTTCCTTCCGAATGCGTTGCCGGGTCAGTGCAACGGTTATCTGTAGATGTTTTGAGAAACCGTCCGGATCGCTCTCTTTAGTGTCCTGGATCGCTTCTCTGTTCTTTGCAGATATTTGTGCTTCATCGTGTCATTTTAGTATTTCAGGTGGTACATCCGGGATGTCAGTTTCGGATCACTCCCAATCCTTGGCTTGCCGTGACGCCAAGGGAGTCGAGGAGATGCCTGACTTGCTCATGGCAATGTCGGTGGTCTCTTGGAAGGCACAGAATATCAAGGCGTCTACTGTCTGAAGATCACGCGCAGCCAACGAAGTTGTCGAATGGTCACGCTGTGCTTGCGGTAGGAACTGTGGCTCATGCAAAGTTACTATCGCATCCTCTTCTTGGAAATTCTTCACATGAAGTTTGTCATATACCTCTTTGGTCAGTGTATAAAAGTCATTGAAGATTTTGAGAGGAACGAAGTTTCTTGATGATCTGGCTCTGTTCGATGGTGTCATATTTTCGGTCTTTTATTCGATAGTATAACTGGATCATAACATGCTTACTTTTGTCTTCATAGTCAATATTTGTAGCACATTATTCGTCTACGTGGTCAATGTCGATAAACGGTTCTATTTCGTCATTCAGTAATCTCAATTTAACTTCAGATTTCCTTAGCTCATGCAGCATCCTTGTCAACGCATCTCTAACGCCACTGCTTGTCATACACAGGCGTAATGTTGCTCTTGCTTCGTTGCACAGTGTTTGAGCTATTATCCGCTCTTTTGCTCGTGTTATTTTCAGTTTCTCAACGTGCGTACTAGACTGAGCGAGTGCCAAATCGTGTTGCAGATGAAGCGCTTCTTTTATTGCGCGATGCGCTGCATCATTCCCCTCACCGCTTATGGAGTCGCCGCCCATCGAGGAAATCGTCGGCGGTGAGGATCCGTCGTCGTCTAGTCCTTCCATCGCCTCAGTTACTTTCGCATACCACCACCGGTTCAGTCCATCACACCGGTTCGTCGTCGGCATCGAGGGGACTCCTTCTCGTAGGCCAAAGTTCGAATTAATCCGAATCGCACTGGGCCTTATTCCTGGGTTTCAGCACCAAAATGTGGAATAAGAGGACCAAGGGCCGAGACGGCCCGCTGATTCGATGGTACTTCTATTTACAAGATGGCGGCTAAAGAAAGACGAAGCCGCTGGAGCGAGAGCTGCTCACGAGAGATTACAGGCACCGATCATGATATTCGCATCGGTGCCGCGATGATGATTAGAAAGTTTTTACAGCGCCCATTGTACATACAGCGTGATGTAACGCACCTTTATTGCGTCAATGCGACCTCATTAGTCGGTGCCCACAGCATCCGCCGAGTTTCAGCTCAAACTAGCTGTTCTTCAGCCTAGCTCACAGTTACGACGTAAATTAGCGGCCATTTACTAAAATATAAAAAAGTACATGCTTATTCCTTTAACAAATTCACGCATCTCGGCGAAGTGGATCCTGACAAGTGGGCGAAGCACTGGGGATCGTTCTTACCTTAACTCACCAATGGCATTGCCCATTCACGAATGTAAATGAGTACAAACGCGTGTGCACAGCCTATACAATTCCAATGCAACCAATCAGATACAATTCAATTTATTCCGATCCAATCCGATTCATTTTACTCCCATCTAATATAGTTCAAATTCACTACAGTCCAATTCAATTATTTTAATTCAATTCAGTAAATTTGATCCAATCCGATGCTCGTCGCGCATGCGCAACACTGTGTACACAGACGCCATGTCCTGGACAGAGCATGTTCTAACGTTTTTCGCTCCTAAAATTTCGTACTTTGTAAGATTAGTTCACATCGGTGTAATCGTCGCCGTAATCCGTAATACGTAGCATTTGCAGGGGCTGAATATTCTATAACCTTAGATATCTGGAATCCTAATGTGTAATATATGCCGGATACCTTAGAGTATTTAGCCCGTAATTAGGTACCCCACGAATCCTCTCGACCGGCTTAAGACAAATATCAATGAATGCGGACGTCTATTAAAGGGTGATCGATGAATTTATAGCTGCACACACTATACTAGCGTAAAGAGGTGGGCCACGTTAGGTTTATTTCAGAGGATTTGAGACCGGGAGACGGGCATAGGTACACTCAGGGTATTATATTAGGAAGCCAAACGAGCGGTCATGGATTTTACACAAGGAACAATAAAACAGCACGGGATGGTTCACTCAACAACAGAGCTAGACACACAGAAAACGAAATGTCCTACATGGGACCTGCGATGAGGCGCGGGACTGTCGACGCGGCAGCATCGCCTCGTAGTTCCTAGCGCTATCACTCGTTGTTTGCCCTCGCCGGCGGGAGTGATGCGGTCCCGGGCCCCGGCTGTTGCCACAGAGTTACATAAACGACCTGGCACGGGGGAACTCGGACGGAGTGTCACGCCCACACGGGATGCTGAGTGGAGTGCCGCGCCAGCGACAGACGTTGCACCGCTGACCTTCCGCCAGATCCACACACCCGACTTCTACCTCTCGCTCGGGCACTATAGCACACACGCCACTGGTGATTGTCCGTGGGTCTTGCTGGTTTTCTTTTCGAAATATCCGCCTAGCGGCCACATCACCACAATCAGCAATAATATCCGATGGGGACTTAGACAGCGGGGCCCGCT
Organism: Haemaphysalis longicornis; assembly: GCA_013339765.2. NCBI lineage: Eukaryota > Metazoa > Arthropoda > Arachnida > Ixodida > Ixodidae > Haemaphysalis > Haemaphysalis longicornis. The sequence goes on along the minus strand of CM023453.1, from coordinate 168,360,467 downwards.
TTGTCGAAGCCAAATAAGATAGATTCATACGCAGCCTAATATTATTGCAAGACTTTTTTGAGGTGTTATCTCCCCTAGGCTATGAGACACATCTGGAAAAATGATAAGACATCGAATGAGACTCTAAATAAGATAGCAATAACACTTTGAATAAGCGTGCCTTGAAAACTCCTATCTACAGACTTCTCACGACTCGCCCTGTAGGGCTATTTGCATACGTGTGGGAGAGGACGAACCCGAAGCCCACTCTTGAATAATTCCTCAAGGGACCACACGAATATAAAGGTTGCGCCAATGTGACATCCGCTAGCATGTCGTTAGGCAAGCTTTAATGAGTAGCAATTAGGATTCCGTACACGACAGACGGGCGCTCAGCAGACATTTGAAATCGTCTGATCCGACAATTTTCAAAGAGGCCCGTTTTATGACTCATTCACCGGGGTGCCTAGAGGCCATGCAGGGCCTCTTCGAGCAAAAGAAAGCATAGGGAGAGCATACACTGCCTGCGGCTGGAAACAGCGCACATAGACCGATTCGCGTGAGTTGGTCAGTTGCCGGGGGAATGTAAGTGATTCTTAATACTGATCACACAAGCCACCCGATAGGCCCAATTTATAGAATTGTACCTTGGTCTTCTTGTCCTGCAATGCCAGAGTATTTTTGCCGCATTCCCCTCTCTTCCCTAGGGCCACTACCTAAGGAAGAAAGGAGCCGCTCCCTTCCCTAGGCTGCTCCTGTGCGCGTGTACGTGCACCCTGCCCCTGTAGACTTAAATGAGACTATTGTCTAACTTAGCCTGGGGGCTTTCGAGAAAGCGCACTAGTCTGAATCTCCTTCGCGAACTTATTTATGTCCGCGAATAAGACCAGACTGGTAATAAGACTGCCAATCGGCATGTTTGTCCGAGCAAGCGGGCCCAGGTCAACCAGCTGCAGAAATTCACAGAATTGATAAAAATGTGGTAGCGTTGCCACGCCGCTTGTGTACAGTGTGAGTTCTCTAAAACCACATTTTCCTATGAGTAGGCGTACACATTGGGTTACCCTCTTGTTTTAAGGTTTTCTGTGGTTTCTTTCCGCAAATTGTTTGAGTTTGTACTAATGTAGGAATTTGGGGCCTTTACTTTGCCAAATATGTATTTTCCCACAGACCCATAGAATAGTGCAGAGTTGTGCTTTCGCTATTTTGTTATTCGTATTTTGAACGTTCTTTTGCGGGATTTTTTCGTTTAATATTCTAATTTCTGAGGATACATATCAGATGCCCAATAAAGAGGTCAACAAATCATCTTTTCTTCCTTTTTTCGCTATTTTTTGCTTTTGCAAAATTTTATTCGTGCAATGATGTAGATACACGCTATTATAAGACATAAGTGTGTTACTTCCGTAAGTTAGAATTCTCGTGGAAATAAAATAGGTTACACGGTTTGTTCATTTCAACTGATTTTCTTTCGCATTTGGACGTTCTTTTGTAGGCGTTTTTATGTTGCTCGTGGTTTTTTTTATTAGGTATACGACATGCAAAATTTTCGTTTCGGCATACCATTATTGCAAAGTTTTATTTATTGTACTTTTCTTATCTTGTTCTTAAACTCTGGTCGACCCGTCATATCAATTTCCGCACGTAAAACAATAAAATGAGTTACGTCAACCAGTTATGCATTTTCGTGCGAATGGAGGCGCCACACGCCGCTGTCTGTATTGTACTCGCAAAGAGGCGCCGCATTAAAGATATTTGAAGAATCACCGCAATCACCAGCATGACCTCACCCTCTTTACCCACTGTAACGATCAGAGTATTGACATTGCGACGACCGTTTGCAGTATTATCGGGTTCAATCCCCAACCCCTCCGTCGTGTGGTTTTCACCGGTTCCTGCCCCCACCCCTTCATCAACGAGGAGCGGCAAGGCTTTGTGCGCAAGGACGCGGAGGCGACTAATTCTGCTACTGGACACAAGCCGTTTTCCGCGGCTTCAGGGTAACCCAAGCACCCGCCGGCAAGGCAAGTCACAATAAGTGAGAATGGTGCAGGGAGGGAATAACAAAGCCGTGATGCGTTGCTTCTCCAGCGGTAATCTTCAGCTGCGAGCCGAGCATCGTGGGGCCGCTTTGTAGTGGGTGTGAGACGCTACTGTTCAAGGAAGGTTACACAACCGAAGCCATCCGACTGCCCTGTGAGAGGGAAAGTGCCTTCTGTTTGTGAGTGTGTGGACAGCAGTTTCGGCGCCCCGGATTGGTGCGTCCTGACGTAAGCCGAGAAAAAGAGGGAAAGGGGGCGGACTCAACCTGGTTATTTAATCTCGTGCGCGGAGGAGCGCAGAACCGTGTTCACTCAGTAAAACGCCATGTAAATATCTGTACATAAAGTTTCTTTCTTCGCCCTACTCGGCCCCAATGTTTGCCTCAACTCCGGATCAACGAACGCCATCACCGGTCACGCTACAAGATTCGCAACACTGGTTGGCAGCAAGTGGTATCGTCTCCACCGCGGGGAGATCATCTCCACTGCGGACGGGATCGTCTCCATAAGGCATGGGTCGGCTCCAGAGCATCGAAACAGACTTCACGGAGGCATGACTGCAACGTTTTTGTGAGTGCGAGGCCATTCTGTTTGAGGGATTACCAGGCTCTGCTTACAAAGTCTAGCGAGGGAGGTAAAGTGTATTACTTTTTTGACGCGAGGTTTCTTTGGTGCGTCGGGGTAAAAGATTTGTTGTTTTTATTACTCTTTTGACGCGAGGCTTCTTTATTGCATCGGGGTAAAGGATTTTGTGTGGTAAGTGTGGCCAGCACTCGATACAGACATGACCCTGAAGTCGCTACGAAAGCCGCAACTCCTAGAGTTGGCAAGAATGTTGGTGTTAAGCTTGAGCGAAGAGATAAGGAAGCCAGAAATCATCGAGGCTGTCGGAGCAGTGGGGGCAGACGACGATGAGCTTTCAGAGTGCCTTTAGCTTATGAAAGAGCGGGAGCGAGATGAGAAATAGAAAGCAGAAGCAGACGCACAGCGTCATGTAGATGAGCTAGACGAAAAGAAAGCAGAAGTGGAAGCATAACGTCGTGCAGATGAGCTAGAGATGAAGCGGCTCAAACTCGAAATACTGAAAAGCTGGAAGCGGTGGTGGTGTTGGCGAGGACTCTAGTGGAGGAGGAGTAAAGCTGTCGTTCCAAATGAAGGACCTCATGCAACCGTTTAAGGTAGGAGAGGACGTGGGTTTATTTCTGGTAAATTTTAAACGCACATGCGAGAAAGTGGATTTCCCTAGAGACACTTGACCGCAACGCCTATTTAGTTTGTTACCGTGTGAAGCCGCCGATGTGGTAGCCCGCTTGGCAACAAGAGGCAGAAGATTACAAGTAAAAGCGTGTCTTTTAAAGCAGTGCAGGTTGTCTGTGGAGGCGTACAGACAGCGGTTTCACGAAACGAAAGAGGGAGAACAGAGTCTTGCCAAAGTTCGCGTATAAATTGATAGCGAATTTCCAGGAGTGAGAAAACAAGAAGGGTGCCTTTGGCGACCACGATAAAGTGGTGCAACGCGTAAGTTTGGAACAGTTCTCCCGCGGGCTCCGCGCGAGCATGCGTAGCTGGGTAATCGACAAATCAGATGTCACGATCGTGACACGAGCCGCCGAGCTCGCTGACGAGTTCTTGTCGCGTCATGCTAGTCAAAATAGGGAGGGTCCGAAGAGGGAGTTCAAACCCAAATGGCAGAAAGACAGCGTCTCCCGAGATGCCGAGAGTGATAGCGACGAAGATCTGAAGCACCGTGACGTTAAGAAAGCGGAGACAAAAGAGGACCAGGCAAAGCATCAGAAAACGGTTTTCGAAAAGAGACAACCACTTACTTGCTTCAACTGTCGCCAGCGGGGCCGCGTGGCCGCGAGGTGTAAGAATCCCAGTGTAAATTTTCTGTCGGCAGGTGAAGTCGATGTACATATGAAGCTGCTGGAACCCTACATTCGGGAGATGATGGTGGACGGCAAATGCTGCCGGGTGCTCCGGCATTTCGCGGCTACGATGGATATCGTACATCCATCGTACGTAACACCAGAGCAGTTCTTAGACGAGTGCGCCTGGATCAAGCAGGCGGTTGTGGGAAACAGCGTGTGTCTTCCGATCACGCGATTTTGTAGCAAGAGCCTCTTGGGGATACATGACACCGAGTCCGCGGTGTCGCCTAGTTTGCCGCTCGAATATCTGTAGCTGTTTTCCAACCGGTCAGATGAATTGTTGCGACTGAAGGGTTTGAACTTTGGGATAGTCGTCCAAGCGCGGACACGCTCAAAAGCTCGATAGTTGGCGGCAATAGCGCCCAGTTCAAACGACGTGGCACCCAGCAGTCAGTGTACGGGTGAGAGCAGCACTCTAAGCGTAAAGGCGCCCCTGCCCGCCAAGGTAGTGGAGGTGACATCACAGGGCTCTAAACTCGAGGAACAACCTGGAGACGAGGATGAATTTTCGGACTCCTTAGGTGAGGTGTTTGTCCCACTCACTTCCGAGAGTCTGCAAAAGTTGTTAGGAGTAAACAGAGCTGCCCCGATAGCTGAACAAAAGCGTGACGCAATACTTCAGAACATTAGGTTGGATGGAAGTGAAGGAGTTGCAAAGAAAAATGTTCTTTATTAGCAAAAGGGTGGTATACTGTACCGTAGGTACAGGGATAGGAAGGGAGTCCAGTTAGATCAGTTGGTTCTGCCAGATGCTTATTGCAAGAACTTTTTGCACCTGGTTCATGGCAGCGCGTGGTTCAGTACACAGGTGTTAAAAAACTAAGGGCCGGCTACTACAGGAATACTGCTGGCTAGGGTGCTTCCGCGACGCTGAGGAGTTCGAACGTCTGACACTTTCCAACGGCTGGGTAAGCCGGGCGATAAGGCGCGGGCTCTCATGAAACTGGTGCCCATATTCTCTCAACCATTTAAAGGCCTCGTTATTGACACGGTAGGCCCCCTTCAGGCAACCGATTCCGGTCACCGTTACATACTCACCGTCCTTTGCCCCGCTACGAAGTTCCCTGAGGCAGTTCTGCTCAAAGAGCTGAGCTCGGCGGAAATTGTAAACGCGTTGCTGGCCATCTTCACGCGAGTGGGGTTTCCCGCCGAAATACAGTGTGACCAAGGTACAGTGTTTACCAGCGTACGGACCACCACCTTTCTAGAGAAATGTGGAATCAAATTGCTTCACAGTTCAGTGCAGCACTCACAATCTCATTCTGCTGAGAAACTTCATTCCGTGATGAAGCGCCTCCTCCGGGCGTTGTGTTGGGAAAGAAAGACCGACTTGGCTATGTACTTGCCTGGAACAATGTTCGCATTAAGAACAGTGTCTCAGAAGGCGACGGGATTTGCGCCTGCCGAGCTAGTTTACAGCCGGTCGTTGCAATCACCGCTCCGCACTCTACGCGAGTCATGGAAAGGCCGCGGCGAGGAGCCCACGGTGGACAAGTACGTTCTTGCCTTGCTTGATTGGTTACACTATTCGCAGTAGTTGGCCGAGGGTGCAATGGCTGGAGCCCAGCTAAAGGGTTAATGGTATTATGATCGCAATGACAGGGCTAGCAGGTTTGATGTTGGGGATAAAGTGATACTGCTAAAGCCATGTCAGAAGAACAAACACAAATTCCGATGGGAAGGGCCCGCACAAGTCATTCAAAACCTGTCCTACACAAACAATGTCTTGAAAATCCTAAACTATGGCTTGATAATTCCAGGCAAGCCGAAACAGCAGCTTGTGTACCACAGCAATTTTCTGAAGCCATATAAGCAACTAGAGTTAACCGTAAGCATGGCCGTTAACTTCCCGGAGGAAATGCCCCTTAGGACCCGTGTCGAGCGAAGAGAACCCCTCCCGGGTCATCGAAGAAATGGTCGAAAAGGCAGACCGAGAGCCTAACCAAAAGTGTTGACTTGACACAACTTCTTAAGGAATTTGAGGACCAGTTTTTCCAACAAACCGGTAGAACCTCACTCCTGGTCTCACGACATAGAGGTGACGTAGGCCCAACCCGTTCGCTCTAAGCCTTACCATGTTTCACCCACGTCAGCAGAGTATCATGAAAACAGAAATAAAGCGCATGCTTGAGCTTGACGTTATCGAGGCATGCGAGAGTGATTACATTTCACCGTTCATTTTGGTGGAAGTTCCCGGCAATGACCCCCGACCCTTGCATAGACTACCGAACTAAACCTAATCACCAGGGATCAACGCTACGCAATACCTCACATCGAGGAACGGATCGAGAGGGTGAGCGGGACGCGGTTCATTTCAACCTTACACTTAGGATGCTATTGGCATGTGCTTTTGACAGAGCAGGCTAGTAGGTATGCCACATTCATATCTCCTCTGGGAACGTTCCTAACCAAAAGTCTTGAGCTTCGGGTTGAAGAATGGACCCTATTGTTTTTCTGGCATAATGGACAAAGTGGTTAAGGGAATGGAGAGCTTTTGTGCTACCCCATCTAGACGACGTAGCCATATTCGCTCGGTCGTGGACTAAACACGTAAAATATCTTCGCGCCGTTCTAATAGGCTAAGGAAGGCAGGCCTCATGATCAAGGCTTCCAATTCCCAATTAGTCCAAGCAGAGGTGACCTATCTAGGCCACGTTGATTGGGCAGGGGCACCGACGGCCTTCCACGGTCAAGGTAGCTGCGATTAGCGATTTCTGCAGCCCCCGTACTCCAGACGGACCTACGCTCCTCTTTGGGCGTAGCAGGCTAGTACCAGCGATACATTCACTCTGAGTTAGCCAGCCCCCTCACTGACGCCCCCTAGAAAAACTGAGCCCCTTACGATAAAATTGGATCGGAAGAAGGAGCAGGCTTTCAATGATATGAAAAGAGCGCTGACGAGCCCCGCTGGTGCTTACAGCCCTTGACTACAAAAAAAAATCTTTTGTCATTTAGTGCGACGCTAGTGATCCAGGCATGGGGGTGGTATTGTGCAAGAAATAGGAGACGGGTGACGAGCACCCCGTGCTTTACGTCAGTCGGAAGCTGACAGTGCGCGAGGAGGCATACAGCGCCTTCCAAATGGAAGGCGCGTGCCTTGTGTGGGCAGTTCAAAAGCTAGCTTGCTACATCGCCGGCTCGCATTTTGTTACTGAAACTGAGCACTGTCCCCTCACATCGTTGCAGACAGTGTCCCCTAAGAACGGCCGCCTCCTGCGCTGGAGCCTCGCTTTGCAAAAAGGTCCGTTACAAAAAGGGGAAGCTCAATTTCAACGCTGATGGCCTAAGCAGCTGCACTTAGTGTAGATAGGGCCTCGGGGAATATGGTTTCATTTTTTGCCCTCCACTGTTTTTATTGCTAATATTGGGTTCTGCGATTGGTATCATTGTGAGTTCATTTGTTGATGCGTTTTTACATAAAAGGTTTATTTTTATTCAGTTCATATTCTCGTGTTGCGTGTTGCCAAATGAGATGGGTTTTAGTCAGTATGTTTGTTTGAGCTTAGAGGCAGCGTGGTGATCATTGAGGAGATTGTCCTTGCACTCGCTTCTTTGTAGCTGGGTTTTTGTGTTTTTCGGGATTTGCCAGTGCACGTGGGAGAGCCATGAAGCCCTCCGTGACATGGAAAGCCAGGAGTGTTTCGCAAGTGTACGTTGTGTTACAACAACGAGTAACCCCCTGGGAGGACTGATTGAGGTGTTTGTGTACCGGTCCGAATTCTCTACCTGGGACAAGACTACCTCCTAAACGGGCTAGAAACCAGTGTCGTCGGGATCTTCCCGTCGGCCGGAGATGCTGGTACGATCGGCGTATTGGCATTGCGACTACCGTTTGCAATATTTTCGGGTTCAATCACCCAACCCTCCCGTCGTCTGGTTTTCGCCAGTTCCCTGCCCGTACCGCCGCCTCCCAACCCTTGATCGACGAGGGAGCGACAAGGGTTTGTGCACAAGGACGTGGGGGGCGACTACTTCTGCTACTGTACACAGGGCCGTTTTCTGTGGCTTCACGCTAACCCAAGCGCCCGCCGGCAAGGCAAGTCACAATGAGCGAGAATGGTGCAGGGAGGGATGAACAAAGGCGTTCTACGTTGCTCCTGCGGGGGCAATCTTCATCTGCGAGCCGAGCCACTGTTCAAGGAAGGTTGAACCACCGAAGCCAACGGACTGACCTGTGAGAGGGGAAGGGCCTTCTCTTTGTGAGTGTGTGGACATCAGTTTCGGTGGCCCGGATTGGTGGGTCCTGACGTCAGCCGAGAAAAAGGGGAAAAGGGGCGGACCCAACCTGTTATTATTCTCGTGCACGCAGAATTGCAGAACCGTGTTCCCTCAGTAAAATTTCATGTAAATATCTGTACATCAAGTTTCTTTCTTCGCCCTACTCGGCCCCAATTTTCCTAACCCCCATCCGGATCAACCAACCCCATCACCGGTCACGCTGCAAGATCCGCAACACCACTAGCAAACTTGTGTCTTAATGACGTGGGAGTCAAAATTATGACCGAGACCAACATACCGCACATAAGTGAATGGAAATCCCAATTTTGCTGACAGGACAATATCAGACGTGAACAAGGGCGAAAGTGAAGGCCCGCATGACAAACGCTGCCTTGTATTTATACTTGTCTGTGGTTTCTCCGCCATGTAGTGTTCACATTGAACTCTAATTAGCCGAACTTGGCCTTCTGCTTGCATCGCAAGGCTAAAAAACAGAGAAACATTTTCTAGCGACTCTTCACAAAACAGAGTACACGACCCTCGCCCTTTTTAGAGGAAATGTTAGCGTGCGTAGACAGGGCGAGCGGGGGCGTACGAGGGAGTGGGTGCTTGTGTGTGTGCGCGTTTATGAATACACTACCCCCCTTCGTTGTAATAGACAATAAAACAAGGGGAACTTACGTGTGCAGATTGCCACAAAATCAAATGTACCCAGCGATCTGGGCGACACCGTCACGCACAGCGCACCGCATTGTTTTGACATAGGTGTGCGCGAATGTGGGTTATTCACCAGCCAATACATATCAAATTTGAAGATCTCAGCCGCAGGGATGTGAAAGTAGCACCCGGGTGCGCGTTACGTTACCGGTTACACGAGCGGGAGCTATTGCGAACCCAAATATGTTCACCAGGCGCTCTACTAAGTGGTAAGCATTCTGTGCCGAGTACCCCACACCACCAACCGCGTAACGCCGTGCGTCCGCACAATAATGTATAATGGGTGAAGACGCATATGATCGTCTAATTACTGTAAATGCAGATAAGAGCTCGATTTCCATTGGGATAGAAACAGATGAGGACTTCATATAAAAAATAAATTAGGAAGTAATCAAATTTACCCTGTGAAGCGAAAAATATTCTAGGCTTCAGCATCACAGCACGCAGACTACAAATAACACAGCCCAAAAAACAAACCCAACCAGAAATAACCAGAACCTTAGCTTTCCACCAACCGCGTATGGCCCTGCATATGTACAAGAATGCATAATTGGAGAAGATAACACGTTTAATTGCTACTAATAATGTAAATGCGCGCGGTCTGTCGGAGTAAGAACAAACTTAAAACGACGGGAAGCAACACAAGAATGCTTGAAGTTGGCTGCCTGATTGCAACATAAGAACCGGCAACTATTAATTCACTACGAAGTTTTGTCGTCAAATTGCTGCAATGAGAATCTTGTGTACAGCCAACTAAGTGATGATAACCTCGCTTCGAACCCGAGTTATTATCCCAAACCTTAACACGAATCATTACACGACTTGGGCACATGCTGCAAGCTACTGCTTCACCCGCTGCGGTGGCTCATGGCTGAGGCGTTGCGCTCTGAGCACGATGAGGTCGGTTCTTTTCCCGGTCGCGGCAGCCGCTTTTCTGATGAAGACGAAAAGCAAAACCGCCCGTGTGTACGAGATTTTGGCGCACGATAAAGATCGCCAGGTGGTCAAAATTAATCCGGAGCCTTCCACTACGGTGCACCTCATCGCCTGCGTTGCGTCGACACAATAAACCTTCAATCAATCAATCACTCACTCACCGCGCGTCACAAGGGGCCGCCGGGTCCCTTGCAAAAATTATGGCGCTGCTGCTGGAATCAAGAAAATCAACAAGCCGTGACTGACTACTGAAGGACGCGCCTAAGCACTCAGCCATCTCGGCGGCAGGCGTGTGGCCTCGATGTGTAGCGATGATCGTTCTGGTCCGCCACTGTTTGGAATCAAAAACAAACGAAGTTCTCAAGTTTCTAAATGTTCTCCAAGGAAGCATCAAGTTCCACATCGCGGACAAGCTGGAAATCTTTCCCGGATGAAGAGCAACTTGCGCGCTTGAAGTAGCGACGTGGGTCAATATATAATGGTTCAGCTTGAAGACCTTTTGGTGCAAATTTTCGCTGGTGTGCTTCACGTCTAACCAGTCATCAATTACGGTTGGCGCTATATGCGTGCACGACTGAGAGGAGAGAGCGGGGGCATGCGCACTCTATCTCTTGAAATGCCCGTACAGTGGGTGGAAGATTTATACGTGTACGTCTCACTTCCCAATGCGACCAGTCTGATGTGCTTCGTGGTCGTGTGGTTTGGGTTATTGTTTTGCAGACAGTAAAATGCCTACGGCGCAGGAGGGAGTCGAGCAGTGGTATTTGTCCACTGTAATAGAAGGCGAGTCTTTCCATCAATCAAGAACTTTCATGTTACTACAAAAATAAATATATTCATATTGGATACAAAACCTGTAAAATCTGTGTAGTGGCTATTTAGAATAAAATATATTAACATGGTTCAGCACACAAAGACATTGTTTGTGAAAAGTGAATAGGTTGAAGGATACCATACACGCATGCCACTCACGCAAATTAGACACACTCGGGCACAGCAGACACTTCATTTCAATTAACGTACTACAAGCACTACATTAAACACACTACGGTAGATGAGTACAGTGCGGAGACTATGCAACACACAATGTCACAGCAAACCCTACGAGGAGTGCAAATGTTCACATCTCTCAATGTCGTATACGTACTTGTGATGACGAGATGTCCTCATAATTAATACTCAATGAGTACAAAGCGATGTATACCAGGCCGGCATCGCTTTTATTTTCTGCGGTGTTGTATTGTCGCGAACGTTATCTCTTATAAATTCTTCAAACTCCAGGAATGATAACCGCACTACCATCTTTAAACGTTCTTCGGAGATGTGGTGGCTCGAGTGACAAGTTAGGGATGTGCCGCAATCATGCAACCGACGATCTTGTTCTCGGGCAGTCCTTTAGGTAGGTATATACATTAAGGGCAGGAAAACTACAGACACCTACAGATCGGGAGCAGTTAAACCGTGTGATACTAAGTAAGGAAAGCGTCCATGCCTAGTGATATTTGGAGTCTGTCGGGTTGGTGGCGGAAAGCAATGTGGTGTATTATCAACAGTTAAAGTCAAACTGAGCACCTCGTTGTTACTGTTATCTTAAAACCGCTTCCCCGTTCTTGGAAGACGCGCAGCCCGGAGGTGTCGAAATCAAATCTTTTGTTTTTGACTACTTCATCCGACTTTCAAAGCGAACAAACATTTAGGCTTCATTTGTGAACCTTCACGCTAAACCGCCTCCGATAACCTACAATGTAGTAGAGGCATTTTACATTTTACACTGGTCGTTTAAAAGGAAAGCTTTCTAGCTCGACCAGCCAACGGTTCTTTTGTGGCGTGCGGGACAAAGAACTCCCACCGCGGTGGCGGCGGCAGTGGCAGCGGGTGAAGTGGGGGGGGGGGGTGATTGACAGAGCACAGTGCAGATGGCACCGCGAATGGTTACCCAGCGTTCCCCGCGGGGGTGCTTCCTCACAGCGGAGGACGCGGCTCATGAGTGTGGGGTCTCCTTTAGCGACGGTTGCTTTGGGTCTGGTTTTCATTCAGCGCCTGGGGAGAGGGAGGGCGCTTTGAAGGCGACACATGAAACAAGAGGGACGGGAGGCAGTGAGACAGAAAACACATTAGCGCGCACGCCGCCCTCCTGCTCACCCTTCGAAAGCCGTTCCTCGCCATTTTGTTTGCGATGACGCACGTTCGTTCGGGACGCCACCCACGCGAATTCCAGGTAACGGCTGGCAGAATCCATGGTTTCCCTCTTTCTAGAGTCACGTGTGTGAATTCAAGAGACGCTACATGGGCCAAAATTGTGGGTGTCATTTAAAGCTTTGATTTCCAAGTGCCTTCACAGTGTGGACTGGCGCCGATTTTGTTTTCAGCAACCAACCAGAAATTATTGATCACCTGCTCTTCTCAATGAGCGGCAGTATTGCTACCAACGACCGCAATCACACAGCCCTGCACTTTGCCGTAAAAGAAGGTTTTGCCAACTGCGTGCGGGGACTGACCAAATTCCCTTTCTGCCTCAACGCCAACATCCAGGTAAATATTTGATTTTTATAAGCTTGTAAGAGAACTACCTAGTAAGGTTGGTGGTCTAGTGCTGTTTATAAGTATGCGTAGCACAGTTTATAGGATCGGCTGCACAACGTGTAAAGAACATGCACCGATCCCTCAAGCAACGTGTTTGCAGCACAAATTTCCCCTTTGTAAATCGTGTTGCCAAGCTTTCAAAACCGCCATTGAACTTGTTTCTACCGCTATAGATGCCTGCACAAAGTCGCCTTCAGTAAGATTTTGCATGTTATATTCACCGTAATGTGTGAAGAATTTGTTTTTTATTTTTATAGGTGTGAGACGTACGCAACTATCATTATATTGCGCAGCTGAAGGCTGTTGTTGTGCTAATAAAGAGAGTTATAAAATAAATTTTAGTTGTATTTTGCTCCGGAATAAAGAATGGTGGCCGTGCGTTTTTATTTACCTTAAGGCACGTTCTGACTATTAGGCTTCCTGTTAAATTGATTATGCAATGAATACGACCACTTTTTACGATATCACTATACTGCTACAACTTGAATGCTATTACAGTTGCTTGTCGTAGCGTACACCAAAATTTAAAATGATGCAGCTGGCATGATGCAGCGAAACTGGGACAACATCACTTCAGTGAAACAACACAATCCGGTGCGTTGCGTCGCACAACGAATGCCCAAGAAAGCGGAGGGTGCAATCAGTTTGTTCTTTCCCACGGACATTCAATATCCTTCTAGAAATAGCAGCACTAGTATGGCTGTAAATAAAGCCGTCAAACGTTTAAACATGACTGCGACGCTTCGGAAAGAAAAACAACACATGAAGGTTAAACAGTGAGTACCATACAAGCCCGTTTGGGTTAGTACAGGCAGTTGCATGTATGAAGTATGGGAAAAACAAACGCTCAAGGACCACAGTAAGGTTCGCTGATACGAATGCTAACTTAAAGTGCTACTTTTCCAGTAGAAACGTAGAGAGCGTTCACCCATCACTTGCCTTCGTTCGAAACGGCTGTGCTGTAGCTGTAGCTGGGCAGCGTTTTTCGGTCTAATTCTGAACGCCGCCCCATTTGGAAAGCAACTGGAATCCGCCTCGATTTTCCACTTAGGTGCTCCCTCTTCCACTTTCAAACAGCGTGCCTTTTCTACACAAGAGTGAGGTAATAATTGACTAAGGTAGCATTCTCGTCTCTCGAACATTAAATTTAATCCGACAGAAACGTCCCGTGGGAACACTTATTGTACGTATTGCTGCCAGAAATTTGCGCGCAGCCTGCCTTGATTCTCTACACGTTTTTACCGCATGGGCAGGGAGTCACGTTGAGCATTTGAATGTCAGCGCTTCCACACGACGATATTGAAGGGGCAGCAGGAGTAAGCAAAACAGAATCTGCCATTTTCAGAGCATTCAATCAACGCTTCTTTTATTCTTTGTTTGAGAGAGCTGCATATGAATGGAAATAGGAAAAGAAACCTGCACCACTTTATTTTCCTAAAGCATCTCGGTTGGCCTGAGCGAAGGGTAACTTGAAGTGTGTTAAAAGTCAACACTTTTGGGGTGAACTTAAAGGAGCACGTTTGTAGAATGGACGTTTTGTTGTTTGTTTTCGTCTGCCGCGTGAGGTGATTAGCAACCGTAAATGCGGAATTCTCGCATTGACCACTTCATCTGTTTAAACGACATGGTGACAGCGTGATTTTTGTGATGACCTATAATGAGGCGTCACAGTTGGTTGTATCAGGTTGAACTTTAGCTGCTGCGTCTTGACAGAGCCAGAGAGTTTTCACAACATAGGGACGCTACAAAATAACCATTTCTTCTAGCGGTGGTACGTATCCTTTCGAACCAGCTGTGCGTCATGAGCCCCTTCGAAAAATATTCTTAGATATCACTTTCTTAATCACACATCACATATTCGTTGTTATATTTGTAGGTTGTCATTATTTTGCTGAAGTACCTCCTGACGCTACCTTTCTACTAATTTACCCCACGGAATATATTGATGCATTAGTAAAGTTTTGGTTATTGAATCATCATCATCTTCGCTTCCATCATCATCATCAGAGGATAAATGATTTGGTGTATGACCTGCCCCCACTCGTGCCCTACATTGTCCTAGTTCATGTCTGCCACACCATCTTATAATTTCTTCCATACATCAGGTGAACGCTAGGCTCGTACTTATGCACCTGTCTCCAACTGGACACTCTGTTACAGTTTTGGTTTACTGCTTGTTGTTTTGTAGCACTAAACGCTCAGGTCAAATAGTGGTGTATGATGTTTGATTCTGTTTTGATATTTAGTTCAAAGTTTTGACTTGTTTTGTCGGCTGCACCCTTGAAAGCGAGGTATCAGACGTTCACCCCTCGTGACTGGTGACCGCCGACTGGCCCAGTTACTGGTTTGCATTCTCCGCGAGTACCCGTAATACTAACGTACCGTTATCATGGGTGAAGGGTAAAGTTGACGACCCGTTTTTGGGGGCGGGGCACCTCATACAATGCCAATTTATGTGGCCATCTTTTGTCGTTTTACGCCATGGTACTTCCTACCGTCTATTAGTGTGATTGGTTAGGATAAATGGAACGCTTCTTTATGGTTTTGAATAAATTATGGAGGGGTAATTCTTCAGCATAAATTATATTACCTCTATGATGATATCAATTACATCATTGGCATCACCGTTGTGTAGGTTTTTGTCAACGGATTCTCAAATTATGGTGTGATACTTTTACTGGCAACTTCTGTCTTGGCAAGTACTTCATATGCAAGTTTCAATTTCTGGCATATAACGTTTCTTGGTAATTAGAAGGAGTTACATTTTTCGTGTGTACTGTATTCGCTACTGCGCAGGGATGTTATGGGAAGAATAATAAACCTTTAGTGGTAGAGCACCACCTCTTTGCGAATTCAGAATAAATGAAAGAAAATAGAAAAAATATTAAAATATTAAGAGATACCTGTTATTTTATTTTACCATGCTGGTTTCCCTCTCAGTTTTTATCCCTCTTTCTTCAACACAAAACCGCAGAAACAAACTCAGTTGTGCCGGAATCTTTTTCACGCCCATGGCTGCTTGGAAAGAAATTCGCATGAAAGGCTTTCGCAATTTTCATTCGTCATTACGTTTTCATAGTTTACTAGCTCAGTATCTGAGCGCAAAAATGTTCCCTATCTATACCACCTTGCCGATAAACAGCTGCCCTACGTTCGCTAATATCTGTGCAATTGTAGACAGGAATGGCAGTCTTCTTCCTATGTTAAACCATTTTCTCCTCTCCTCCACATAATTGTATGTCTCTGTACATGCCTTCTTCACATACACAAGCACCTGTGTTTATCGCTGTGATCTTTCACACACTTTGAGAGTCCCCCCGTTTTGCAATATTTTCTGCGCCCCCCATTCAGTTTTGGACTGCGGGGGTCACCTGATGATGCCTGTCGGAAAATGTACCGCGATGGTCTGTATGGTGCTCGCATTTCGTCGGCATGTACTTTGTCCTCCCGCTGTGCAAAAGCAACCGACACCATAGGGCCGGATTCTCATGTGTGCGTCAAGAGCACTGACAACCACAGAGCAGTGACCTAGTAAGATCGAGAAGTAAGCTCTTGGTGTCACTTGGGAAATCAAGACGTTTGAGAAATTCCTGCGCGTGGTCTCAGCATCGTCGTTGAAAACACGTGATCAGCCGCCCGTCAGGTTGCTTGGCTGCACCGATCTTGATCTCGTGCCCTGTCGCATCCAAAGATTTCGCATAAGGCTGTTCAGAAAACAGTTTGGCCACGACAGACACCCACTTTCGAGATCCTGTAGGCTGTTCCGTGTCCTAAGAAGACGGCACAAACTTCTTGTGTCTCTCGTCGTTGCAGCCCTTTCTTCTATCCTGGCTCTACTTTAGAAGACTTCAGCTGCCACCAAACTTCCAAAGGGGAGCACTATGTACAAGCATACTGCATTAAAGGGTGGCGTTGGAGAAAACGGCTGCCGCTAATTATATCACGCTACCGTGGGGACTTCAACATATTCGAGGGCCTGTCGCTTACGGGTAGAAGTGTAGTCATTCTAGCAGCACTGTAAAGAGACATCGTCAGCCAGCTGCATGATAGTCATCAAGGCTTCATCGATGCTCGGATGTAATCCGAGACTCGGAGTGGTGACCAGGTCTCAATATTGCGGTTAAAGCAGCCATCTAGTGCTGCCGAGAATGGGCTTGTACCCGCGTGCGTCGCTGGGAGCATATGATTCCGACCAAGATGCCATCAGATCCGTGGTGCAGGGTTGCCGTGGACTAATCAAGAGTCCGTCATGGTCTTCCAGTACCGTTCTCACAACACGAAGATCATCCCACTCCGGTCCACTTGTACTGACGCCGGTAAGGCTGCAAACAAAAGCACCTTTGCAGGACACGGCATCCCGGTGATTGTAATCAGCGGCAATGGGCCCCAGTATTCCGTCAAATCTTTTCAGGAATTGGGGACCTTATAAGCTTTCATACATGTCCCAAGACGTTTAGGCTACTACAGTCGAACGCCGCAACAGACGGCATAGTCCGCACGATCAAGAAGATGTTTGTCAAGGCCACAGGTTCTCCTTGCTCTCCTAGCATACCCCAACACTGCCGGTGTGTCTGGTTATAGCCCGTCTGAACTGCCATTGGTACGCTTTCTGCTTACACGTGTGGCTACCCCGGTTCAAAGGCTCGTTTCATATTGGCCCGAAGTCACAAAATTATTTGCCAGGTTGGCTGCCCACAGGCGGCGGCCTCCCTGTGTCAAATGAGCGAACCAGTGTCGAATTAACGAACTTTTACGGCAACGTGTAAACAACCGTGAAGATGAATAATATGCTGAATAGGAGGTGTATTGTTTTCCCGCCTCTGTAGTGTAGAATTCCCTTGCCCTTGTTTTTCTACACACCAGCACAACAAAATAGTTAAAAAGGTTATTTAAAATTTTTCTTTCATTTCATTTATTGGTACCCTCAGAACCGTGAGGTATTACAAAATGGCGTGGTTATTACACGTAAAAAATACAAACCAACACCTATTACTTAGTTATTACAGTAATGTGACTTCTACTCATACATTAGTACCTAATAGCGTTTTTAAACAATTCATAATAATGAATGCTTGCACTTATGCGGGAAGGTGATTCCACTAGATGGTAACGCGTGGTAGGTCTGATATGTAGCTGTCATCAGTCCTGCATAATGGTACTCGGACCTTGTGACTACAATCTAGACAAGGCGCAACGTATTCTGGTGGTTGTGTATGTTCTTTGTGTTACTGGTGACGGTGATATATTTTGTTGAAAAGACACAGTCGAGGAATTTGGTGGCGAGATGCTCAAGAAGGGAGATTCAGACTATATTTCATAGCCGCCATGCTGGCGGCGAAGTTATAGTTCGAAAGAATAAAGCAGAGAGAATTATGTTGAACCATTTTGACTCATTGTATTGGATTGGTATGTACAGGATCCCAAACAGAAGCAGCGTATTCCAATTTAGGGTGAATCCGAGTTTTGTGGACGGTGAGTTTTAAGAAAGAAAGAGCTTTAGCAACGTTGCGACGTAGGTACCCAAGCAATTACTTATATTATCGCTGATATGTGCACTGGGGACGGCTACGTGGCGCAGTCCAGGTTTCTTGGACGCAGATCGCGCTCCGTTTTTTTGCCCCTGCTTTTGCTGAGGGTCTTGCCGCCCGAGCAGTTATTATGCATCGTTTCCCGAAGCCTTCAGGATCATCTAGCCACCATCGGGGTCCCGGTCCGATGAAGTGGTGGCCCCCCAGACAAACTAAAAAAAGTCTGAAGTGGCGCGTCGCCTCGCTAAGACAACAGCGTCGTCCTGGCACTCCGGGAAGGCAAGAGAGCACCAGGCTCCTAGAGCGGATCACCACCGATGCTTCGACGCTCTTCCAACGTCCTGCCTCAAATGCTGCTGAACCTTCTTCCATCACACTCACTGCTATGGCCGACCGCGCAAACCAAAATCATGAGGTCGCCTCATCCCACACCGCGATGCCTCCTCCGACCGCACTCCACGTAGTGAGTGGCGGTGACAGCGCAGGGCCGACGGCCCCTTTGCGGGCGTCTGTGTTCCTCACCGCATATTGCGCCGCCATAGCGGCTCCGACCACGACCTTGTCTGCGGCACACGCCAAGAGCCCTGCTTCCCCGCCAACCGCATCGCCGCTAGACGCTGTCGCAGGTACTGGCCCTTTCATATCTAAACCTTCTACAGTGTGTATTCCAATAGGCGCACCGTGCCTCGGACTGAAGACTCGTCCGCCGCAATGCATCTCACTCAGCCGCCAGGAGCTGACACTTTCCAGCCATCTACGGAAAATGTCTGGACCACTGTTGTTTCCGTCCGTAAACCCGCCTCCACTGCCCGATCCCCCACCGAACTGATCACTGTAGGAATCCAACTTCCTCCAGGCGCCCTTACTCCCAAGCTACCTCTTAACGACTTGCTCACCAATATTGCCTCCGCTGCACAGCTTTCCTCCAAGAGAAGTGAAGAAATAACACACCAGGCTAATCTACTGAGAGCCTTGTGTTTCTGAAACCTCACTCCCCTCTTACCCCTCACCTCCTACTCTCTCTATCTCTCTCACACGTCCAGCTTCATGGTAAGACCATCAGCATCAAACCTTATGTTCGCAGCCCTCCCATCTCCTGCCTTGGTGTTGTAGCGGCGCGGGCCCGCCGCGCCGAGACGACGACGACGACGAAGGCAGAACTACGAGGCGCGCGCTCACATGCGCTCGCGCTGGAGGAATAAAAATCAGTTCGAGCCCAACCGCTGTCGTGCCTGGTTGTCACTGCGGCGGTCGCGACATGAATTGGTGACGTCGACCGAATTCGCCTCTTCTGACCACGCCATGTCGGACCCTTCAGCTCCGCCGGATTCTGCGGGCCAACTATAGCCCGGCGGTGACCACGAAGCAGCTCCGCCCGCCCAGGAAGCAGCTCCGCCTGCTCACGCTACAGCAGCGGCTGTGCACCGCACTACTCTACCCCCGTTCTGAACTCGGAACCCGCGGACATGGTTCACGCAAGTCGAAGCGCGCTTTCGTCTGCACCGTATCACTAGACAGCAGACGAAATATAACAGCGTCGTGACCTCCTTGCCAGGCAGCATCGCTAACGAGCTGGCCGGCATCCTCGAAGCCACACATCCTGAAGCGCCGTACGACCACATAAGGCAGCGATCATCCAGCGCAAGTCGGAGTTGGAGCACAGCAGGCTGCAGCAGCTTCTGAACACCGAGGAGCTCGGTGACAGGCGACCCTCGCAGTTGCTACATCGCATGCAGCAGCTATTTGGGCGATCATGACCAGGACCTCAACAACCGACTTCTTTGGGAGCTCTTCCTTCAACGCCTACCCCAGAACATAGTATTGGTACTTGCGGCAGCCCCTGACATGCCACTTGACCAACTCGCGGAACTGGCTGACCGCATCGCGGACTATTCCCGGTCCCCAAGCATCGCCGCAGTCGTCGATACGCCCTCCACCTCAAGGGACGACTCTAGTCTTGGTCGACTTGAGAGCCGCAATAATGAACTCAGCCATCAGCTGTCATCCCTCGCACCCCTCTTGCACCGACGCCGACGTGCATCCCGCGACCGACGGTACTCCTCATACCCGTCCCGTTCTCAACATCGCTCCTCCGCAACACGCGGTGAGCCTGGCCGTTCGGGCGTCTGTTGGTATCATCGTACCTTGGGCACTGCCGCCCGCAAGTGCATCCAGCCTTGCTCATTGACGGGAAACTAGGAGACCGGACACTGGCGGTGGCAAGTGAACCCCGTCATGCAGTCAGCCGCCTCTTCTACGTCACCGACAAGGTTGCCGGCCACCGCTTCTTGGTCGATACGGGACCAGAGGTCAGCGTCATACCGGCCTCTTCGCTAGACCAACGACGCCGAGAAATGACCTCGCCGTTAATCGCCGTCAACAACTCGCCGATCAACACCTACGGCCAGCTGTCGCTCACAGTCAATTTTGGCCTACGTCGCACCTTCCGGTGGCTTTTCACAGTTGCCGACATCAAGCAGCCGCCCATTGTACCCTCTGCGCCATCGCCTTAGTCTGCGGCCACTAGTATCGGCCACCTAGACGCCACCTCCAGCGCGGCAGCCGCCCCTACACCGACGCCACCGACGACACTTGTAGCAGACGACGTCACGGAAATCCACCTGTCACAGCCCGCCTCGGCCCCTTCTACCACCTCATGCGAGGGCTCCGGTGAGCTATTTTCCGGTGTTACCATGAAATCCGTTCCAACATCATCGCCCGCTACACCACCATAGCTTGTCATATGCCCCGCTAAGTGGATAGACTACCCTGCTCCACTGAAGTCGCAGCATCACTCACGCGAGACGTACGTCGTGGCATCGAAAGCCAACCCAGACGAACTGACGTCTCTCATAGTGCCGCTCACGCGTCACTCACGCGAGACGTACGTCGTGGCATCGAAAGCCAACCCAGACGAACTTACGTCTCTCATAGTGCCGCCGCCAACGCCGAAGCCCAAATCTAAAGGGATTGAAGCCGCTAACCATGCCGACAACGTTCAGGCTTCTCAACCTTTAAAACAACACCCCCAAATCTTTGCTGAAGAGCCCGTTGACAAGGCATCTACGACTACAGCGCAGCTGCATGCGTTGCAACAGCTTTCTTGCGTTCACGACCAGCAAGCGCTCACAAAGCCCGACACTCCGGCAGCACGAGGCGCGCGCTCACGTGCACTCGCGCTGGAGGAATAAAAATCAGTTCGAGCCCAAACGCTGTCGTGGCTGGTTGTCACTACGCCGGTCGCGACAGTGTCATCCATAACGTCGGCGGCTATTTCACTCCTCCTCAGATTATGCAGGAACTGGAGTCGTATACCACCAATATTCTTGCTGCGCGCATGATGGGTAGCACACAATCAGTTCTCATTGCTTTTGCTGGCATCGTAATCCCCCGCTTCGTATATTTCAAACATGTTGCGCTTTGGTGTCGTCCCCACAAGCCTAAACCTGCCACATGCACCCGCTTTCTCACTTTGGGACACCGGGCTTACCAGGGCCCGAAGCATAGTGCTCTGGCGAAGTGCCGCCGTTGTGCTGCCCCTCTATAACCTGACCCTAGCACCACGTATGTTCTCAACCCTGGTGCATTCATTGCAAGGTGAGCACTGACCCCTCTCTTGACCCTACCTGCTTCTTCCTCCTCGAAAAGCAACGCGCATGTGCTAAAGCTGCGCGTGAACGCTGCGTAGCTTTCCGCCGGGTCACGCAGGACACCCCTTCCCTTTCGTCCTCTATACCTGCATCTGACTCACCGGTCACATCACTACCGGACTCATACGCTGCTAAACTGAAAGGACCGTCGGTTCCACCACCCGCTTCCTCCAATGCTACACCCTCACCGTCCTTGATTGAGGAGATCCGTCACTCTTTCGACCTCCGACTCGCGATGCTCGAACGCCAGCTGCGTGAGCAGCAGCGCACTTCCCAGGAATAGCAGCAGCAGATTCAGGCTCTCACCGAAACACTCCAAACAACCACCACCTGTCTTACCTCCCAACTTGCGCAGCTCAATCAGCACCTTGCCGCGTTCACAACTCCCTCTACAGCCCAACTAACGGCTTTGGCAGACTTAGTCGACAGCACGTCCACCGCCCCGCACACTTGATTGGTTCAGCTTGAAACATCTATCCTCAAAGTTCTTACCCGGCTGAATGCCCAATCCGAGCAACTCAATTCCTTTGGTTCCATTGCTAGTTTTTTACAAGAATCGATCTCCCCCACTCAGAAAATAGACGATTCTTCTACATCTACTTTTACCTAGATGTCCAGTGCTGAGGGTCTGGAGGTGTTGCAGTGGAACTGCCAAAACGTACGCAATAATAGGATGCCTCTCTATCAGTGCCTCCTACACCACCATTTTCTTCCTCATTTTCGTTTGATACAAGAGGCCCGCGCAACTAGTACCCTCCCGCGGTTCCGAGCCTACCATGCCGCTACGAGCAGTGCGATAGCGTCCATTTATGGGCGTGGCGACATGATCGTGGAACAGCTGGACAGGCCCTGTACCCTTCTCACATATTTAGTCGACGTGGTCTATTGTGATCCTTCTTCTAAAATCTCAGTGGCCCCCCTCTCTTTCTACAACCCCCCTGTAACTTCCTCTTTATTCAGTGCGCTATGTACGTTCATGCACTAACTTCTGTCCACCACCAATCTTATCCATGAGGGTCACTTAAATGCGCCTCACACTATTTGGGGCTCCTGCAGACCCTCAAACTCGTCCGCCTTCACCACTGCCTTGTACAGGAGCCCCACCTCACCCGTCGTAATACTCCTGCCTCCCCTACCAAAGCCGGCACTACGTCACAGCGGCCCTCGACACCCGACCTTACTTTTTTTGGGGGGTCCCTTTCAGTTCGAGGGCGGGTCACAGCGCAAAACCTCCTCAGTGACCATTTTCTGTTTCATCTTTTCATCTCCGTTTCCCTCACATCCCGGGATGTCGCCTGGTCACTCACATTGACTGGGACGCCTTCCGCACGGCTCTGGCCTCCCAATCCTTTGTGTCGTATGAGGACTGGACGTCGGGCATGGACGCTGCGCTTCCGAGCAGCCGTCGCCATGCTCGCATCCGTCATCCGATCCAAGACCCTGACCCTCACTTTCTCTGTTTATGGCGCCGCCGTAAACGACTGCAGCGCTCATTTCGCTCCCAACCCGAAAATACTCAGCGCGCTTCCAGAATCGCTGTTCTAAGAGACGAGATCGTTGCCCACTGCGCTTCTCTTGAACATTCTCGACGAAGTGCTCTCTGCGACCATTTTATACTGCTTTGCCCTCACGATTGACATGGTCTCTTTTTAAATCTCTCCTAGGCACTAAGCCCACGCTCGCTCCAACTTTAGCTAAAGCTCTTGCTCAAGGAGCAGCCTCCAACCTCTTCAAGCATCTAGCCTCTATCTCCTGCACCCTATTACTCCTAGCTATATCGGCTACTAAGGTGAGCCTAATTCTGATCTTGACTCCCTTTCACTCTCCAGGAGATCCAGGTGTCCCTGGTTGAGAATACTAAGCGTTGTGCTCCTGGGGACAATGCCATCACATACACGGCACTCCGCAAACCTCCCCGAGAATGCGAAAGAGGTCCTCCTCAAGACTTTTAATGAAACCGAGAGAGTGGCTGCCTACCTAGCTCCTGACTTCTTCCCTTAATACCATGATTCCCAAACCTGGAAAACCTCCTTCCATCGCTAACTTTCCGCCTATATACTTAACGTTCATGCGTTGGTAAGGCCCCTGAGCCATGGCTCTGACTCGCCTCTCTGGATTTCTCGAAAAGAGGGACTTCTTTCCTCATTCCCTCATCGGATTCCGTCGCCATGTCTGTGCTCAGGATATGTTTTTGCTTCTCCACCACACCTTTCTCTTTTCCACCCCAAACCAAATATCCGCTCTGGTGACCGTCGATGTCCGTAAACCCTTTGACGGTGTATGCCATGACCATAACCTGGCACAGCTTGCCGCAATTTTCTGCGGCTTTCCCGCACGTACTGCTATATCCGCTGCTTCCTCTCTTCCACTTTCAAGTCGACTTCCATCTTGCCGACGCCACAACATCACTCGAGGCACTCCTCAGGTTGCTGTTTTTTCGCCCACACTTTTCAATATTGCTAAGACTCCTCTGGCTTCCCAACTAGCTTAATCCCTGATCTTCATCACATTCTTTACCCTGACGACATCACCCTGTGGTGTTCGGCTGGCTTTTCAGGTCATGTGCAGAGTACCCTGCAACGTGGCTTGGATCTCATCGACTCTTTTTTCACCGCTGTTGGTCTTTCCCTGCTCCGGAAAAGTCCGAGCTTCTTCTCAACCGTTCCTCTAACCAGCGCGCCCACAATTCCCTCATCTCTCTCCATATTTCTGGTTCTCCCGTTCCTATCGTCACCAAATGCAAGGTTATTGGCTTTCCTTTGCATGCAGCCAAAAACATACAAGCCCTAGACAGCGCCGTCGCGACCTGCACTCGGTAACCAACCTTCTGCGTCGTGTGGTCACTCGACGCGCGGGTCTTCACGAGGGTAATGCCTGCAGGTTTGCTCACGCGCTCGCCCTCGACAAGTTCTTGTACTTTATCATTTACATTTCCTTCCCCAACATACAGCTCAATACCCTTGAGACCACCTTGGTGGGACTCTACACGGCCGCACTAAACCTCCCTATCACCACATCTACAGATAAGCTTTTTGCCACGAGCCTCTTTCATTCCCTTCGCTCTCTCCACAATCTCCGTATGGATTCCCAGCTTTCGCGGCTCTCACTTACCCGTCAACGCCAATGGTTACTGGTTCAGGTGGGTATATCTCCGATTCACGTCTCCCCCACTACCCCTCCCGATGACATTTCGGCACCCAACCTTCGTATCTTCCCTCTCCCGTCAAACTATGTCCCCTGTCCTTCATGCAGGTCGTCGTCATGCGGCCGCGCAGCATAATTCTCCTCTTTTCGAGACCTAGGGAATTGCTTAGACAGATGCCTCCTGTGTGGCGCCTCGAGGCTCGTGCGGTTACGTTCTGTACCACCCTCACCTTGCTGAAGCAGAAACCCACACTAGTGGCTCGTACCTTCACCCACCGGAAGCAGTGTCTCTTGTGGTTCTCGCCATTGCCCATGCCCGTCAGTCCTTTGATTCTCTTCCCCCGTCCCTGAATACACAGTCTTTTCTAACTCTCACGCCACTATTATACACATACAAAATCGCTCACTACCTTCTATCCTTCAATAGGAGTTCGGACAAGCGGTCTCCGCTCTACAGCCATCCATCGTTTTCCTCCTTTGGGTCCCTGGACATTCTAGGATCGACTGCAATGAATTGGCGCATCAACTCGCAAACAAACTCTTCACCGGGCACCGTTGATCCCCTGGCGCGGGCCCTCGGAGGACGGTGGGACGCTCTCTCTGCGCCGTACCATCAATGAGGTCTACCTTAAGTCTCCGTCTAGACAAACGCCTCTACCCGTCTGCTCACCCATAATTCACCATAACGGAGGCTCTACTCCTGCGTCACATCCAAATGAATGCCCTCATAAACTCCTCTCGCCTATTCCTCTATCGTTATAGATCTGATCCCTCTTGTCCCAACTGCCCCACTGCTTACGCTGATTTACCTCATTGCCTATTTTACTGGCCTGTGGCTCAGCTAATCCGACTCGTACCTCTCCCCATCCTTTTCCATCATCACCGGGACCGACTGGCTTGGCTTGAAAAAGATCAGCGCAGACTGGTCGCCTAGGAGGTCTACATGCTCAGCCTTTAGCTTCGGCCGAATAAAGGTCTTTTCTACTGTACTCTATGTTCAATGTGGATTTACCATTTAAGCTGCTGCTTATAGGTGACACTAGGTATTTATAGCTAGAAATGGTATCCAATGCAAGAATATTGAGATAGTAGGTGGCGGTGGGTGCATTAGTTGTTCTAGACGCTCTCATAACTTTACACTTGTGGACGTTCAGATGCATTACCACTTGTTGACACCAGGTTGATACAGCAGTAAGGTCGATTTGAAGGGCACTTACGTCGGAATCGGAGGTTAACTCACGGAATATTTCACCGTTATAAGCTAAATGTACATGAGGAAAAAGGCATTCAGGTAAATGATTACATAAATATGAAAGGGAAGAGGACCAACAGCTGACTCTTGTAGTACCCCGAAACGGAAAGCGGCGTGGCAGCTGTTCACACTGTTAGCTCAAGATACTGAGAGCGATCCTTAAAATATTTCTATCCAGGTTAGTAATTTCTCGTCAAGGTTCAGTTGGTGTAGTTTGTGCAATAATAAGCTGTGGGAAACTTTATGAAACAATTCAGAGAAATCTAAAAATATGCAGTCGTCCCGGGAAGAGCGATCCAGTATAATGTTCTGTTTATGCGTGAAAGATGCCAATTGGCTCTCACAGGTGTATGTTCTTCGGAAACCATGATGTTCTTGGTTAAAAAATGAAACAGATTCAAAGAGGTCTACAAAGGTCCAAAATAAGATGTGTTCTAATATTTTGCACGGTATACTGGTAAGTGATATAGGTCGGTAATTAGGTGGGGAATGGCGGCTGCCAGCTCTGTAAAATGGAATCACCATCCCGTTCTTCGTTTCAGCGGGCATGCAACCTTCGTTCTGTTGATCAATCATTGCTAGTACAATCGATGAATTAACACGCTTGCTTTTTTGAAACTTCGGGTTAATTTGATCACAACCAGGAGCAGAAGATGATTTTAGGGATTTAGTTGCTGCTTCGGCACCACTTGAATCAACAAGTATTGGAGACATAACAGGATACTGAAAGTGTTCTGCATTAAGTAAAACATCGTTTGCGTCAACAGAAAAGGAAGAGGAAAAAACATCCGTTAAAACGTTAGCCGAAAAATCACACGAAATTTGATTTCCACTTGCGTTTGCTAGGGTGACTGCATCATCGTGTTTAGGGTTTATTGTGCACCAAAATTTTTAAATGTTGGTGTAAGCGTGGATGGCAACACCATTTGTAAGTGGTGACTTTTCGCTGTGTTCAGTGCTGGTACATAACTTTTAGACGCGAGCTTGTAGGCAAGCGAGCCTCATCGCAGAATTTTTTTAGCGCACCTGTATAACCGCTTTTAATGAATAGGCGCTTTTCGTGTGCGTTAAACCAAGGGGAGTCTTGGGTCGTTGTTATTGCGCGAACGGGATGCTATTTGTTTGACAAGTTGGCAAGGGCGGCCGAGTACATATCCCAATTTTCTTGCACACTGCGTTCGTGGAAGTTTTCCGAAAAGGTACTAATTATTAATTACTTCAAGTTTTCTTTTAAATAGTTTTTAAGCATTTGTATTTTACTAGGCTTCTTGGGTAGCAGAATATTTAGCTAGATTGATATGAATGAATGATCACTGAATCGTAGACAGCATGTAATATCTTAGACAAGTTCTGGCCTTGCAGGTAGTACGATATATAGAGTGTTCGAAGCAAGTTCCGTAGATCGTGTCAGCTGAGTGATAAGTAGGGTGAGGGAGAAGGAGCCATGGCTAAGAGAGGAGTAAGGCTGCATAGCCGGCGGTTCTGAAGTCCAGGATATTTTCGGCACTTAAAAATCACCAAGCAAAAATACAAGTAAATCGGCATATCTTGATGAAACTAGATTATTACGTCATGTAGCTCATTTGCACAGTTGGAGGAATAATTTGGTGGCCGGTAACAAACGCTGATAATAGTGTTTTTTGAAAACTAAGTTCTTTTTGTCCCATATAATCTCTCACTAACTGTAAATGTGGATGAACTGGGAAGGAAAGTCTTTGTGAATGGCCAGCAGACATCACCAGCTTTTCGGGCAGTGCGGTAGCGTGGGGAAATGGAAAATTTATCTGCGGACAGAAAACGTTTGTGTTCGGGAATTTGTGTGTAGCCAAGTTTCCGTTATAGCAAGGATGTCCGCGTTACATGTTACTTGTTACAGAAGTTATTTGGTCTCGTATGTTGATAACGCTTGGAATGTTAGTGAAGAAGACTGTGATTTGTGATAGAGGTTGCGCACTTCCCCTCGCGTCTAACTATCTAGCTGCGCGTGGCGATGTTGTGGCCCGATTTTAACAGGGGTGTGGGGGGGGCGCATGCTCCTGGGCGTTGTCTGTTTGGTTTTCAATTGGGTTTGATTAATCTGAGTTTGTTGTAGCGCAGTTTATACGCACGGGCGTTAGGCTGTTTTTTTTTTTGCAAATTCAAGTAGCCTTTTGCGAGCGTGGCGTGTAGAAGGGAAAAATTATTCGCTGAATGTGATGTCTTTTTACTTTACTTTTTGCTTGCAGCAAGTACGGCGTCTTTCAGTTTGTAACTTGAGAACTTTATGATGATAGGGCGGCGCATATTTGAGCGTACTCAATACCTTTTTGCGGGAGCTGAGCAACCATGACACTTAGTGCTTGTACAACACTGGCTTCGGATTGCTGCCAGGTTTCTTGAGCGTCCGGAATGCCATGAAAAAGTAGATTTTTACCCCGCGACCTATCTTCTAGCTCGTATATTCACAATTCTATATTGTCCTGCTGTGTGGTTAGGTAATTCTTATGTTCTTGCATGGTGGCCATGCTGTCCAAGTGAAGGAAAAACGCGTCAAGTTTCGGGACCGAACGAACACCTTTCGATGACATGTTGGCTACCCGGCGGATAAGGCTTTCCGGAAAACTGTTCTCCACCACAGTTTGCAATATTTATTGTCACCTAAACGCTGAGTATGAACAAGTATGCTCTGCACCATCAGTTTGAAACCAAATGGATCCAATGAAGCACTGGGTTTGATCAGAATACTGACCATGACCTTTTTTCTGCAGGATCAAGACGGGAACACACCTTTGCATGTTTCCGTTGCTCAAAGGAATACCGAGATTTCACATGAGCTTCTCCAACTTTCGAATCAAGATCTTGAAACCAGGAACAAGTACGAACTTAATTGTCTTCATGTGGCAGCCTTGAAAGGAGATGCCATGTAAGTATTTACTGTGCTTTCGACAGTTCGAATACCAGTACCGTTTTCCCAACGTTTGTAATCGACTACGGGCTGCTTCAATAGAAAATGATTCTCAGATACATGTTAAGATTGATACAGCACCATAGTGCCGCTTACTTCGTAAAAAGCAAGCGTAGATGTTAACTTTAGTGCATCATTTGGTTGTAGCTAAAAGTGAATGGGATGCCATTATCTTTTTACATGCCCCATAGATGCAGCTTATGTGGAAATAAATAACATCTGCACTGGAGACCGACGCAGTTCCTGTGCTGCTAAAGGAAGATAATCAAAGTAATCAAAGCCCATACTGGCAACGACAAAGTTTGTTGAAACGCGAGGCTTGCTTACGTTACGAACCGAGAAAGTCCAATCTCGTTAGAGATTAGTTCTTTGTCGTCTGCCCATGATACCAGCGCCGATGCACCCACTGGTGGTCATGGTACCTTGCATCGAACCCAGCTTTACCACAACCTCTACAGAAAATGACGATAACTATAATAATTAAAAGGCAGTCGGGGAGCGTTTTTCCAGGACCAACTGGGTGTGATGGGCCATCAATAGTGTTGAATGTGCATTTCTGTGTACATTTTGTGTACCTTCTGTGTGTGTTGGCTCTTCTACAGTTCGTACTGAGCATAAAGATTTCTATTTCGCGCTTTAAATTTGTATATTAGAGGCACTGGCATTGAACCAGAGAGAGCTGCGCGTTTCAACAGCCTGTCACTTCATCCACCATCATCGACACTGCAACAAGAACTTCGCATTCTTTCAGTGCGTTTGACGTGTACTTTAGCCATCAGCAAGCAAAAGCGCTTTGCTTTATGATGATGGTTGGGGTTTTTGGCGCAAGGCCACCTGGGGCAAACAGCGCCAAACAAAAGTATCTAAAAGAAAATAGTGGCTACTAAAGCCAGAGTAATAATAAAATCAATTAACGGCAATGGTGATTGCTGGCGTATAGGGCGAATTTTGATTACGCATGATAAGAAATGAGGTTTAAAAAGTTAACATCAGACAAATATTTAAAAACGCGTTGCACAGAAACCATGGCATTGTCACCCAAAAACAAGGAAGGGTGTAGCGGAATGTGTTGCCTGTATAGTTCCCTGAAGTGTCTGTGTCTTGTGTCGAGTGCCTTGCATGTGATTGGGATGTGAACTACGGATAGGCTCTCGGCCCACCTGCTACACACGGGTCTTGAAGAGCTAGTGAGCGCTTTGCTTAAAATGCGAACTGCTTCGACCGTGTCGAAAGGGTGCAGTGAGATAAACGTAGCCTTCTGAATGCGGGAACCAAGGTTCCATTCTTAACACGGAAAGTGTGTTTGCTTGGTGCCACAAAATGTCGACGCACGGACATTTCCGCTTGTCGCCTCTGTTTGAAGAGTCCGAAGTGGCCTGGATTGAACTCGCGCCCTGGGGCTCAGAGGCATCACGCTTTAACCACTCTGCAACCGGGGCGGGTTGTTAGTTAAATAATCCCTCTACGGAAGGTCACTATGAAAAACGAAGAAAGGGCGTTTAAAAAAAAATGCTGGGCCCACCGGAAATGTAATACGAAAAATATGAGATTATTTATTGGTTTATTTATCTATTAATTTAGGAACATACTGCAGGCCATGTAGGCCCACGCAGGAGGGGCATAATGTGGTAACAATATCAACCAAATACAAACAGTAAACAGCAAAGAGCAGAAACAAGAACTGAAGTATAAAACAGTGAACGCTAGAGGCAACTACAAAGGCACAACTAAACATTTGCCTAAAATGAACGAAGAGAGCTTAAACAATTTTCGGGTGTATTCTTCCAATCAATAATGTGCGGGGAAAAAAGAAAAATTTAAATAGATTGGTGTAAGCGACATTGGGGTTAAGCACAAAGAATGGGAATGACGAGTACGGCGAGTAGCAAGGCGTTTTAAGGAAGAAATATAGTCTAAAGCAAATTTGCGGTGATAAAGTGAATACAATAATTTAAGGCAGAGTAGAGAGTACAAGCAAGGGTACAATAGATTATTCAGGGTACTGTGGCTGTAGGAGCCCCAGTGAAGGTATCATTGATGGGCTACTTGTGTGTATACCACTCATGGAACTCCTGGTATTTTCTGTGTGTCAAGGTGACCTTTTTCGACTATGTGCTACTATTCCCAGCATCACATTGGGTTGTGTGGTATATTCGAAATTTTTCTCTCCAAAGTATCTGCCTTAAAAAAGGGGACACACCAATGCACTGTACTATTGTGACATTATTCGCAAACAAATCAGTTTTGCCCGTTGGTAAAAGCGTGGAGACTGTAGTACAAATATATGGCGATGCCAAAAACCTTCTCTTCCCCAAGTAGGTCACCCCTAGCTGCAGGAGCGAGAAGGTTCTGAAAGGAAAACTGCTGCCCTGACTGTGACCGTAAAACCCACCCTAATGTAAACAAAACCCGGAGTTCTATTTCCGAAAACGAACCCCTCAATAATACCGATTAATGTCTAATTACGGAGGTTGAACCAGAAATTTGTGAGGGAACGAAAATTCGCAATAGGGGAATACAGAATGAGCTTTGATACGCGTTTCACCCGTCAAAATTTTTAGACAAAGGAAGTTAGCCATAGAGACGTGTGCAACATGAAACTGAAATTGTATTTTACAAACCAAACAAATATAGGCAGCTTTGCTATGAAAAATAATAGTGGTGATGCGTAGTGTACAGGCGCGCACTCGTTTCTCATCCCATATGTGACGCAAGCACCGAGGAGGGGCACATATTTCACGGTCAGAGGTAAGGAACTGATGCTGAGATAATCTTCGTCCCTGCAATGCATTTCAGCTGTTTGCGCAGTTGGAATAGTTGTTCAGCTGTTTCCAACACAACCCTGCATTCTTAAAGAGCCGAACACTTGCAATCCTGTCAAAGACTAGCCAAGTTGACATATGAACCCTTTTCCACTCGATAGGCATGTTTTCGAAGGCGTTTATTAAGGCCCCGACCCGCCTGCCCAATGAAAGACATGCGGCACGACATGGCTTTTACGTCCTTTGTCGGAACATTTGGCGAGTGAAAATTGTATTACAAAATACCAACGAGCTGGTACCCGCACTCTCTTAACTTATATTTTTTAAGAAATATCGTCACAGACGTTGCCCGGCTTCCCTAAAAACTTTCACGACACATAGTCGAATATCCATGTGGCCAATCTCTCCCTATAAGGGTATGTGCTCTGGTGGAAAGATGCTGGTCAATAACCAATGGAAAGAAGACAGAGCAGATGAAGTTCGAGTCGCCTCTGGACAGATTGCGTGCAATCAACCTGCATTTGTACCAGTGACTACGGTGTCTGTTTTTTAAATACACCCCTTCTTCGCTGTCGCGTGACATCTTTGGTTGAGGCTGTACCTGTTGAAAGCACGGCTTTATCCCAACACTGAACTTGGGATTGGGTGCAACGCTCGCGGCCACGCGATGCCTACCAGTGAGCCTCGATCCTCCTTCTCGTTCATCGTTGTGTCCGGCGCTCGGGACCATGGCGATATCACTGATATGAACGACACGGATTTTGAAGATTGGCTCAGCATGTTCGAACGTCTGAGCGCTCACAATAGATGGGACCACACGCTCACGCTCACCAACGTTGCTTTTTGCCTAAACCTAACGGCTCAAAAACATTTGGAGCCAATGAATGGAGACTAACCAGTTGAGATGATTTCAAAGAAGAGCTTCGAAAGGTGTTCGGCAAGTTTGTTGATTGCCAGCTTGCGGTGAAGCAAGAGCTCTCAACACGCGCCTAAACGTCTACTGAATGTTACGTCATCTACATCAAGGAAGGTTCAACCAACTTGCGTTTCATGGTCACGGAGGCCTGTTGCTGCTCTTCTTCCCAGTGGAAGGGTTTTTTGGTGGTTATCTGTGTGAGAACCCTCGCCTCGTCTGCAAACATCGGTATGTGCCGGTGGTACTTAGTAAAAAAGGTCCTGGAATTCTCTAACTTCCGTCTTCGTTCTAGGCTCAGAAAAAAACACGAACGCACTGGATCTTAGATGGGACAGGACGCACTTCCTCAATGTATACAATATGACCTTGACCAATATGATATTTGTCCTTTGGTAGAAGAAATTGTCCCTTCGATGGCTTCAGTATTAAGCCCGTAGTCTTTAACCTTTGAAATACCTTGCGAAGGTCGGCGAGGTGGCTTTCCAACGTGCTTCTGTAAAATATATAATCTAAATAAACACGGCAGCTCTTTCCGAACAGCCTCAGTAGGACGACACTGGCCGTCCGCTGGAAAACAGCCCCGCCCTTCACTAACCCCGTTGGCATCCGATGCCATTTGTAATGTCCGAAGGTGTGTGGAATAAAGTGTTGTCTTTGTAATGTTCGTGCATTTCGAATTGTTAACACTCTGACGTTATGTCTTCAACGGTGAAAAACATGGGACATCGGAAGTCTGGCGGATTTAGGATGTTACATAACGGGTATAGGCCCACCTGGTTGGCACGATTTAGGCCGTGGTAGTTGAGGCCGAAGTGGTACGACCCATCTATCTTCTCTGCGAACAACTCTTGGGTCACCCCACGGCGACGTTGTGTGTTCAGGGATCACCCCGTCTAAAAGCTTGTTCATCTCGCGATCCATCTCTCCTCTTTTCGAATGCGGTATTCGGTATGCCACACGGTAAAAAGGTATGGCATCGGCGGTAGGATATTTGTGATTTATCGAATCGCCATGGCCGAGGTCAGTGCTGGAAGTTGAGAAAGCCGCGGCGGATTCTTGTATCAGCTCTCCGACTTGGGAATTACGGGGTTCCAAAATTCGCGACATCATGAGCAGATCGCGCACAACGGCTCGATCTGTACCCTGCATACAGCCTCATCTAAAGACTCTGCCGCCATCACAGCCGGTGTTAATATGCCGATCACTGCGTTCTTAAGAATTTTCATCTCATGTAGCGTGGCATTTACAAGGTGAACAGGCACTCGGCTAGTTTTTGTCACTGTGACTAAGGTATGCGTGCCCGCGACTCCAGACAACTCGAACACACTGCTCTCAGCAAACTACCAACTGTCCCCTCGCACGTTCGCAGGCCACCTTACCCTCTAGCGGCACGCATTGGCTGAGTGCCGGCCGCATTGATTCCGACGAGGCGGAGTGGCGCACCGTCGTGGGCACAATTCCACCGGTCAGAGCACCAGGTTCCGCTCATTTCCAGTCGGTGATCGCACGTTGACACCACCTATTTTCAAAGCGCTCTCGCTCAGCAACAAGTCTGGCTTCTCCTTAGTGGGAATGTTTTGTCATGCCAAACTTTCCACTGGCAGCGTAGCTTTTTTGGCGCTCACAAAGAACGTCGTGGTGTAGGTACGCCAACCTGGGTACAGGTATCTCTTAAAAACCTATCGTCTCATGGACGTTGCTGGTGATGCCGACTACGCGCACCATTTGGCTTCCTCCCTGAATTAGTCTTACCGGCCGGGGACGGCCTGATTCAGCGCGATTTCTAGAAGTAAGCCAAATTTCTACTCTGTGTCAACGACGCACTCAAGGGGGGCGCCAGTGACGTGGCACAATGTAATTGGGCTCGTTTCGCCGCAGAGTTTTATAATTAGCCTTTCAATGCCTCCTTCGCCTTCTTCATCGGCGCCTTGGAGGGAAAGAGGAGTGCACTTAGTTTGCTGGGTTCAAGCTGTTCCTGCTTCGGTGTTAGTAGTGGGGCTCCCCCCGGCAGTCCTTCGTTGCCGGTTTCGGGCGGTGCACCCTACGAGATATTCCCAGATACGTGGCCATTCTGATCGCCTCCACCCGCTGTCTCGAGGGCCGGTGTTTAGTTGCATTTGCTTATTCTGTAGTTGAATTGTAGCTTCCAAAACGGGTGCTACCTTTTCTAACCGCGAGCGTATTTCCACCGTTACCCAGTCGGTCTTCTGAACGCTCCGAATCGGTGTCTGACTGCTGTCTACAGCCCGTGCATTCCTTACCTTCCTCACTGACGCTTCAAAGGCTTTGTCAAGAGTCTCTGGGTTGCGGGTTAGAGTAAATGTTTGCACGGGTTGACGTAACCCATTAAAAAACTGGTTGCGCAGCTGCTCGTTCGACAGCTCCTTGAGAGCTTCCCTCTGAGTGTCGGAATCCCAACACATATAGCCACAGTACCGGTGCCCAGCATGCGGAGCTGGTTCCCAAAAAACTGCTCGTGCTCCTTCGCGTCTTGCCTGGCAGACAAACACTTCTGGTACTTTACGCATTCTCCCTCCATGTCGAACCGCTTTATCATCAGTTCTTTGAAGACACAGTATTTGTTGCGGCAGCGACGGCTTCATCGCTCCACGCAGTCAAACGCGGCTCTAACCATCTTCAGCGTGCAATCCCAATACGTTGCGCACCGGCCATCCGCCTAAGGCGCCTAGGTGTGTCAACACATGCACAAAATCCTGCACGCTACCCATCCTGCAATCTCATGTTAAAGAGGGGGCCAATCCGCCGAGCACCAAGACACTTGCCCCTAACACTGCTCGCTGGGTCGTGTGTAGCCATGATGCCTGGTTTTCTTCTAGAGGGAGGGTGGAGTCTCACGCCCTTAACTCCATGATTTCAATTATGTTGATTTCACCGCTGCCACCACTGTGGCGCCCACGATAGGGTGATAGCGTCACGTTACCCACTAGGTTAGTACACACGGAGACGAGGGGAAAAGAGGCAACTCAGTGAAGCATAGAAAACATTAGTGTTTCCAGTACCGGTGAGCGCCACTCAACATATATGTGGCACTAGTGCATGGGGTTCGCCAAGTTATTTTTTAGAGGAACGTTGACCGATGAAACCTTAATTGCGGGAGATAAGTTGTTGCTCTGCTCACTAGCTCAAATGTTTCGGTGCCTTCCGCTCAGTTCAAGCAATTTTGGGCACCAGAATATTTCGCAGCTTAAATGCCTGTATATTTCTACGAACATAAGCAATGCTTAGCCATTATTGCACTTGTTTATTTTTTCCTGCAAGGCTTAGGGCGCTGTGGTGTAACACGATTTCTTCTCTTTGCCGTCGTGTTGCGGGGTCGTGAACCCGTGCTGAGGGCAGCACATAAGCTCATACTCTTAGCTGGTCCCCCCCCCCCCCTGTTGACGATACGTGTTATCGTTCGGGATTGCATTTGAGTGCGCATATAGGCCAGTTTATTCTCTGAAACCGAGGATTTTTTTCCGTGTCATCTTAGTAACTGTACGTTGGCGAATATTGTAAGAACCAAACGTAGTCACAGATGTCAGGTGTCGTTCAAGAAAAGCCGACGCATGGTGTGTGTTGGGGAAGCCTCGCCGCCAATATAGCCCAATCGCGAGGTCCCCTTAAAACACGAAGATCAAAATATAAAAGAGCGCCCGCGGGGGGGGGGGGGGGGGGGGGCAGGGGGTAGGTGCGGGGGGTAGTGGAGTAGCGGTGGTGGCATATTCCCTTTGCATGAGCTGGCCCTCATTGTCATCTTTAGAAAAAAATTTGTCATGGTGCCGAATGTGGCACCAGCAAGTATGATCCAGAGGCTCAACCGGTGCTCTGTTAGCACCACGCCTCAATAGGCTGGGCTAAAAGTAGCAGCGGTGAGTTCAGTTAACCTTGATTATGCAAAGAAAAAAACTTGGGTTAGTTTGGTTGAGTCTTGGTTTCGTTGAATTACCCTTGGGTTTGCTGGGTTGCCGACCACAACTGCAAGATATGAATAATCAAGTGAAATTTGCTGCAAACAACAATAAGTACGGCTCCTTGACTTGGTTATTAGTTAGTTCATTCCACTGACCTATGTTACGCTGGAAAAAGGAAAATTTGAATCAGTTATTTCGCGACCGAAACTGAGTTATTGTCAGTTGATGCCTTTGGCGGGTGGCGTATCCAGATAAAAATAAATGATATCGGAAACATAAAGCTTGTAATGCTCTTTAATTAACTGGTAAAAACATTTTAGTCGTATTAAACGATTTCTTTTGGTAAGTGAAGGCTCACTGGCACGATGTAAGAGTTCCGTTATGGACGTGCGTCCAAAGCTGTTAGAGATAAAATGAACTGCCTTTTTCTACACGTTTTCCAATTTAGTTATGTTAGTTTTAGTGAAGGGTTCCGAAACAATCACCCCATATTCTAACATTGGACGAGTGATAGTTTTGTACGCTAGAGTCCCCACTGCGGAATTAGAATGTTTTAAACCTTTTCGAAGAAAAAATGGTTTTCGGTTAGCGTTAGTAATTACGGAGTCAATATGTTCATTCCAGCTAAGGTCATTGGTAATCCAAAGGCCAAGATACTTAATTTTAGTTACCTCAGCAAGGGTGAAGCTTGCGGTGGAATAATTAAATAGTAAAGGATTTTTCTTGTGGGTTATCTGCATAAATACTGTTTTGTCGAAGGTAATTGACATCTGCCATAACTCACACCACTCAACAATTTTGTGAAAGGCACTATTTAGAACGTTTAATAGGTACTTTATTCACAATATCATTGATAAAAAGTGAGAAACAAAAGGGGCTCCACAACACTACCCTGTGGCACACCAGAGTCAACGGTTCCCTCTTCCGAACAGTATTCGTTAAAAACAACATATTGTTTACGGTTTATCAGGTAGTCTGCTATCCATTTTATCACGCGCGGATTTTGAGGTGTTTTCTTTATTTAAAAAGTAATTAACCGTCGTAATCCCAAGATTACGACGGTTTTTTTAACTGCCTTTTGAGATGTGTGAGACTTTGTCAAACGCTTTTGAAAAGTCCATAAAGATGGCGCAAGTTTGCGTCGCATTGGTAATTGAATTTGCGAAATCATGTATTGTCTCGACAAGTAGAGTATAGGTTGGATAAGCTTTTCTGAATCCATGCTGGTGTTTTGTTAGGATGTTATGCTTACTAAGAAACTCAGAGATATGTGTATGAATGATGTATTCTAGAAGCTCACAGGGAGTTGACGTTAATGAAATAGGACGATAATTCGAGATGAGTTGCTTTTTACCAGACATTTAAAGAGGCTTGACTCTGCCGGCCCTCCAATCATCTGCTAGTTGGCCTTCTAGTGATTTTGAAAATAAAATGTACAGATGTTCGGCAATCCACTCGGTATATCTCTTTAAAATGCATTTCGAATGTTATCTGGTCCGGGTGTCTTTCTAACATTGAGTTTAAGAAGCATGTTAAAAATGCCTTGATCACTGATAAGAACGTCCGGTATAGGCGGATCATCTGCATCAAACATGGGAAGGACATTATTGTCAATGGTGAAAACCGATTTTAATTGTTGGTTAAAGGCATTCGAAATAACCATACTATCATGAACATCAGCTCCATCAACTACAAAAACATTGCATTCACTAGATGTAAGCCTAATGGTCCGCCAAAATCTCTCAGGACACGCTCTAATAAAGTTTGGTAACGATTCGCCATAATAATGCTCTTTGTAAATATGGATTTGCTCTCTCACCGTAGTTGCAATATCCGAAATCTTTTAGTTTACACCAGTGTAATCCCAAGATTACGACGGTTTTTTTTAACTGCCTTTTGAGATGCAACGTGTCCCGAGAAATCCAGGGGTTCCTATCTTTCTTCTTTTTAACAACACATGGAACAAGGCGATCAATATATTCATTCACAAAATCTTTAAAGAAGACCCAAAGGCTTTGCTGATTAGCACTACTGTTTAAAAAGGAGTCGAAGTTGAAAGAGAGGACATCTATAAATAAGGTATTGTCGGCTCGCAAACAACTTCTAAAACACGACTTTTTCTTGTTTTTGCGCCACAGAGACATTTGTCAGGGTCAACAGCACAGCACTGTGGTCAGAAATACTAGGAGACTACTTCACAGCTTGTCGAAGACTTAATACACCCACTGATAAAAAAGAGATCAAGTACTGACTTCAAACTTCCCTGCACCCTAGTGAAATCGTTAACAACTTGTAACAAATCGAAAGTAAATGAAACGTCAAGCATAGCTTCTCCTACGGTATCGTTATCCTTAGTTGTTGAAAGTGAGGTTCAATCTATATCTGGCAGGTTAAAATCTCCTGACAAAATATTCCGAGCTCCTGACTTTGCATGAGTGCATAGATATTCTTTTTATTCATTGATGACTTCAATGGACGACGTCGGTGGTATGTATATAGACGCTAGAATATACTGATTATTATTGTGGTATATTTAGCAAAACAAGCCTTCCACTTAAGGAATATCTGGCATTTTAATTACCGTTATGTTTTTCTTATATACAACCGCAACACCTTCTCCCTTACTTCCACGATCTTTTCCTAACACATTGTAACCAGGTGGAATTATTTCACTGTCAAGTACTGTACTATTCAACCATGCTTCTGTAAGTGTTATTAAATCTGAAATATGAGTAAGGAGCAACGTTTCTAATTCAGGTGCTTTGTTCACCACACTTCGGTAAGTTACATTTAGGATTCTTATTGGTTCAGACACAGGATGACGGGGTCAGTTTCCCTTTTTCTTGTGATGTTTAAAACGCGATTTTTCGGTTTTCCTCGAAACATACAGGGTGTCATCAATGCTCAATTTGTAGTATAACAGCTTAACCCTTGCACCATTTTCTTTTTCTTCAGCCGTGCTCTTCCACAAATGTTTTTGTATCTCCCGTACCCTGTTAGAAAAGTCATCAGAGATATACATCGTAGTTCCGTTTATCTTAAATGCGTTAATTAACACAGAAGACTTTGCCTGGTAATCTAGAAAATTTATGATTACTTGAGGTGACTTATTCCCAACCTTACGGCCAAGCCTATGACATCGTTCAATGCCGGATGTGTTACCTCAAGCTTTTTCTGAAAAAATTCTGTACTTCATTAGTTAGTTCCTCCCTAGATTTTTTAGCAGGTTCGTCTACTCCAAATATAAACAGGTTATTTCTGCGGCCTCTGTTTTCAAGATCGTCAACTTTGATTGCAAGCATAGAAATCTCTTCATGTCGTTATGACATAACGATTTCAATACCTTGTACTTTGCTTGTCAGGGTACTTAAAGCAGACAACTGTACTTTACCCCTTCTATGCGCCGAGTCAAAGCAGAAATTGTTTCGTCGATTCCATGTTGAGAGCTCTTTATGGCTTCAATTGATGCAGTGCTTTGTGCCTGACCGACTAACAGTTGTGACATCTGCTCTGTATGACCTGGGTTTGCATGTACATCCCCGCATCTCAACAGATCTAGTGGCAAAGAACAAAAAGCAGAAAGTAGACCTCCTAAGCGTAGTGGACAGGCAGCAGCACCAGAAATTGGTCATGACTACGATAACGCTGAACGCAGGAATATTTACCAACCTGCAGCACGATGCGAAAAGGGTGGAGCATCATGCCACGAATGCTGCTTTCGAGCCCACTGGTGAAATCCCGTTCTGCTGGTGCTCTTATAGCCGGCGATTCTCCCACGTGAGGTGACGTCACCGTCGATAGCAGCCATGTTGAGTCATTGAAGTGCGGCAGACACGATCCATCGAAGGCGAAGTTATCACCTCGCGAAGATGACACGCAGTCGAAGCCCACGAGTCTGTGCGCATGCGTCGTCTGCGAAGCGTAGTTGTACGGCCACGAAGAGGCTCCCAGCAGCACGCTGACAGCCTGCAGCACGAAGCGAAAAGGGTTGAGCATCATGCCAGGAATGCTGCTGCCTAGCCCGCTCAGTCGAATCGGACATTCGCAGACTCATCCACGCGATAATTCGCGAAGAACTGCAGCAACACGACTCGCCTTCCTCGTGGCGTGACCATTATTACAGAAA
Organism: Haemaphysalis longicornis; assembly: GCA_013339765.2. Taxonomy (NCBI): domain Eukaryota; kingdom Metazoa; phylum Arthropoda; class Arachnida; order Ixodida; family Ixodidae; genus Haemaphysalis; species Haemaphysalis longicornis. The sequence goes on along the minus strand of CM023453.1, from coordinate 168,319,825 downwards.
AACGACACAATTGAGACCAGGGACATGGCTGCCCTTCGCGGGGACGATAACTTTACTGAAAGGTGTCTAAACGATGATGATCATGGTCACTAATGACGCATACCCAGCGGGAGATTTAACATCCTCCCGCGCGGGCAACCGTGTCCGCCACTGTACAAACGCTGCACCGCACATTGAACTTGCTGTCTAGTCGCTGGCTCCTCCAGGTGGCACCGTTACTGCGTCTCAACCAAATTCCGTCGAACGATGCGCGAACTGAATGCTGCCGTCTATTTAAAAGCTTGAGTGAATCCTCGGGCTCCTTGCAGAGATATGTTGCTCCACTCCTGACAACTTTTTGACTTCTCCACGCTGAGTCACCTATCTAGACTTGCCAGTGTTCGTTTAGTCTCCTTCATATTTCTATTTTTTTCTTTTTCTCAGATTCCAACAGACCCCATAGTACGTCGCGATGGGCGGAGTATGACGGAAGGGGAATCGCACCATTTCCGGTGTCTCGAACCTGCAGGCAACGCATGCTTGCTTTGGGTCCGGAGGCTGACACAATCTTGACGGTGCCCAAAGGTCGCTGAATTCGTCGTCGGATCAAAACGGCTGATCATACCTCTCCCTCCGCACGCGAGAAAATTGCTGCGAGGATGAACAAGAAGTCCACAATCCTAATGTTTGGGTTCCGTTTCGCAAATTGAATCCATGTAAAGCTCTCATGAAGTGCTCTTCCCTCTGGCGTTTCCAACGGTGCATCTTCCATCATACAACTGTCAGCAGAGCCTGGCCTCGCCAAGCCGAAGCGGAAGGCGCAAAAACTAGGCGTACAACTCGCTGAAAAGTTTCGAATCCAGCAGGTCGTCTGTAGAAAGTGTAGTGGGACCGATGTCGGGAATATATCCATTTTTCGGTGTTGCGGTCACCCCTGAGCAGCTAGTCTAGCGGTGTTTTCAAATAGCTCTTGTGCCTGGCTCGGATTTGGTTTTCGATAGTTTGCGATTCCGCCGTCCTTATTTTCATGCTTGTAGTCCAGTCACAATACGGCTTTACGGTTTCTTTATACGCAGCCGAAGCGATCAACCACCGTGTTTCCGGTTCTAGGCCTTCAGGTGGATGCAACGGCTCAGACTCCTGAATGGGTGTGACCTCGCGCCCTGCTGCAACGTTTGGTGCTAGCCGGCCTTGACAATTGTCCGGTAATGGTTCACCCTTCATGAAGATAGAAAAAAAAAGATGTACTGGAACTCAAGCGCACACGATAGTTGCTCTATCCTTTCGTTCACGCCGTTTACTTCACGCGTTCTGTCATGTACTTGGATGGGAGCAGCGGAGTTGTCCTTGTATGCGCCTGGCGTGGCCTCGCGTTCTTCACAGTTGTTCTTCGCTTGAAAGCTCGACGCTACCTCGGTGCTGGCTCTCACGTTGTCAATATCTGGAACGTGGCTATGGGCCGCGACTCGACACGGCACCGGTGCCCCTTGCACCCACGTGGCTCACAGTTGAAAGTTGAACCCTGCAGCATCGGCAGGACAACTGCCGAAGTCGACGTGTGCGAGCCAACTTGGGAGGGGTCGTGTGGACGGTGTGAATTTCCCTTTCCGGTAAACTTAATGCCGGCCGCCCGCAGATCGTTCAAAGTCGATCGCAGCCGACTAAGCGCCCCGCATATACTCTCCTGGTAGTGCAAAATCTCCTAGCAATCCTGTCCGAACTCGTCTCCTTCCAGCAGCTCACCTACCCTATCGTTCAGCTTGTTGAGTTCGGCGTCCTTCTGTTCGAGCTGGTTGAAAGCTAACTCCAAGTCCAACGCAGATGGTGAGGGAGCTTGCCAGAGTGCGCTCGCTGACTTAACCTGCCTCGTACGTGCAGCGAGAAGAACCTTTCTCAACGAACGCAGGCCGTCCAGGTCGTCGCCAGCTTGGTACTCAGAGGATTTACAGTTGCTCCCAAGCATGGTACCCTGGATGTGACCGGGGGTATCTGCGTCCTGTTGAAGGTTCCAGTCAGTCGTAGGTGGGTAGTAAGGGCCAGCCATGCCAACCTCCGGCTGAGGGCGAGGCTTATCAGCAGAACAATCGTCGAAATGGCGGGGTTCCAGGAACCTCAAGCAGGAAGGGACGTAGGTGGTCTCCTTTGTCGTCGCGTGCGGTCATCCTCCCGGGTTTAACGGCACAGAAAATATTACGAAGAACGACACAATCGACACCGGGGCCATGGCTGCCCTTCGCGGGGACGATAACTTAACTGACAGGTGTTACAAACGATGATGATCATGGTGACTAATGGCGCATACCCAGCGGGAGATTTAACGACCATTGTCACACCAACTCGCCTGAGCTCTTGAGGTATTGTCAGAAAGGAACAGACGTCTATGGCAGGATATTCACCCGGACATCCTCCTCTTGCCACCGTCTACGCGCAGTGTTACTCAGCCATGACCGCTCACCGGGCCGCCGTCGCCGCAGGACTACGTTACAACGATCGCCCCAGTACCTGCGTCCCGGGTTATTACACCTCCATGCGGCAGTGCAGCCCACGGTTTCTTGGAGATGGCCCCGTTTGCTACTGCAGCTGGATAAGGGGGCGCATTTCTCGTTTCTGTCGTGGGCGTCAGCAAGACAAACGAAGAGGTTACGCCCCATTTGAGTATGACTACACGCGTTTTCCCTGCGGCTATCGGCGTACCAAACATTTTGCCCCTCTGCACCGACCTTTGTCGCCTACAGGACCACTGGATCCTCCTGTGTCTTTTATTGATCGCCCAGCACGCCGCCGCTCACCTTCGCAGTACCGTCGTTCCTCTCCTCCCGCAAGTCCTACCACTCACGCTACTGACATCCACCAGCAAAACTAGCTCCGGCAGTTGCTGGAGAGAAAACTCACAAGGGCGAAAATTGAAAACTCCTCCAGAAAAACGTTCCAACAGTGTAAGAGTCGAAGTAGAAGGTGTTATCGTTAATGCATTTGTTGACACAGGAGCCAGTATTTAGGTGATTGATCGTAATTTGTATTTGTAGCTGCCCAAAGGGAAAACCCCGTACACTGGCCGCTCCAAATGTAATGCTAATTAAGGTGCAAGCAAACCTGCCGGATATTGTACCGTGCGTGTTTTATAGATGGGATTTCACACCAGATACAGTGTGCGGTTTTTTGCATTGTGCCCATTATCTAATTTTAGGGTGGGGCTTCCTCTCATCGGCATCCGCCGTAATCTCCTGTCAGTAGCCCGACGTCGAACTAACGGAAACAGGCGATTCAAGTGTTCCTGAAGCGCCTCAGCGGCGCTTTGCCTCCAGCGCGTTGTCCTTGACCCCTGCTGTGAGGAAGTCAACTTCATTATTTCCGATAACTTTTGTAGTGGTGACGTTCTCGTCGTTCCCTGTCCTCGCTTTCTTCCCAAAGGTATGGTGATCGCTAGGAGTGTCATGCGCTTGTCACACGAAACTGCTGCTATAATCGCCGTAATAACAATCGTGAGCCGATGATACTACGTAAGCGCACTACAGTTGCTACTGTTGCTGACTCTGAGGCCACCTAAATTTTCTCCTTTTGTGCAGTGTTATCTCTTCCTCATCTCAACTCCGACTCTCCGAACCCTGATGTAACCGCTACGATGAGTTCTAATCTCTCCCCGGCTCAGACCGATTCGATAATGGAGCTTGTGACCAAACAGAAATCTTTTTTTGACGCTAACTGCACCGTACTCGTTCAGACGTTGGTTGCAACCCATCGCATGGAAACCGGTGGGGCTGGCATTATTCACAGCCTTGCTAACCGTGTGTCCTCCTCATCAACAAAAGTTATCAGTGACAACGTCACCGATATGCTTCACAGGAGCATCATTCGTCTGTCAACCAGTCCGGGGTCGTTTCCGTTTGTTCTCGTGCAGAAAAAGAACGAATCAGTGCTATTTTGCGTTGATTATCGCGCACTGATCAAGATTACATGAAAAGCTGTCCCCTTGAATCCACAGATTCATGACGCCCTATATTGTTTACAAGGATACGAATATTTTTTGTCTTGATCTGCACTCGGGGTATTGGCAGATTCCTATGCACAAGGCCGATAAAGACAAGATCACCTTCGCGACCCCTACGGGCTATATGAGTTTGATATGTTCTGCCATTCGGCCTTTGCAATGGCCCTGCAACATTCGAGCGGATGATGGATGCAGTTTTTCGCGGTCTCAAATGAAAAACGTGCTTGTGTTATCTCGGCGATATCATTGTCTTTTCTTGAAGTATCCCTGAGCACCCGAAGCCACTGGACGAAATCCGCACCTGTTTGCCAATGCGGGACTTCAAATTAACACTAAAACTGCCACTTTGCTAGTCGAAGCAACAAAGTTACGGGGCACGTCGGAAGCACTGACGGAATTCGCCCAGACCCTCACAAAATTGCCGCTGTCGTCAACTGTCCAACGACAATTGCAACAAAAGAGTATGTGCAGTTTCCGTAATCTGGCCTCGTACTTCCGTCGCTATCATAAATTTCGCTACTCTGGCTTCCCTCGTCAACAAGCTCAAACACTCAAAGACAAGCAACAGTTGTGACCTTATCTGCGACATAGTTAAAAATTCGCTCTTGCTTTTACAATAAAATAGAAACATCGTACTATATATATGTATATATAATATATATATATATATATATATATATATATATATATATATTATTAAATATTCAACAATATAGCGAACAAAAGAAGTTTCCAATGGTCCAGAAGACATATCAAAAAGTAGAGTCCGACGCAAGTCTCAAAAAAAAACAAACATGTTTACTAACGTTTCGACTGGTGGTCCAGTCTTCATCGGAGTAACATTTACAGTAC